>CM029923.1:12930090-13530090 GCA_017639245.1 Myiopsitta monachus | reverse complement strand
AAAGAAAAAGAGGAAACTCTTCAGATCACTTTCCAAAGGGGTGTTATCAGCCCAGGAGGGGTTTCCTGCTGCCAAAAATAGAGCAGTATTAAGATAGGAAGGGAAGCAGGATGACGCAGACACAGATAGGCCGGTGGATAAGCTGGGGGAGCTGGGCTGGCTCCCCTGGGAAAGATCTGGGCAGAGCCACAGCCAGGGGCTGTGCTGCTGCTGGGATTGGTATCTTGGGGTGGTGCATCTTTCCATCCATCCATCCATATGTCCATCCATCCGTCCATTTGTCCGTCCAGTCATCCATCCTTCCATCCATCTGCATCTACCCGCTGCTGGGCCTGGGCTGGTGTTTCCAGACTCAGCATGTGCTTGGGGACACAAGGACAAGAGCTGTGCCCTCCTCTCTTCCCTGCAAAGGGGTAGACCCCCCCTGGGGTTTTGGGGTCTCCTGCACACCCATAAGGCCAGTGCAGATTTTAGAATGCAGACTCTGAAACTCCAGCCGGGTGGATTTGCCTTGTCACTAGTGAAACTGGGCTGAAAAACTTGTTTCTTTTTTGTTGTTTGATGAGCTCCCTCTCACTAAGAACAGGCTCAGGAGCATGCCTGGGTGGGGATGCTCTTAGGCTTTGTTAAGCCTGAATCCAGATTGACCACGCCAGGGCCGTGTTCTTCATCTCTAGGTCTGTAATGTGGTGCACCTTTTCCTCCAAGCTCTGATCCTGCTCTCCGTGCACCTTCTCTGCACCCCCGTAGCATCTGTGTTACCTGCTACACGTTGGGGATTTTTATTTTCTTTTTTTCCCAATCTTTTGGAAGAAAACACAGAGGGAGAGAGCTGCTCCTTGTCTGCTACCACTTCCCATGGTTTTGGGGGAGCTTGGGGTGGCTTGGGGGTGGTACCAGAGTGGGATGAAGCTCCATTCAGGAGCAGAAGCAGCAAAGCAAGGAGACAAGGCTGAAGATCACCGCGTGTGCCCCCCCCCCCCCCCACCCTGCTTCTGGGTCTGTGCTGATAAGAAGCTGTGAGTTTCCTAGCACAAGAATGAGAGCTTAATGTCCCGGAGCTAATTAGCAATTTTCCCTGCACCTGCCTCTCGGCCACCACCGCTTCCCCTCCAGCCATCTGCTGCCTCGGGGCCTCGCAGGCAGCCACAGCTTTGGGCTCTGCACCAGCAGCCTTGCGCTCTGGGGGCTGAGATGAGGCTTGTGTTTCTCTGCTTTGGGGTTGGGGGTTCTCAGAGTCTCCCCAAAGATGAGCTTCTTGGTGTGGACAGGGGGAAAAGGGATTTGGTCCCTGATGGCTTCCTCCTTGTCCCTCAGCACAGTGGATGGGCAAGTCCTGCTGCGGTCCTGTGGCTGTGTTGCAAATGGCATCTGCCTGAATAGGGAAACTGAGGCTGGCAGTTCCCAGGACAGGGAATGACCAAAGGCACTGAACTTAGTACTAGAGAGGCAGGGATGGCTGCGCTTGCAGCAAACTGACATCCCCCCCTGCGGGGAATGCTGAGGAGGGGGGCCATGAGGAGGCAAGGCATGAAGGCAGAGCAGATGGGGTCGGCAGATTTTTGTGGGGCCAGGTTGGTCCTGCAGACAATGCTGTTTCTCTTTGAGCTGCGATTAAATGGGAAGATTTATGCTCCAGGACAGCTGGCAGGCAGAGCTGCTGACCCCCCCATCCCAGCAGCTGCAAGCCTCCTGCGTGCATGTAGCATGCACCAGACCCTGGCCCACTTCTGCACTGTGTGTGCTTGCAGCCCAGAAACCACCCATGTGCTGGGCTGCATCCCCAGCAGCATGAGCAGCAGGTCGAGGGAGGGGATTCTCCCCCTCTACTGTGCTCTACTAAGACCCCCCTGCAGTACTGCATCCAGCTCTGGGGGCAACAACACAAGAGGGATATGGAGCTGTTGGAGAGTCCAGAGGAGGCCACAAAGATGCTGTGATGGCTGGAGCAGCTCTGCTCTGGAGCCAGGCTGAGAGAGCTGGGCTGGCTCAGCCTGTAAAAGAGACCTTAGAGCAGGTTCCAGTGCCTAAAGGGGCTACAAGAAACCTGGAGAGGGGCTTTGGACAAAGGCAGGTAGTGGTAGGACAAGGGGCAATGGCTTTAACCTGAAAGAGGGGAGACTGAGATGAGGCATTACGCAGAAGTTCTTCCCTCTGAGGGTCCTGAGGCACTGGCACAGGTTGCCCAGAGAAGCTGTGACTGCCCCATCCCTGGCAGTGTTCAAGGCCAGGTTGGACACAGGGGCTTGGAGCAACCTGGTCTAGTGGAAGGCGTCCCTGCCTGTGGCAGGGGGTTGGAACTGGATGAGCTTTAACCCTTCCAACCCAAACTATTCTGTGAGTCTATGATGTGCCCCAGGCCCCCTGCACGCTTGTAAGCGCCCATGGCACCCCGTGCGCCCCTGTGCACCCCGGACACGACCTCCGTGTTCGGGCCCGTGTTCGTGCCCCCCCTGCCGGCAGCAGCCCCGGCGGGACGGGGAGGGGCGGTGCGGAGCGGGGCGGGTCCGGCCCCGCATTCCGGGCATAGCAGAGCTCGGGCCGGCCCCCGCTGCCGGCGGGACGCTCAGTCCCGTCGCAGCGCTCCCCGGGCAGCAGTGCCGCCGCCCCGCTCCGCCATGCCCCGGTAAGTGCCGCCCCGGAGGGGCTCCCAGCGGCGCTGGGGACCGAGACCTCCGTGCGGGGCCGGCTCGGCTCTTCCTGGCCGCGGGGCGGGGGGGGGTTGCGGTCGGTGGGTCGTGCGAGCCTTCCGATGGCTTCGTGCCCGCTCCCCCGGCGCCGCCTCGTCCCGCATTCCCTGGGCCTGGAGGCAGCCCCGGTCCCTGCGGGAGGTACCGGGTCCGTGGGGAGCCAGCACCGATCCCCAGCCGCGACCCCAGCCCCTACCCCTGACACCAACCCTGGTCATGGGTGCGATGAGAGTGCCAGTGCTCAGCCACTACAGTGGGTTGAACTCTCACAACCACCACAGCCTCCTGCCTGTCCGGCACGTCCCAGCCAGCCTCCCAGTGTGCTGAGCGGGATTCCTGGAAAACAAAACCCCCTTGGCCAGCACGGTGTCCTGCCTGGGCAGGTCCTTCATCCATTATCCCCTCTTTTCCCCATGCAGGTGTCTCGGCGTGGCTGGTGGCTGCTAAAGGACCCCCGGGGACGCCCTTGTCGGGTTGGAAACGTGGCTTTGCCGACGGCGCGGGCGGAGATGAGGACGGCGGAGGACTCGAACGGGACGGTCCTGCACCGCCTGATCCAGGAGCAGCTGCGCTATGGGAACCTCATGGAGAACCGCACTCTGCTGGCCATCCAGCAGCAGGCCCTGCGCGGCGGTGGCGCCGGCAGTCCCCGCTCCTCCTTGGAGAGCCTCAGCGCCGAGGAGAGCCAAATGGTGCAGCAGTCCACCCGGCAGGAGCCCCAGGGCCAGGAGCATCACTCCGACCACATCTACTTGGAGAATAGCGTCTATCGGCTCTGCCAGCCCCAGCACAAGAGCGAGGAGCTTCCGACCTATGAGGAGGCCAAGGCGCATTCCCAGTACTATGCTTCTCAGCGGGGTGGGCAGCAGCATGGAGGGGCCAGCACAGGGATTCGGGGTGAAAACAGCCCGCGTGGGGCTGAGAGCAGCAACACCCGACGCCCCGATGAGGGGCTGAAGGACCTGAAGCATGGCCACGTGCGGTCACTGAGCGAGCGGCTGATGCGGCTGTCACTGGAGAGGAGTGGGGCCAATACTCAGAGCCCCATCAGTGCCTCCCACAGCTACCCCCAGCTCTCCCGTCACCACCAGCTGGCTGCCCTGCAAGGGCAGCACCCCGAGGGGCCAGAGCCAAGGGGACCCCCTCCGGAGTATCCCTACATCATCCCTTCCCAGGACACTTACCTGACTGAACCCCGACCCTGCTCCCAGGAAGGTCCTGGATTTCAGCATCCCGAAATCAGGTAACCTGCAGCTCCCAGGCCCTGCTTTTGGGGTACCCACTGGGTGCCTCTCAGCTGTGGTGTCCCAGGAGCTGGAATGGATGCTTAGGAGATGTGGAGTGCATAGAGCAGCGGGGTGCCTGGGGCAGCCATTGCCAAGCCTCTTGTCCCTGTGTGGGACCTGATCTGGCTCAGCCTATGGGGTCTGTGGGGACAATTCCCCTCCCCAGTTTCCTGCAGCACAGTTGGGTTTTTCCAACTGGTGATGAAAATCCCACTGTCTCTGCAGACCCAGCCCCCTCCTCATGCACTGGGAGGAATTTGGGATTAATTTAGGAGCTGGAACCAGCTCAGGAAATGGCTAAATGTGGAACAGGCTCGGGATGGGGTGGAAGGCAAATGTGCTCCCTATTCCATGGAAACCTATTCTGTGGCCCTGAGACGGGGATGTCCACATAGCATTGGTTTGTTGCTGGTGCCATGGGATTGCTGCCGAGCTGAGCCTGGGCTGGTGTCGGGTGGTTTATGGAGGTTAAGAGCAGTGCTGGGCAGCTTCCCCTTCACTTGGGCAGCTTGACACCTCCAGCAAAGCTCCAGGTTGTCTGCAAGGGGCCCATAGAGAGGTCTGGGTGGGGTGGAAGGGGAGGGGGAGAGGTCCAGGAGGGCTGGAAACAACTTTTTTCAGTGTGGAAAACTATGGGAAGAATGGAATTGGAGGCTTGATGGGAGGATGCACACTGCTGCCAGCCCTGATGACCTATCCAGGCGGAGAGCAACAGCATCTCCAGCAGGGAAACCTTCTTCCAGGGAACAAAGAAGGGAAGGGGAGCTGTGAGGAAGATGTATTTATTCTTCCTCGCTCCTATATCATCCCACAGGAATGCAGGCCCTTGGCAGGTAGCCCGAGCAGAGCGGGGCTGGGCCGTGCTCAGCCGCCCTGCTCAGGATATTCAAGGCGACCATGGGATGTCGAGGAACTCAGAGCGGTCGTGCAAGAGGCAGCCAGGCTGGCCCTGCTTCTCCGAATATAGACAGAATGTGTTCATAGTTTGGTGGTGAGGAGCCAAGCCAGGATCCCTTGCTTTGCCCAGAAAACAAAGGTAAAGGGGCAGTGCTCCTGGATTCCAAGGTGCATCCTTTGTTGAGCTCTTGTTCATCTGCAGCATCCTCAGCAATAAGGTGGGCCTGGGGTGCTGGGAGCCCATCCTGAGCCACCATCCAGGAGCTGTCAGGTCAAGGCATCCCTGAAAGATGGGGTTTATTTCCTATGCTTGAGTTAGAAAGCAAATGCTTCCCACAACTGAAAAGCAGGATACAGAGCCTCCCTCCTCTTTTGGGGTGAGCCGGAGTCACCAGCACCCATTTGGGCTTGGAGCAGTCAGTGGGACCCTGGGAATATGGTCAGCTCTCCCACTCTTGCCAAACCTCACTTAGCATCCTTCTCCCTCTCTGCAGAGTGCTGTCCACCCATGTCCCCACCGCTTTCCTGCCACTGCCAGGCACTCTGTGCCCAGGCACACTGGGTCCCGCTGGTGTGGAGGCACTGGTGAATGCTCAGGCAGTCTCAACCAGCAGCAGCCTGGCCCGGGTAGACGCGGTCCTGCGGGACAATGAGAGGCTTCAGCGGGACAATGAGAAGCTGCGGCGGGAGCTGGAGAGCTGCTCCAAGAAGGCCAGTCACATCCAGAAGGTGAGCAGCCATGGCATCATTCCCTTCCCCTCCCTGGCTCCCTGCCTTAGATGGGGGGATGCTCAACCAGCTGCTGTGAAAATTCACCCCCTTTAGTGTTTCAGTCCCTTCTCCTCCTCCCTTCTGGTGGCTTGTTTCTCCCCGAGCAGCTGTGTTTCAGCAGCACGGCAGCCAGGACTGGGGAGAAGGAGCCCATTCTCCAGTGACCCACTCCCTCTGCGTGTCCCCCCCATCCCGGGCCACCACAGAAAGCCCTTTGTGTGGCCGCGCACAAGGAGCAGCTGTTCCCTGCCGGCTGCGCTACAGCAGAGCCAAAACCTGTGGAAGGGGCGCCTTTGCAAGGAGAAAAGGCAGAAAATACTAGTTTTCTCCCCAGAATATGCACTGGGGGCCAGGCCAGGTGGGGGTCACATGGGTGTGCTTTGGTTGGGCTGAGTGACCCGGGTCAGCTTTGGCCAGCATCTCCCTTTCCTTTCCTCATTCCATGCATATCTAATCCTGGCCTGTCCATTCCTCCACCCCAGCTGGAGAGCGAGATCCAGCGCATCTCAGGAAGATTATGAAAACCTTGTCAAGGCCTCTTCCAAGAGGGAAGCCTTGGAGAAAGCCATGAGGAACAAGAGAGATGGTGAGATGCGGCGGCTCCAGGACTTCAACCGGGACCTGAAAGGTGAGGGACCGTCCATGTTCCCATCCCTGTGGGTGCTCTGTCCCCCAGCTTTCCCTCCCCAGGGTGTTTCCAGGCTTCTCCCACTTCCTCTGTCCAAACTCTTGAATTTAAATGTTAATTGAGTTTAATTTCCTTTGGACTAGAGCGGTTGGAGTCGGCGAACAAGCAGCTGGCCAGCAAGATGCAGGAAAGCCATGACAGCAGCCAGGGCAGCATGGCAAAGCTCCTGGCGCAAAGTAAGTCCCATGGGATGCCAATCCTTGCACGGCTTTCTGTGGCATCCATGAGCGGGATGGAGGGGCTCCTTTTTGGCTGGAGGAGGAGACGGGGTGTTGGGCAGCAGCTCTCGCCCTTCCCTGGGAAGGACGGAGCAGCTCTTGGCCTGGACTGAGCCATTAATCCCAGCCGGCCGGCTGGCGGCGTGACCCACATTCCCCGCATTCCTGCCGCTGTGCTGGCTCTTCCAGCATCAAGCCAGCACTCCCGTCCTGCAGCCTGGCCCTTCTCTCCCTCCTCCCTCCTCCATGCTGCAGCTGTGCAAGACTGGGCTTATTTTTGGGAAAATACACCTAAATCCATTATTTTAGCACAGAAACATGGTGTTGGTGTTAAGGGGGAGGAATTGTATTCCCTTCTTTAGGGTGGCTGGATTCACGCCAGGCAGCTTTTATCCTACATGAGGCAAAATTTGAGCTGAGGGTGTTGGGAGATGAGAAGCTCCCCATGACCCAGCTTCAGTGTTCGCTTGCAGTCCAGAAACCAGCCGTGTCCTGGGCTGCATCCCCAGCAGCATGACCAGCAGGTTGAGGGAGGGGATTCTCCCCCTCTGCTCTGTTCTGGTGAGACCCCTCCTGCAGTCCTGTGTCCTGCTCTGGGGCTTGTTCAGCCTGGAGAAGAGAAAGCTTCGGGAAGACCTTAGAGCAGCTCCCAGTGCCTAAAGGGGCTACAAGAAACCTGGAGAGGGGTTTCGGACAAGGGCCTATAGGAACAGGACAAGGGGGAATGGCTTTAACCTGACAGAGGGGAGATTGAGATGAGACGTTAGGCAGAAATCTTCCCTGTGAGGGTGCTGAGGCACTGGCACAGGTTGTCCAGAGAAGCTGTGGCTGCCCCATCCCTGGCAGTGTTCAAGGCCATGTTGGACACAGGGCTTGGAGCAATCTGGTGTAGTGGAAGGTGTCCCTGCCTGTGGCAGGGGATTGGAACTGGATGAGCTTTAAGGTCCCTTCCAACCCAAACCAGTCTCTGATTCTATGATTTCTATGGAATGGAGACTGTCTACCGCTGTGGCTTGGGTCCCTCTGAACCCCATAATATGTCGTGTGCTGTGGGAGGGATGGCACAGCCAGGTTTTATGGAGCAAAGAGCTCCAGCTTGAGGGCAGTGAATCCTCCTTGCCTGACACTTGGGTGTTCTCTTACAGGCTATGAGCACCAGCAGGAGAAGGAGAAGCTGGAGCGGGAGGTATCCCTGCTGCGCAGCTGCCAATGAGGACCAGCGTCGGCGGGCAGAGCTGCTGGAGCAGGCGCTGGGCAGCGCTCAGGCACGGGCAGCCAAAGCAGAGGCTGAGCTGCGGAAGAAGCGTGCCTACGTGGAGAAGGTGGAGC
Organism: Myiopsitta monachus; assembly: GCA_017639245.1. Lineage (NCBI taxonomy): Eukaryota > Metazoa > Chordata > Aves > Psittaciformes > Psittacidae > Myiopsitta > Myiopsitta monachus. Next base: position 13,522,211 of record CM029923.1, on the reverse strand, counting down.
GGCTGCAGGCAGCCCTGGGACAGCTCCAGGCCGCTTGCGAGAAGCGGGAGCAACTGGAGCTGCGGCTCCGCACCCGCCTGGAGCAGGAGCTGAAGATGCTGCGGGCTCAGCAGGTGGGTGCCAGTGCTGCTGGCAACCTGTGGCATGTGCTGTATCCCCCCAGCACCTCCCCGTCCTCTGCTGGGTTTTCACTGTCCTTTCTCTGCTGCAGAGGCAGGCAGGCGCTGCGGGCTGCAGGGACGCCAGAGCTGAGTGCCCACACGCTCTCGGAGCAGCTGAGGGAGAAGGAGGAGAAGATCCTGGCCCTGGAGGCTGACATGACCAAGTGGGAGCAGAAGTACCTGGAGGAGTGCACCATGCGTCAGTTTGCCATGGATGCTGCGGCCACTGCAGCCGCCCAGCGGGACACCACCCTCATCAGCCAGTCCCCGCGGCACTCCCCCAACAGCAGCTTCAATGAGGACCTCCTCCTGGCCAGCCACAAGCACCAGGAGATGGAGAACAGGTAGTCCCACCTTGCTGGAGGCATTTTCCTCCAACCAGCTTGTGCTGTGGTCTGGTTGGGCAGCGCCTGCTTTCTCCTCTTTTCCTTCCACCTCCTCACCCAATTTCTGCCTCTTCTCCTTTCCAGGTTAAAAGCCCTTCATGCCCAAATCCTAGAGAAGGATGCTGTCATCAAGGTCCTGCAGCAGCGCTCACGGAGGGACCCCAGCAAAGCTCTCCAGGGTTCCCTGCGACCAGCCAAGTCTGTGCCCTCCATCTTTGCTGCCTCGGCGGCCCCGAGCTGGCCAGGGGCTGGCCAGAGTGACCGGCTGGCTGAGAGCAGCTCCCACAGCAGCACAGGTAAATGGAGGTACATCCCTGCTCCCTGCCTTCACTCAGCAGTATGGAATTGCCTGCAATTTTCCCTGCATGCTTGGAAGTAGAGAGCTTGGGGAGTGGGGACTTCTTCACTGAGCTGTAGGAGCTCTCAATCCTTACTGGTGTCTCCTCCAGCAGGCAAAGCCACCAGCGAAGGAGCAGCAGCGCCCGCTGCCTTGCCCCTGCTGTCCCACTCCAAGCACGGCAGCAAGGATGGCAGCACGCAGACGGATGGGGTGGCTGAGAGCAGCAGCCAGGGTGACGGCACCGAGCGCCCGGCTGGTCTGATGGGTGAGTGCCTCAGGGATGGTGTGGAGGAGAGCCAAGGGTGCTCCAGCATGGGGGCTTGGCATCAGGAGATGGGCTGTGAGCAAGCATCAGAGATTTTTTTTTTTAAGGCGTTTTAAAGGACCCAGTTTAGTTGGGTGGGTTTGAATCCATGCAGTCGCTTGTAGAATCAGAGACTGGCTTGGGTTGGAAGGGACCTTAAGGCTCATCCAGTTCCAACCCCCTGCCACAGGCAGGAACACCTTCCACTAGACCAGGTTGCTCCAAGCCCCTGTGTCCAACATGGCCTTGAACACTGCCAGGGATGGGGCAGTCACAGCTTCTCTGGACAACCTGTGCCAGTGCTTCAGCACCCTCACAGGGAAGAACTTCTGCGTAATGCCTCATCTCAATCTCCCCTCTGTCAGATTAAAGCCATTGCCCCTTGTCCTACCACAACCTGCCTTTGTCCAAAGCCCCTCTCCAGATTTCTTGTTGGCCACTTCAGGCACTGGGAGCTGCTCTCAGGTCTCCCTTGGAGCCTTCTCTTCTCCAGGCTGAGCAAGCCCAGCTCTCTCAGCCTGTTGCTATTTAATTTTTATGATGCAGCAGTTTTGTCTTGAACCCCTTGTGGGGAGGCTGGACCCGCAGTACAGTTGTTGCCAGCCCTTTGGTGGGGTGGGCACTGGTGCTCTTCACCTCTCCTCCAGTTCTCACATTCTTTCTTTGCAGAGAGCTCGGCTGATGTCAGAGCACCTGACCTGTCTGACATGGTGGAGATCCTGATTTAAGGCCACCCATGGACTGCACGCTGGCCCCTCTCCCCCCTGCCTGCAGGAGGGCAGGACCGAGCCTGGAGCTCAGTGGCATCCCCGTGGCTGGTCTCAGCACATGGGCCATGGTCCCCACTCAGCAACCACAGGGGCCTCCAGCTGCGCAGGGCGTGCTGGAGCTCAAGGACCCTGCAGTAGCTGAGGGGGCTCGTGACCCCCCTGTGAACACACCAGGGTTTTGGACAACAGGAGCAACCTATTTATTGTTCCAGCCTGAAGCAGGGGGCTTCTTCCTATACCCTCCCTCATCGTCTCTCTTCCCATCCCAGCTCCATCCCCATCCCACCTCTGGGTCTTGGCAGTTCACATCCACCCAAGTGCTTGGCCTCCGACTGGAAAATCCCTGTCTGTTTACCCAAACTGTATCCACAAGCTCATGTCTTTGCTCGAGGCCAGAGCCAGAAGGGATCTTCTGGGGTCCCATCAACTGCCCAGACCATGGCCAAGACAAATGCCAGGAGCCCCAACTTCTATCGTCTGCGTCCATCACCTTGCGTCCTGCCTCTGGGTTGTTATCATGGGCCAGCGAGGGATTTGGGATTGTGTGGTGCTGGAGCAAAAGAGAAAATGATGATGGAGAGAATAAAAGGTGGAGGAAAAATCCCCTAGAAACTGGGGGTGGAATGCTCAGAGGGAGCCAAGGATGGCTGATGGCATCGCCCCTATTATAGCATCATCCCCTGGCTACCAGCAGCTGGCTTCTGCCTGTAGCCATCGCTGATGCTTCCTTCACTCCTCTGAGCTCAGACACCTCCTGTCTTGCCCTTCATCTATATATATATGTTCTTTCTCTCTGTCTTTCTTCCTTTCACCATGCGTGTGCATTTGCTGGACAACTGCATTTTTTATTCTTCTCTCCCAGACACATACCAAACGCGTTCGGTTCTCGCGCGTTGTTTACAAAGTGGAAAACAAATGAACAAAAGTTATGAAAGAGGAAAAAGCCTCCCCACAAGTTAATATATTTTATATTAATGTTGGTGTTTCTTTGTAAGTATTTTTTGTTTTCGTGCTGTGAACTTTTTTTTTTCCTGCCAAAGACGATGAGTTCTTGTTTGTGCGTTTTAAGTTATCTTGAGTATTTAAACGTAAACCTGGCTGTTTCGATGTGCCGCCCTATACCGAGATTGCTGTAGCATTCCACTTGGTATAACAGTATTTTAATAAAAAAACCCAAATATTGACCCATGGGTGCTCTTGTTTTCCCCCCATGGAATGGGGCAAGACAGAACCAGGGGAAGGGGCCTAGGGTTGGTGAACTGGCTGGCACTTTGGTCCTCCTAAGCTTCCTCCATGGGCACTCCTTGATGGCCACATCTTCAGGCCCAGCTGGACCTGGCCTCCAAGATCTTCCCTGGCTTTGGTCAGCCACCTCCAAGTCCTTCCCACTCTGCTTGGCTCTTTGGTCTTGTGGAAGACCAGAAATTCTCCTAGTGTTTGGGCCTTGCAACTTTCACATCGTGCTGCTCCCCAGCCTTTCCCCTCCAAGCTTTTTGTTTGCTGCTGTCACTTGATTTTTGTTTTTAATAGCTGTTGCATTGATGCTTCCCAGGGAGCATCCCTGGGGACTCTGCTCTGGCTGCTTGGGTGCTGGCAGCCCATCTGGAGTCATCACCAGCCAGGCTGGGGCTTTCCCTTTTGGACATCACTTGGCATTTACTGGCAGGTCATTTCTCTTTTTATCCTGCGTCTTGGGGACCAGGAGAACTTGTGTAAGTCTCTGTAATGGGCTTTAGCTTGGATTAATGCAGAGCAACAGCATAAGGAACCAGCTTTGCTGCTAACTCCTCCCTGGAAGGTGGCTAAGGACTGTTGAGGATCACCAGTCTTGGTGGGACCATGACAGCGAACACCAGCTTGGCTCTACAATTCCAGGAACCTGGAAGAGATGTGCCTGAGAACTTGCTGTTTCCTCTGGCTGTGGAGCAGGTCTCCATCCTTAGAGAGACTCAGAGCAATGGGAAGTGTGGAGCCAGGTTCCTCCTTCTGCACATGGTTTCCTCTGGATTTTTTGAGCAGGGAAACAAGCTCCCCCCCAGCTCCATGCACAGCCTATGCCTGAAAGGGGCACCCTTTTGCACTCCCCAGTGATGGGGAAGACTGCATGGGAAGCTCACAGGGAGCTGCTGCTCCTTGGGGATGTGTTGAGGGGGGGTCCTGGTGGCCTCCATGCAGGGATCATACCTGCCCTGCCTCCCCCAGCTCCTGCTGCCCTGGAGCTGCAGGCAGCCGCCCAGGAAGGCTTGCAGCATTCCTGGCATACCGCAGCTCTCACGCCCCACACTATTTACCCAAATCCGGACGCCGAGCAGGCTTGCAGCAGGTCTGGCTGTTTGCAGGCAGTTTTCCATGTCCAGGGATGCAGGGAATAGGCTCCTGTTGAGGGTTTTACCCACCACTTGGCCATCCTCCATCCTGCACTCTATGGACCCCTACTCCCAAGGCTTTCACAGTCCCCAGGAGCCAAAAGATGAGGGAGCACAGCACTGCACAAGCAAAGCAGCAGAGAAGCATAGCAAGAATATGGGAAGGGGAAAGAAAATCCCATCCGTGAATATGATAATAGGGCCATGGGGAGAGGATGCCTGATCTCCTTCTGCTTTGCCCCTATGGATATGGCAGCAGCTGTTTGGGTAGGGTTGCTTTTCAGCCAGAGCAACAGCCTGATGGAGCTCTGCACCTTGGTGCAAGGAAGGCTGGTGTGGGGTGTGTTATCACCTGCTTTATCGCTCTGTCATCACAGGCATTTCCCTCCACCCTTTCCACACCATCTCACTGGGTTTCACCATCAGCATCGCTTTATCCCACGTGGCTCCCGCTGACGCCAAGACGTGTCCTTGCCACGACAGCACAGCTGAAATACCATATGGGAGCCAAACCTCCTGTTCCTGCTCCTGCTCCCATTCCTGTGTTTGTGATCTCTGTGTCCTTGATACTTGTGTCCCAGCACCCCCGTGTCCTTGATCTCTGCATCCAGAGAGTCCAGAGGAGGCCACAGAGGTGCTGCAAGGGCTGGAGCAGCTCTGCTGTGGAGACAGGCTGAGAGAGCTGGGCTGGTTCAGCCTGGAGAAGAGAAGGCTCCAGGGAGACCTGAGAGCAGCTCCCAGTGCCTAAAGGCAAGAAACCTGGAGAGGGGCTTTGGACAAAGGAATGTTGTGACAGGACAAGGGGGAATGGCTTTAAACTGACAGAGGAGAGATTTAGGTTAGATATAAGGAAGTTCTTCCCTCTGGGGGTGCTGTGGTGTTGGCGCAGGTTGCCCAGAGAAGCTGTGGCTGACCCATCCCTGGCAGTGTTCAAGGCCAGGTTGGACAGGGGCTTGGAGCAACCTGGTCTAGCGGAAGGTGTTCCTGCCTGTGGCAGGGGGTTGGAACTGGATGGGCTTTAAGGTCCCTTCCAACTCAAACCAGTCTGTGATTTCTATGATCCCCATATCCCTTCATCCCCATGTCCTCAGGCCTTGCATCCGTGTGTCCCTGCGTCCCTATGCCCCTAAAAGGGGGTGGCTGGAGATGTCTGGCCAAGCTGCTCTCCGGGCTGATGCCTGGATGCAACACCTTGTGTGGGCTGCACATCCACAGCCCTGCAGAGATGGAAAGGGGCCAGCAGGCCGTGCTCCGAGTGCCAGGACCGTCACCCTGGTGCTTTGGTGAGACACCCTGTCCTGGGGCAGCAGCTCTCGCTCTCGTGGGTGAAAGGGAGACACTTGTCTGGCCCGGGGGCTATTTGGGGAAGTACGGTCCCTCCTGTGGTCACAAGGCTGAGGAACTTGTTGGGCCCCCATGGCCATACGCCAAGTCCTATTCTCAGCTGGGAGCACCTCGGTGGCCCAGTGCCACACCACAGCAGCATCTCTGCAGCTTTGGTTCCTGCTTTTCCTCATTTCTCCTTGGAGCCTGGAGGTTGAAGCCTGGTCCCTGGAGCATCCTTGGCAGGTCTTTTGTTGGCTCTGATCCCTCCTCACCCCCTCATCATGCACCTCCTCTCCTTTTCCACTTGCCAAATGCTAGAGTTGGATGGGGAAAGACAAGCTCAACATGATGTCTTTATAATGGAAAATGGCTCTTTGAAAAGCCAAAAATCCCCCACCAGAATTCAGGAGAAGGGGAATTTCTCTCCTCTTCCAATTAATCCCGGTTGCTGTGGGGGCAGCTCGGCAGCGCTGAGGGCCAGCCCTGCAGCCGGCTTCCCAGCAAACCAGTTGGGCAAACTGTGGTGCTTTCTCTTGCCTCAAGTCCCGGCTTGCTCATCAGGCCGGCAGGAATGAAGCTCTCCCCGCCGGGCCTGCTGAACCCTCCTCTTCCTCATCCCTCCCTCATTCCTTGCCACCCCCTCTCCCCCCACCACCTTCTCTGGGGGTCTCCATGTCCTCTCTGTGCCCAGGCCTTGCTGGGGGCTCCCCCATGGCTTTATTCTGCTGAGGACCAACTCTCCCCCCCAAGTTGGGTTTTGCATCCCGTTGCGTTTACAAGGATGCCCCTAAGATGCCCCCTCCATGCAGAGCATCATCCATCCAGCAGTGCTGGAGCAGAGACAGGGCCTGCGTGGTGGGTGTTGTTATATAGGGGAGATGCATGGCCGCATGGTGGCCAGGTCTCCCTCTGTGTCGCTCCATCCACCCAGCCATGGAGCAGCACGAGCATCCTCCAGCACCAGGAGCTTCTCTGTCCTCCCCAGCCCCAAATACCTCCCAGTGCCCTTACACCGGGGCCCGCGGCTGGCGTCGTAGCAGGGACACCCAGGTCCTGCTTGTGCAGGCAGCCAGGAATGCCACCCGATGCTTTGCTGGGATAAGCAGAAGTGGTTGGGCCGTGGTGCGAGCATGGCAAATTCCTCATTCCTCTTCCCTGCGCTGTGCTGCCTGCCTGCCATCATTGCATGCAAACAGTAAACAGGCTGTTATTATCCCGGATGCTTTGAATATCTGTGGCTATTTTTTCTCTTCCCAGTATTCTAAAAAGGCAAAAAATTCCCTGCGGTTTCTGAGTCAACTTTTTTTTCCTTGGTCTCTTTTCTTTCCTTCCCACCACCTCTGTGACCTTGAAAACCCAGGCAGATGAGCTTGCTGGCTCTCTCTGCTTGCGCCCATTCCCTGGCTGCTCTCACTGTGCCCCACAGCCAGCAGCAGGTGAATTTGGGGTCAAGCCTGGTGGCAAAGCAGCTCAGCACCTTTCCCTATCACCTTCCCTGGCAGAGCCAGTGGAGGATGCTTGAAGAGGATGGGGATGCTCAAGGAGGATTGGGATGCTCTGGGGGTGCAGCTCCTGCAGGAAGCTCGGGCAAGGGTACAAGATGCTGCCTGTGCTCTTTTCTTTGTGTCCCAGGTGCTGGAAGACTTCTGTGGGAGATGAGGGGAGCATGAGAGCAGCCTGACCATCCAGCCCCTGCAGGCAGCAGGTATTCCCCAGTTCGCTGCACAGGCCCCTTGGCAGGGATAGGGCTCCTTCCTTCTCCTTCTTTCTTCCTCATCCTCCTGCAGCATAGGCCTTTGCTTTTAGGTGTGATCCCCAAAAGCCTTCCCTCGACCCAGTACTGGAGCCTTTGGGTCAGCATGTGGCAGGCAGGGTCAAGGCTGCAGCCAAAAGACCCTTTCCAGCCCAAGATTCAGTTATCTGCATCTCTCCAGAAGATCAGAGCAAGTGCAACAGGCATGGGATGGGTCAGGGCTCCTGTGTCCCCCCACTGTCTCCTCTGGTGAGATTTCTGGGATGCTTCAGATGCTCCAGCAGACAAGGGCCAATGGGGAGCCTCAATGGATGCCTGCAGTGGGGAGAGGTAGAGGAGGTCAGTGCATCACTGAGGTTGGCAGAGACCCCAGGAGACCCCAAATCACCTCCCCACCTGGAGCAAAGCCACAGCAGGAGCTTCAGGGCCTGCTCAAGTGAAGCTGCCACTGCCCGCAGGGATGGGGGTCCCCCAGCATCCAGAGAGACCCCGTCAGAGCAGGAGCGTACAAAGGGCTCTCAGGACACTGGCCATTATTCACATCAGCCCTGTTGGTGTTTGAGCTGCCCATGGCCCAAGGTACCTTTTCATTTCTTCCTTTCTTTTTATTTTTTGCCAAAAAATGCAACTCGAAGTGTATCATTCTATTTGGAAATTCCTACGGGGCGGGGGTTGTTTTCCAAAGCTTTCAATTTTCAAACATGCTACTGAAAATATTCAAGCAGAAACAGGAAAGAAAAGGAAGTCAGCATCCTGCAGGGACTGATGTGGGGTTGGTTATTTGGTTTTGATGCAGCAGGGAACTGTTAGAGGTTTGTGACAGGTCCCAGCACACTGTCCCTGCGGGACCAGCATCAGCACATGGGTCTGGATTGACACAGAATGGACTTCAATTCTCAGGGCTGAAGTGCAAAGTGCTACCACAGGGCCCTGCACAGTGCTTAGGCCAGATACTCAAAGGGAGTCAGCGATTAATTAACTGGAATGGAAGAAAACCGTGGTCATTAGAAGCTCATTTAGAAGAAAAGAGGCTCACATTAAGCTCACACTTCCCCAGCAGGATGGTCAAAGGATGCCCAGCCACAGGGGATGGAGAAGGTTGGAGCTATTGCCTTTGGAAACACACAGCTTCGAGCTTCGATCATATAATAGAGTCATAGAATCATAGAATGGTTTAAGTTGGAAAGGACCTTCAAAGCTCATCCAGTTCCAGCCCCCTGCAATGAGCAGGGACACCTTCGTCTAGATCAGGTTGCTCAGAGCCACATCCAGCCTGGCCTTGAATGTCTCCAGGGATGGTGCATCCACCACCTCTCTGGGGAACCTGTGCCAGTGTTTTACTGCCCTCATTGTAAAGAGCTTTTTCCTCACATCCAGCCTGAATCTCCCTCTTTTAGTTTAAAACCATCACCCCTCCTCCTATCACAACAGGCTCCGCTAAAGTGTCTCTCACATCTTTCTTATAGGCCCCTTTCAAGTACACTCGCCAGGTCTTAAAGCAGCACTGAGTCACTGCTCAGTAACACTGCTCAGGAAATTTTAGGTGAAACATTTTCCCATACAGAAGTGGCTTGGGGTTGGGTTTTTATCCCCCCCTTCTTTAAATATTACCCCCCCCACACCTTCTTCCTTCCAGGAAAAAACTTGGACTTTCGGCCTTCCTGCACGCTGAGGGGCAAACGCTTCATAGGAATTTGTCTTCCCTTTCTACAGCTCAAACTCTCCTAAAACACCAAGCATGAATTTGCGTTAACTGAGGAGAAGGTGCCTATTTCTCACCGTTCTCTTGCTTAGGAAAATCCCTTCAAGTCGAGGGAAACCGTTCGCTTCGGGCCAAGGGAAAGTTTTAACTCCCGGTGCTTGGAATCTTACATGTTCAAGGTTTCCCTGAAGCTTTTCACTGGGGGAAAAGGAGGAGGGGGTGTTTGGAAGAATCACTTCCCTTCAGAGTTTCAGGGAGAAAAACACAAACAGCGAGAGGCAGAATGTGAATTTTGGCCTCGATGGAACATGACACAGGCTGGAAAATATTCCCACCCGCATTTTTACAGCCTTAAAGCACAATCCTGGGGTGTTTTTTTCCCTTTTCCTCTTGCATGGGGTCCAGCATGAAGTAACACTACTCCAGCAAAGCGATCCCATGGCATTCCCCAGCAATTTCTAAGCAATGCCGTATTTGAGGAGTAAACAGGGGTCGATCCAGAGGGTAGATCAGGGCCAGATGTGCCCAGACCCAACAGACAGCAGTGCCCTGCCACTTTTGGGAAGCAAGAGCAAGACTCCGCCACCATGAGTGGCTGTCCTGGAACTCCTGGCATGTCTTGGATCCACCAAAAGTTTAGGAGCCTGTTTCCAGGGCAACCAAAACACACTGGGTTTTTCCAGTTGTCTCCTCCCCCCTGCCCAAAGGAAAAAGTGGAATTAAAGAAAGGAAAATAAGAAAAAAGAAACAGAACCAATGGAGGAAATTCTGATTAAATGAAATAAGACCAAAAACTGGCAAATGGGTCCCTCTCCCTGGCCCTCCCTGATGAACTGGACTGGATACGAGCAGGGAAAAGATGCCTGTGGGGCAGGCAAGGGTTTTCTCCACATGGGGAAGCACACCAGGGCTGCCCTCGCCAGTTGTGGCTATTCCTAAGCTGGTGCTCCCTGAAGTGGCTCCATCCTGGAATATAGCCACCATGGAGACATTGCCCTGCGCTCACTATTTTGGGTTGTGCCCCTGCAGAGCTAATGTGTGTCTCCAGCACCTTGGGGCCCAAATGCCTCTTGCTTCTGCCCCAAAGCCCCTATATTCATAGAACTGCAGACTGGTTTGGGCTGGAAGGGACCCTAAAGCTCATCTTTTAGGCACTGGAAGCTGCTTTTAGGTCTCCCTGGAGCCTTCTCTTCTCCGGAGCAGAGCTGCTCCAGCCCTCACAGCATCTCGTTGGCCTCCTCTGGACTCGCCCCAACAGCTCCACATCCCTCTTGTGTTGTTGCCCCAGAGCTGGGTGCAGCCTGCAGGGGGGTCTCACCAGAGAGGAGGGCTCAGTCCTGCCCAGCACCCAGCTTCCCCATGCAGGGCTCACCGGCAGGTCGGGAAGAGCAGATTCCAAGTCCCAGGCATTTCTTCATTTTCTGTGCTCTGCTTTTTTGTTTATCTCTGCTTCCAGGGCGTATTCCCTGCTGTCCTCCTCTTCTATGCCAGGCATTTGCTGGCAGGACTGCTGGGTGAGTTCCAAGCTGGCAGTGAGTCCTTGCCCTGCTGCGGAGCTGCAGCCAGGAGGGTGCAAGGGAAGCCAGGCAGCGAACACAGGAGAGCCCACTTTGGCTTTGCAAGGCTCAATGGGACTGTAAGAGAGAGGACAACCCATGCAAGTGAGGGACAAGAGTGCCACGGATGCAGCTGAGCTCAGCTGGTGGCTTTGCGGGCACTTGTGCTGCAGAACAGGAGTGGGGAGAACGAAGGTTGCCCTGGGGATGGCTGCACCATGGACAGAAGGAGGGCTTGCTCAAAGGGCTGAGGTTGTGGAGGGCATCACTGCGGTAAAGCAAGTAAGGCAGCACGTCGCACCCCTGGGCTTCTGCTTGCTTCAAGGCAGGAGAACTAACCCCAACGCTTCCATGCTTTTCATGCTCTACCAAACACCTCCTCCACTCCCATGGTGATGGTCCAAACACCGTCTTCATTCTGTGGTCCATCTCCATTCCTACCGCTCTTTGGAGGCTGGTGCCCTGGCAGGATGAGCACTGAAAATTGCTCTGAATCTGGAGCATCTCCAGCCCCACAACCTGTCCTGGATCCAGTGCTGGGGATCCTTGGTGCTAGAATTAGGGACCCTTGACCACAGCATAAATACTTAAGCACGGAATCATGAATGCGGAGGCTCATGTTGTGTTGTGGATCCTTCTTGCTGCCTCCTACGTAGCCTTGCATTGCACAACCAGAGCACAGCTGTGCATCTCCCTGACTGTCAAATCTCACTCATGGGCCAGGAACAAAGTCTTGGGATGACAAAGCAGCAGCGTGACAGAGCGAGCTCTATCACCATAAAACAAGTATGAGGCTTAACCCTTGAGAGCCAGCATGGGCAGAGCATTCCCAAGCATCTCCATTTGGGCCAGAATGTTCCCCTTGTTGGTCCAAAGCAACCTCAGTCCCTTTTTTGCTGGAAGAATGGAGCAGATGGCCTTTGGGCTGTATCTGCTTTCAGGGCTTTTCTTTCCCTTGAAGACATCATTTTGGGACAATGGGTCTCTGCAGCTCAGCCCTGCACTTGTCCCCAGCCAAGGACATGGGTCAGCTACTTCTGTATTTCGACGGCAGGCTCTGACAGCCACAAGACATCAGTGAACACGTTAAGGGATCAGGAACAGTCTTCCCTTCTGCAGACAAGAATGTGCTGGGTAACCCTGGATGCTCCCTGAGCTTTGCTTTAAGAGCATGACTAGAAAGTGTTGGCTGGCTCCAACGTGCCGAGGCAAGCTCTGCCTCTTCCTTCAGGTTCTGCAACAAACCACTGGCGCTTTGCTTTTGTGCAACACCTGGAGGCCTTCCAGAAGCTGGGGTAGGTAGGGGAGGGATGGGAACCTGCGCTGCTGAGCCTCCCGGGAATGCCGCCAGGTCAGTCTGCGGGCCCATATGGGGTGTTTGCTGCTGAGCTCCATCCCCAGCACGGCTCCATCCCTGCACTCGCCCACTCCCCAGGAGCAGGACAAAGGTGGATTTAGTGATATCTTGCTTTATTCCATCCTGTTGTTGAACCACAGTTTCTCATTGGTTGGAGAGATCCCTCCTATCGTCTTCAGCTGTTGTTAAACAATGAGAATTCTGCAAATTCTCTCAAAACTCCCTAACTTTCTCAGCTTCCCTGAAATCCCGGGGCTTCACTGCCCTTGAAAACCAGCGGAATGAGCAGCATTTCCCTGGTGTCGTAATGCTGGCATAACAGGGTGGTGAATCAGTGGGGATCTTTCTGCCTGAACCACGTCGTATCATTGTTATTGCTGAAGCTTTCCTATTTTAAGCCATAAAGCCCCATACAATCCAGTCTAAGTAAATGGCAAGTAGCTCCATCATATCCAGTTTCAAACCTATGAACTGTTGAGAACTGTATTAATGCAAAACTATTCTGGTTCATGAGACCCTGCTCCAAACAAGCTGGATGCCATGCGGTAATCCAAGCGGTGTGTAACATGATGAAGTGTAGAAATAGCCCTCATCGTCCTTTGCCTGGGTGTGTCGGAGGGGCAGGGGGAATTAGAACACCCATAGTTTGCCTTGGAAAAATGAGCTGAAAGTTAGCAATGCGTTTAGGGCTGGAATCCACATTCAGTTCCGGTGCCTGCCACAATACAGACACTAAAGCAGGTTGGCTTTGCTTAAAAACCTCATGAGACCTTCAGCCTGCACTGCCTCCTTGGGGTCTTTAAGTAAGACCCATTGAGTCAGGGTGCTCAGTTCCTTAAAGGTGGTCTCCACTTTGCTGCTGCTGTCCCACTGAGGACTGTTTGTGTTCTCCAGGTTTAGGACTGCCTGCTGCATTGAAACCAGCTCACCCTGCAGCATGCAGTGCACCTCCTGCTCTCCCAGCTTTTCCAAGAAAAGGCTATCATATCTGCAGATTGAGGGACAGAGGCCGTGGAGCCACCAAAACAAGGACAAGCGATTCCCCAGATGCCCCAGCATAACATGTCCTGCATGGGGACATCCTTGGAGTGCCTGGAGGTGATGAGGGAGTGCATCAACCCCCAGGTCACAGAAGCATTGCTTGGATACTAGTACCCCCCTCGCCTGGGGTGTGGGGTGAATGAACTCCAGGCTGGAGTTTGGAGCGGACACTATGTCCACATTCTTCAGCCCCGGGCTGGGAATGTCAGCTCCTGTCCCGACGCCAGGGGCTTGCATTCCTCCTCGACACTGCTCCCAAAAAATGCCATCTCAGAAGGGTGTCGGGGAGAGGGGTGCCACTTGGTCCAGGGGGACAGAAGGAGACGTGCTAAGCCCATGGAAAAGCCTTTCCCGGGCTGGTGGGTATGTGGCAGAGCGGGGCAGGGGTTAGCATGTGTGTGCTCAGAGTGTGTTTACTAAACACTGCTCCAGGCGAGAGGGAATGGATGGAATTCACCCCCCTCGTTCCCCGCCAGACCCCAAGGACACCCGGTGGATCCAGGGAATTCGCTCCTCCAGCCGGTTGCCATGGCTGCGCATTTCAGAGACTCAAGCAGGGGAAAAAAAGAAGAAAGAAGAAAACCAAAACATTTTATTGGGAGGGAAGAAAAATAGCGGGGGGAAAAAATGCAGCAGAGTAATGAGGAGGACCAGAGCGTCCAAGAAATGTGTTAGATCATCCTTAGAAACTGGTGTCTGAGGAGCTCTCCGCAGCTCAGGCTATTCTAATATTTATCATGTGTTGTTAAACCTGGCACCAGTCAGGGCTCAACAGCACTGTGTGCTGCTCAGGAACATCATTAAAAGCAAGTCCTGGGCTCCAGGACTACTTGAGAGGTGCTGGAAGAAACCCATCCATGTTGGCTGCAGCAGGCAGTCCAATCCAGATGAGCTGCTGGCAGGATGGCTGGAGGGGTGTATCCATCAAGCAAGACCTGGAGCAGAGCTGGCAAGCAGAGTAGCGTGGGATATAAACTATGAGCAAGATAAAATCCTTGGAGAGGCTCAGCAAGAACAGGCCAGTGGCTGGCTCCAGTGTGAGAATGCAGCTGAGCCAGGGCAGGACTTGTTTATACACCTTTTACATCATCGATCAAGGGAAGGCAGGCAGGTATCCCTAGTTCCCTGATCCTGAAGGGAATAGTTTACATTAGTGCACCGGGTCTTTAAAATCACTCCATGGGCAGTTTTTTTATGAGCAGGTTTCAGCATGTGCTTCATGTCTATGATGCTTCAGCAAAGCATCCCTTCCTTGTGCGGAGGCAATACAGGGCATCAGGAGCCTGGAGTTCCCACTCTGCCCGGGATGATGCAAGTCTGGCTCATCTGCTCCTGTGGTATCAATTTGGTTTTTCATGGGAGTGACAGGCATGCCAAAACCCAGCTGCTTTTAAAATCCTGGAATATTACGGCATCCTTGGCTCTCGTATCTCATGGGAGGAATCTGGATCTGCTGCAGTGTTTATTTTTCACCTCTGCAGTTCTTCACCTCTGCTATGGAGACAGGCTGAGAGAGCTGGGCTTCTTCAGCCTGGAGAAGAGAAGGCTGTGGGGTGACCTTAGAGCAGCTCCCAATGCCTAAAGGGGCTACAAGAAACTTGGAGAAGGACTCTGGACAAGGGCCTGTAGGGACAGGACAAGCGAAATGGCTTTAACCTGACAGAGGGGAGATTAAGATTAGACATTAAGAAGTTCTTCCCTGTGAGGGTGCTGAGGCAGCTGGCACAGGTTGTCCAGAGAAGCTGTGGCTGCCCCATCCCTGGCAGTGTTCAAGGCCATGTTGGACACAGGGGCTTGGAGCAATCTGGTGCTAGTGGAAGGTGTCCCTGCCTGTGGCAGGGGGTTGGAACTGGATGAGCCTTAAGGTCCCTTCCAACTCACACCAGACTCTGATTCTATGACTCTACCGTGGGGCTCCCCGTCCTTGGTGTTAATCACAAGACCTGGAACGGGGTGCCCGAGATCGGTGCTCTGTGCCAGGAGCAGCAGGGCCGTCTGACCACACACTACAGCTCCTCTGGATCCATGTTCCCGCAGGAGAGTCTTCCCCAGGGATGAAACCAGAGAACGGACAGCTTTGCCAGGCCGAGGGGCGAATTGCTGAATAAGGCCCCTAACACCGACGCGCGGTTGCAGGAGGCGCTGCCAGCGCTCGGAGGGACTCCTGCGCACCGCGCCAGCGGAGCAGCGCTGCCCTGGCCCCGCACGGGCGGAAGCGCGGCCACGCCGGGCGGGCAGCGACACCCACCGTCCGCTCCGTGCACCGCACCGAGCGCGGCATCGGGCCCGGAGCCCGGTACGTTACACGGTGATGGCATGGTTTGGGTTGAGGGAGCTTGAAGATCATGGGCAGCCACAGCTTCTCTGGGCACTCTATGCCAGAGCCTCAGCACCCTCACAGGGAAGAACTTCTGCCTAAAGTCTCATCTCAGTCTCCCCTCTGGCAGGTTAAAGCCATTCCCCTTGCCCTGGTCCTACAGGCTCTTCTCCAAAGCCCCTCTCCAGGCTTCTTGCAGCCCCTCTATGCACTGGGAGCTGCTCTAAGGTCTCCCTGGAGACTTCTTTTCTCCAGGCTGAACAAGCCCCAGAGCTGGGTGCAGGATTGTAGGAAGGGTCTCACAAGAGCACAGTAGAGGGGGAGAATCCCCTCCCTCGACCTACTGCTCATGCTCTGGGGATGCAGCTCAGGGCACTGGCTGGTTTCTGGGCTGCAAGCACACACTGCTGGGTCTAGGGGAGCTTCTTGTCAATGAACACCCCCAAGTCCTTCTCCTCAGGGCTTCAATCAATCCAGCCTCTGCCCAGCCTGTGTTTGTGCTTGGGATTGCCCTGACCAAGGTGCAGGACTTTGCATTTGGCCTTATTGAACTTTATCCAGGCTGCACAGGTCTCTCTGCATGGCATCCTTTCCCTCCAGCATGTTGACCACACCACACAGCTTGGTGTCATCAGCAAACTTGCTGAGGATGCACTCAAACCCATTGTCCATGTCACTGACAAAGATGTTGAACAGTGCTGGAAAACTCATTTCCACCTGACCTAACCCTCACCCTGACCCTCGTGGAGATGCCTTCAGTAGGAAATGGGAGACAGAATCAATTCCTGTGATCCATCACTTGATGCTGTGTCCAGTCCTGACAGAAACTGGAACAAAAGGAAAATGCTGAAATAAGACTTGTGGAATCCGTTCAAGGTCAGGCTTCCACTTTACAGCAAAAGGCCAAGGAAATGTACCTTATTTTGCTTATGCAAGAGAAACGGTTGACCACACTGATCATGAAGCAAGAAAGTTCCCAGCAGCTGGTGACTTTTAAAGGCAATGAAAACTGGTGCCAGGGGAAACCGACATAAAATGCATCAGCTTGAGCGCCTGCTTTGCTCCGTCCTGGCTTGGGAGAGCCCGCAGCTGCCCATCCCTGCTCCCCATGGGACACAGCCCCTCTGGGCCTCCCGGTCCTTCTCCCTTTCTCTGTAGATCTCTGCCCAGCTATCAAGGGTAGATGCTGGACCAGGAGTGGAAATAAACGCTGAGCCATGCAGCTGGGGACAGCTCACAGCCAGACTAAAATACAGCCTGTGGGGAGAATGGAGGCATCCAGCAGAGACACTCTCCCCATTTCTGCTTCCATTAGCACAGTGACTTGCTGCTGAAGCACCTCACGTAGAAAATGCCTGGCTTGGGGTTTTTGTCACAACAGTGAGAAATCAGCAGAGGAACCAGCTGGTGAAAAACTGTCATCCAGGATGGGGCGAGACCTGGTCCAAGCAAATACCTGCTTACAGGATCGCACCTCCCTGACTCCGGGGCTTTAAAGGGTTTTTCAGCCCTGAAATCTACGCTGGAATACTGGCATGAGCTGCTGGAGAACGGTTTGGCAGGGACTACAGAAACACCCAGGAACAGCTGGATGGGAAAGGGTCAGGTTGTCTTTCCACAGCCTTTTTCCTAATCCTCTCCTCGCTTTCAAGATGAGGTTTTATGGAAACACAGCAGCCCTGAGAGAACAGAATGCAGTCAGAAGAGTCAGAAGTACATGTTTTAATGAGGCAAAGCATCCTGCTAAGTCTTTTGGCTTACTGGTGCTGAGTATGTTCCAAGCCCAAAGACTAGCATTCAGAAAGAGCCTATTAAAGCAGTTGGTTTATGGGATCCACAATGCAAGCATGATCAAAATTGATCTGTCTTTATCTATATGAGATTATATCAGCTATGGGAATCTATTTTTCAGAAGTAAAATATATTTGTCTTCAGTAAAAGGTGTCCACCTGAGCTTAGGGTATAACAATATTGCCCACTGTTGGGAAGAGAAGCAGGTACCTCCATTTGGCCACAATGACTCAGACTGCATGTGCAGCTGAGGAAATCAATACCAGTACTTTTCTTCCTCCCTATGGGCAGATTCTGGTGGGTTTGATCACCATCTGCTCTGGTCTAAAGGCCACCACAAGCCATGGGGAGATTCCTGTTGCCCACAGCAAGTTGATTAATATCACCTAGCATTCACCATAGTCCAGTATATTCGGTTACACCAAGAACTTCACCACTGCCAAATGTGCAAGATCTAACCATAGGCCAGCCTGAGGTTTGGAACTGGAGCCCTGGTGTCTCTCTGGTGTGTGTGCAGAGGCAAAAATCTCCCAAGTGTTCCTCCTGCTGAGTAGGAGTCATCCACAAACTGCTTATTTGGAACATGCAGGAGAACATCGGCATCTGAATTGGGATCACAAGCAAGGTTTCATCCATGTAGGATCCAGAGACCAAAATGCATGTTCATCCCCTGCATGCAAGGAGTGAGCAGGGTTTGCTTTTCCCCAGACACTTTGTTGGTGCCATTGCATGAATTGTAACACCACCAGGCCAGAGAATGAGAGATGAGTTAGACCTTTGCAGCCTAAAGAAATTCAGGCTTGCTGCTCCACAGAACCATCTAAACCCTGAGAGGAGTGCGAGAATCATGCTCCCTCTTGCTTCCTGCTGTGATGGATCCAGGGGTTCCACAACCTCTTCCGTAGAGGGAGTAGGATTCAGCCAACTGGGTGAGCCGGTGATTCCTGCTTTCTGGCTCTCACGTGTGGTAACTGTTATCCCAGTGAAAACAGGAGATTTTAATACTTTCTCAGAAGGGAAGTCAAACAAAAATTTTCCACTCCCTGGGCAAATGCTCCAATTGTACTTTTGTGAAAGAAGGATGGGGTACAGTGACTCCTACAAGTGGTGATCTCCGTTCCTATACTGTGTGTGGGCTCCGGAAGACCCCGTTAAACCATAAACCAACCCAAACTTCCAGAGCACAGGGGAAGACTTACATAAGTGAGCTGTAAAACATGACCACACTAGTTTATAACTGCTGTTTAGTTCGACTTCCCAAGGGAAAAGCGAAAGGCACGGAGAAGACTGAGCTCTCTGAGAACGGGTGCTTCATTTGGATTCATGTGCTGAGCTACAGTGCAAGGTCTGGAGGGATCCCCCAAGGTCTGCTTGACTTCTCTGCTCCCTCCAGCGGACATCTTTCTAATTTTCTCTCAATTTTGCCATCAAAACAGTTTTATTTGTGATTTTCTGTCCTATCCTGAAACCAGCTCTCACCTGAGCGGTAAGCCCTGGTTGTCTGAGTGCAAAACAAAATGTAACAGCATTACAAACCTTGTAATGGCAATCTATGCCTTAAAACGGCCCCAAATCCTGGCATCCATTGGCAAGGAAAACACTCCAGATGACACACACCCCAGCCAGCATCCCATGGGTGTCCTGGGGAGGAAAGAGGTGAGACAACCAGCCCCCAAAAGCAAGCTGTTTATTTCATGTTTAGCAATATCATGGCATCCAACACTCCCCTTATAAGGCAAACAAAGGCATGGCACGTGCCTTAGCAACCACATGCTGAAATCGTATTCCGACGCACTGCTTTCCTCCAGCTTCTGCTTGCTTAATGCCATATAGGTCTCAGTTAGCTTAATATTCCCAGGATGTTTTTTCCATTAAATGTTACATTTGCAGGAACTTGCATGCAGCATTTCCCTCTGCTGCTTTGTGAGCAGCTTTTCCTCTCTTTATAGATTCCAGCCCAAGTGGTCCAACTCTTGCAGCGATGGATCAGCCAGCCCTTCCTTCTCAAGTGTGGCTTTATGGACGTATGTCCATAATGCTTTGTGTCCATAATACAGACAATACGAAATTAATATAAGAAAAAGTAAAAGTGTTTTGAAAAGGGAAGCAGGCTGGAAGTCTGAGGCTTTGTATCTTTGCCTCTGTGTTGTCTCTGCTATTCCAGAAACAGGGGACAAAAGGCTTCCCAGCTGGTGCCTCATGTTTATGGTTGATTTGATGGGATAAAAACAGTTTGGAGGGGGGTGTATGTGTGTCTGTATGTTTTCAACTTTGAAATTTCAGCTCTTTCCTGCCCTGGAAGACTTCATGGGTCTGTCTGTATCTATACAGACTACTTATGTATCTATAACATGTATATAGAATTTATGTATGCATAACATGCATCTGTTTATACAATTCAATGTACAGCCCGTTCCCTCATTTTTTGTTGTCTTCCTTCAGCTGTGGGAAAAGGGATGGCAAATTTGGAGATGTGGGAGAACAAAATCAGTAAGTCTCCAGTCTGTTCCACCCGAATAAGAGAGGAGAACTGGAAACCCTGGGACACTTTGCTCTATGAAAGATGGAAAGTGGGACACCCCTTAACAAATGTCAGTAGGTGAAGCAGAGCAAATGAATGGGTTTTATCGCTACTCAGAAGTGTACACCTATGTCCTTGCCCATGGAAAGGGGTTCTTTCTACCATGACAGAGCCCTTTAGAACTTGCCTGAGAAGATAAATACCGAACAGCTCAGAAAGCCCAGTGCTTACCCAGCCCTAGCTGTGACATCCTCTCCTAGCTTTCCTAAATCTGCTCCACAGCATTTCTGTGGAGAAGCCTACCTGGAAGAGGTCTTTGTGCAAGCAATGAGGGGAAGGCTCCTGGGCCACACAGCCAATGTGCAGCTTTGCTGGAAGCCATCCAAGTGCTGAGGTCACCTGGTACTCATAAAGAAGAGAAACTCTTTGAAGGCAAACATGTTGGAGGACTGACTGAAATGAAAGAGGCCGAAGGACTTCATTCCTGTGTCTACGTGAAGGGGCCAGTTCTCCTCTACAGGGCATGTTACACAGTCATTTACAGTCATAAAGAGGAGGTGGGAAAAGCCATCCGTTATCACAGCAGCAGCAGCATGTGGAAGCAAGTCTGGACATGAAGCAGTCATAACCAAAATCTTCTCTCCCATCTTCCAGCACACAAGTGAATATCCCTACATTGTATGTCTTCTATGAAGTTCCTAACGTTTCAAATTCTCATCAGTGCCATGAATTGTCAGCTATTTGTGCTTCCAGATTTGTTTTACATCCAGAAATTAATACCAGCTCTTCCATGCCCCTCAGGACACGGTAGGTGGTAAGTGCTGATACAATCATGCTCAGAGCATGAGCAATGATGCATCTCACTGCCTAGCCAAGCAAAACTTTTCCATACGAGTGCTGTGAATTCACAGCTAGTGCTAGCAGTTTTCCATGGAGAGACTTCGTGTATCCTCTTGTAATATAATCTTACCCACAATGGTTTTGAAAGACTGAACTCGATCCTGCCAAAAATAGTCTGTGCAGCCAAAAAAAATCAACAGAAGATCTTTAGCATTTGAGCTGGCTCCGAGTCGCGTTTTTCACCTTTTCCAAAGGATATGTTTCGTGACATCCATGAAACCCTCATTTGACTTCTAATACTCCCAATCATTCTTAGCGTAGCAGACTGTGTTTTAATCATAACTTCAGGGCTCAGCAAGCAATCAGCTTCACAGGCATAACAGATCAGACACATGAGCAGTGACTTTCACCCGAAAAGCATCTGTATGCAGGCTGGCAGTTGCAGCCTAAGAATGTGTTTATTTGCATTTGGTTTATGTGGTTTTGGTGACCTTTTGCTAAAATCAGCCAGTGACTTCCAGGAGGCAAGTTACACACTCACTGAAAAGAAACACAGTCAAATAACCCTAGCAAGGGTCCTTCTGCTGAGTATTACATTTCTGCTGAATATCACATCCCTGTGTTCGAGGCAGAGATAACAGAGCTTAAGGTTAAAGTAATGTTATCAGTGGACAGGATGGCTGTACGGATATCCCCCCCTTGATCCTATTGAAAATGGCAGCCCAGAAATGGATTGCAGGGGAACTAGGGCACAGTGACCTAGTGGGGCTTCCTATGGGTCCTGTCTCCATTACAGGCTGTTTTATAGTGGAGGAGTGCCTGCATTTTCCTGTCTGTCCTGCCAAGTCTTTGACGAGCCCATGGAAATAAAATAAAAGAGCTGTTTGTCTCCTGCCTGGTGCCTACACCGCATTCTTCAGCCTTGCTGCGCTCATCCTACCTCCAGAGAGCAGCACCAATGCCTTGCTCTTATCTCTTTGCACTATAAAAGACTGCGAGTGAAGCAGGGATCTCTCAAAGTGATGAATCCATGCCTATGCTCAGGTGGCTTTGGCAGCATCTCAGCATGTAAGCTGTCTGCTGCCTTCACCAGAGAAGCCTGACAAAAGTTTGCTTGATCTCTAAGCAAGCCTTTCAGGAAGCACATTAATGAAACCAAAGTGAGAGTGGCTCAGCCCGAGGAAATACCCTAAGTGCAAGAGGTAACGCTGCACCAATTACGTTTGAGCGATACACTATTAGGATGTTAACTACCTTCTGTTCTCAGAACTTGAAGCATGGCCTGTTATTGCTACCGTAAATAGGCTTTAGTTTAAGAGACCAAACAGGCTAAAACAGGTTGCTGAAACAGGCTGATTTTCTACATTCTGATCCTCTACATTTCTCAAGCAGAGCTTGGTGCAAATTCACTCTCATTTAGCACATTAGTTTTGCAAATGCTTTTGCGATGATTTTTTTGTCAGGCTGTTCAGGATTCCTAAGCCAAAGGTGAGCCTCAGTTTTGGTTTTGGTCACGTCAGACACTGCAAGTTGCCTGTCTGTCCATGAATCCCTAATTGAGAGGCACTGGAAAATATCCAGAGTCTGAAATTTAGGGTATGTCTGAATAGGCAAATAAGCACACATGCCCAGGGTTTAGAGGCTGACAAATGGTCTGTGGAGAACTTGTAGTATGGAGGGCTCTCTCCCGGTAGCGAATGTTGTTTGGGCTGGTCCACATCCACCCAGCTAAAGACATGCATGCAGTTTGCAACTCCATTTTCAGTTTGCCATTTTATCTTTTTGTGCCTCATGCTGCTAAGTAAGTGATGTTTGCTGTGGGAAGGTGTGGGAGCGATTTCCCTTTCACCTCAGTGATTAGAAGAGCAGAACTTACTATATTCTTTCTACTCTCGTAGTTATGAAAGACCCGCTGATTAAAACCCCTCCGTGGCCAATTAGCTTGCATTATTCTCCTGTCACGGTGTCCCATGTAGGTATGAAATTCCTCCTGGCAGGCCAGAAGGGAGTGTAGAATTCAAAGCTATTAATTGATTTAATGGTCATGAAAGAAAATTGTGACACATCTGCTGAAAATCTCATTCAAGCAGGCAGCTACCAGCGATGAATTTCCTAAGGCTGTGACTGTTCTCTGGGGAGTCCAGAGGAGCTGGAAAGCAGCCAGGTCTGAAAGCAGGTAGGAAGGTGGTGATGGAGACTGCTCTTCCATCATCATCGTGGAGGGGAAGAGGGAACAGGAGCATATAGGTCAGATGCCAGTTCCCAAAAAAAAGATCCACTTGCAGAGCCGATGGTGACAAGAGATTCTGCATTTCAGGGGAAAAATGGCCATCTTGAAATGGGGTTTTGTGCCAAGCTGCAACAGAAATACTCACTTTTGAAATTCTGTGCAGAAGAGGATTTTGGGAAGAGGTCGGGAATGTTTGTATAGGAGATTCAAAGTCTCATATGGGAATTCAGCATTGTTTTTGTCATTTGACTTACTGCATTCTTTCAAAGTACATCAGCTGTCATGCAGCACTGCTGCTGGCATTTCATACTATAACAAAACAGCAGACGTGTTTACAGTTTAGATTTTACTTTAGGATCATTATAGGCAGCAATGGCTTGGCTGGGACTGAAATAAGCATCCTTTCAAGATCAAAAGCACCCTTTGTTATAGTGAAATGAAATGCTGCTGCTAGTTCTTAGCTCTGAAAGGAGTGTTAAATGCAAGATAGGAGAGCAGCTTAGCACATTAAATATTACACACCAGTACGTGAAGTTTTTTAAAAATTACCAAAAAAGGAAATAGTCTTAAACCAAAATGCTGGTATTCCAGAAGTATTTCTAGTTGGGTAACTTTCTGAGCAGTGTCAGCTACTCAGATGTCTTTTGCTTGGGTGGTTTTGCCAAGTGGAAGAGCTCACACATGCTGGGTCTGCCTCTGGCCAGGTCAGCAGCAGATGACGAGGACAGTTTTAGTTTTTAAACTAAAAGAGGGGAGATTCAGGCTGGATGTGAGGGTGATAAAATACTGGCACAGGTTGCCCAGAGAGGTGGTGGATGTGCCATCCCTGGAGACACTGGAATGTCCCTGGTGAGGCGCTGGCACAAGTTGCCCAGAGAGCTGTGAATGCTGTGTCCCGGGCAATGTTCAAGGCCAGGTTGGATGGGGCTTGGAGCAACCTTGTCTAGTGGGAAGGTGTCCGTGCCTGTGGCAGTGGGACTTGAAATAGACGAGCTTTAAGGTTCTTTCCAACCCAAGCCACTTCTATGATGCTGTGATTCAAGGTTAGGCTGGAGGTGATTCTGGGCAGGCTGATCTAGTTGAAGATGTCCCTGCTCATTGCAGGGGGTTGGACTAGATGAGCTGTGAAAATCCCTTCCGAACCGAAACTCTGTAAGTCTACGATAGGCCGCCGTCGGTGATCAGGACAGACCGTGGGACTGGAACGGTGCGGGACGGGGGAGATGACAACAGAGGTCACTCCGCTCCAGCCTTCCCTTAGGACCGGCACAGGGAGCCCCCGGGCGACACGCATTAAGACTGCGGGGCACCAGCAGGAACCAGGGGCCAGGCAGGGCCCCAGGTGTTCCTCCCCATCACCCGGCGGGAGGCACGATCGGGAACCCGCTGCCGTTATCCCGGCGCTACCGAAGCGGCTGCGAGGGGCGACGGAGACCTCCGGGGGGACGGCGAAGGGACCGGGACGCGGGACCGCGCGTGCGCGGGGCGGGGCGCGCGGCGCGCGGCGCGTGCGCGGAAGCGGCTTTCGGCGGCGTCGGTCGCGCGCAGCCCATGAGGGGCGGGGCGGGGAGCCGGTGGCCGCGGCGGCGTGTGAGGGGGTTCGGCGGGGCGGGCCGGGCCGGGGGGGTCCCTCCCTGCCTTACACCCCCCGGCCCTGCCGGCCTGCTCCGCGGAGCCATGGTGCCGGGAGGCCGTGAGCCGGAGCGGTGGCGGCGAGCCCGGCCCCTTTCGGCGCCGGGGGAGGCGGGCGCGGGGCGGCGGCGGCGGCTGCCGTGGCCGTCGTGGTGCCGGGTGCGGGGCCCGCGCCGCCATCTCCTCCGACTTCTGCCACTGCTGCTGCTCCTGCCCGCCGGCGCCGAGGGCCAGGCCGGCCCCAGCTCCGGCCCGCACAGCGCAGGGCCCCTGGACTGGCCCCCTGCCGGCCCCGGGCCCAGCCTCAGCCTCTACCTGAGCGAGGAGGAGGTGCGCCGGCTGATCGGTGAGTGCGGGCCGGGGCCGCGCCGGGCCCGGCGGAGGGACGGACGGGAGGCAGACGGGGGCCTGTGGGGCTGGGGGTGTGGTGTCTGTGTGACTGAGATGCTGTTGGGGGTCTGAGCGCTCTAAAGGGGGTGAATGAGGGGGTTTCTCTGGGTTTGGAGTGGCAGTTTGGGAGTTCTCAAAGTGTGTGTGAGGGTCTGTTGGACTGGGATGGGATGGTGGGAGTCAGCGGGAGCAGGGGACTGGGCTGTGGGTGTCCAAGAAGCGATGGGCATGTCTGTGGGACTGCTGTGAGGGCGGCAGGTCTGGGGGTGCAGGGGAGGATGGAGGAGGGCTGAGAGTAGGGATGAAGGAGCTGGGTCTCAGGAGAGGGTGGGAGGGTGATGGGACTCGGGTGGGGTTAGGTGAATCTGAGGATGCGTGTGTAGTTCTAGTAGGACTGTGGGAGCAGAGGCCGTGGGGAGAATGGAGCGATGTGAGGAACTCGGGGACAGGGTCTCTGTGCTGCCTTGTGTCTGTGTGGCTGGAGGAAGAAAAGAGTACTGGGCTCTAATGGTGAGGGGTTTCTTGGGTTCGAGGGGCTGGGGCTGGTGCCCCATGGGAGCAGGGTAAAGCTCTGGAAGAGGAGGATGAGTTCAGGTCCGTGATTTAATTAGTGAGGCAAGTGACGCTCAGAAGGCAGAGAGGAGACCTGGCAATAATTGTGTGTGTGTGAAAGGAATCTTAATTTCTAGGCAGGCTGACAATTGCTGTGCGAGTACTTGGAGACAGTTCTTGAAGTCCCCCATCTGGCCTGCTGCGGAAGGCTTTTGCAGTAGTTTTGTGCCTTGGAGAGTCTCTGATTTAAACAAAGATTTGTTTTCTGTAGGCTTTGGCTTGCTTAAGCTCTTGTTTAGAGTTGGTGGCTGGGGTCTCAAAACAAATATGTTGGTATCCCCAGTGACTTGTGTTTCAGCAAGTGTCCTATATCTCTGTAAGCTGAAAAAGGCACAGTGGAAGAATTTATTTACGTAAAATGAACAAAATAGAACCATGTCTGGTTAATTTGAACTCTCTAAGCATGGAGCTGACTGAAGTCAAGGGACCCAGGGAGTGCATAACAGTGTAAATATTTCTCCCTTATGGCTTGCTCTGATGATTAGCTCTCTGTTGCCATCATTTTTACGTTGCATGTGCTTGCTGCCAGATGCTCTGTTGCAGATAGAGGATAAAAATGTCAGTATTGCTGTTCAGCTGAGTTCCTAAACAAGTAGTTAATCTTGGAAATACTCGATGGTGAGGTTTGAGCTTCCCCGAGTCTAGTGCCAGAATTCTATTATCTGGATTTGCCCATGGCTTCCATGGACAACTAGCACAAGTATTCATGTTTAAGTACCAACTGGGGAGGAAAAATCTGCAGTTACTATTTTTTAAGTTAAATTGCATCCCGAAAGCTTCCTTACAGTTGTCTATTGCTGATGAGGCTAAAGCCACTTATTACTCAAGCTGTCTGTAGCTGATTTATATCAATCACACCAAGAAACTGACATGTAATGATCTGTTCTGCTTCTGCAACCCAAAGGCTTTGGTAAACTAGAGTCTAATGGGGAGATAAACTGACGTTTTTTTCGGTTAGTGGCATTCGGATTGCTAGAAATCTGTTGCGATCTAAACTATCAGGATCTACCTTGTGTTGTTGGCATGAGCAGATTTAATTTTAGGGGTATCTTTTTCACCAACTAGCTGTTGTAGGTAAGGTGAAGTTTGAGGCATCTAGACTCACAGGCAATCGAACCTCTGGTGACTTTATGCATTGCTCTGGCAGAAGGAAGTCCAAAAGGATGGAGAGGTTTGTTCCAGTTCTTCATGCTTCTGAAAACAAGCCAAGCTGTTTCAGAACATTCAGTTTTGTAGCTTGTGAACTACATTTACATACGATCAAGTTTATGGTTTGAGTGCTCATACAGGTGTACGTGAACTTTCAAAGAGCAGGGAGATGTGTAGCTTCTGTAACTTTGAGAAAAGCCGTGGTTTAGTGGATGGTAGAACAGTCTTCATAGCTCATAGGAAAATGACGTTGCTTGTGAAGTGAACTTTTAGGTTCAGGGAAGGTGCTAATATAAGCATAGAATCTAGTTTCACCACCTTTTGTTTCTAAACAAATTCTGTCTTTGCTACTGTCTTGCTGTGGTTGAACAAAAAATTCTGAAGACTTTCTGAAGTGCTCATAACCCAGATGTTTTGTGGAGATACTACAGCCTGTGGTGTGTTTTCATGCTTAATATCATCTGTGATCTTTAGATCACAAATTTGATTTGGAACAAATGTAAGCACACAACTGTGTGTCTTTTGAATCGGCCATAGAGAGTGATACAGTGCATCTTCCATGCAAAGCTGGAGCATCTGTAGGATGTGGTGTAAAGTCTGTGGGGCCATACCCATGCATGGTCTTGCCACCAGTGACGCTGAACCAGTTCAGCAGGGCATTGCCGTGCTTCTGCTGTCCTCAAAACCGGCGTTCGGTGTCCTACGGAACCGTAGTCTATGTTTTTAATTAGGTTGTGGCTCTTGTAAATGAAATATTGACTTGCTTAAGATTATTTGTGGGTGCTGTTCTTTCTGCGGTGTGGAGACAGGACAGATACCATGATTTATAGCGCAAACTGCCCACTACTTTCATGCGTGCTGTGCCAGATTTCCACCGTTAGGCTTTGTGATTCTGACCATGTGTGTGCCTTAGGAGGAATTGTTTTGAAATCTTCAGAACTTCACAGAGAAGAAAACTAGAGAAAACTGGCTTGTCTTGTTGTGCGAGACTGATTTTTATTTTGAAAAGCTGCAGAGTTCCCATGGTATGAAAGCAGGACTTGCTATATGGCAGGCAGATGGTGTCTCTGTCAGAAATATCTCTTCCCATTCCCGTGGAAAACATTCACAGCCATCCAAACGACAAGCCTTTGAGAGGAAAAAAAAAGAAACTGTGGTTTTCACATGTTTGAATGTGTTAGATTCAACTCGCACCAGCCAGGATTCAACAATAGATGGGATAAAGGTACAAAGAGACAAAGAGGAGTTAGTCAAGAAGACTTGGTCGAGACACCTTTAGTGATGGCAGTGAGGGGTAGAGGTGTGTGAGAGCAGCGGCAAGGTAAGGGGTAATGGAGAGCCAGGGATAAGGAAGAGAAGTGCTGCTTGCTGGCAAGAGACATCCAGAGCACCACAACCCTTTTTAGGGGTGTCTGTGAACAATCTTGGCACTGTGAGCTGCAGCTTTTTGGAGATGGTTCATACGGAGAATCTTTTCTGGGCTTGTGCATAAACCTAATGAAAATAATGTTAGTTTTATGGAGTATCTAACTGTATAGGCACGATAACAGCACTTGATTGGATTACTTCTTCCCATGTTATGCTAAATACACAGGGCAGTTGGTGTAAAACTAGTGATGAGTTGCTCAGTAGAAGGTCTGTACTTGATTTAGTGACTTTCATTCAGATAATCTTGTGAAATCCGAATGTGGTGTTTGCCTACTGTTGAAATGCTCGATTGATCTGCCTTTTACAGGATCCTGTGATATAAAGGCGCATGTATCCCTGCTTTGCAGGTAATGAACTGAGGTTTAAAGAATAAGGTAAAAAATATCCATTAATATTAGGTAGGTAGCTTTAATAATTAAGGATTTGATCTGATCTATTTAAAGTACGTAGCATTATTTAGCACTTAATGCATTCATAGTCTATCTCTCAGACTTTGACTGTCTCAGGCTCTGAGTTCCTGGCAGGTCTGCAGCTCAGCCTCACAGGAGACCGTGCGTTATACCCTCTGAGTACAAGGACCAGAATCAATAGCTGCCTGTGAAAATTTGGCTGAAGCTGTTTTTCTTGAATTGCAGGCAGTTCTTTTGCAGCATTCATGAGACGGCACCTAATGGTTCACAGCAGCAAAGAGATGCGTAAGCAGCAAGGACAGTCCTTTTTGTTCTTGAAGATTTTGGGGGTTTTTGATAGACTGCATACCTTTCAATTGTGGAATTGATCTTGTGGATAGCCCTCCTCAGCACGTGGCTCTGATTCTTTTTAGAGACAGGTCTAGCGTGAACACTGAATGAGACTTTAGTCCCATGGGGGGAAAAAAGCAGTTTGTTACCATGTAACTGAGGGCTATCAGAATACGTTGATGGGGAGGGTGGGCCTAAATTAGAATTGCAGGAGAACTATGAAGTCCAAAAGTCTTACAACGTTTGCTTTGAGTTTGCAAACTTAGTAATTTTTGGCCTAGTTTCTTCTGAGTAATCATACTGAATGCCGTCTTCTGTTGGTTTTGTATTTGCACTTGTTTAATTACAGGGTTAAATTAATTTAACACTTATGTGACTTCCTTGCATGTTCTATAATTTCATTGAAGCCAGCATGCAGCTTACTAAAATGAGTTGTCTGGTTGAAAGATGCAAAGTTGATGAGAATCTATTACAGCAGAGGGTGGTTGTTTGTGTTTTAAATTGCACTGCTGACTCACAGAGTGGTTGAGGTTGGCAGGGACCACTGGAGCTCATCCGGTCTAGCTCCCTGCTCAGGCAGGGGCACCTATGGCTGCTTATCCAGCATTGCGTCCAGAAGCTTTTTGAGCATCTCCAGGGCTGGAGACTCCACCACCCGCCTCTGTGGGCAGCCTGTGCCAGTGCTTGGTCATCCGCACAGTCTAAGTTTTTCCTGATGTTCAGACAGACCCTCCTATGTTTCAGTTTGTGCCCAGTGCTTCTGGTCCTGTCACTGAGTACCACTGAGAAGAGCATGGCTCAGTCCTCTGTGAACACACCTTCAGGTGTTTTACATACATTAATGAGATCTCCCTGAGCCTTCTCTTCTCCAGGCTGAACAGCTCCAGCTCTTTCGACCTCTTCTCATAGGATAGCTGCTCCAGTCCCTTTAATCATCTTTGTGGTCCTTTGCTGGGTTCTCTTCAGTAGTTCCATGTCTCTTGTATTAGGGAGCCCAGCACTGGGCCCCACATGGCTTCACCAGAACTGAACAGAGCCTTGGTAAATTACAGGCCAAATGCAGTTTTTTATATATTAGTTGGTGACTAAACATATACTTACTGCAGCAGTTGATCTTAAATAACATGTCTTAATTTTATACTGTGAAACAGCTTTCTCAATGTCACTATTTTGGGGTTCATAACAAAAGTGCTTAATTGTACTTGCACTAAGTTTATAGTGACTGGAAATTCTCTTGCTCCTGTATCTGTTGCCTGGTTAGTTGTCCCTGTTATGAAAGGGAGCTGAAAATCAGTGTGCTGGAATGAGCTGGATGTCCAAAATGTTGAAGTTTTTTTTTCTTGTGATTCTTGAAATGTTTCAGGGCCTTGTTTAAAAACCTACTCACGCCTCTCTTGTGACAGCATCACAGCCTAGAGAACCAACAGGGAGCTAGTGCTGTGCTCTGAGTTTTGTTAGTAGCATCCAAGATAAATTTCCGTGTGAGATGGGTGGCTTACAGCTGCTTGTACAGGTGCCTTTTAAGATGGAAAAAATACAGTTCAGAGCCTCTGTGTAGTTGCAGGAGTATGAGTAAGACATTGGCCGAAGAGGAGGTGTTTGAGTACCCGGAGGTCTTTGAAGCAAGTGTCTGTGGTACGCGACTAACAGTTCAGAATCTGATTCTCCTGTCTACATGTTTGCAAGTCTTCATTTTCTAGCTTTTAAGTGCTTATCTCTGAAGAATGGTAACTTCTTGTACGGTGTATGCAGAAATAAGTAATATAGGCTATGATCCGCTTGCCTGGCTTTGCAGTAGTGCAGAAACCTGCATGTTAATGCTTCATTTACCGTTTGAAAGGGACTTAAAGATTACTGTAAGTGCACACTGCTGGATGGAAAGAAAACTTCTAATGTTGACAGATGCCGTGCACTGTAACAAATATGTATTGCTGCTGATGTATTTTGCTATATTCCACTTAATTGTGTTATTTTTAGGATAAATATTTTAGTACCTTGCCCTGTAAAGCTTTTTAGCCTAATGATAGTCTGTGGCTGGTGCTTACTAGATGGGCTTTTCAGTGTTGCAGGTGAATGGCCCTGAAGCCTGTTTTGGAGAAATGGAGGGATTAAGATTGGTAGGGCTTTTAGAGGGTGCATGCAGCAACATCTGGCTGCTTGTAAGCTGCAGCAGGTTGTGACAAGTTACTTGCATTCTGGAGACAAGCAAATCTCTTTGTTTTGGAGCCTTTCAGTGCACTGGGATGCTTCTGACTCATTTACTGAGTACCACTGTTCATGTCAATATTTTGAGGTTCGTGTGAGAGCAGGCTGTGTTTGGGGTTCCTGTGCCCTTTTCATTCTGTTACCTCATTTGTAATTTGCAAAGTTCAAATAGCAAAGTGGGTATAGGTGTTTCTTTGGAGGTGCATACATACAGTCATGTAAACCCACTGCAATATTTGTAATGCTTGCAAACTGGCAGGAGAGTATGATTCTAGAAGTTGGAAATGGCCTGTGAAGGCCGTCAGAAGTGATGCTAGTGGAGGCGGCTTCCAGCCTGCGTTAGGATTGCTTTGAAATGATTTATTCTGTGTGACTGCCACTGAGAGGGAAATCCGGGAAATACCGAAGTCCTCGTGCATGTTGAGATGAGTGGTTGTTTTCTGCACCCTGCTTTATCACACCAGCTGATGCGTTGGGATTGCAAAATACCAGGGGCTCCATCTGAATCCTTGGAGAAAGCAGTTTGTTTCTGCACATTGGTTATTGAGGAGGGACTGCACAGGCAGCAGACAGCTTGGCTTCCTTGTGCAGCCTGGGGAGGAAGCAGTCATTTCAGCTCCCAAGAGGCCAAGGTCTGTCTAGTGATAAATGTGTGTGGCTCTTGTAGCATTTCTGTGTCAGGGACTTTAAAGAAATCTGACCTCTGAAACTGAAGGCTAGCCTGATGTGGGGTGAGGAGGGAGGGGAAATGCCAAAGCTTCATGCTGTGATTTTACACCTGTGTTCTCTTTGGCAGCGTCTTTATCATTGTTGATTGCTTGGCATCTTTGAATACGTTCTCTTTCTCCCTCCAGTACAGGGACAGAATGGGAACAAGAGAGAGGAAATAGAGGCAAAGAGCTCCCTGCATGCATGAGAAAAGCCACCAAGAAGGGCTCACAGTACTGGGAGGAAGACAGGGACTGAAACTGTTTCTTAACACCTCTTGGGGCAGCAGGAAACACAAGAGATCAGGATCATGCTCACAGGCATGAAAAATTCCAGGGTGGCATTTTCCTGAGAGCAGGAGATGTTTTTTCTCCTCCGCTTCTGCTGTTCAGAGTTGTGTTTGGATACTGGAAAAGCTGAATAACTGAGACAAGTTCCAAATGTATCTTGGTTCACAGTTGTTCCGAGCTATGGTGAAATGGGATTGGTTGATAAATATTTTCTACCTGAAATTATCCAGACTGAGATATAACTGGGGCTTGTGTTTTTCTTGCAGTGGGTCTTTACTTAGAGACTATTCTTGTAGTAACTTAGTGTGGAGTGTTAAAATGGTGCTGTGAAAGCTGGATGTGTGTAAAGGGTGAAGTGCAGTTTAATGAGTTGCGCCTGATGAATTGATTTTTTTCCCCTTTTTTTTCCCCCCATCTCTGAATGGCAGCAGCACCAGCAGATTCCTTGTGAGAATGAATGCTTACGCTCTGAAAATGCCTGTGGTGGTACAAAGGGTGCCAGAGCCTGTGGTGGTACAAAGGGTGCGATGGTAGAGGCTTCAAATCCATTATTTCTCTTCCATCTCTGCCTTTGTCCTTCTTTCAAGTGGATAACTCACATATTTGCACTGATTGCTTTGGAGAGCCGGGAGTAGAAGCAACAGCATGAAACTAATGTGATGCTTTAGAATTCTGCTGCCACTTACTGTGGTGTTGAATAGCCATAATTAAATTAACCAGTATATTGATTTCACCATGCTGTTTGGGAAAGATCAGAGCAGTAACGTAAGCATTGGAGCTGCTGCTTAGCAGGCCTGAAAAGCTGCGGCCGCTCAGAATACGCAATGCCAGTGATAAACAGTGAGGCTGATGTGGCTGGTTATTACCTCAAAACTCCTTTGGCCTTTATGAGGTTAGCTGATGGCCTTGCAGAGTATTTCCTAATAAAACCAATACAAAGTGCCATGGCTTTCCTGAGTGCAGAGCTTGCCACAGAAGCAAACACACATGGTTTAGTTCATGTACTTGGGTTTATCGTTAAAACAATTAGCGTCACTGTGATGGAAGCCTTTCAGAGTGTCTCAATGATACGTTATCCGTTCAGCAGTCACAGAATCCTAGAACACCAGGTTGGAAGGGGACCTCAATCATCTGGTCCAACATTTCATGGCAAAAGCATGATCTAGGCAAGCTAGCCCAGCACCCTGTCCAGCTAAATCTTTTGTGTCTAGTGCTGTGGAATTCACTGCTTCCTTGGAGACGTTTTTACCAATGACTCATTGTTCTCACTGAAAATTCTTCCTTTTGTGTCCAATTTGGAATCTTTCCAGGAGTAACTTCTACCCATTACCCCGCATCTTTTCCATGTGGCTCCTCAGTAGAAAGGGAGTCTCCATCTTCTTTGTAGCTACTCTCTTATATACTGGAGCACAGTGATAAGGTATTCCCCTGAGCCTTATTTTCTTAAGGCTAAACAAAACCAGTTCTCTTAGCATGACTTGCCCAGCCTTTTGCTTATCTCTGTGGCCCTTCTCTGGACCTTCTCCAGCCTGTCCACATCTTTTTTGCATAGTGGGGACCAAAATTGAATACAGTATTCCAGGTGTGGCCTGACAAGTGCTGAATGGGAAAATGACTCCAGTATCTCTGCTGGGATGCCCTTGTTGATGTTCCCCAGCATCCTGTTGGCTTTCTTTGCCACAGTTGCAGAGTGTTCACTCATACTGATCTTGGTGTTCACCAGGACCTCCTGATCCCTTTCCACAGAGCTGCTCCTTAGCCTGGCAGATCCCAGCCTGCTTTGTAAGGTGCTTGTTAGCCTGCTTTTCCTGTCTATCCAGGTCTTCCTGCAGGGTGTCTTTCCCTTCCAAAGTGCCCATTTCCCCACTCAATTTGCTCTTATCATCAAACTTCATCAGAGTATGCCTGATCCCATCATCAAGATCACTTAGATGTTGAACAGTGTTGGGCTCAATATTGATCCTTGGAGGACCTCTTAAGTTCACATACCAGCTGTTCCTTCACTGGTGGTGGGTCTGTGTTTGTATCAACCTGGATTTTTGTTCCTGAGGCCTGGGGCTCAGCGATGCTGGTAAAGACAGAGGGGAAGAAAGTTTTGAGAACCTCTGCCTTTTCAGTGTTTTTGGTGGCCAGTATTTTCCTTCTATTTCTGTTTGTTGTTTATGAACCTGAAGAACCCTTTCTTGTAACTTTTGACATCTCTGGTCAATTTCAATTTGAGCTGAGATTGTGCTTTTTTAACTGCATCTTGGCCCACCCTGGCAATACCATTGTAGTTCTCAATGGTTATTTGTCTGCTTTTCCATCTCTGGTATGCTTCCTTTTTGATTCTGAGCAATCTCAAACACTCGCAGTTAAGCCGAGGGGATCTCCTGCTTCACCCGCTTCTCTTACTTTTAAAGGGGATGAGCAGTGTTTCTGCTTCCAAGAGAATGTTCTTGAAACATCTCCCAGCACTTGCCAGCTCCTTTATCCTCCATGGAATATCTTAGAGCTGAGCTCCAAGTGAGCTGAAGTTTGCTCTTCTAAAATCAAAAACCTTTGTACTAACCTTCAGCACACTCAGCTGGAACCCAAACTCCACACGATTGTGATCACATGCAGCTGAGGCTGTCACTAACTGAGATACTACAAAGCAGGTTTTCTTGGTTTGTGAGTAGCAAGTCTGGCAGTGCCTCATTCCTGGTTTGCCCATCTAATGTTTGTATGAGGAAAGTCCTCAGTGCATTCCGAGATCTTGATGGATGACACCTGAGACACGTGAGCTGCTGTGTTGTTCTTCTTACAAATGTCTGTGTAGTTGAAGTCACTCATAAGAACCACATTCTGTTGACCTGAAGCTTACTTAAGTGGCCCAAGTACTGCTTCGTTGGCCTTATTGTCTTGGTTTGGAGGTCAGTA
The DNA here is from genome assembly GCA_017639245.1 of Myiopsitta monachus. Classification (NCBI taxonomy): domain Eukaryota; kingdom Metazoa; phylum Chordata; class Aves; order Psittaciformes; family Psittacidae; genus Myiopsitta; species Myiopsitta monachus. The sequence goes on along the minus strand of CM029923.1, from coordinate 13,487,395 downwards.
GCAGATGCCTACTGTAAGATCCCCTTGGAGATGACCCCTCTGATCTTGACCCAGAGGCATTTGATGGGGCTTCCAAAAGCCCCTGTAGGTTGACTTGCATACATGCAAGTTTCTCCGTAACATAAAGTGCAGATAACTGATGCTATTGTACCTTACAGTGTTGCCTACGGGGATGACTGAATGAACATGTCAGGTGCAGTGCTATGACTTAAAAAAAACCCAAAACATATAATTAAGTGGCACAACTTCTGTGGATAGATGATGTTAAAATATTGCAAATGCATGCTATTCACAAGTCCAAATGATGTCTGACATCTTTGTTAGATGATTAGGTTTTGGCTGGGAAGATAGCAGCAGTTCAGTTCAAGAGCATTTGATCTGAAGAGATTTAATTTCAGGGTGTATACTCTTGGGCAACTACAGTTGACGTGGATGGAACTTTTTATTTTCTAGTCTGTGTTTACTTTCATTCTAAATCAAAAGGAGCATCAAACTTCATATTACAATAATTGAGACATTTGCTGTTACTTATAAGTTAAATTTTTATTTCATAGATATACCTATTGTGTGTGCTAAGAGTAAAGTTGCTTAATTTGCTCAAAGTTCATTTTTTTTTTTTTTTATATTATAGACTTCCCATGCATTTGCCTCCAACCACGTATTTGTGCCATTCCTATTCCCATCTGTCCCATTTCCCCATACCTGCTGTGTAGGTCACTGGCATTAGGAAGAAGCTGTTCCCCGTGAGGGTGGTGAGGTGCTGGCGCAGGGTGCCCAGAAAAGCTGTGGCTACCCCATCTCTGGCAATGTTCAAGGCCAGGCTGGATGGGGCTTGGAGCAGCCTGGTGTGGTGGAAGGTGTCCCTGCCCATGGCAGGGAATTGGAACTGGATGAGCTTTAAGGTCTCTTCCAACCCAAACCAGTCTGGGATTCTGTAATCAGTCATCTTTTCCAGAGACTCTGGGACTGTAAGACTTTTAAAAGCAAATATTTCAGCCCTAATTCCTGACCAACACCTATAACTGGCAGACTGTAGCATTGTGGAAAACTTAAGTAAAAACACAAGTAGAAAACTATAACCTGTTACTTATTCAAGTTCAATTTTGTCATTGTATATACTAAATATATCTACAAGGATATAGGAAGTGTGTATGTATATTCAGATCTTAGTATTACATTTCTAGTAATTTGCTTTTTCTAAATGAAATTGATCGATGTGGATCAGTTCGTATTTGACTTCCTCTTTTTTTTTTAACTACCAGTTGTAGTTTCAGTCCTGTGTAGCTGTTTGTTGAAGTGAACTAATTAAATACATTCAAACTAAGAAGGCTTGCTTTGGAAAAGTGTTTACTCTGAAAAAAAAGAAAAATTTCAGTAGTTAAGAGCTGATTTTTAATTCTTCTGCCACATTTCCTTGTACTCAGGCTGATGGTATGAAAATAATGGATTTTTTTTCCAGTAGACATTTGCAGAACCTGTTGCTAAAAAAAGAAAAGCCGAGGATTTAAAGGCAGTGTTTTGGACTTAGGGTGAGCTTTTAATGAAAGGGAAATGGAAGGAGAATAAAAATTGTATCCTTCTTCAACAAGGTGAATCTTCCATTGCTGGAAGAATCCTGTGTGTTTATGGGCTGGGATGCACAGACTTGGGGAGTGGACTGGTGGTGAAGTGGTATGAAGCTTGAGGTTCATACTCCTTCATGTGGATGTTCACCCCAGAGTGGAAGCTTCTGATCTGGCCAGAGAGCTAACCTAGATGGGCTGCTCAGGAGTGGGGACATGGTTATCTAGAGCATGTAAGCCTCTGAACAACTAGAATATTTATATAAAAGACAGTAACTTGTGTAACTGTATAACTCAGTTGATTTCATTGTCTGTGAGTCAGGAGCAGGAGTGGCTTCTGCATGAGAACTGTAGGGGTTTGATGTCATGCTGCAGAGATTTTTCAGCTGCTTTAGAACAAACTCTTTCAAATTAGTGTTTTAAGAAGACGGGCACTAATTTCAGTCACTCTTGTATGCAGGCAGGAATCTACCACAGGGTTTGGTAGGCAGCTGGGAGAGCTGATTATGCCAACTAGTATTACCAGCCTGTTCTTCATGAAATACTACTTTTTGCCATAAGAACATTAGCTGTAGTCTAACAGCAGTCTCATCTCTTACATTGCACGTTCATTTTCTGGCTCTTTATTCTGGCAGATTTTGCCTATAATCATGTTATGATAGCTTGAAACAAGTAAGTAATGAAGTAGAAACTCAGGTAACAGACTCCTGAACACTGTTGTTGTCTTTAATAAGGATGTTATTACTAGTGCATGTCTTAGGATAGATTTGCTTTGTAAGAATAAAATCTAGTTCTTCCCGTGCTGATGAAGGAAAGTTTCTTTTGTATAGTGTGCTTAAAATGAGAGGGGAAAGAAAAAGAGTTGAAGCTAGACTGCATTTGCACAAGGACATCTGCAAAGAAGTGTTTTGTTAGTTGACTAGACTGACATGATTCAATTTTGTCTTGAACACAAGGGCTGCCCAGCATCCTTTGCATTTGGGAATGAAAATTGGCCTCTCCCCTTCCTTTCTGAACTTCTTCAGATGTTTTGTTATGTTAAACAGGGCAAAGAATGTACAGACTTTCTCTGTGGTGATGCTTAAATTTACCTTTTTGTTTGTGTTCAACTTTAATTTATTCTTTCAAGTTTGTGCTTAAGACTGGGAGGTACAAAGATGTGGAAGCTAATAATGAGATTTAGGGGTTCCCTGGGTAAAAGGGTGGCTAGTTTTGCCTGGAAATCAGAGCAGTGCATTGGTTTTGCTGTTTTCATGTGGATTGGTGTAGGTTAGTCAAGTCCAAGTAATGAGAAACCAGATCCTTTGGTGTTGTGCCTCGTCTGCACATAGATTTTTTAAGGAGACTTGCCAAAGCAAAACTCCAGCTGATATTTTAAAACTGGTTCTTTAATATGTTTTCCAAGTTTTGTTTTGTTTCAAGGTTTGTTTGTGCTTTCCCCTCCTCCCTATTTTGCTGGTGGATGTACTTTTGCATTTGCCATTTATCACTGAGTAGAAAAATGTACAAATTGGAGAAGAAAAGTTTAACTTTTTTTTTTTTTATATGTCTCTGGCTGTTTATATTCACCACGTAAGGCTTCACCTGCATCTTTTTCTGTTCAAGATCTTGTTTGAGTAATTGTCCCTGGGATTACTCTGGTCTGTTGATTCATGCATCCAGTCTCTAGGGTTCTGAACCCTCTTACCCATCTCTCAGTATCTGTGATTATATACTCTTGGGTTTTGATTAAGTTTCAGGACACCAATGAGCCAGCAGTGGTTAACAGCAACCAGAGTGAAGAGGAGCATCTTGGCTGCAGCTCTATGTCTTGTGAAAAACAAGGTGGATTAAATCAAGTTCTGGAATGAGGCGGCTTATCACTTTGCAGTGCTCTGTGCTCAGTTTTTGTGCTAAACAGGAGGAACTATTTCTCTCAAGCTAAGCATTTGTTTAAATGCAGCTTGTCTACACAGTTCAATTGTTACTTTTTTTTACCTAAAGCCCGCAACCCTTTCATGATTCTCTATGTTCTTGGAATAACTTCAGGATACCTTAATTGAACTCAGTTTCCTCTGCATGGATTATGCTTGGAGCATGCACCTGTGTCTGGTTTGCCTAGTTGTTCTCTTAGCATGTCACTATATTGCTGAGCCAGGATAGCATTTCACTGGGAGCAAAGGAGGAAGAGCAGTATGACACAAGACAAAATGGTACTGATTACAAATACAGTATGGTTTTGTCCTGAGGATACAAAGCTGGGATTAATTTTACAGCTGCAGGGAAGTGAGTTAGCTTGTAGTGCTTATTTTACCCCTAAGTGCCAGTAGTATCCAGGGCAAGCTTTGGAGTCCTACCCTGTATTCTTATATTCGTTGTGACCTTGGAATATGTGCCACAAAAGGTGACAGCAGCTTTGATATTTTTAATATCAGAGTATGTGTCTTATTTAGAAAAATACACCTTAGTGCTCTGTAATAAATAGTTTTGTGGGTCTTTCAATTCTGTAGGTTTATTAAAATGTTCAGGAAGCAAAGGGTACTTAGTGTACAAATGGACATTCTTTCTCTCACTGCTTTTTGTGTTATGATCTAATTACCTTGAAGTTAATTCCACAGTGCTTATGTGTCTCAAGAAATGTGCTATTCCAGGAAGAATACCTGCTGGTTAACAAGCTGATAATCCAAAGCAGTTTGTTTTGAGTTTACACAGTTGTAGATAAGAGCAATATTGGGCCTGTGATTCCCAGAAGCAGACAGGGCTACATTCAGGAGAGTCTGTAATGGCTCTTTTGGAGGATTGTATGAAAAGTTGTGTTTCTTTCCTTCATATTCCAACTTTTACCTGTTCATTAGGCTGCAGCATCTTTGAAATTGTTGCTTTGTAAGAATTCGAAGCACTTTTGTTATAATGCTGACCTTCATGAGCATTCATTTCCAAACTTGCAATAGAGTTTATGAACTTGAGGAAGTAGTTGCTTAAACATTCAAATATAAGTGAAGTTGCTACTGAGAGTTGCTTATTTCAGTGTGTTACTTCTGGTTCTTCCTTGTCTTACTCTTTTTTCTCATTACAGGTCTTGATGCAGAGTTGTCTTATGTGAGGAATGATGTGGTTAATCACTATGCATTGTCCTTCAATCTCTTAATACCCAGTGAGACCAACAATCTTCACTTCAGCTGGCATGCGAAATCCAAGGTAAGCAGATAAAAGTTCTATGTTGGAGTGCGTGATATGTGATCCGTATTGCTTAGGGAATACTCACTGTTAATTTAATGGCTTTTTTCTTCGCAAGAATTATGCTAGGTGCAAAAGAATTATTTCTATGATTGCAGGCAGTAAATTAAGAGGATATGTATCCAAACTGTTCCTTTCTTGTTTTATAAAGGTTAATCACTTCTTTTGAAGTATTTTCTACTTCTTGCTTCTGGCAAACTATATTTGTATATATCCAAGCTACTGGCTGTGGAATCTCTTCTGGGGGTGCACTGAACACACAGAAGCAGCAGCCATGAACTGAAGTCTCTGGAAATCAACTGTAGAGCAATTTCATTTTAGAGATTTCTAAAAACCTATGTTTGGAGACAAGAACCTATAAAAGTAGCATGTAGTATGTTATCACCAGGCCCTGATTAAATGGAAAGGGGGTTTTATTTCACTTAATCACTATGGCTGGAGCGTGCAGCAACAGCTGTCATAAAGATTGTGTATGCTCCTACATTTTGAAGGATTTCCAGTTACTTAATTTATTTTCTTTTTCTGAAATGATCTGTTTAGTCTCTGCCAGATGTTTGTTTTTTTTTAAGGTAGTTTTTTAATTTCAAGAATAATTATGACAAAGTATGTAGCATTTCTTTTTACTACTGTAGAGATTTCTTACGTGCTTTCTGTTTCCCAATGGTTGCTACAGGTTGAGTATAAACTGGGATTTCAGGTAGATAATCCCATGGCGATGGCCATGCCGCAGGCCAACATTTCTCTCCAAGGAGAAGTTCCTCGCACCCTTTCAGGTAAACTCCTCACACCCCAGAAGTGCACAGCTAGTGCTGATACTGATGGAGCTTTCAGGTGGTACTTAATTTCTTTCAAAACGTATGTAGTCTTGTACGAAAGTAATTTTCCTCTATTAAACATATGCTTACATGCTTCTGCAGCAGTTCTGATATTGCTAGAAGGGTATTATAGATTGAAACTATTAATCTGAGAGTAATATTTTTCCCCCTTGTTCAATGGAGGATAGATATTTTCCTATGTATGTGTACACACACAAGGCAAGGTTCCTGTTCTCTTTCAATAATAATAATTAAAATGTGCATAGAATTTAAAATCCACACCTTTTAATTTCTCTAGCCTATAGAGATGACATTTCAAGGTGTGTGTGAGTAGTTATTATATTGAAGTGTTTTTGGTAAGTTTAAAACTGGGAAAACTGTTTTGGATATATACTAGCTTTTCCTATATTTTACACTATGGACACTAGCATTGGTTTCAGGAAATGTGCAAATGATCATTACTGAAGCTCGTTCAAGTATGTTTTGTCACTGTCTTGTGCTCTGTTAGATACTCAAGGTGCAATAAAATATATATATGTATATATATGTAGATGTTTTGGTTGTGTACCACTTCTTTATGAAAGCAGACACTGGGGAATTAGGCTTTATTATGTTTGCTTTGTTAGCATAAATAATACTGGCCTATAAACTAGAAAATAAAAAGTGCCATAATAGTTTAAGCTTTGATTCCAGTCAGATTTGCAGAGACCAGAATAACCAGCTAACTTTCATAGCACTTGAAAAAGCAGCAAGGAAAATTAAACCTTCTTGTTTTCTGCAGTAATGGAGGTTTCTTGTGACAGCGCTTGAGCTCCAGAGCTAATGGATGGCTAAGGGTCATTTATCCACAAATACAATTTTAGTAATTGATAAACGCTTAATAAGATTTGCATAAATTAATTACAAATCGATGCCCTTTCCTGCTTTAATAGTTGTCTGAAATTACAAAGCATGAAGAGTAAAATGGCATTTCTTAGTAGCAAGACCTTTAAAAATGTGTATTATAAACATAATTTTAAAAGACCCATATCATTTAAATGCTCTTTCACCGGGATGTCTGAAAAGTGCTCAAACTGAATTGTAATGCAGATTTGTTGTCTCTTTGCAGTGTTCCGTGTTGAACTCTCCTGCACTGGCAGACTTGACTCTGAGGTCGCAATACTAATGCAGCTCAACTTGACAATAAATTCATCAAAAAACATCACAGTGTTAAATTTCAAGCGAAGGAAAATGTGCTACAAAAGTAAGGCATCAAGTTTCAAATACTAAAAAGCTTTTAGTGTTTAAAGTATGATAGGAAAAAGGAGTGGGAAGGTATATGAACCAGGACACAAGTGACAGTTCCTGAAAATGGATGTTGAAGAGGATAGGAAGAAACCAGGTAAAATTTTGCTTTTCAGGGATGAATGGAGACTTTTGTTAAAAGGAGAAGCTGATGGATGAAAAAATTCCCCCAGTGTTCTGCTGTGTTGACAGACTTTTTTACATATGGAGCAAAAAGCATTTTCTCCCTTTTGCTTGGAAGCAAGAAACAAATTCTTCAAAACTCCAGCACTCTGAATATTCGGATTGTTCTAAGAATTACCAACAAAATCTACTTCATCTATAAATTGTGATAAAATTGGCTGTTTAGTGATTGTAAGCAGGTGTTAGTCTTTAAGACTTGGAGTACAAAATGATATTGGTAGATAATGCAGACTTCAGAAATCCCAGATGGACTCTTTTGGGTTTTGACTTGGGAATCTGCAAGCACAATTTATTCTTGGATTGTTTCTGTCTCCTATTGCTACTTCCTAGAAGTAGCTTCATAGGCATTGGAAGGAAGTTATTTTGTAAAGAGCCAAGAACTGTCCTCTCCTTAAAAATGGCCATGGTGGCCTGTTCTCAGGCAGCTTTGGAGGGTGACCACTTCTCTATTTGCATGCTCATTGTAGCTCTGTTCAGTTTACTTGAAACCTTTGAGGACAATAGTTGGCTTTTCAGAGGTGTGTTTGTCACTTCTGTTCAATATGAATGTCTAAGGATGAACTTCTGGAAGGTGTGGGTGAAAGGGCTATCATGGCTTTTTTGCACATAATAGAGTGACACCCGTGCTTTACCAATGCTATAGGAAGATCATTCTTAATTTGAAGTGTATCTAGGGAAAATGGAGGTTTGGCTCATAATTCTAGGTCAGGGAAGTCAGCGCTGCTTATGCATTCATAGCTTGTTGAGCTTCTGAATGTGCAGAGGAGGTTTCCATCGGTACTTCACAGTTACCTGGGTGTGTGAGATAGAGCCACTTCCTAAATTATGCAGAGAATTCTTGCAAAGATTATGTTTCTGTGGGTTCATAAGAATGTCAATGACTTTTGTTCCATATTTATGAATATTAAAATAGGCATAACCTTTTTCATTCCTCAGTTTTAAAATAGTCATGACTGTAGCATCAGCTGAGAAGGCACAGTGCCCATGGCTGCATCTCTTACTTCTTCATAGGATGAGTAGCATTAGATTTGAGCCAGAATTTCTTCCAGAAAGGTCAGGATAGTGTTGATTGAACATTTGAGATATTATTTTCTGTCCAGTAGTAACTGATTCTGTGAGGTCTTTGTTGTTTAGTGTCTTAGCGTACACTCACATACTCTGCACCTCCTCTTTCTACTGTTTGCTGCTTTGGACTTTGGTGGACAAGCCGGAAGGTTTTCTGAGGTAGGTAGATTCAGTGGGTTCAAGCATGGCCTCAATGGACATGTGTATTAGTGGTGAAACACCTGACCCATGCATCTTAAGCGTGACTTTTATTGTACAGTGGTTAGGTTTTTAAAATGGAAATCAGGAGATAATTGTAGTCCTGAAGTCAGCTCACCTGTTTGGAAAAACAGGTTTGTTTTTCCATAAATGAGGCAGTTGACTTCCTGTGAAGGGCTACAATAATAAATATATACCAAACTTAATGGTTTTCTCTCATCTGTTTAGAGCTTGAACCAGAAGTAAAATCTCCAGCATCTGATAAAAACAGCAGCAAGGCTATATGTGAGTACTTCTGAGTGCACAACTTATTTTGGTTGTACCTAGGTGTTAATCTGATTTTATTTACTGTATTGGTGTGTGTCCTGGTGTGCAGGTGACTCCTGGTCTTCCAGCCTTAATTAGCATATGCATGCCACCAGCTCAGTTGGTGCTCATCTGAGCTGCAGGCTTGATTTGTCCATGCTTCTACTGTGTTTGTAGCATGGGAGTTATGGAGGAAGGTCCATGGATTGCGTGAGATAGAACCAGCAGGGCAAACAGGACTATTCTAGGAGGTTCTTGGGTAGCTTTTATTCTTTAGTAGGAACCCTCCTTTTGATACAACAGATAAATATAGGTATTGAGTGCCTTGCTGTGCCCTGCCTTGCTTTGCTGCAGCAAGAACTGTGGTGTCCACCCTTCTGGGGAGATATCGTGGTCTTCCTCTGCAGACTGGCTTCTAATAGACCTGTGTGGTAGGGCACTGGGGGCTAGTCTGGGGACAGCAGCGCTGCCCTCCTGAAGTGTCAGCCTGCTGGAACTAACAAAATGTTTGTTTTCTTTTTGTTTGTTTGTTTTCGAGAAAGGTTCAGTAACTTTCACCTTTCTCTTTCAGTTGATCCTGTAAACACAGCTCCTACCACTTCTACCCGTGTATTTTATATCAGTGTAGGCGTGTGCTGTGCTGTTATATTCCTGGTGGCAATAATATTGGCTGTCTTGCATCTTCACAGCATGAAAAGGATAGAGTTGGATGACAGGTATGTATTCAGACTTTTCAGGTTCTTTCCTGGGGCACGTTTACTCAGATTTGTGGGAGTTCTGGTCTCAAAATGATCACTCTGTAGTAGCTTACGTTTTCTGCTCTTGATGTCAAGCTGTAGCAGTTATTACCTGTGTAGAGCTGTGGTAAGTGCCATACAGCAGAACCGCAGCAGTTGCAGGTTCTTTGCTGTTTATGGGGTGGGTTGTGGCTGCTGGGTTTTTGCCAGAGTAGTTGGTGGATGGCACACAGTGGGGAAGTTTGGGTGGAAGCAGATCTTCAGGGACTGTCGGGACTGAAGGAAAATTTGACAGATAACTGGACACACTGAAAATAGTTGATTTTTACTGACTTTACAGGAGATTGAGTTTCAGTTTTCTCTGTTCTGATCGATTTACCAGTATTCGTTTTGTACTTAGGATAAAGTGTGGAGATTACAATTAGTTGGTTATAAAACTGAAAATGTGGCATTCTCCCAAATGTATATTCAACTCCAAAAAGCCAAATTGACACATGCATTTGAAAAGGACTTGTAACATGAATCCGAGGGCAAGGATGTGCAGCTTCCTTTAATTCAGAAAGGAAAAGTATTACATTTGTAGAGTGTGAATAGTGTCATCTATGAGGTTGATAAAACTGAGGGGATGATTCAGTACTTGGTTGAGAAGCTGCTTCAGTGTTATAGCTTAGTCTTAGTGTTATGCACTAGCATTTCATATCATCAGTGACTGCTTGTTGCAGTATCTAGTCAAAGGACTCGTGATACAAGGAACAACTTTGGATTTGGTTTTGAACTGGAAGCTCAGAGCATTGCTGTGAAGGGGTTTAGACTCAAAGATGATACCATCATTAGGGTTAACGACCTCCCAGGAGCAACAGAGGCTGAAAACCCCACTCCTGATCCTCTTAATTTCGAAAACAAGAGCTAAAGAAAAATGAGGAAGGTTGTTACGTAGAAACTAAAGCCAGGCTGCTGAGTTTGCAGGCTGTACATGGACTATGTGAGAACCTTGTATTGAAAGTTCAGAATAAATGCTTGCATACCTATCACAGGCACTTGACAAAGTGCCAGGCAAAGTTGGCATGGCTTAACAGCAGGATAATGGAGGTTATTAAAAGCAAGAAGGCATCCTTCAAAAAGCTGATGTAGCGTGCAACGAGAAAACTGAGAAAGTGTATGAACATTAGCGAGTGAAACCTGAAAACCAGATTGAAGCCAAGCAGAAAGGTAGTTTTTCAAACCTGCAACAGGCATAAAAAGAATAATTCCTTTTTCAGGGTTGCCTGCAGCAGGAAGCCAGCCAAAGAAATCTATAGGGCTCTTGGATGATCAAGTTACAAAAGGAGTTTCCAGCCATAAATGCAAGTTCCACATCAGTGTTTAGTGCAGTGACCATGCCAGGGCACATCTTTCTGGGCAACTCGCTGAGAGTGGATCATATTGAGACATCTTGTAGTTGCAGCAGTGCGGACAGTTAAAATAATCAGTAATAAGTTGCCAGCACCAGAGAATATTAATTCAGAAACTTTAAAGAGAGTTTAAGTGGGGACCACCAACAGTGGCTTTTAACCTTGTGCTGAAAACTATGCTGGAACCCTACGCCTGGAAGGCAGTGAGTGTGGGAATGACTTTAAAAAGGGTTTCCAGAAGGAGCTTGAGGCCAGCTATTAATCAGTAAGCCTGATGTTTGTATTGAGAATTAGTTCTAAATTAAAAATTCAGCAGGTGCATCTGTGATTATGGTATAATGGGGAAGAGCTGACTGGCTTTCTTGGGTTTTTTTAGAGGAAGTCTTGCTTCAAAGCTAACAGTGGTCCTTTAAGGCATCACTAAGCATGTCTAAAAATCCTGAGTATGGCTGGCACTGCTTGGTCAGTGCTCAGTAGCAGCCCCAGAAGCAAATGGAATCTTGATTATTTGGTAAGGCAGAGAGTTTTGCCCCAAACCAGTCTCTTTGTTCTGATGCAGTTAGGAGAAGTGGAAAAGCTTTTAAGTTTCCAAAAAAAGGGGGATGTTTGTGTTCGGGAGGGACATCAAAAAAGTTTATTCCAGCCCTGCCATCTGTGCTAGTAACAGGTACTGCCTTTGCCTGCCAGGACTTGCTCACCTGTTCTTAAGCCATTATAGCTGCAACAGCTCTTTCTGTAGGATTTTTGTCTGTGAGGATAAGACGGAAAACAGCCTTCTATATAAGGCAAACAACTGTTTACAACAGTGAACTATAGGGAATAAATTTTTGATCTTTGTTCCAGCACAGGAACCAAAGAGGGACTAACATGCCCAAAGTGAGCAAGAGGAGACCACTCTGGCTGCAAAAGCTAGTTAACCTTTGCAGGGTGTTATGGGTGCTTCTTGTTTGGCTCAAGCTACTGCTTCCAAACAAGTGGTGTTTGTTGGTTCTCAGTGGGGTGTCTGTACAATGAAATTAATGCATACAAGTCTTTGGAATGTAGTATTGTTGTTGTTTCTGGGATGATGGGAGGTTCTTGCAGTAAAGATTCTGTCAGCTTGATTTTCCAAAAGTGGGGGGAAAGTACTGGAAAACAGCAAATTCTGTAAGATAGGAAATTGTTCACACTCAACAGAAATGTTAAGACTTTTGAGTTTCCCAAAATACATTTTAATATGTGAGAGACTTTAAAAATGCCATTCTTTAAAAATCAAGCTTAGAACTTTTTCTGGATTTAACTTTGCTAAGTTAATTTTTTATTTATTCCAGTGGCAAGCAGTCATGTTCATGTCCATTTTTGTTTTAAAACAGCATTAGTGACAGCAGTAGCTCACAAGGTTTATCCCAGCCTTCCACACAGACGACACAGTACTTGCGAGCTGACACACCGAACAATGCAACGCCAGTAACCAGTAAGTGTTAATCTAATTACAGACTCTGGCAGCAGACCCTTTTGTGCACAGCTGGAATATTTGGTGGTAGGGGTCATACCGATATAGTATCAAGTAGAAGAGAATCTTCTGGCTCTGTCAGTTTGCCTCTTGAGTTCGTGTGCTGTGTGGTTTTACCCAGCCATGCCATAGTCATTGAGGCCTCCTTAAGTAGTGGGGCCCAGGAGTTATCACATGAGCATGATCTCATGTTTTGTCCAACAGGATATTCTCCCTGCATGTAGATCAGTCAGCCAGAAAGGCTTCACCAGTGTCTGTGAAGTTTGTTTTCTTAACACTGGAAAGAAGCTGCCTTAGGCAGCCCTAGCAGAGGGTGGTATAGAGCTGGAAGAGAGAACAGCAAGTGGAAGTATCCACCTAGCCCTAGGATGAGTTCATGCATAGAGACCAAAGCAACTGATGTCATCAGCATGTATTACTGATAATTATGTTCTTGTCTTGTTTCTGCAACCTGCAGTGGAAATGCATGGGAAGAAAGCTTTACAAAGGTGATATATTCATGATCTCTTTTAGTTTACAGTTTTGCTTGAAAATGTGAAATAGAGCAGAGAATTAAAAGGAAGGTTGGCAGTGGTATATATGCTCCTTGAGAGACTGATCGGGTGACTGATACTAGCTGTGTTCTGTGTTAATTCTGCAGTTACTGAAGGTATTTATTATCTGTGGGGTGTTTACTCTTCCAGTTGTTTTCTGTCCTCTTTAGGGGAGGGATGTTCCATGTTGCATCACTCCAAGGAAGGGACTGTTCAGACTGTAGGGAAGCTGGATAGTGTAGGACCACATTTGGCGTGCTGTTCCTTGGCAGTTCAGTCTCATCGGACTGACTGTGGGCCTTTCTCTTGTGCTGGCACTTACGCTGGTAGGTTGCAAGAGAATGTGGGGAGCTGAGCCAGCCAAAACTTGCCTTCTGTAGAGTGATGGGTTTCTGGTTGACTTGGGTCTCTGAACTGGCTTGTAGCCTACCTGTAAGAGCACGAAGATTGGTGTTCAGAGGGTATGGCCTTCTAAGTGAATATGATCCCTGGAAACTTACGACTGACCCTCCGGCAAAAGGTGGGAGGACCAAGACCATAGTGATGATGAAACCGTCTTCACCTTGACGAGCATGGTAGCCACTGTGCCTAAATGGCACTTGTTTGCTGTGTTTAGTCCTTGGTGTTTCAGAATGTGTCTTACTTTTGGAGCACCCTCGGTAACATGGGAAACAGTAAAAACAAGTATAAGAATTAAAAAGATTCATAGAATCACAGGCTGATTTGGGTTGGAAACGGCCTTAAAGCTCATCCAGTTCCAACCCCCTGCCACAGGCAGGGACACCTTCCACTAGACCAGGTTGCTCGAAGCCCCATCCAGCCTGGCCTTGAACACTGCCAGGGATGGGGCAGCCACAGCTTCTCTGGTCACCCTGTGCCAGCGCCTCACCGCCCTCACAGAGAAGAACTTCTTCCTAATAGCTAATGTAAATCTCTCCTCTTTCAGTTTAAAGCCATTCCCCTTTGTCCAGTTACTACCTGCTCTTATAAAAATTTCCTCTCCAGATTTCTGGTAACCTTTTTAGGCACTGGAAGCTGCTCTAAGGTCTCCCCAGGGCCTTCTCCATGCTGAGCAAGCCCAGGTTGGATTGAACAAACCCAGCTTGGATGCATGAGATCAACAGGGAGAACAGTTCTTCCACAGTTGTATTAACTTTTTTTTTTCCAGTAACAAGTAAATAAAGTAGTTTTCAAGATTTCTCTAATAATTCATTAATGTGTACAGAAATATGCAGGCCTTTCTGTGTGTATTACTGTATCTAGATGTCCAGAAGTGCCAGAAGAGGGCACTGATAGTTCTCATTATTTTCTGCTGGTGAAAGGCCTCTACCTTGCTCCGAGTCTTCTCAGAGTCTCTTGACTGTGGTCTTTGCGCTTCCCTGACAACAAGGAAACAGTGTCATGTTAATTGGCTTCAGTATATAAGGAGTTTACTTGCTGTTAATAATGAGTTGATTGCATGACTGTACATAAAATTCCTGGGTGATATTTTTTTCCCTGCAGATGATTACAGTCCCATGACTTGGGTGTTTTTTTTTTGTTGCTTAATACTATTAAACATTACTATTCTTTTAAAGATTAACATAATATTTTTGAGTACGTGCTGCTTCCATGTCTTTTTACCTGTAGGTGGTGCTGAGGTGAAGGAATGTGCTTGTGTTCTTATTATAAGGGTATTTATATTGGTTTGTTTGGCTCTGCTGGCTCCTCAGGTTATCCTACATTACGGATAGAGAAGAATGATCTTAAAAGTGTCACTCTAATGGAAGCAAAAGCTAAAGTGAAGGACATAGCCATCTCCAGGGAGAGGATCACTCTAAAAGACGTGCTTCAAGAAGGTATTAATAGGACACTTGTAGGGTACAACATATTATATGTGTGTGTGTATATATATATGTCTATATATTCTTTAATAGCTAGACTTTTCAGAAATTAATCATGGGTGACATTGCTGATCTTTATAACCGTCGTGAAGGAGAAGAATGATGTCTTTGCAGGAAGACCTGTCTTTGCATTTGGGGGGGTGGGTGGGGAAAGCAGTTTCCAGAATTCATTAGAATGGGAAGCGACAAATCATGCTCAGTAAATAATTCAGCTTGTCTGTTGTGATAATCTGGTCCTTTATTTAAAGGAAAGGGTTAGGTGGTTAAGGAATGAGGAAATCAGTTGTCAGTGGCAAAGTAACTCACTTTTGTAAGTTACTGCAGGAGAGGTTCTCCAACAACAAAAATGGAAAACAAAAAAAAAACCTGAAGCCCGCAAAAACCTCAATTGACAAATCTCACTGTCTCAATTTGATAGCTTCCAGTTGGAAATCTGGTCAGCAGATGCAACATTTACAGCTCTGATATGAAAAATACAGAGATTACCTGATTTAGTTTAAGGTTTACTTTGGAAGTGTTCATGCACAACATCAGTTGGTTCTTGTTGATCCTGAATTTGGGAAATTGGCTTAAATATTTAAATAATTGTCATTAATCTTTGCTGCTGAACCCTTGAGTCTGTGTTCCCTGAGCCTCATGAGAAATCAAACTTCTGAAGCTGGAGATCTGAGACGCTCATCCTTTAGAGGCAGAACTACTAAATGTGTTGCATTGCTGACTGGAAAACAATGGGAGGATGCTATGCTCCCTGTTTAATGTATGCCTCTAAATCTCTATGGAGGTAGCTTTGTGCTCCACTCCAATGGTGGTTCTGCAAAAAGCTTCCTTTGCATGCAGGATGTGCTTTGTTTTCCTTTGTACTGTCTGCTGCTTGTAGCTGTAATGTTCAAGAGTCATCCTATGACCAGAAGTGACCCAGTGCTGCAGCTACGCTTCAGTTGTTTAGCACCAAGTGATAAAGCTGCTCCAGTCCACCAGATGTGGCTTAAATAGCTGTTGAATGCAATATGGACCCAGTTAACACTGGGATCTTGTTTCTTGGCTTCCAGCCCTTATTTTAACCTATTAAAACCATCAAAAGTTAGAGAACTTAAAGACAGGTCCTAATGAACAGCTAT
Source organism: Myiopsitta monachus (assembly GCA_017639245.1). Classification (NCBI taxonomy): domain Eukaryota; kingdom Metazoa; phylum Chordata; class Aves; order Psittaciformes; family Psittacidae; genus Myiopsitta; species Myiopsitta monachus. Next base: position 13,471,612 of record CM029923.1, on the reverse strand, counting down.
CAGTTTTAGTTCAGGACTGTAACAGAATTGGGTCTCTGTTGTCTAAAACCAAAACACCTTCAGATGCGAAGAAGTGAATAATAGAAATGTCTGCATAAAATTTTTAAGAATTCCTAAGTGCTGCCAGTGGAACTTAAACATATTTTGCAGATCTTGATCAGCAATTCAGTATAAACGTCAAGGTAGCTTCCATAATATACCCTTCCTTAACACGCTAATAGTTTAGAATATGGTTCTGCTGTGGTGTAAAGCACCAGTTCTGAGGGTGCGCAAAGGAAGATGGGTCTGTATGGACCTTTTGTATTGCTGGGCTTGCGCAGCACCTGATTCTAAACCTGCCTCAAGCTCATATTATACTAGATGCAAGACAAAAATGTAGGTGTCTTAAGCAAAAAAACCCAAAAGCTTCTCATGAAATAGGTGCGCTTTAGCAAATGGGTGTTCACAGTACATGGACCTTTTACTGTTTTGTGGTGAAGAAGAGGAATGGTTTTGATGTCTAGTCTGGAATGCAAACAGCATAACCTGGGAAAAGCCCAGAGGAGAGCAAGGCAGAAGTAGCATGTTGACAGTGCTGTCTCTAAATGTTACAGCACACCAGTGACATCCGATTCCTGCTAAGATACCAGTCTTTCAGGTTACTGTTTGTTTGCTTAAAAAAAGCAAAAACCAAAACAACAAAACCCTGAGCTGGGACCATGCAGGCATGCGGTGTTACAGTCTTACTGTGTTTAGATATAAGATTGCGTGAAAATTACTTTCCAGTCATACCTGCTCTTACATGCTTCCTCATTCTCTTTAATTTCAGCATTTATAAATAGATAGCTTCACACCAGAACACATTTCAGTACAAGATGCTCTCTTCCCTTTGACTTATATCTGTATATTGGAAATACATACTTAAGGCATTTTCTTGATGTCTTCAAGATCTAAGATAGGAAGGTTTTAGTTTACTGTTCAATAATTTGTCCTATATGTTTATGGTTAGACTGCATGAAGATGATGCACACATTGGTGCCATGGTGATAGAGTGACAGAAAAGTGTTGCCAACCTGAGTTGTGTAAAAACTCAATTATCTTTGTGTTACCACGCTGTAGTTGTTATTTTCCCAGCTGTTTAATGTAGCCCCTTTTCCTGCAATAGCATTATTTAAATTTTGTGGATGCAAAAATGTTGGAGAGACTGAAAATAGAGCCCAAATGAACCCAACACCTTCCAGCTGAGGTGAAACATTTGGATAGAGTGATACTGTTTGTTTCAAACTGTTCCAAGGGTACAGTTGGCTGAAACCAGTATTGCCCTGTGAAGATTTGAAAAAAAACAAACCCAAAAAGCAAACCAAAATTCATGTTTTTGAGAAATGCTGGAGAATCCCAGGCTGGCTGCTGGTGTTTAGTGCAGTTGTCAAAGGTTGAACTACCAAATATAACCCCGTCATTGGTATTGATACTTAATTTAACTCAGTTCTGCAGCTGTTATTGGTCCACTCTGACAGTTGTCACCCTAAGTTTTAGTTACCTAAAACTTTTGGCTATTACTGCATATAGTTCTGAATCCACCTCTTGCTGGAGAAGTGGTCGAGTTATTATTGCTGACTTAATAGGGCACTTGGGACTTAGGCTTCAGCTGCAATTGTTCCTAAGTTTTTGCTGTGGCTGATATGTTTTAAGGTAGAGTTTTCTTAATCTGAAATTCTGTTAATGTTATCAGAGTCTTTTAACCACATCGTGCTTACTGTATGTTCTCTTCACAGGCACATTTGGGCGCATTTTTCATGGGATTCTAATAGAGGAAAAAGACCCCAGTAAAGAGAAACAAGTTTTTGTCAAAACTGTTAAAGGTATGTTCACATTGAGGAGTGTTTTTGTGTTTAGTTGTGTGGGTTGTGGTGCATGCTGCGTGCATCAAATCTGTCTTTAAAACCAAATCCCTCCTCTCCAAAATATGCAAATTACTACTGCTTAAAAAGCAACAGCAATTTGGATGCTGCCTTCAGCCAGAGAGAATAGAAATCTTATATGGAAGAAGAATGTGTGTTTTTCTTTTCCTCTAGCATATCGCTGTTCTTTCCATCCACAGTCTTTTTCCCTGCAAATTGCTGAAAAAGGCACCTGCAGTGCATTTTTAAAACCTCTTATGAACACATGTGGTTGTACAGAAGATAGGACATAGCTTCTGCTATCCTTAAATTTTGCTACTGAAGCATAAAAATTACTATTTAGAATGTAATTTATAAAAATACACCATCTTTGTTCAAGAAATATGTTGTTGGAGTTACTTAAGTCATGATGGACAGTCTTAAGAAACAACAAGGTAAGTATAGGTGAAAACTGTATTATGGATAGCCTACGTATATATTACATAGCGTCCATGTGCATCCTTTCCTTTACACACATTGTATGAGTTCTCTAGTACATCAAAACAGTTTTGCTGAATTCCTCATACAGTAGTTGCTTCACCAGTTACTTTTGTCACTTCAGTTGGGTGTATTACTGCCTTTTGGTTATCATTTTACAAGTTCTTTAACTCTTTAAAACCACCTCTAAACCCCCAAAACAACCCCCCAAACCAAACAATTGATTATTAGATCTTAACCTTTTTTATTTTATTTTTTCTGCCTGGCTAGTAATTTTTAAAGAGACTCATTTTGAAGAGGAAGGTGGGAATTGGTGATGCTGCTGACTTTGTTGTTGTTGTTGAATCTTTCTTCTACCCATTTATTCTGTGCCATTTTAAGGAAAAATACATTTTTAAAGGAAGCAACCTTCTATAGTTTGTGTGTTTCTCGCACAATCAGATGCTTGTGATAATAATAAAAGAAGCTTATGTGAGGAGCCACTGAGAAAAATATTTGTGTTCACTTTAAGGGGAGGAGTTTCTTGAAGTCAACCTGATTTGGAATAAAAGTAGCTAAAAAAGAGGTTCTTAGTTCTTGAAACAATATGAAGTGGCAGTTTTTGTGATGGATGCTGTGGCAGTGGCAGGAAAAGGGGGAATAGCTTTAAACTGACAGTGGATAGAGTTAGATTAGATACTAGGAAGAAATTCTTCCCTGTGAGGGTGGTGAGGCCCTGGCACAGGTTGCCCAGAGAAGCTGTGGCTGCTCCATCCCTGGCAATGTCCAAGGCCAGGTTGGACAGGGCTTGGAGCAACCTGCTCTAGCGGAAGGTATCACTGTCCTTTATAAGCTTTAAGACCTCTTCTGACCCAAACCTTTCTGTGATTCTATGAACACAAGCAGTATGAAATTAGCTTCCTTTCCTGCCTAACAAATCCTTACCTCAGAATAGGTCTGGTATGGCTGAACTGTAAGGCGGTATGGGTACCAACAGGGAAATATTGCTCTGTGGGCAGCAGGAGGGTAACCTGTGAGTAAATCTATCTCAGCATCGAGTCAGACAGCAGAACTTGGTCTGTCCTCTGGAGCAACTGTTTGTATTTCTCCTAACGTGATTCATGGAAGGCTGGACAGTGAGGATTTGCAGCTGTCACATTTTCTGTTCTTGTCTCTTGCATGTCTTCATGGGCACTCCTATATTCAGAGTGTCAGTTACTCTTTTATTCACAAGATGCTTCCATTATTTCTTCAGGAGTGCCTCTAAGGTGATATGCTTCATTCTGTAGGACTTTTCCTCCCTGTAAAGTCCAGAGATGATTCCTGAAAAGTAGATATGCTGCCTCTTTAGAAGATGTTGGTAAGCTACCATTTAGCATGTTGGTGGTAGCTTGAACTGTGTCTACTGAAGTAGTCACAGTTTTAGCAAAAGTAATGGTCGTCTTATATAACGGCAAGTGTTTTCCTGTAGTGACTTCTAGCAAGAAGCAAAAGAGCATCCCCTATTTAAAGAAATAAGGAAAGTATGGAACTTTTCAGTGTTTTGGGAGCTTTTCCTGAGTTCTGCCCTCTTCTGTTGCCCCTCCCTGCCAAACATTTCTCACTATCATTTTTCTGTGATACAGTTTCCAAAAGAGTTAGCCCCTAAGTCTTAGACTGAGCATGGTGCTTCTCTGTGTTTGATGAGGCAGTCTGATGTGGGGCATCATTCACCAGGGTCACCTTAATCTGTGATCCCCTTCACTGTGATATTTGGTGGTTCTCTGTCCTTATTCAGAGTCAACAAATGCTACAGCTCTTGTGAGCCCCAAACCTGTTGTGAGCTAGGGCAGTTTGACATGTGTACAGCACCACTCAAGCATGATTGCTTTTTATAGCATTGGATTAAATGACAAGATTTGTGAGAGCATCTTAATTTAGCTGCCTCCCATCACTACTTTTCTTACTGCTTTACCAAAATGAGGCTTCCAATCCACTCTTAATGCCGTATTTCTCCCCTACAGTGACTTGTATCTTTGACACAGCACATGTCCTGATTTCAATAGCCCTTCCTTTTGCCGTGAAAGATTTTCTGGCTGCAGTAAACTGGAGAATGGTCTTCAGGGAGTAATGGTATTCACGTAATTGTTGTCTGTAGGGAATTTGTCAGTTCTAAAAAGGATCTGTATGGACAAAGTTTATAATAGATTTTGCTGATACTTGTCTGTGAAACAATACTGTTTTGGGCAGCACAACGTTGCTAGGAAAATAACTATAAACATCCCCACTTCTCCTTGCAGCAGTTCATTTGCAATGCTAATATGAAGCAGCTTTGTCTTCGTACTCTGGCTGTGATAGTTGTGTGTGCAGCTGGGTCATGTAATAACTTGGGAATCTGATCTGCTTGTGGGGGAAAAAAAAAAAGGAAGAATGCTCTCTTAACCAGACTTTTTCCTTGATCTCGTTCATTCTGTGACCACACACACACTGCTGTTTTGGCACAAACACAGGAGTAGGGCAGGACCACAAAAGTGAGAAGATGGGTATGAGAACTATTAAACTGACTTAAGTATCTCTGTTGCTGAAGGCAAGAAAGGAGCCTGGGGGTCATGGAAAAGAAACAAAAAAGGCTTTGTGTAGCTAAGTGCTCCAGAGCTGTCTTGCTTTACCAAGTGGTGCACTGTGGATTAAGACCAGTTCTACCCAGTATAATCCAAATTAATGGGAAAGGGGTTGGATCTTCTGGAAGATGTGAACTGAAATTCTTTCAGCAGGTGCTGAGCAGCCTCAATGTTTTACTTATGCTGGAGGCCCCAGAGCTTGATGCAGAACTCCAGGTGAGGTCCCACAAGGGTAGAGTTGAGGTGGAGAATCACCTCCCTCAACCTTGGAACTTTGTCTAGGCATGATCTTTGTTGGTGCAGTTGTCTACTGTGTCACTGGATGTAAGTGACACCTTCACCTCTGCAGAATAACTCCAGTGTACTGGCATACGGGTGGGTTTGTGTTAGGTGTTACCATTTGAAGCTATATTGATCCCAGCAAATTGTGTAGAGTGGTAAAGGTAATAGAGCAAGTCCACTTTAACCACTGGTCATGCCCAAGAAAGCTCAACAGCTAGTGCAGATGGGACTGGAAGGCTTCCTTGTGCCATAGGCAGCCCATGTATGTTGGCTTTTAGGAGAAGACTTCTGATGTACTCAGAAAGGTATCAAAGAAGGGTATTGTGCCATTCAAGTAATGGTTTCTGAATAATGCTCATTAGGAAAACCTGTGAAGAAAGGTCATGCCATAGATAGAGCAGCAGCTTCCTGTCATAATGGATCTCTTTTTCTGTTCCTCCTTCATGTGTTAGTATGTTACAGGATCCATAACCTTTCAAGATGGATTATTTCCAATATTGTGGGCAAAGAAGAATGCACTGTCAGTATTCTCATTTCATGTGTCAGGAAAGAAGAATGTTGTGGCTGACATGCTTATCAGACATAGTTAGATCTGTATTTCCCACTCTAAGAGGAGTCCTTCTCAGTTTGCTTATTTCCTATCTCTTTTTCCCCAAGGGGATCAAAAAACAAGGACAGTTGACTAGTTATGGCTGTAGCTGCAGCAGCCTTTCCCACTTTCCTTCCCTTGTGTTTTCTAACACCATGGTAAGGTGTTGAGCATTACTGTAAACCAGAAGAGTGCAAACTGAGATCAAGTGGTCTTGATTTTTCTAAACTTAGTGCGTATTCTGCCTTTGAAAGTGATCTGCTTTTGAAGGAATCAGTAATACATAAAAACTGAGAGAGCCTGGATCTGCCTCCCTTTGTCCTGAGAAACTTTAAGTCAAAGAGGCCACTTGGAGAGTGTGACAAGTTCTTTTGAAATCTGTCACATCTTTTATTAAAAAAATACAGTATGAAGGCAGAATTCATCCCTGAGTGCCAGAAGTTCACTCCAGATCCCTTAGAAGAGTTTTTCTTTCACTTAACTGTGGTGCGCTCCAGAGAAGAGTTGTAACATGCCCTAGGTAGTGACAACGCTTCTACCTGCATGTTCATGAAATACATTAATTTATAATGGGGTTTTTTTAATGCTGTATCATCTAACACTTTAGAGTGTGTCTGGGTGCCTGAGTCTTCCATTATGTGCAGCGTTCTGTGCCAAAGAGGAGAGCTCAAAAGGAAAAAATGGGTATCAGTTGGCAAAATTAGAGGTAGCTTTTTGGAAGCTCTAATAACTTTGGGAGTACAAAGATCACAAGCTGTAGGCAAAAGGTGTCACTTTTTCATACTTTCTCTGGAGCCTTCATGTTGGCCACCCATTGTTCTTTCCTATTTGCTGTTTACAGTTTCACTGTGTATCAATTTGCTAGCTGTCATTGTAGAAGTTTTAGCTTCTTTTACATTTTGACTTTTCTATGGATAATTTGCTTTTGTTCTTTCTTTAAATGGACATTCGTGAAGATGGAGGATGCATGTCTCATTACCAATAAGAAAAAGAATCTATTAACTGGACAGGGGTAGAGCAGTTGATGTCATCTGCCTGGACTTGTGCAAAGCGTTTGACACTGTCTCACATGACATCCTTGTCTCTAAGTTGGAGAGACATCAATTTGATAGGTGGACCACTCGGTGGATAAAGAACTGGCTGGATGGCCGCACGCAAAGAGTTGTGGTCAATGGCTCAATGTCCAGCTGGAGACCAGGAACTAGTGGTGTCCCTCAGGGATGGGTGTTGGGACCGGTCTTGTTCAACATCTTTGTGGGTGACATGGACAGTGGGATTGAGTGTGCCCTCAGCAAGTTTGCCAATGACACCAAGCTGTGTGGTTTGGTTGATACGTTGGAGGGAAGGAATGCCATCCAGAGGGACCTTGACACGCTTGTGAGGTGGACTGATGCCAACCTGATGAAGTTTAACCATGGCAAGTGCAAGGTCCTACACCTGGGTCGGAGCAATCCCAGGCACAGCTACAGGTTGGGCAGGGAGGAGATTCAGAGCAGCCCTGTGGAGAAGGACTTGGGGGTGTTGGTTGATGAAAAAATAAACGTGAGCCGGCAGTGTGCGCTTGCAGCCCAGAAAGCCAACTGTATACTGGGCTGCATCAAAACGAGCGTGACCAGCAGGTCAAGGGAGGTGATCCTGCCCCCTCTACTCTGCCCTTGTGAGACCTCACTTGGAGTGTTGTGTGCAGTTCTGGTGTCCTCAACATAAAAAGGACATGGAACTGTTGGAACAAGTCCAGAGGAGGGCCACGAGGATGATCAGGGGACTGGAGCACCTCCTGTATGAAGATAGGCTGAGAAAGTTGGGGCTGTTGAGCTTGGAGAAGAGAAGGCTGCGTGGAGACCTCATAGCAGCCTTCCAGTATCTGAAGGGGGCCTATAGGGGTGCTGGGGAGGGACTCTTCATTAGGGACTGTAGTGATAGGAAAAGGGGTAATGGGTTCAAACTTAAACAGGGGAAATTTAGATTGGATATGAGGAAGAAATTCCTTACTGTAAGGGTGGTGAGGCGCTGGAATGGGTTGCCCAGGGAAGTTGTGAATGCTCCATTGCTGGCAGTGTTCAAGGCCAGGTTGGACAGAGCCTTGGGTGGCATGGTTTAGTGTGAGGTGTCCCTGCCCATGGCAGGGGGGTTGGAACTAGATGATCTTAAGTTCCTTTCCAACCCTAACTATTCTATGATTCTATGGTTCTATGAACCTGTACTATATTTGGGTATTGGAATTTGTGGATCAACACAACCTGAATAAGTTCTTTGTTAGAAAGATGAAATACTTTGCTGGCATTTGCTAACTTCATTGTGTTTCTTGCTCTACAGTAGAATTGTTTTATGAGGTTATAATGCTTGACTTCCTAATAGGAGGTTTCCAATTACTCTTAAGTTTTGGAAGTGTCTTAGTTGGCATGTTTCTCAAAAGCTGGCATTGCATCTCTTGCCAGTGATTAAAAGATCTATCCTGCCTTTATATGGCATGAAATAGACTGTCTTGTGAATCTTACAGTTCATCTTATGTCAGAAGAGGAAGAAAACACACAGTTTTTACCATTGATTTAAAGAACACATTGTTAAATGGCGCTTTTCCTGTGAATGAGAAAAATCTTTATAGAACAAATGGAATTGTATTATTCCAGGAACATATGAAGTGAGTTTGAGTGGTGCAGAACCCTGACTCATTTAATACATTCTAGCCAAGGTACACTTTTGTTAAAAACAACTGCTCGTGCTGTTCAAGATAACCCAACTGCTTCCATTTCATTTTTTAGCCACTTAAAGCTTTTCTTATATACAAGAGTGTTTGAAAACAAACTACCCATGAAAAGCCCTGGAAACGAAGTCATAGTATGAGTGTGCCTAACTCTTAAGACTTCATTGTTTTTCCACCTTAACAAAGATTTGTTCATGCCGTCATAGGTCACTGAAGGACTCTTTCAGCATTCTTGGCTACTTCCAACATTATACTTTTAAAAAACTTTTATTGTTAATGTAGTTCAGAGGAGATGCTCAGAGTGCACCCATAAAGTCAAGTACCGGTTCATGATGCTGTAATGGAAGCTTTGGAGAAGGACTTTACCCATGAATTCATCTGGTACAGCTAAGGACTGCAGCTGCCTCTGGAGTATTTGTAGTACACAAGAGTTTTCTATTACGACACAAAACCTGCACTTTGCAGTGCAAGGTGGTTGTTGAATTGTAGATGTGAGGAAACCTATTAGATGTTAAGTGTTGTATGTTAGAACAAGCTGGACTTAACTGTCCATAGTGTGCAAATCTGTTACTGCTCAGTGATGGTCCATTTTGGCCTGCTTACGATCTAGCTGAAGGCAAGTTGGTGACCCCTTATGACTTCTCCAGTGCAGTTAGGAAGTGTAGGAATATTGATCCTGAGAACTTTGTCTATGCAAAACAGGGGAAAGCAATACTTAAGTGACATGAGTTAGTATAATAAACTTTGTGTTAACTAAGTTGAAGGGTTTCTTGTTCATAATAGGCATAATTAATAGTATACCACAGCCTCAAGCATACACAGTTGTACTCAAGTTGTACCATTCTTGAATTATGTTGCATTTTCTGTTCTGGGTGGTTCATTCTTAAAATCACTGCCTTGTTAAAATATATTATTTTAAGTTCTTGCCTTAAATATGCAGTATTTAAGTTAATTGTTAAAAGTATTTAACCTCCCAAAATCAGAGTATGGGATCCTGTTTCTGTAGAAGAAAGTTTATGACAAAAAAAAATCAAAATCAAGAAAAGAGCTGCTTCTAGTCTGAACTAAATTCCTAAGAGTCTTTGTAAAGGAAGATACTTGAATTTAAAGAATTAGGGAAAAGTAGCAAATTCCTGAGTACAATCTTCAAAATGCGCTGTATTTATCATGTGATCCCAGTTCACTACAAAAACACCCAGAGACCTAAAATAGTACAAAATACACCAAAAAAAATATTGAGTAGCAGCTCTGAGTGTCCAAAGTACTGTACTTCTTAATTTAAAGATTTGCTATTCCGTATGCTTCTCTGGGGGGAAAAAATCATAATCTCTAGTACACTTTAATATACATCCAGTTAAAATCTCTACTTGTATTTCAGTGTTATCTGCTACCCTTTAGCGTTTGATAGACTTTGAAACATTAAATCAGTTATGTCTCTATTCCCCAGTTTCATTTAACATTGGCTTATACTTTCAGCTTAATTTGAAGTTAAATGGATTACTGAGCAAAGACCCTTTTATTTGTTGCTATTTTCTGCAGCTACTTGGGCTCTGGTATTATTGTTATGAAGGGGAGTAGTAAATCACTCTTCTCTCTGCACTCCTCTGTGGTTTAAAATGGTGTGTGTATGTAGGTAAACCAGAACAGTATTCCCTGTTTTAGCAGTGTCATGGTGAATCACTTCCAGAACTTATTAAATCTTAGGCTTGGAAAACTGTGAACTGCACTGCTTTGGAAAGTGAGCTTGTATGGTTGTGGTGTGGAAACAAACATTTCAAGATAAGTACCCTTGATACCAGGATGGGAGGAGTAATGCCTGCTCTATTGAAATTTGAACAAGAGTAAGCATAGTGTCCCATGATGTAACCTCCTTATGTTGTCATTTGTGTCTGTGTGTCTTTACATACAAGAGATTTGTGTTCTGTAGTTGTTGTCTTGTAGAGCAGATGGATGTTGATGTGTGAGAGTATAGCTGTTGCCTGAATGCCTCTGTAACCATCTGGACTTGCATATGCAGTAGAGCTGCCAAATAGCAGCAAGGTGTTTTTCCTTTACTTCTGTGGCAGGCAGAAAGCCATCAGATGTACTACTGAGGATGATCAGGGGACTGGAGCACCTAACTATTCTATGATTCTATGACTTCCATGGTAACTTGTCACTGTCTGACTGTTAGGGCCTCTTGAAGTTTTAAAGCATAAATATTTGTGCTTGGTTTTTTTTCTACCTATGAAAAAGCAGATTGGATCATGACTACTTGCATTCCTTAAGCAGCTCATCTTTCTGTGGAAGGATCATTCTGAAAACGACTGCTAGCAACATTAAAAATGTCAGGTACAACAGAAGCAAACTCAGGATAGTCTGAGTGTTTAATTTTGTCCAAAAGCCAAACTTAGGTAGAAGGATTAAAGCAGTATTCAGGCATGCATTCCCTTTGAACTGGGATTGAATTCTGCCTTGGGAGAAATTTTACATAATTAATTGCTGTGGAGAAGGAGCAGTAATTAAAAAGGATGTGTTGATGCTAGGAACCTTTCTTAACTGAAGCTGAACATTTAGGGCAGTTCCAGTACTACATTCTCAAGTCCTGTGGACACAGTCTGTGACCATTGTGCCTGGCTACAAGCTTTTCACCCTTCAGTAACCTGAGCTTGTGGACTTTGTCACTGTATATTTGGAAAAGCCCACAAGTCTGAAAGATAATAAGGGTAATAGAAGCTTTGTGAAAACAGGTGGCTGTATAGAACATAGGTTGTATTAAGTGTTCTGATGTTGAGGAATATTAGCTTTCAGTATGAGACAGAAGGAAGCTTGCACACGAGCAAAACTTTACAAAGGGTCCAAAGGTGAGAGAAGCTTCAGGTAAAACATCTTTTTAAATATTGTGGCCAGAAAATATGCTTATCAGAAGTCTTGGGCTTCCTGGCTATAGTGTTTGCTGAGCTGCTTCTGATGGGAGTGCTGAAAGAAATTGCTCTGTGTTACTGCCCACATAACCCTTGGTTATAGTTGCTTTTAAGATTCTACTTTGTCTTCTCCCTGAAGAAAGAGGTTTCAGTGACCATGCTATGGTCTAAAGTCCTTAAGCTGTAATGCTGTGCTTTGCTATTTTGAGATTCTAGCAGGTCTGACATAAAATGTTATTCTTGGAAGCCATCCAGTTCATCAGGTAACCCACTCCATAGCCAGGTAATTGCTGCTTTTCATCTCTGGTAGGTAATTTGAGGTGTGGAGTGAGTCTTTTCTGATACACTACCACCTAGTGAATGCAGAGCTTGATGCTCTGCAATTGTTATGAGTGCCCAGTCTTGGAGCAAGCAAATTGCTGTAATGTCAGTGTCATTGCAAGACTTCAGAGAGATTTTTTTTCCACATGGGTGTTACAATGATTCATGTGACTGACTGATGATGAACAAAGATTTTAAAATGCAGTTTTGCAGATGGGCTTGGAGAAGTTGGTAAAAATCGACTGGGTGCTCTTTCTCCCCATGAACCAGGAAGGGCCTCAGCACATAGAACGCTTGCCAGAATTGTGTGGAGAGATTAGCCTCTTAGAGTAGTGCCAAGAGCCCTATTGTGCCTGGCTCTATACAAATAACAGAATATCATGAGATAAACTTGCAGCCATATTAAAGCTTCTTGAAATGCTTTATCTTGCTTTGTGCCTTCGGGTACGCTTTCTCAGCCAGGCTTTTGGCACAGAAAGGGTAAAATCAAGTGCTTTAAAGCATCTTCCTAGTTCCAGAATGCATTTACATCTGTATCAGTCTTGTTTTTAGGTACCTTCCAAAAGCTGGCCCTTTTTGTCTGAATTGAACACCTAGGATTTGTACTGGGTATTAAATCCTCCTCTTAACTCCTGTGACCTGAAGTGTCTACTATTGAGTTGCTCAGGTGTTTGTATGTGATATCCTTGTGAAAGTAAAATAGATGATGCTCTTTCAGGACTAAGAAGCACTGACCTGGCTATGCCTTATGATCAGCAGGCTTCAGTTGCATGAATTGTTGGACACTGACATATTCTTAATCACAAATAGTGTTTATATCTCAGAGGGAAGTTTAGCCTTTTTTTTTAAGGCTTTGAAGAAGTTGTATAACAAGCCCTTGTTGCCTTGCCCTGGAGTGTTTGACTTAAACTTAGGGCTGTTTCCTGATGCACAGATTTAATATATGGGAGACTGTGGCCTCCTCAGTCGTGGTTTTTAAGTTGCTATTCTAATTTAAGAGGTTTCTGGCCCTGTGAGAGACTTTTCCCCTCCTCTTTAGCTGTGTGTATGGCTGTGTTCATATCAAATGACTTCACAGGTACAGAAAAAAGGAGCCACAAATGCCTGTTGGCAATCTCGTGTTTGATAGGATCGGTCCCTAGGTTTTGGTTTGTGTGGCTACACAAACAACTCTGTGAATAGTGTCCACATGCGTGTGCTTACATGTAGTGCTTAGAGATTGGATATACATTTTTGGTACAGGAATGCACTTTGGCCCGGGCAGGAAAATAAAATCTCTAGGATTACACCTTAGTCTGTCCTCATAAAACTGCCTTGTGAAACAAGCCGGAATTGTGCCTGGCTTTTGCTCTGGGGCTGCCTGTTTCCTGTATGAAGAGCCAAAAGTGCTTTGGATTTTCTGGATCGCTTTTAAGGGTTTTCAGTGCAAGATGGTCAGATTCACAAGGTCTTCTATGGCAAAATGTGTCATTACCAAAATCACCTTCTTCCTAATCTGTGAAGACCCATCTGTTGGATGCTCAAAGTGCTTACAATATATTAAGTATGACAGAGTTAAAATGTTTTTCTTGTGTAACTAAAGAAAATGGCCTTAGAAAGTTTAATTGCAATGGAGACTATTGCAGTAACATTATTTGGGTGGGATTTTACCCCCTTTTGACTAGAATCACTCAGAGTCAGTGATTTATAGTCTGTTTTGAATTGTATCTACTACAAAACCACAGTAATCAAATTGTGTGGTTGTTCTAAATTGGCACTGGTCTAAGCTGGAGGAGTATTAAACTTGTTCTGCTATTGTTTGTTCTAAGTGTGTTGAATTTGTTGGTGTTCTGTTTTTTCTATACAAAAAACAAGGAAATAATATTGATAAGAGAGCACAATACGGATGCTGGGACTGTTTCAGTAGATAAGATTTAGATTTCCATATATACTTGAATGGGAGTCACTTGTCCTTTTGGGCTGCTCAACAACTACAGCGTAGTGTCTCCAAGCTGAAAGAAAATGAAATGCAGCACCATCCTGCTGAAAAACACCCTGTGTGATGGAAAGCGAAAGGCATCAGCGAGTGTTGTCTCTTAGTGTTAGCTTGAAGAGATGATAGGTGCATTGTCCGAACCAGATGAACTTGTTCTGTAGATTTTAAAGCCAGTCTTAAATAATCTCCAATTTAGAGCTTTGAATTATTGCATGGTGGCTCTTATAATTAAAAGCAAAGCAGTTAAGCAAGCACAGAGTCAAAAAGTGTATAAGCAAGTTAATTTGCTTAAACTCATACCCAGTAATCTCTTTCCTCCTTTTGTCATATGCTGGGTTGAAGAGATTTGTGGCCTTTGAGTTCAAGTAATTAATGCACTTCAACCTGAAGCTGTGTACTAGTGGCCTTCTGGCAGTTCCTCTAACTTCTTATAGTATACTGCTACACCTCTATTTATTAATGCTTTTTGCCCTGTATCATAGTTGGATGATTCATCCATTCATAGGGTCACAGAATGGTTTGGGTTGGAAGGGACCTTAAAGCTCATCCAGTTCCAACCCTCTGCCTCAGGCAGTGACACCTTCCACTAGACCAGGTTGCTCCAAGCCCCGTCCAACCCAGCCTTGAACACTGCCAGGGATGGGGCAGCCGCAGCTTCCCTGGGAGCCTTGTACCAGTGTCTCGCCCCTCTCCTGGGGAAGAATTTTTTCCCAATGCCTAACCTAAATCTCATGCCTCTGTAACTTAATTTTAATATAGTGTCTTGGATTTTCTTGTTTGTTTACAAGCCTTTTGAAAGTCTCTCTCATACATGCCAAATTCATCACATAGAAAGCACTTGAGTACTGTTGCTGCACAGTAGTTAGGACCTGACCTTTCTCATGCCTCTGTGTGTTGGAGTGCAAACTAAGGGCTTCAGCTGACCATTAGTTAAATGCCTCCAACGCTGCAAGAACCTGTTCATACTGTCCCCCCATATGTACTTGTTATCAAATACAAAGAAATGCACTGTTTTGATAGTACCCCAGAGCTGTAATTGTTACTGATCTAATGGCACCTTTGTGTCTGGACTTCTCTAGAGTGCTGTGGTTTGGCTTTTGGCGATCTCAGTGCTTCCAGCCTGTACAGGGTCCAGGCAATGATACTCTTTAGGGCTTTCCAAGACCTAAAGTTCAGTGCCTCTGGCCTGGGACTTGTATCTGCATTTATAACCTCATCATCTTCTTCCTTTGTGCCTATACACTTTTGGGAAGGCCTGCCTCCTCCTCAATCTCTCCTGAGCCAAAATGGTAAAGCAGCCTTTGAAGTAGTTTACCTTGGGGATATCATTCCTTTCCCTGACTTAGGGGAACTTTCTCAATCCAGCTAATATTGAGTTGCATGATTTCTGATGAACCGTTCTTAGGCAGGAGCTATGTTGTGTCTGGAGCTGTTTCCATTTCCAGCAGATCTGGAAAGCTAAATGCCAATTTGCATGCCAGGTATGGTTACAGCCTATCCATTAAGCTTGCTATTGCCATGAGGGGGAGGCCGTGCTTTCCCTTTGGGCTCTGCACTTACTTTGTGCTCATCTGCACTGACCACATTCACCACACAACTCTGCCAAAAGTCCTTTGCAGTTGGGAAAGGGTGTCAGGGCTGGTCCTGGTAGGAGGGTAGGACTGTGAGGAAGGGAAAAGAGCAGATGAATTCTCTCTTCTTCCCAAGTCAATAAAATGTTGGTTTGACTCATCTGTAATATGTAAATTCATCCTAATGCAGTAAGGAAAACTGATTGGCCCTGGATGGGCTCTCTCCTGTGCTAGCTTGCTGCCTAGGCATACTGATGCTAGTTCTAGCATGAAGGAGGAGCAGAAAATGCAGCCAGGTATGAGGAGGGTGGGATTGCCAGAGCTCTGATTTACATGCCATTAGATTCCCCAAGGGGAGAAGAAGTCAACCAAAACAAACCACAAAAATATATGTGGGGAAGGGGCTACAGGCAATACTTCTGTCCAGTAGACGTTCTGATTGCTGAGGGTTACTGAGGTTACAACGTGTTTGAATTCTACTTGGCAGCAGTGATTTTTATGTTTTTTGAAAAGTGGGGAAGAGAACAGCAAACACTTGCAAGGTTACCAGGAGTCAGGTGCTTCAAATAAAGAGCAAGTAAATAAGTAAATCTAGAAATAAATGGTCTCTATCGATGTGGCAGTAAACTGCAGAAGCCTATGCTGGTAATTCAGCAGCACAGTGAAGCGGTGTCTTCTGAGTACATCTGTGGCTTAGCAAACGCGTGGCATGCTCCCCTTCTTCCAGCAGCACCAGCCCCGTGTGCAGGATGTGACCGTGCTGCCTAGAGGAGGCAGTTCATGCCTTCCCAGAAGCTGTCAGGAAGTGGCGAAAATACAATCTGTCAGCACCTGGAGTGTTTGATTTCCTTTTTTGGCTCTACCCAATTTGTTTAAGCAGAAATATGCCCTAGAACTTGGCTTGCTCGTTTGGGTTTTTTTTTTTAATTCCATTTTACAAAAGTAGGCAAACAAGCTCTGTTTGTGCTCAGATGACCTCAACTGACTTGTAAATCTGGACCAAATATCAGTGTGTTGTTTTGTTTCCAAAGTTATATCTGGGGTTCGTTTATTTTTATTTCTTTTTATTAGATCAAGCCTCAGAGGTACAGGTGACAATGATGCTGACTGAAAGCTGTAAACTCAGAGGACTTCATCACAGGTAAGCTGTTAGTGTTTGTAAGCAAAACTGTAACTATGTGAGCTGAAAATACTTTTACTTAAAGCTCCCTAGGGGAGAGGAAACTACTCTTTTTCTTTTTCTTCTAGAATTTGGCAATGTTTTATATGTTTCAATTTTTTAAGCCAAAAAGAGCTAAAGCTGTATTTGTGTCACTTTAAAATACTGAATTCTAGATATGCTTCTTATTGCAGAAAGTGCTTATAAGATTTTTTTGTTAGCTGCATGGTCTGTAGCAGTGTATGGGGAAATGGGAAAAGTCTTTGGTGTTTCAAACCTCTCAGTAAAATATGGGTAGTTAGTCCTTTTATATATCCTTAGTTTTTACAGATGAAAGTGCTGCAGGCACATGTTGGTTTCTGCTGGTTCTTGCACAAGCCTAGTTGTTAAAAGTGGTGTATCTTCATGATGATACCTTCCAGTACGTAAAGGGGCCAACAAGAGATCTGAAGAGGGACTTTTGACAAGGGCCTGTAGTGGCAGGGAAAGGGGGAATGGCTTTAAACTGACAGAGAATAGAGTTAGATTAGATACTAGGAAGAAGCTCTTCACTATGAGGGTGCTGTGGTGCTGGCACAGGGTGCCCAAAGCAGCTGTGTTGCCCTGTCCCTGGCAGTGTTCAAGGCCAGGTTGGATGGGGCTTGCAGCAGCCTGGTCTAGTGGAAGGTGTCCCTGCCCATGGCAGGGGTTGGAACTGGATGAGCTTTAAGACCCTTTCCAACCCAAACCAGTCTATAACGAGGTTAAGTAAATGTGCAGGTTGATTGTCAGTTTGGTCAATTTACTAGTTTGGTTTGTATTGTTCGTAATTTTCTGCATGACACAGAAAATTACTGTGTTTAGGTACTGTCCCACCTGGACACAAGGAAATGCTTTTTTTGACTCTTGCACTGTGTGTTGTCCAAGTATGGCATTGTAGCATCACTGATGGGATGTATTCTGGAAGAACTAATGACGTGTTTTTGGGGGGTGATGACTTAAGTTTTTTAAATTGGTGCCTCAAACAGCTTGAGTTAGGGGCAGTTTTGCAGCTTGGATTAAAGGCTGAAATTGACCTTAAGGATCTTCGTTACTGGCAAGGGAGCAGATAAGAAGAAACCCACACTCACTGTCAAGTCCTTAGACTGTTAATTGATCTTTTTTTTTACTGGTACTGTGAAAGGAAATAAGAATAGTTCATGCACAATGATTAGTTCTATAGTGCATGTAGCAGTTCCTTTTCTAAGAGTTGTTCTAGTTAAGGCCTTACCTAAAATGAGGGTTATATTAAGAGGAGTAGCAGGTTCTTGGGGAAGCATACTTAAAAATGAGACAATATGAAACACCCCTGTCTCATAACTCAAAATCAGCTGCTATCCTCACTTTTACAAGCCCAACTCTTTAAAAAGTCCAAAAAGCTTTTTCTCTGTACGCTGCCTATAGAGCTGGGACCTTTATCTTGATCAAAGGTAGATGGTATGTAGAGCTCATGGGTGTGACACCTGACTATCCAACATCTTCAAGTAAGAACAGGGAATTTCCCAATTCCCTTTGAAAAATAATTTTTGGAGACTTACTAATGTGTTTTCAGGAGAAGATACAACTTTTTTAAAAAGCCGTTTGTGGAAAATTGAAACTATATATGGTTTGCTTCAAGTTTCTACCAATTGGTATGTTGAAACTATAGTGAGATATTTAGAAACAACGCAACATGGGGGTTATCTGAGCCAGAAGGAGTGCTTTAACGTGATTTAGTGGTGGACGTGTCAGTGTTAGTCTTACGGTTGTACTGGCTGATCTTAAAGGTCTTTTCCAACCTAAATGATTGTATGATTCTGAAACGCGCATGATAGAACTCCTGAGGTACTTTTGCATTTAGAGTGCAGTTTAATGTTTCGTTAATTGAAAACTATAATTATCTGTTCTGGCATTTTGAGGTGGATCAAACATGGTGTTTTGACTTTGTTTTTTTTTTTTAAACCACTGTAATGGAGCTGTATGTTCTTGTATCTGTGGTTGCATTTAGTCTTCCAAGCTGAGGATATATTGCTTCTTAATATAAACTATAACCTGTATTAACAGAAACTTATTTCAGCCCTTTTGGACCAAGTGAAGACTTTTGGGGAGTTCTTCCTAATGTGTAAATACTCATATAATCTCATTAAATAAAATAAATTATCAAGGGCTTCAGTTATTTGGAGATCTTGTCCTCTGCAATTTGTAATGAAGATTAAATGCTTTTCTTCAGTGTTGGATTGTTTTCACTTACTGTGTTTAGGGATAAAGAGATTTTTCTCAAATTTCAGTTGCATAAACTTGGGAATTTTTCTGTCTGCCTTCCAGGAATCTGCTGCCCATCACTCATGTCTGTATAGAAGAGGGAGAGAAACCAATGGTGCTGCTGCCGTACATGAACTGGGGGAACCTTAAACTATTCTTGAGACAGTGCAAGCTGGTAGAGGCCAACAATCCTCAGGTACACTCTGAAATCTGTGACTTCTTGCCTGTTACACTTGGACTTGGTTTGTCATCTGTGTATATGCCTTTAAAAAAATAGATTCACCTATTAGCTGGTGACAGTAAGAGAATTGACAAGTGGGATTCCAGCAAGTGTTTGTCTTGATTTATGCAACGAAAACATTCTTGGCGGTGTTTATCACGGATGCTCAGATAGCATGAAGCTGAGTTAAAGTCTGGTTTAGGTAGTGCCTGGTGTATCAACTCATCTTAAAAAAATTTAAAAGATGTATATGGTTGCGGGTTTAAGTTAGAATGCCCAGGGGGAAATTGTGTATGGGGAAAAATGAGATTTACTGATTTTATTTTTGGTATAATTGATAGATTATCCCTTTAATTACTGTAGTTCTTAATTTCATAGTAAGCATAAAGCACTTCTATGCTGCTGTAGGTTTGTTAGTAAGTGAAATAATTGGATTTGTTTGACTACATGCTAAAGGAAGCAATCTGCTGGTTTTACTGCTGTGTGCGCTCTTCAGCATTCGTAATTTTATTGTGTTTCAGTGGAACCTGTTAAATACATTTCATAAGAAGTGAGAAAATATTCTTGAATGAGAACATATTTTGCTTATTTTTAATAATCTGAATAAGCATTTAGTGATGTATGTGTGATCTCTCTTGTCAGGATTATCTTGTCTTTTTTCTTCAACATCACCTTGGTTTGGTTTGTCTTTAGACTAAATCAAGCACAAAATGAAACCTTGTTTCCCAAGGTCAGCATTTGTCCCTGATACATACCAGATTTCAAACTAGCAAGGGCTACCTACCTCTGTTAATCTGCAAAGTGTGATAAGCTGCTAGATTCTTTCAGCTTGGATTTTACTTGTTTTGCTGCTTAATCCAAATTATAAATTCCTAGGCAATGCACTACTATCCCTTTCCAAGAATTTCAGCAGAAATTGTATTTAGAATCTACATTCTGTGAAACAGGAGTTGTCTTATAGTAAGTAGATATGGCTGTACTTAACTATAAAAATGTGACATTTGGTGTCTTATTGTAAGATGAAACTTTTCTACAAATACCTAAAGCAAACTCTTTGAGGTTTCAGCAGTAATATATGGCTTATGTTCTTAATAAACTGTTCATGTAGAAGCATTACTTTAAAGCATTATTGTTTTAATTTAGCATTTGGTTTATTTTGATCACAGTCTTGCAACCTCAGTGTGTCCATCTGCATACTGAAGTTCTGAAACACTGTAGAAATGGAAAAGAAGTCCAAGGTGTACATACATGCAAAGGTTTAATTTATATAGGACTGTGAAGTTGTAAAAGTAGATGGAGCAACAGCCTTTGATACTCATTTTCCGCAGTATATATTGACTGTTGCTTGTGCTCTGTTAAAGGTGAGGGGAAGAGTCAGGGGCACTAGAATACAACAAAAGCACCTCATGGGCACTGACCTTACAGTGATGGTTGTTCTCTGCTTTTGCAGGCGATATCCCAGCAGGATCTTGTACATATGGCTATTCAGATTGCCTGTGGAATGAGTTATTTGGCTAGACGGGAGGTCATTCACAAAGACCTGGCTGCTAGAAACTGTGTGTAAG
Source organism: Myiopsitta monachus (assembly GCA_017639245.1). Taxonomy (NCBI): domain Eukaryota; kingdom Metazoa; phylum Chordata; class Aves; order Psittaciformes; family Psittacidae; genus Myiopsitta; species Myiopsitta monachus. Next base: position 13,451,128 of record CM029923.1, on the reverse strand, counting down.
TACTCAATGAGGTAGAGTCATTTTGCAGACAATGTTATGTCAGTAGCTGGAGCCCACGAAAGGGGAGTTAGAACTTTAAGGTCCCTTCCAACCCAAACCATTCTGTGATGGCTTTCTTCAGTTGACCTAATCTCTGCTTCACAATATGCGGCTGTTCAGGTTTTCCAACTTTTGGGTGAATAGTTCTGTCAGTGAAATTGTTTTCCTCCAACCATGAAGTGAACCAGAAATTGTGATTTTTCAAGGAAGCAGGACAACCTCATCTTAAATACTTTTGCTAGGTTTTGTCTATCGCTTTTTCAAAGACTTGAAAAAAATTAAAGCTCCCCTTAAGCTTTAATAAAATCTTAGGATATCTTTGGCAGTTTATCAATGGATAGATTTTTGTATGAAGTTGCTTTTCTTTTTTTTTTTTTCCTTAAAGAATGGCTTAATGGCTTTGATAATTCATAGATTTTTTTGGTTGTCAAATGATGAATAGATATGGATGTGCTTCAGAATGGTAGGAATGACATGCCAAGGTAGGTTTTGCAATAGTCTTCTGACTGGACTAGTGCTCAAAATGTAGAGACTGAGGTGTTTGGTGGCTTTCAGCTAAACCAATCACTTGGAGACTGCCAACTGTGCTCATTCTCCATCTGCTTTAATACCTATAAGGGGAACCAGAAAATTAGTTAGTGTTCTTTCTAAACTTCACTGAACTGAAAGTATAACAGAAGACAGTCCCTGAGCATGGTTTTACAGTACCTGCAAATAAGGTCATAATTCAAATCATAATGCAGTTACTTTTCTGAATTAAACATACCCCCTCTTCCCCCTGGCTACACACTGAACTGTTAATGAGCTAGTAATGAAAGAAAAGGACAAGGAAGCAACCTCGTGTTTATACCTCAGGCTTGTGTACAAATTGTCAGTGATGTACCTTCTAATGAGGTAACTGAGCTACTGATGAGTATAGTCTTTAGCCTGGAATTGCCTATTAGAGGTGATTTTGAGTTTTTATGAGCTCTGCTTTACCAGTGTGCAGTTCTGGTGTTCTCCACATAAAAAGGACATGGAACTGCTGGAACAAGTCCAAAGGAGGGCCACGAGGATGCTCAGGGGACTGGAGCACCTCCCGTGTGAAGATAGGATGAGAAAGTTGGGGTGGTTCAGCCTGGAGAAGAGAAGGCTGCATGGAGACCTCATAGCAGCCTTCCAGTATCTGCAGGGGGCCTATAGGGATGCTGGGGAGGGACTCTTCATGAGGGACTGTAGTGATAGGACAAGGGGTAACGGGTTCAAACTTAAGCAGGGGAAGTTTAGATTGGATATGAGGAAGAAATTCTTCTTGTAAGGGTGGTGAGGCACTGGAATGGGTTGTCCAGGGCAGTTGTGAATGCTCCATCTCTGGCAGTGTTCAAGGCTGGGTTGGACAGAGCCTTGGGTGGCATGGTTTAGTGTGAGGTGTCCCTGCCCATGGCAGGGGGATTGGAACTAGATGATCTCAAGGTCCTTTCCAACCCTAACTATTCTATGATTCTATGAACAAGCTTTTAGATCACAAATAATATCAGTTGCTTTACCAAGGTACTACTAGATCTTATTGTTCTTAAATCTGTGGCTCTTTATTGGGACAGAGGTACTATAGCTGAAATTCAATTGATTTGAAAGAGGATCTCCAAGTGAGCAGGAATAATTTTAGGGAGTTTTGTTTGCTTTAACTGTGGGTGTTGGGTTTGTTTTTTTTTTTTTCACTTGTGTTTGATTTTTATTTCATCTAAGACTGCTGATTTTTCTAGTGCTTATCTGTTAATGCAGAATAAATATGTTCTTTGATAATGTTTGATTATTGTAGTATGTGTGTCCTGCTCTAGAAGAATGCTAGTCCTTTGAAATGTTGATAGTATGATTAGTGTTCCCCAATTAAATTCCAAGTCTGAAACTGAAGATTGAGGGTAAATATTTTCTGTAAAACTCTAATGCCAAGTTTGCTAAATGGGGTTTTTTTGGTGTTTTTTTTTTTTTTTTTTTTAATTAGCATTGATGATGCACTTCAGGTTAAGATTACAGACAATGCTCTCTCTCGAGACCTATTTCCTATGGACTACCATTGCCTGGGAGATAATGAAAACAGGCCAGTTCGATGGATGGCTCTTGAAAGCCTGGTTAACAACGAATTTTCCAGTGCTAGTGATGTGGTAAGTGTTTGGGAGTTTTGTGTTTTGTTTTGTTTTTTTTTTTTTTTTGTTTTTTTGTTTTTGCTTGGTTGGTTGTTTTGGTTTGTTTTTTTTCCTCCCTCTTACACTTTGTAAATACATTTTCTTGACATTCTTCCCCTTCTTCAGCCGTACTGAATTAATAACAGTGCTTTGCCCAGAACAGCATCTCTATACACCTGCTTCCTACATTTGCTGTTCATAGCAGACAGTTCAAAGGTCAAGCAGGCCCTTCTTGCATGGCAGAATATTCCCTTATACCTTGTTTTCCTTGGTAGTCTTAGCAGGAAAGGCAGTTAAATTCAGTGAGTAGCCTGTACTGGGACTTGTCTGCCATGTGACTTAATGTGATCTAGAGTCCACAACAGAGTATTTCAGTTGCAGTCTCACAGATAGAGAAATAAGACTAAGAACTGCATCCCTTGGCCTAGTAGCTATACTTATGCTAACAAGGTGTCCCTGCCTGTGGCAGGGAGTTGGAACTAGATGAGCTTTTAAGGTCCTTTTCAACCCAAACCATTCTGTGATTCTACAGTCCTTGGTAATGAAATCTGTTACAAACAATTTAGATGATGTCTGTTAAGATGCAATTGGCGCATGTTGTACTCTTGCTTTTTGGACACATTTCTTTAAAATGGTTTTGCTGGCTTGAAACATTCCTAATGTGTTCATTCTCAGCCAACATTTTTATCAGTGAACCACAACATAGAAAAACAAAACACAATTCCTGTTGAATTTTAGTTCTGTGGTTTTTCCCTCTGTTGGAAATGAAGCTCTGTGTCTCTTCGTGCCATTTTTTTGTAGCTACTTGTGGAATTGCTAGCAAGAAATCTGGAGATGGCACCACCTACGTTTTGTCATTTGGGTCTCTTGATACCAGCTAGTAAATAATTTTACTTGTACTGTGCTTGCACGTGAATTGATTGGTTGATTTTTCGTCACCTTAAGCTCCTTTTGGCAACTATTGCTGGCTGAATGTGTTGAGTGCTGATCCAGCTGTCATGCTTACTTAGATGAAATCTTTATTTTTCTCTTGAGTCCAACTTCTGAGCCTGTATTCAAAATATACAGATGACTGATTAAAAAAAAATTAAGGTTTCATTCACTCTACTTTTCTGAATCTTTGAATTTCACAGACCCCTGAGGAATTTTCTGTAGTATTTTGAAGAGGTAAAATGTAATATAAAATTGTTTTTCAAAACTGTGGTTTAGTGTTAAATATTCCTTAGATTTGTCATGTTTTCTGAAATGTCATACTGAAAAAATGCAGTAAACATGGGTTTTCTTTTTGTTAGCACTTAAATCTAAGTGCACTAAGATTCAACTTAACATCTGTTCTGTGATTCTTACTTGTCCTCAGTCAAGACAATGTATGGTCGTGTTGAACTTGTGTGTATATATACAGCATTTATGTAAAGCTTTCTTGATTTGTGTAGTTTTATTTATGACTGATTCTGGTGGAACACCAAAACTTGGCATGTTCTGTTAATGCTCCATGCTATTTCTTCTTAGTGGGCCTTTGGAGTAACGCTGTGGGAGCTGATGACTTTAGGACAGACTCCATATGTTGATATTGACCCGTTCGAGATGGCTGCTTATTTAAAGGATGGCTATCGAATAGCTCAGCCCATCAACTGCCCTGATGAACTGTAAGTCGTCATGTTTTCGGAGGGAAGATAAGAAGTCTATTTTGTAACTGTCATGTTAAGCCAACCTTATCGATGACAGAGATTAGTTTGCCTTCCCCTGCCTTTTAGACAAACCCTTGTGCAAGTATTTGCATGGCATATGTCAAGGAACTTGGGCTAAAATGAAATGCTTTTTGTTGGTGGTGTTGAGGTTCATTTAATCCTGACCCAACTTTTTTACTTACTGTGACACATGGGAGAAATGGGGTTGATCAGCATGATGGGAGGAGGGAGGCAAAGGGGCAGGGGTTTTCAGGGCTACAGTGTAGGAAGCCACTAGGTAGAGAGAATCTCTGTTCTGTCAGCAGGACTGTGGAGAAGTACTGTGTTTATTGGTGTTAAGAGGCAGTGCTTGAGGTGTTTTTTCCTAATCCTGATGGTACAGGAGAATGCAGACACACAGGTACTACCTTCTGCCTTGTGTGTTCTTCCAAATCCCTTTCCTGTAAACCTACCACAGAAACACTTTAAGCTTCGCTTTTACAATAGTTGAGCAATTTTCCATGAACTATGTATTTCTTCTTGATGGACTGCCTCCGACTTGTATCCTGTCCATGCACTTCCAGTCACAGCATGTTTATCATTCCAGGTGTCTTTTTTTTCTGAAGCAGTTGTTCAGCATAGTGTATCGGAAGATACAGGTTCCTTTTCCCTCTCCATTCAGCGGCTTTCCAGTGGCAAATGCTGTTTTTCATTTTCAGGTTGGGATGGTGGTCAGCTGGTTTACATTCTCTTATCTTCCGTTTGTCTTTGCTGTGCAGGTTTGCTGTGATGGCCTGCTGTTGGGCCCTAGATCCTGAAGAAAGACCCAAGTTTCAGCAGTTGGTGCAATGTCTAACTGAATTTCATGCAGCATTGGGAGCCTACGTCTGAAACTGCAGAAGAAGATTCAATTCACTGATTGGGAGAAGGCATGGCATACATCTGCAGCTCCATGCATCACTCGGACTCACACACGTGATGTGTATAAAGCAACACTAAAGGGAGAAAGCACTTCTTCCAAAACACTGTGCCTTAGAATGCCTTAGTAGTCTGAAGTTTTTTGTAAGACCTCTTGATGTTGAATATTTTCTAGATATCACTTTTGCTAAGTTAAATCGACACCGTTTTATTTGCCATCAGGATTTTTAAAGTGTAGTGATAGTGAATTTAAACACGAGATTGGGACGGACTTTGCACTCTTACAACAGACGTGATTATTTTTTGAAGGGTATATCGAACAGGTAGAAAAGTGAAGCATGGGAAATCAGTGCAAAAACCACACTGCAGAAAACATTCCCTGCTTCTTAAAAATGTTGAAACTGAATCTTTCTGACCAGCTCTAGTGTTTGTACTTGTATGTATCTGGAATAGCTTTTTAGTATCCACTTCTGTTTTGAGACAACAGCACATTGTGGTTGGATCCACAAGCGGCATCTTACTTTGTTAATCCACAAATGCTTTTTGGAAAAGCTGGTCTTCAGGATACAATATCTTCTTTTTAAAGCAGTAAGTGATCATGTAAAAGTGATTCCAGTTTACCTCATACAAAGAGCAGTAAAGGAGGTGTAAAAACGGTGCCCCTCCTTTCAGATAAAAGGCTGATGTGATTTTTTTTTTTTAAGATGATTTTATGTGCTAAATAGAGGCCTTCAGAGAAGAGCCAAAGCAGCCCTTGTGTTGGGAGTCTTTCACCTCAGACTTCTGAATCGGAGTTTCTCTTGTTCAAAAAGGTACTGATTGTTTTTTATGGGCTTTTATGGCCTGAAATGGGCTTAAATATATAAATATATATTTGTAAAGACACTTGCAGAGTAAAGAATGTTTTTCTATTACATCTGAAAGATTGGTCCCTCACATTGCCCCGTGTGTTGACTGTGCAGGGTGGTGTAGTGGTGGTGGTTGCACTGGAGTTGGCATGAAGTCAAGGTGGATTGCCTGGCTCCCTCCTTGCAGAACCTAGACCCTGAGACTTGGTAGATAGTCCTGCTGCCTTCTTCAGTCCAAATATCCATTCTGTTCCAGGTTATCTTGAGTTGATGTTACTTAGTAGGACTGAACAAGGTATTTCAGGGACAATATGTGGTGACCCATTGATTGAGCCTCAGGAATTTTAATATTCTGTATATGTAACAAAGATATTTGTAGAATAACTTAGTGTTATAATAGGTGAACAATAGGTTGCATCCTCTACATGGTGGCATCAGGCAGGTTGAGCTTTAGCACAATGTGAAACAGGGAAAATTGCGTTTTGTCTCACTCCACCTTCAGTGTAAAGCACCTGTAGCCTCAAGTGTTTGTGCAACTGCATGGTCGGGAGCATTTCCCCGACAGGCTCCATAACAGTTGTAGCATTTTAGGCAACTTCGGTGTGCAAGTACAAGCAGCTGGATTTGGCCATGTTGTGCAGCTGGATTTGGCTGTGTCATGCAGATGTGCAGAGATTTTTTTCCTTTCTAGAGTTCTGAACCTTGCTGAAAGAATACTTTCTAATTGGCGTCTTGTGAGGCAGAACTTTGCATGGGCTCTTCTCAGTCTTACTGGCTGCCCCTTTGCATTGCTAAGCTAAACAGGAGTGTCCCTCCAAATGCAGGAGCATTTTGTACTTCTGTACTTCAGTGTTAGTTATCTGTGGCTAGTGAACTAAGGCTTGCTGTATCCTAGAAGGAACTTTTCCTGCTGGCTCAAGTTAGGGCATGTTATGATGGGCTGTGTTCACTTGAATGAATTCAAATTGGTTTCATTTGACTAGCTTTGGAGACACTGAGTTTGTTGGGGATAGCAGTAAGGCTTTGACTGTGTGGATTCCGATGGTCTTTTTCTGTTCTGACCCAGGGAAACTATCTAATGTCAGTACCTGTTTATGATGACTTGGTTGTTAAAGCTCTCGGTATCAGTGTTATTCATACCCAGACCTGTGTTATGATGGGATCTACAGAGGTCACAGATGTAAGATTTACTTGAGATTGGAAAACAGCCCAGATTGAAAATTGTATGCATACTGTATGTGCTTCACAGCGTAGAGTCACATGCATACATATATTGCAAGATCTGTTCACATCTGATAGGTATCTGCAGTGATATCTAACTGCTAGGGTCTTCCGGTGCTCCGCTTCGTCAACACGAGCTAAGGCAGTATTAAACTATGTCAGCTTTCCCTTTGCTAGATTATTTATCTATTCCCAGATGAGTGTGCACATCAGTAGAGACTGAGAAGTGGTTTAGTGTGGCAGTAAGATGTAGATACACCTACCCGTTTTGGAAAATATACTTTTCAATTAAACATGCTTCACCTACAGGGTTTAAAGCTAAGATAGGCATTTTGCTGATATCAGGGCTACCTTGAATAGATGCCTCGTATGAGTTCATTGTACCTAAAGCCCTGGAGGGAAGAGGGGTCCAAGGAAGCTGGTTAATATTCAAGGATTGCCTCCTCCAAGCTGGGGAGCGATGCATCCTGACAAAGAGGAAGTCAGGCAAGAATGCTGGGAGGCCTGCCTGGATGAACAAGGGGCTTCTGGGCAAATTCCAGCACAAAAAGAAGGTCTACAGAAGGTGGAAACGAGGACAGGTAGCTGGGGGGAATACAGAGAAATTTTCTGAGCAGCAGCCAGGGATCAGGTTAGGAAAGCTAAAGCCGTGATAATTAAATCTGGCCATGAATATTCAAGGACATCAAGAAAAGGTTCTATAGGTACATTGGGGATAAAAGGAAGCCCATGGAAAATCTGGGGCTTCTCCAGAAGGAAATGGGAGACTTGGTTAGCTAGGACACAGAGAAGGCCAAGGTACTCAATGACTTTCTTGTCTTGGTCTTCACTTGCAAGAGCTCCAACCACACCGCCCACTTTGCACAAGGCAAAGGCAGAGACCAGGAGAAAGAACTGCCTGCTCTAGGATCTCAGGTTTGAGATCATCCAGGAGGCCTGAAGGTGCACAAAGCCGTGGGACTTGACGAGATGTATCTGTGGGTCTTGAGGGAACTGGCAGATGAAGTTGCCAAGCCATTATCCATCATGTTTGAGAAGTCGTGGCAGTCCAGTGAAGTTCCTGCTGACTGGAAAAGGGGATATACAATCCTCATTTTCAAAAAGGTAAAAAGGAAGACCCGGGGGACTACAGACCAGCCTCGCTTCAGTGCCCATCAAGGTCTGTTTCCAGGAACAGATCCTCCTGGAAACTATGCTATGGCACATGGTGGTTGGTGACAGCCAGCATGGCTTCACTAAGGGCAGATTGTGCCTGACAAAGTTGGTGGCCTCCTGTGGTACAGCCACGACATTGGTGGATAGGGGTAGAGTGACTGATGTCATCTACCTGGACTTCTGCAAAGCATTTGACAGTGTGCCTCATGACATCCTTGTCTCTGAACTGGAGAGGCATGATCCATCCATCGATGGACCACTCGGTGATAAGGAGAGGGCTGGAGCATCTCTGCTGTGGAGGCAGGCTGAGAGCTGGACTTCTTCAGCTTGAAGAAGGTGTGAGGGGAGACCTCAGAGCAAGCTGGACAAGGCCTGGAGCAGCCTGGCCCAGTGGAAGGTGTCCCTGCCTGTGGCAGGGGGTTGGATCTAGATGAGCTTTTAAGATCCCTTCCAACCCAAACCAGTCTGGGATTTTATGGTTGATTATCACAGGATTCAGTGTGATTCCAGCCATAGCCTTTGATCTCAAAACAGGGATTCTAGTGAGAAGGCATTGGGAAAAATTAATAAAATAAGAAAAAGGGCAGGCAGCCTCCTAAAGCTGGCAGCCTGCTGAGGACTGATGTGAGTGATGTTTGATCCAGATAGCTTCCTGGAGCCACAGAGTGCCTGATAAGGAGCCAGTCTGGCAGCTGAAATCTGTGGTGTTGCTGCTGGAAGGGAGGCTTTTACACCCTCACACATCCAGGTTCTTGCAACCAGATAAGGACATTCCTGCAGCCGTTCATGTGCTTCGCCAGTGATGCACTTGCTAATTGCTGCTTCCTCCCTGGTAAGGATGTGGAGAACATACCTTCTCTCTGGGGTGCTGCCTTGCAAATACCTGTTTGAAATGGGATTGCAGGGAGGGCATTTTGGGGGGGTTAGAGAGAACATGTTTATTTCTGATGGCTCATTTCATTCCTTTAAGGAGTGAACCTTGCCTATCCTGACCTCTAACTGTATCTTGCCTTGGAGCAGCATCTCATGTATAGTGCTGCTAAGTAAGCACTTGCTAAGGGTTGCGTGTTTGATAAAAAGAGGAGGCTTGTATTACCATGCAGTAGCTCTGTCACAGAAGACAAGATCTGAATATAAAATTCAGTGTTTTTCAAGGTCAGTTATTAGCCTGATTTGGGTCGATTATACTGGGCCTAAAACTCAGGGAAAGCCTGGTGTGTGTTCTCATATGCTGGCTTATATTGGTGTCTGTAGCTCCACCAGAACTGCAGCAGCTGAATGCGCCTTTGATAGTGCTGTCTGTGTTTGAGCCATCTGCTGTCACGCTTCCCGTGGCTGGAAAAGGCAATAATAATGTTGGGTCTGTCTCCTTCCTTTCATGGCACGGAAACTGTTCTCAGTCACATAAACAAGCTCACTATAACTCTAGGCCCAGCTCTCACTCCAAGGCTGATGCTCCAGAGAGCAAATCCACTTTTCAAGGCTGCATGGCAGCTGAAGCAGCCAAACATAGCAGCTTTATAAAAGCTTCGAACTGGAACCTTTTTCCACTAATAAACCCAGGAAATATGCAAAGTTAAACAAAATAACTGCCCCAAGTGCATTTCTGATTCAGCTGTCAGCTTCTGTGCATTCCTAGGGTGGGAGTGGCTGAATGCATCAAATAACCCAGTCTTCTCCTCTCCCTTCCTCCTGCCCCCCAGCCTCTTCTTCAGCTCTGTTGTTTCAGCTTCTACCTTGTTTTTTCCTGCTCAGACAAGATGCACTTCATTTTAGTTTATTGGAGCCACAACACTTAACAAGTAAGTAGAAACTTGAGCACTTAAGCTCATTAGTGAGACAAGATTCATCTTTCTGAAACTAGTTTGTAACAGAAGGACCTATGTGGAGCAGTACATTTCATCGTGTAAATGACAATGAAAATGGCTTGGACCTATGTCCAGAGACACTTGGGTTTATATCCAGAGTCATACCATAACTGTTGTGGGGATATATATGGTGGCTTCCTGATGGAAGTCACTTGGTCTGCAGCCACGTGTCCTGTATCCCATCCTGTCCTCCAGCAGGAGTGCCTGCTTTTAATGGAATCATTGCTTGAAGACGTAAGAGTGGCTCCTCTTCCTCCTCACATATCCTCTTCAGATTGCAGCAGAAGACCCCATACATTTCATAGCCCTTTGGCACCCAACTCAGGGGCTGCCTCTGATCCAGCAGGCTGGAACTACTGTGTTGTGCAGCTTGTGTGGGAAGGACCTGCAGCCAAGTGTGGTCACTTGGGGACCATCTTCTGGAGCTGTCCAACACCTTCAAAACCAGCATTTTCAGTGTGTGGTTTTTTAAACCCAAGTTTTGTGCAGGCCCCAGGCTTGCTTGGCCATCAAAAGCTGATTACTCTCTAAGGGGGCAGGTTAGGGATGAAGGTTAGGGAAGGTGGCTCCGTTATGTTTGTGATGTTCCAGACTCTAGATTAGATTCAGAGAAGGCTGGAAGCTGAAGCTGAGTGTGTTTCTGCTAAGAAGCTTGGGGGAAAGCAAGCAGGAATCTCTTCTGGATGTGCTTGAGATGCAATAACCTGTGCAGAATGCAAATCAAGTGCTGTAGCTAATATGTGAAAGCTGACTTCAAGCTTACCCAGGTCCTAAAGGTCCTGCTTAGGGCTGCGCACACACATGCTCAGACCCTCTGTGTCTCGCATCTCTGTCTAGGCAGACTTAGTCTGAAGCTGCTGTGAGCATTTCTTGGGTCTTCAAGCCCCCTTGCCTGCAGAGGAGCTGGCCATCTCTCAGTCAAAATGGAGCTGAGCTGGTGAGGTTTTACAACTGTCCTCCAAGGTTTTTTTTTTGAGTTAAGGGAAACCCACAGACAGGGAAAGCTGGGGATGACCCATGCTCTAGGAGGAAAAATAAATGATTGTCCTTAGTGATGCAAACGGGACAAACGCTGGCAACGTCTCCCTAGGAAATGCTGCAGAACAGACTGAATAAAGGTGCTTGATTGCAACGGGGCTTGAAGGAACAGGGAAGTGGACTGACTAAGCTTCTCTTTGCAGAAATGTCAGAAGTCTTCGGGAGTAAGCCTGGAGGTGGGAAGGCAGCAAGCTAGCTTTGGAAGGGTATATTTGTAGTATGAGCATGAAGAGAAGGATGACACAAGCAGCATGAGCAGTGAGATAGTCAAATACCACATGAGAACAGGTGTGCTGGCCTGATAGGAGGCTTCAGTCTTTTGTGCTGGGTAAATATGATGTTTGGAGTTTCTTTGATGCATAAGCAGTTCGACAGGACACCCCTCAGAAAGAAATCAGTTCTGCTTGGTGATGCACGGGACCAGCTGTAAAATTACCTGAGCGCTGCTCTGTACCAATGACAAAACTTGCTTAGATCTGCAAAGTAAAAGCAGAGGAGCAAAGGGCAGAAGAAACAACCCATAAAAAAGTCCCATGACCAAAAAAACCCCCAACTAAACTGTCATTTAACTTTAAATAGGGGAACTGCGTCAAAACAAAAGCAGTTCAAGGGAAAAAAGAGCAGGCTGTCAAAAGGGTAACGTTCTCTGAGGTTCTGCCTGCAGGACTTCACTCCTGGTTTAAATTCTTGCCAGAGAGGTAAAATCCAAGCTTTAAATGCCCCCTTTCAGCTGGCAGGCTTTACTTGTCAACAGATAAAAGTACAGAGGAAATTCTCCTGAGTTTAGGGGCAGTTCATGCTACTGTGTGGATGATATCCCTGCTGGAGTGCTATGCGAAGTCTTCACAGGTGGTGTGCTATGAGATTGAGGCAGCTGGGTAGTGAAAGCAAGGAGGGGAAGGCAGCACTGCTGCTGCCTGGGAGGGAAGCGCAGGCAAAGCTGTGGTGAGCAGCACCCCCTTTTTCCACTCTTCTTGTAAAGCGTGTCTTGTTTGTATGCTTCGTCATGCTCAGACTGGTGATGTCTGCTTTGGAAGGCTGAGGGGAGGGTTTCAGACAGATTAAATAGTTTTACTTTCACTTGCTTTAAAACTCCAGTTTTCTTTGAAGCGAGGATTTTGAGAAGGAACAAAGTGCCTGATGATGGGCAAGCTGTACCCTGTGTTGCAATAGTCAGGCTCCCAAGAAGCAGTGATTACTAAGGGCAAGGTTGTGTAAAATTGATTGTTTTAAAAGAATATTTTACATAATAAAGAAGAGAGAAAGCTGTGGCTGAGGCCTCACTTGAAGTATCTATAGGAGCAGGAAGGAATGGTGGAGTAGCAAGGCAACCTAGACCATACAGCCAAAGTCTAAGGGAAGAACTGACACAGCGAAGTGCGTCAGGCTACTTGGGATGTGTAACAGTGGAAATGTTTGTGTCTGCTATAGGCAAAAGGGCAGAGGGGGGGTTAAAACTAGCTTAACTTGTGATTTAGAGATCTAGATTCATTTAGCTGCTCTGCTGCAAGCTTCTCCTGCCACGTTAAGTAGCTCACTCAAACTCTTGAGACCTTGGTTTGCCCTTCAGAAGGTGTTGCAGTGGAGTTGTGCAAAGGAAAAATGGGAGAAAACTGGTAGTTGCTTCCAGCTTCTGTTTGGGGAAATTGTCAGTTACTTAGTGGTAGCACAGGGGAAATAAAAACCGTGAAGATGGAATTGCTGATGGCTTCTTTGGGATCAGTGGGAGGGGGGAAACCTGCACTGCATCTCCAGGCGGCCCTTCTGTAAGGTGCAGTCATAAATTAACTACCAAATTCTGTCTCTGAAGCAAAGCAGGAGGTGATTAAAGAGACTGAGGAGACAGTGACCAATGGCCTTGAACTCTTACAACAACACACTGGGATGGTGAAAACCCAATGAGAAATTTGCTAGTAGAACTCTCTTTCATCCAAGTTTGTCCTGTCTTCGGCCAGGGTGATGTCGAGTTATGGGTCCAGGTTGACTCAGAAAACACCATATCTGGTCTGCATGGTAGCAGAAATGTGGGTGGGAATCAAGGCCATCTCCATCAAGAAAGGCTTTCTCAGTGTCAGTGTGTCCAGCAGAAATCCCAGCTGCTCGTAGCTGTTGTTCTTGAGGGACAAGTTAAACTTCAGGTCAGTCACTCTTCCTTCCCCAGTGTTGTTTTTAATGGGGATATCTTGGTCCTATCTGCAGAGACTGTTCCTGGCTTTGTTTTGGCAATCTTGGAATGCAACAAAGAATGTGAGTTCTGAGAAAAGCTGTGAGCTCCAGCTCCGCTTGGCATTTGGGGAAAACAGTGTGATTGTATGTCAGAGCCAGTTTTGTGTTTCTGCAGGGAGTTCTTGTGCCTCAGGGAATCCGTACCGATGTGTACTCGACTCCTCTGTATTGATGCAGCTTGAGATGATACTGGCTGCTACCCAGCCTCTCTCCCTCTCTGTGGTGCCAATTTTGCAGAGCATGTGACTGCACACGCAACTTGAGTCTTGGCTTTTTGGTTATCATCTCTGAAGACTCTTGGCCAGAAGAATGTACTTGGGAGCAGTGTGAATGCAGCTTCCTAGAACCAGCAGGACTTCCGTGGGTCAGAACAAACTGCCCTCATGTTAACGTCACACATCTTAAAGTATGTACTCACTTAGGCTAGGACCATCTCTGTAGATGACTTCTTGTGACAGTGGAGCCTCAGTATGATTCATAGACCTGCAGAAGAAATGCTCAGTGCTCTATTTTCTGCATGAATTTGGATTTGAATTCAGTGATGGTGCTGGTGGGGCAATGTGCCTTCCACCCGTGGTGAGGGTTATGCCAGCTCAACTTTTTAGGTGCTTTGATGCTGTCCCTGGAATATCCTTTTATTGTTTGGCTTTAGTGAGAAAACTGTGTCAACCCTACGAGGATACACAAGGAGTCCTGGCAAAAGAGTGAGCTAATTCTTCTGTGAGAACTCGGTGATAAGAATTCACCTTTCCCCTCTTGACCTGTTATAGCTTAGATATTTGTCTTGGGTGGATGCTTGAAGTTCAGGTTGTTGTTCTGCTCATTGTATTAACTTACCAATATAGGCCCATTCCCTAGTACGTTAAGTATTACTGCCCAAGTAAAAGATTTCAGAACAGCCATACTGGGACAGATCAAGGGTCCTGGTCTTTTCCCCAGCCCAGCCCTGGTCAAAGCAGATGTATGCAGAGGAGAAAGGGCAGGCTTGTGCAGCGCATCCTTTTGAGTCCTCTTGCAGCCTTCAGCCCTTTCCAGCTTGGATGATTTTCCAAGCCAAATGATTGCTTCCATTTACTAAGACATGAATGTCCCTTGTCCAGTCTTCCCTTGAAACCCTGTGCATGTTTAACATCCCCAGCAGCCTTTAGTAAGGAACTCTGACGCTCAGCTGTTGAGAGAAGAATCATCTTGTTGTCCCCCTGAGTGTGAAGAGCTCTGGATATCCCCTGTAAGTCACCCATTTCACAAGGGCCAGGGAGCCATAAATATGCACACAGTTCGTGGTGTGGGTCAACTGTGGATTTAGCAATGTAATTAAATTTGTCATTGTCTTCTTTCCCCCTCTGATCCTTTCTGCACAACACTTCACACCCTGGTTCCCGCAAAGGGGCGAGCTGTTGTTTTCAGGGAGTATTGGAGGTACACTAAGTCTTCAGGGATAAATTAAAATGCTGTTTTTTAACACCTGGTTGCAGCGCTGCAATAGGGTTGCCCTTTTTCCTTGTGTAATACTCATGTAATTAGGAGTGCATCTCATCAGGAACAATTATCTACACTGGAAAGCTTAAGTATGACTCCCAAACAAGTTTTAAAGAAATAAAGCCAAAACCATTTAATAATAATAATAATAAAAGCTTAATGACCTTGGAGCTCTAAGTTTTGCTACAAGAAGGGACTTGCGGATATTGTCTCTGAGTCTATAGAAACATACAGCTCTTTCCAGCCTCCTTTGTTCCTTTGGATACCAAGAACCATTCTGGGTGTGTTTCTCTAATCTTGAAATCTCTGAGCTTTAAGGAAAAAAATTAAGTTAATTAAAACATTTTTTTCCATGTATTCTTATGTGATGCTTCTGAGTGTGGTACCAGACTACATGGCTGGCTACAGGAGCCCTGATTTCTGTCCTCCTGTAGTGATCACTGGAAAAGCATAAGTCTTTTTACTATTATCCCCTTCCTAAATCTCTGCTTGCTTTGGACCAGAGCACTCTGAAACTGCAGTGTTTAGCTTTTAGTGGATTACTATCCGATTTTTTAACGTGTGCTCAATAGACACTGAATCCCAGGGGGGACATCTGCAGCCATAGGAAGGAGAGGTGGGTGGGAGAGCACATTAAGCAGCTGTCCCTCCCATGAATATATTTCCTCTTTGCAAGTCATTGATGAGGTGCTGCGCAGTTACAGGAAGCTTGAGTGCTGCTGCTTCATCCTTTATCTTGTTCCTGTGTCCTGGCAAAGTTCATCTGACATGAATCGGTGACAGGCTTTGTGTTTTCCTCCTGCTCCCTGGAGCAGAAACTGTTCCTTCCCTTGCGGTGAAGACGTGTCTCCAGCTGGTCTGGGTACAACAGGAACCTTGCTGGTTGCACCCCCATGGTTTAGCAATGGTGTGGAGCAGCTGTACACTCGTCCTGTGCCTGGTGCAGACCACATGCTCCCTGCATGTGCCAGCCAAGAGTTCATGGCTGGACCATGGCGAGAGCTGAAATCTGGCTGGTACATACCACCTCCTCTTATGTTCATCCTGGCTGTGCTGCCATGGGCAGAAACGTTGTTCCTCAGCCAGGAGAAGCTTCTCCTTTACCACTTTGAAAGTTAATTTGAGCTGCTTTCATCCAACATTGATGCCTGGGAGGTTTCTGTGGGTAAGAAAGGTTTCCTGGCTCTCTAGTCCCTGTGTGATCAGGTCACTGCAGGAGCAGAGCGCAGATTTGGTGACCTGGTGTTACTGCCTGTGACAACCCACCACAGCTCTGCAAACAGCAGAATGGAAGCTATGAAGCATAAACCTGCAAAATGATGCTTTCTAGCATCTCTGCAAATCTGCCTTCTTGCAAATCCCTACGTCTGGAGTCCTGTCCTTACGTGAACGTCTCATCAAGAAGCTGCAGCAAGTTTCTAGCTCTGAAGAACCGAAAACCGGGAAGCAAATGGGCTCTAATAAGGGGGAACCTTAATTCCACCCTGACATAAAAATGCTTTAATTTGTGGGAGTTTTTTCCTTGTTAGAGGAAGCATGTTCCATGTTCTCAGTGACTTGTGGAGCAGATACCGGTAGCACGTAAATCCTTCAGGATCACCCTGGTTGCTTGGACAGCGGTAGCGCAGGAAATCAGGAAATTGTTCCTGCTCAGTGTTTGACAGCAGAAATTCTTTAACCTTTTGATACCATGTAGTGGAGGAAGTGGTTTTCAGTGTTGATTAATTGCTTAGACTTGGTGTTGGGTTTGTGTTATTTTGGTCTTGAACAGTTTAACTTCGCAATCTCAGGTTTTCATTCTTTGCCCATTGAAGATGCTTGCTCAGGTCACCCATTTTGCTCAGGTGGTGTGTCTGTCAGTTGTTGGGAAATCCCACAGGAGCTGCAAGGTACAGCTCAGAAGTCACAGGAGAAGTATCTGTGTCTCCTTGCCTGCAGCAGGCAATGCTTGAGGGCTGCATGTCCTGGGATGGGGGGAGCTTGTCCTGGGGCTCTTTGCTCAGAGGATGTTTGCTGTCAGGAAAGGTTCAGAGCTACTTTGAGTTCCTCCTTTGGGGAATCCACCCCTAGGAAGCCTCAGGCTTGCTGTACCACTGCTAGCAGTGAGGGCCAAGCTGAGCCCATCCCATGGGAAAGGGAAGCCCTGCAGCAGCTCACCATCACTATGCCTTGTAGAGCAAAGCCCATGTTCCCCAGCTGTGCCTGGAGGTGTGAGTGGGTGATGCTCCAAGTGACCCCTAGAGTTAAATGAGGAGGAAAAGGCTGGAAAAGGGTTTCCCTTTCTCCCACCCTACTGTGAAAGTATATTACCCAGCACAGTGAGGAGCTGGCGTGTGCAGTGCCCACATGTGAGTCCTGCAAGATTTAGCTGTGGGAATCCTACCACCCACCCTGAGATTTGCTTCATCAAGGATTTTTAGGGCAAATAACTTTATAGTTGAGCCATGCAAAGCTGTCAAATTAGTTGTAAATGCTTTTTTGCTTGTGTGGGCCCTTGGTTCACCCCCCTGTCCCAGACAGATCCAAACTTTTCAAAGCCCTTTGGAGAGGGCCAGAGCAGGGAATGTCCTTCTGTACCTTGAGGCCACACCATGCAGGGCACTGTTACCCTGCTGGCTGCATCCTGGTCCTGCTGCAGAGGGTTTAGTGCCACCAAAGGCATGTGAACTTGCTTGACGTCTTCTTAGTTTGCATTCCCTTTGCAGTCTGTGCCAAGCAGCTGTCCCTTTGTACCCAAAGTCTGGCAGGCTCCAGCCCTGCAAAGCCTCCTTGCTTGTTTAAACAAAGGCGGGTGGCTGATGTCAGTGAAGGAAGTTCTAGCAGTGCTTAGCAGTCAGCTGGAGGAAATACAGGGATGGGAGCTGTAACCTGTATGGTGAGGGCCTCCCAAAACACACCAGCTTGCTCACCAGGCTGGAGCTTGGGCAGGTCCTGGGGAGCGGCCGGAGCAGCAACCCACAGAGCAGTCCCACACGCCCCAAGGATGATGCTGTGTGCCCTGGCCAAACAGAGCACCGCCTCTGTGGCACCATCTGAGATAACAGCCCACTGAAGGGTGATGTGGGTGAAAGAGGTCTTGCAGACCAATGGCACCTCATTCCTATGCTCCCAGGACTGTCATGACCAGGAGCAAAGTATTACATCATTCCCTGTTTGCCCCAGCAGGTGTGGGAGTCATCAGAGATCATCTTCCTTTGCTTCCTTAATGTCCCAGCACAGCACTGGGGAGCCTGACCCTGCTGCTCTGTCCATGACTCATCTGCTGCTCTAGGACTATCTAGGTTTGGGTGGAAGGGACCTTAAAGCTCATCCAGTTCCAGCCCCCTGCACAGCCAGGGACACCTTCCATTAGACCAGGTTGTTCCAAGCCCCGTCCAACCTGGCCTTGAACACTGCAGGGATGGGGCAGCCACAGCTTCTCTGGGCACCCTGTGCCAGTGCCTCTCCGCCCTTACAGGGAAGAACTTCCTCATCTCTAACCTAAATCTACTCTCAGTATCAGAGCAGTAAGGATGCAGCAGCACTTTCCCTATGTCAGGTCCTGGACCGTCCTATAGCTCTCCTCATGTCAGGCTAAGAGCTGAGTGCAGTCCCCTGTGCTGTGAACACAACCTGAGAAACCTCTGTGGGAGAAGAGAGGGCAGCGGGACAGTTTGCAAGGATGCAGCACAGCAGTCCCTGCTCTGCAAGGAGCCCATGCAAAGCTGTGCTCTTCCAGCACCTCCCCAAGCTGCCCCATGCTCTCCCACCATGCAGAGAGGTCGTCAGTGTTCCCCCTGTCAGAGGGATGCTCCCACCTGGAAGCTTTATGGACAGCCCTATCTGGACTCGGAAGAGCTGACAGATGTCAACTGCATCACTGGTCCAGGCCCAGGGACCTCCCCAATGCTTCACAGCAGCCAGATCCTGCACAAGTAGGTAGGGCACGAGATGCAGTACTCTCCTGACGTCACTGTGGGAGGGAGACGGGGCTCACGTCAGCAGGATGGTTTCACTCTCTGCTCAAGGGAGAGCTGCAGAACACCCTCCCCATTAAGTTGTTTGGTGACTGCTTCATTTATTTGTTGACTAAGATAAGCCTGGAGTGAGTTCACCAGAGTGGAGGCATTGCTGTGCACGTGGGGTTTTTACAACTGTGCAGAGGACATCAGGCTGTTGCACAACTCCCGGGTGAATGAAAACAAACTGTGTTCCTTCCTCTTTCCTTCTTCCCTGTCTGCACGGTTTAGTGGAAACACTGATGTTTTTAAATTATTTTTATTCATTTCTGGGGAGCCAAAGTCAGTGTTAACCACAGACTTCTGGTTAAGCTTTTTCCTGGAAAGCTGCGCCATTGGAAGAGGAGGGCAGCCCAGTGAAACAGAATAGAATAGAATCATAGATAGTTAGGGTTGGAACAGACCTTCAAAGCTCATCCAGTTCCAACCCCCTGCAATGAGCAGGAGCATCTTCATCTAGACCAGGTTGCCCAGAATCACATCTAGTCTGGCCTTGAATACTGCCAGGGATGGTGCATCCAACACCTCTCTGGGGAACCTGTGCCAGTGTTTTACTGCCCTCACTGTAGAGAGCTTTTTCCTCACATCCAGCCTGAATCTCCCTCTTTTGGTTTAAAACTATCAGCCCTCATCCTATCACAACAGGCCCTGCTAAAACCTCTCTTCCATCTTTCTTATGAGCCCCTTTTAAGTACTGAAAGGCATTAAGGCATCAACTCTGCGCATGTGCTTCAGTGAAGGTAGCGGTGGCATGTACCGATCAGGGCTGAAATAGGTCCATCTCCTGGGGCCATCAGGAAAACTTCAGCCTTCCGATGGAGGACAGCACAAACCACTTGTATTTCTTTAAAAGACAGCAAACACAGTGGGGAACACATGAGGGAAATGAGGAGCTGGACCTGGGAGAAACTCAGCTCGCACTGAGGCCATGCAGGGGGGGGCTGGGGAGCAGCGAATGGCCAACTGCAGTGACATGGCACCACGGTTGTGGTGGCTATTTGCCATCTGTCCTCACTGGGTCGGGACGGAACCTGGTGTTTACTGAGCCGCTGTGTTAGGATGAGTTGTCTGGTCCCTCCCTGTACTGCCTCTATGCAGGGAGGGGTCTCCAGCCAGGGAGCCCTGTGGGAACAAAAAGTCCTCTCCCAGCGCCCGTGGTGGTAGAAGATGGTCACCTGGGGTGCTGAGGTCCTTGCAATGACCCAAAGCCCATCCAGGAGGGCAGAGTTGGGCATTACGTGGTGGCTCTGTGGGTGCAGTGTGTCTTACTGGCTGTTGAGTCAGCATTGTCCATCCCTGTTGCCATCCCAGTTCTCAGGGGAAACCTGATGGGACAGAGTAGCACAGCACCAAGCGGTTAAAAAAGCTGTGGTTGAATATGAGCACTTCAGATTGGTTGTGCCAGCAAAGCCCTCAGGATATTTCTGGCTTAGGTTGGAAACATCTTGACTGAGAACCACAGGACAAAAAAACATGGTGCCATCACAATTATAGTATCCCAGACTGGTTTGGATTAAAAGGGACCTTAAAGCTCATCCAGTTCTGACCCCCTGCCATGGGCAGGGACACCTTCCACTAGAGCAGGGTGTTCCAAGCCCCGTCCAACCTGGCCTTGAACACTGCCAGGGATGGGGCAGCCGCAGCTTCTCTGGGCACCCTGTGCCAGCGCCTCAGCACCCTCACAGGGAAGAACTTCTTCCTCATGTCTGATCTCACTCTCCCCTCTGTCCTGTCACTAATGACCCGCAGAACAATCTTGTTGGAGCCCTTTCTGCAGGGAGGGTGCTGAAAGCTGCTGTGAGGGAGCAGAGCTGGCAGAGGTTTGGCCATCTTCTGCCTGTGCACACTCTGATGTCAGGGGCCACTGTGTGTGGGATGACAAAGGCAGCCTGACTTACTGGTGCACAGTACTTACTGGTGCACTGTGCCTGGGGCACAGCAGAACTCTTTGCAAGGCCATCCATGTGTGAGTCACCCCAGCACCACCCTCACTGAACACTGGCACTTGCAAAGCGTGATGTGGAGTGGTCTGCTGGGTTGGGTCACAGAGGATAATACAGGGGTTTGCAGTTGCTTGGTGCTGGTTTGTCTCTTCTTGGTGCGGGTGATGTGAAGCATTTAAGGTGTCCCATCAGCAGTTACTTCAGGCAGGTGGGCAAGATACGGTTGTTATGGTCTGGACTTTGGGTTGCTTTGAGCCTTTCTGGTCAGAGCTTTCTCCTGGAGTGGTTGCCTTCAGCACAGCCCCTCCTAGCCCTGGTGTGATGGATGCCCTTGCTTGATGAAAATAGAACAGTGACCTCGAGGGTTTTCCTTTGAGAGTGTCTTGAGGGAGGACAAATGGGAAGGACTAACAGGCCATCTGCTCCCCTCCCATCCGGCCATGCTGGGCCAGGCCCTGTGATAAGGTTGGGTGAAAGGCAAAGCGTGCCAGGAGGTTCGGCTTGAAGGGCCTGAGAAGGTGCAGGACGCAGGGTTGAATCTCCTGAGAGCAGGGACTGATCCTGGGGAGCAGAAGTTCTGCATGCCTTATTCAACTCTGAGGGCACTACGGTGTTCAGGGCTGCTTCTTAAACACCGTGCCCTCCTTCCTTATAAGCTTAGGGTCTCTGGGGCAGGGTGCTCTGGGTTTAGTCCAGCTGAGCTGTTCTGGGCGCTGCCCTGCCCTTCTCCTCCTCGGGGCAGCGTGGGCCAACCTGCGTCACTGCGCGCTGTCACCGTCATTAGTGGCAGGACCTCATCAAAGAGTGTTCCCGTGGGAACCATGAGTTATGGGAGCCCTGGCCAGCGGGAGCAAGGCGACAGACACTGCAGCCTGGCTCTCCTGCTGCCACCCCAAGGGTCTGGGGTTACAGCCTGGTGCAGAGGGAGGGGGCAGGACATGGACGCTGGCTAACCATGTCGATGGACATGCTGTGCCCATGTCTTCCCTGTGTGAGCCAAGTGCTTTGCTTGGGAATCCGGTGAGAATCTGTAGACACACCAAGGTGGGAGATCTTCCCAGCAAGCAGGGCAGGAGCCCAGCAGGATTTACAGTTCATGCTGGAACTATCGATTCCTGGTTTATTCATATTTCTAGGGTGCTGTAGATGGTATCTCTTTAACCTCAGGTGCCCTCCTGGGTTTGCTTGTTTGGAGTTGAGGTCGGGAGGAAGGCTGCTGCTCTGCTCTTTGGTTTGGGTTCAGCTTTAGTTACAAGGATGTTTCTGCCTGTCCTCTCTGTCAGCCACTGAGGGCTCCCAGCTCCAGCCAAGTCCAGGTCAAGCCCAGCGTGGGAGCGGTGAGGAAAAGAGTTATGATAGGCAGCGCTGGGTGACCTCTGTGTTTGCAGTTCTCCCGTCTTTGTTTTGGTAAAAGACATGTCCCGCCACCCCTGCCGGCAGGAATGGGAGGGTTATTGTGCAAAGCCAGCACCACAGGATTAGGAGCAGCTCCCATCCTGTTTTCAAGGCTTGAACTGCTCTCCAAAGCCAGTGCCAGCCTCACCACATCCCATGCTTTCCCTGATGCCCCGGCTCTTGCAACGGGTGAGGACTGTGCGTCCTGCAGACATCCATCTGCCATGGTCCAGACCCTATGGGCTGAACGCCTTGAGGTCTTATGTGGAGCAAGGCCTTGGCTTGAGCGCAGACGCAGCTCTGCAAGGGGCAGCATGTCATTGTCTCTGTCCCTGTGCTGGGCAGAACAGGGAGGGATGGCGCCACGGGCCTGTTCCCGGCACCGCGCATCTCTTGGCATGCAGGATAACCTCTTAGGTGGGCTGGAGCCGCGAGCAGCCAACGCCAGGGCTCTGCCTCTTCCCAACTCTGCATAAGGGCAGGGATGCCCTCACCCCAAGGGGGTCCTGCTGGGCATGCACAGTGGGGGCTGCTGAGCCCCATTGGCTGCCTGGGCATGACTTGGCCCCTGCCAGGGATCAGGTTAGGTCTTGTGTCCAGGTGCAGGCAGTGAGTTGATGCAATGTGCCTGTTCCTGCTCGGCGGGGAATGTTGCTCACCTGCCTGGGGAGGCAGACGCACTCCCATGGCTTGGCACTGCCTGCCAAGCCTTAATCTCCATTGTTTGACAGCTGCTGCTCTGCTGACGTCAATCCCATGGCTCAGGGGGCTTTTGGAGAAGGAATGGGCAAGTCTCCGCATATGCGTGCTTGCAGGCTTAGCGCAAAAACATTGTGCTGAAACCACAGAGAGAGAGGGGAGAGGAGAAGAAAGGAAGAGCCGGCTGCAGCTCCCAGGGACGCAGATCCTCTGCTTCATGGCCCAGCTTTGGGAGCTGCTGGTTGACTCATGCCCAGGTCTGCCTAGTTGGGCAGCACCCCTTGATGAAAGGAAAAATGGCACCTTATGCATCCAGCTTGCTGGGAAGTGCTGCTTGCTTCCCTTCCCCTGTTCATGCTGAGGGTCTGTTTGTGCCCAATAAGCATCTCGTCTGGTTTTCCGGTCCCTGTCCTGACCCTCTCCAGCCAGCTTGCGACCACTGACATGGGCAGCTGTACTCCCTAACTGCTGGGTGACTGCTGCTCTCTGCTCATTCTTTGGTCATAGTCTCAAGGTCTAGGGTAGTATCACAGAATGGTTTAGGTTGGAAGGGACCTCAAAGCTCATCCAGTTCGAAACCCCCTGCCATGGGCAGGGACGCCTTCCATTAGACCAGGTTGTTCCAAGCCCCGTCCAACCTGGCCTTGAACACTGCCAGGGATGGGGCAGCCATAGCTTCTCTCGGCACCCTGTGCCAGTGCCTCACCTGGCTTGCTGAAGAACTTCTTCCTCATGTTTAATCCATATAATCTCCCTCTGTCAGGTTAAAGCCATTCCCCTTGTCCTGTCCCTACAGGCCCTTGTCCAAAGCCCCTCTCCAGGTTTCCTGTAGCC
The DNA here is from genome assembly GCA_017639245.1 of Myiopsitta monachus. Taxonomy (NCBI): domain Eukaryota; kingdom Metazoa; phylum Chordata; class Aves; order Psittaciformes; family Psittacidae; genus Myiopsitta; species Myiopsitta monachus. The sequence continues at coordinate 13,427,638 of CM029923.1, read as the reverse complement.
TCTTTAGGCACTGGGAGCTGCTCTAAGGTCACGCCGCAGCCGTCTCTTCTCCAGGCTGAACAAGCCGAGCTCTCTCAGCCTGTCTCAGAGCAGAAGCTGTGGTTTTGTCCCTTCCTGTATTATACATCACTAAAGAAGCTGTTCAGTCCTGTCTGGATTGCACCAGCTCTGGGCAGCACTGTCCTGCCCCAAGGGACCATTTCAGGGTACTCCCTGGAAGCCATGCCCAGGTCTCACATAGCATTGGTTAACTTGTGCTCTGCTTTGCTGCTTTTCTCCCACAAAGTAAGTTTTGGGAGCAACACCCTTGGTCTCCTGTGGGCTGATTCTTCCTCCATCAGCAGATATAAAGGGTGCACTCACTGCTCTGGGAAGGCTGAGCATCCGTTGTTGCTGCTTGCAGGAAGGGTCTGGCTCCAGGTCCTATGTGTCTGTCTTTCAAAGCCTTACTTAGCTTTGGAGCCTGGAAAAGGCTCTCTGGGGAATCTTGGCATGGAGACCACGGCTTCCAGGCTAAGTCGCCGGCGCTTCTGCTTCCACTTGTGACCTTAACAACACATCCTGATGGCAATTGTTCTCTGGGCTGGAAATCCTGTCTGCCCTGCTGCAGGACTTGTGCTCCCAAGCAGCTTGAGGTCTTCGGTCAATGTAGTCGAGCCTTCCCGCAAGGGAAGTCACTCTCGCCCTACTTCTCAGTGGCAGCCACCTCTCTGGCTCCACTCCCTGGGCTTGGCTCCTCTGCAGCAGTAGCTTTAATGTCTTTAAATATTCCTCATTAAAAAACATAAAGCCAACTGGGGTGTGAGGAGACAAAAGAGGAGGAAGCCAGGAATTGCCATAAGTAGCTTAGAAGGGGTTTTTGGTTTAAATTTATTTATTTCCTGGCTTAGAAAGCAACTTGGTGGAAACCGTCTTGAAGCTCAGCCTGGGTCATGCCTGGGAAGTGGAAACCCTGCAAGCCATTTTGGGTCTGTGCATACTGCTGAAAGCCCATGGCCAGGAGGGTCAAAGGACTCTGTCAATCTGCTGATTTGACTTCTTGAGCTAAGTTGTTTTCTTTCTTTTTGCCCCACAGCCCTATAGGATAGTGAAAAATCGTGTAAGTAACCATTGGGGCACATTACTTGATGCCTTGACTGAGGTTGCCTTTTCCCTATGTTTGCACCACTGGCACTGGTCTGTGTTCCTTCCTGACTAACACAGTTTTGAGGCCTTGGAAACTGAACTTGGATGACATCCACCAGGCAAGAGTTTTAGCAAAGCACTTGAGTTTTGAGATCTCTGGAGAAATACATTGACTATTTCTTGATCCAGAGAAGGGGAAATATCAGAGATTGTGCCATGGTGAGGTTTTCTGGAGAAAGCTGAATTTGACAGTGTGATGAGTCAAATGCTGTGAATCAGCCTTCCCCCAACAGATGAAGCATCCAGAATTATACGTAAGTTTCTCTTGCTTGAAATTCTGGTCCAGAGGGCACATTTGGGCTGTATAACTCATTTTGATATTCTTTTTAGGTATAAAACCTACACTTGATCACTGAAAAAACTCTGATCACTTTTCCTAAAACAGAGAGACATTAAGGAAAATAGCATGCAAGTGCCTAGCCCTAAGAAAGATAGCATGAGCCCACAGCATCTTCTTGTTCATCACGTCATCTTCTTGCCCGACTCCTGTGAATTATCTGACACCCCAAGGATTAGTGGAAACCCCAGTAGCTAATGTTCTAGCAATCTCTTCAAGTTAGTATTCCAGCTGAGGCTTCATGTGTGCATGTTTCTGTAGCTGGGGAATGAATGCTGGGTGTAGGACATGCTCCACCTACCCAGCCTGGGCTTTGGAGACCCATGACTGGTTCTGATCGTTCAGAAAGCGGTTTGATGAGTATCTCTGCATAATTAACGGAAGCTTTGCTAGAAACTAAACTGGGAAGACTTATGGGAAGTTACGTGCAAGCCTTTAGCAAGACAATGCTTAAGAGGCGATGTTTTGTTTTAGGAATATTAATAGAAGGTGTTGCTTTCTTCTGCATACCTTACTTCACTGCCTTAATGATACCGGTGTTGGTAAGTGCTGTTGTTTCATCCATCACTTACAAAATCTGCACTCGCTTGAAGCATCAGGGGAGCCGGTATGAGGAACTGAGCAATCACGTTGAAAAGATGCAGCCAGTTTCATGGCATAAGAGTGAAGGGTGAGAATGGGACCAGACAGATGTTTTCAAAAACACACCACTAAGAGATCTGTTAGTTCGGCTTTATTTTACATCCTTCTTCCTGGATTTTTAGGGGCAGGGTTGTGGTATATGCATGCTTGGCCTTGGCATGGCAGTGAAAACTTGCTCCTCTTTTCCTGGCTGCAATCTTGTGAGACCCCCATGTTACCCATAGGGGAAACTGTTGAAGGTCAGCCCAGGTCCTCCTGCCTGTTCCAATCCTTTCCAAGATGCTTCTCTTCACAGACAACCAGGGGCTATGGTTCTCTTCCTTAGCTTTAACAATGCTGCAGTTGCCTCTTCCTCTGTGAATTTGTATGGTCTTCACTGGAATCCTTGTGAGCCCATTAAGAAGTGGGATCTGTGCTTCAGGTTTTGGGTTTCTTTGGCTCACATTTTGAAATCCCCTTGCACATTGTAGGGGGTAAGCTGCTGTTGCTGGCCCAGTCAGGTTTGCAAAAGCTAAGGTGATCCTGGACTGTTCTTTCTCCAAAACACCCCCAAGCCTAGGTTTGGGCTGAACCTACTCCTTCCCCAGGAAGGCCGCCACATGGGAGGGAGAATCATTCAATCACTTCCACTGTTGAATAGTGGGGTCTTATGATTTGGCTTTATCTCCAAGTCACAGGGGAAGATGCCATTTCCCTGGAAGCTGGGGACTGGGGGTCCCAGCCCCTCTCTGAAGCACTGGCTGCCCAAAACCCTCTGAGATGCCCTCAGATCCACTCCCAAAGGAGCTCCCCTCTCTTCACTGACCCGAGGAGCCAGGGAGCGTCTGCCTGAGAGTGGGTTTGGTAGCCGGGATTCAAGGCACTGGCATGGAGGGTATTTGCTAGAGCAGGCAAGCCACTGGGCCCTGCAACACGTGGTGGCCAGCCAAGCCCCTCTTGCCTTGGGAGAGGCTTCCTCAGTGATCGTGCAGCCAGTACTCACCAGTGCAGCTGATGGAGGACCTGGTTTGTGCCTTTCAAGGGATATGGTGGCTGGCCCAGATAAGGGACTGAAGGTCTTTGACTGCCAGGTGGAAGTTGTTGTGTTTTGTAATAGTGTAAGAAAACTGATTATTTTTTGTTGTTTTCACCCAGATTTAACAGTGCTTTGTCAGAAGTGAGTCAGCATGAAGTCTTGCATAAGCTCATCCAGGCGATAGAAGGATCTTGGAGCAGTAATCAGGGAGGGAAACCAGAAGAGAGAAGAATGGATGTGCTGAGCTGGAGCACTGGCTCCTTCGCTCTGCAGGCATGCTTTGCTTTTCTGCCACAAGCAGAGGTGAAGGAAGATGATGCTTCACACGTGCATGGCTGTTGTTAAGCCTCAGGGAACAGACAAGGAGGAAACCACAGGGCATCAGCCACAGTTTGCATGGTTTCTATTGACCAGAGTGGGGTTTTGTGGCTGGGCTGAGGCCAGATCTTCCCTGTGAGGGTGCTGAGGTGCTGGCACAGGGTGCCCAGGGGAGCTGTGGCTGCCCCATCCCTGGCAGTGTTCAAGGCCAGGTTGGATGGGGCTTGGAGCAACCTGCTCTAGTGGAAGGTGTCCCTGCCCATGGCAGGGGGTTGGAACTGGATGAGCTTTAAAGCCCCTTCCAACAAAAACTGTTCTGTGATTCTATGAGGAAGCACTGGCTGTAAGGACAGTGGCATGGGGTGTAGGTCGCCTTGGGGGTAAGGAGGATTGGTGCAGCAGACCTCTGGAGAAGGTGAGGCTGCAGCAGGTCCTGCCCCAAACCAGCCATGCGTGTTGGAGGGTGGCAACTTTGGGCTTCTTTTGATTAAAAGTTGTGTGTTTTCCACAGAAGGTGGTTGCAAAAAGCCTGAGATCTGGGAATCTTCCTAATAACTGACAGCTTAGCTCGGTGCTCATCCATTTCTGCAGACCAGGGGCTGGCAGCTCTCTGGCCCTTTGCTTATGAGAAATGGCTTTCCCCGTAAACTGAGATCATCAGATGGAACTCACTGATTTAGTAAAAGTCACTCCATCGCAGCTTATTGTTCGCATGCTTGCCTGTTTGGGGGAGATTTTTCTAGCAGAGAACATGTTTTGGGAAGAATCTGCTTGCTCTGAAAAACCCGACCAACCCTCCTCTTCACCCCCAGATCCGGCAGCTTTCAGGCAAAAAACAAAAGGTGGGGATGAAGCTGCACCCCTCCTCACTCTACCCACCTCCCTTTGTATTTCCTAAGCCCATGAAACTGGGTGGGGAAGGGAGTTCCCTACCCTAAAAATTTAAGTATCAGGTTGGTTGTGCAGACTCTGTGCCAGCCAATTTCTGTAAGTGGACAGTACATGAAAAGCCTCTATGAGAAGCTCTGATCACCAGCGTAACCGACGTGAAAACGTGCTTCTGGAAAAAGTACTTTCTTCCTGCCTTTTAACAGCCAACTGCAGGGTGTTCCTGGTACAGCACAAATATTTTCAACAGGCTAAATAATTATCTTTAATTAGTTTTCGTTAGGGTGATGCCAATCCACCCCTCTATTTGGAAACTCGCTTAGCTCCTGAAATGGCTTGAAAACAATGAAGCAGGGAAAATACCCTGCTTGTGCTGAGCTCATTTCCATCCACCACAGGAAAGAAAGGGACCACCAAACACCATGGGCTATGCAGTGAGTTTGCAAAAGAGTCTGGAGTGAGTTTAAAATAGTCCGTCTCTGTGATTTGTTTTCATTTTCACTTCCAAAGCAAAAGCTAATGCTGCTGTTGCTCCCTGTCCTTCACTTCCCAGAGGCAACAGCATCATAACCCGGGTCCTTCAGTGATGTTTTCTCCCAGGCCACATTTCCACCGTGGCCTGTGGCCATCAGGACCACCACAGTGGCAGAGGCAAGCCTGGGGCAGCAGCAGGGAGTCTGCATCTCCTCCTGGGCTAACAGTGTGCAGGCAGTTCTTATCACATCCCTGTGTGTCTTCCTGGCCCTGACCTGCTCCATAAGTGGAGGAAGGATGGGGAGGTGATTGCCTGTGGTCTGTGTTGAGTGCCAGCACAGATAACAGCCTGGCATCATCAGGTTTTTGGCTCTGGCACACAAAGCTGAATACGTAGATGAAGTAAGCATTTCGAGCAGCAGGGTGTAATTGCCTGGTGCGCAATGCTTAACCAAAACACATCTCTATCGCTCCATCTCCACATCAGGAGTGCACGTGCACCCCCTGCACATTCTCCACCAGCTGGGTAGGATACAGGCAGGATCACATTTCTGGATAGGGCCAGCACCAGCAGACACTGGGAGGTGGGACCATAAAGCACCAGAGCCCCACGGCATGTAGGCATGGAAGGTACCCACCCTGGTCATAGAAAGCCACCAGGTGTCCTGCTGGGGAGACAGAAGGGCTTTCCCTCTGGTATCTGTGTTATACTGTCTGCACCATCAAGCTGGCATGAGCACGGCTGTTGTAGATCCTTGATCCTCACTTGCTCTACTACTGTGTCATTGGTTTCTATTTCCATTTCCACCTTGAATCTACAGTGCTTCTTTCCAAATGATGTGTTTTCACACTGATTTCCTTAAGTTCTGGGTTTTTTTTTTGGTCTCATTTCTGTTATTTCTGCATACAGCCACCTCTTGGTCTGGTCCCGGTCCAAATCCTGCAAGTGATAAGGGGAAATTCCCCAGTCAGACAGAGGAAACCATCCCAGCATTCCAGGCAGACTTTCCAAAGTATTTTTAATGAAGGGCACACGCCCTCCGAGCCCAATGAGTGTCCTGTTTACCTTTCCTGATGGACTCTGCAGGCTGCAGGAGAAGGTGGGAGATGTCCTGGCATCAGCTGGCCTGAGAAAAAGGGGAATTACTCTGGGAACATTTGAAGGAAGACCCTGTCCTAGGACTTTGCTGAGTCAAGGGGATGCCAGCAGCACAGGTGAGGCTTCCTGGGATGGGGATTGCAAAGGAAGGTAAAAAACATGAGACTTGGCAGTGTGCGGTGGGGAAGGCTCTACTGTAATGAGCTATGGCTCTTCTTTCTCTCTTCTCACTCTGTATATGTTAGGTTTACTCTGTGTCGTAAGAATATGTGAATAGTAGTGTTCTGTGAACAGTAGTAGTCCAGTAAGTGGAAAGGGACTCCGTGCTGCAGAGGAAAATGTTGGCATGGGAAACCATCAGAGATATCTTGTGCTCCTCCAGGCTGGAGGAGGCAGGGGAAGGCTGTGGTCTTGCTGCCTGGGATACAAAGTCCTCTACAGGAATGGGACAACAGCCTGAAGCCCGGCCATTTCAAATCCTCTTGTGCTGATGACCTGTGAGGAGGATGCCAATTTCTTCTTTCAGATGTATAATACGTTCCCAAACCTCTGTCTCTGGACCATAGCGCAGCAGAGCAGGGCACACCACTACCATGCAGCCTCAGGAAAACCCAGCTACTTTGTCCATCTGGATGGCACCATCTGCAGTGCAGGGAACCTGCTGCCTGTACCCATCCCAGATGCTTGTTCAATGGGTTGTGTTCACACCTGGCTGTAACCTTCCCCCTCATTCTTCCAGATATAACAAATTGTCAAAACCTCTGTAGTTTCTACTTATCTCCAGCTTTGTATTGCACCCTTGGTGTCTCCTCTGAGAGTTTTCCTGGCTGACAGGACAAGTCAATAACTAGGCTGGTTTATGGGCCTCTCCTTGGGTCTTCCTCCACCTCTCGGAGGAGCAGCAGCATTCAAGGCAGGGTATTGAATCCTAACTGGAGGCTGTGCCTCCCAGGTTCAGGCACTGAGCGACAGTCCTTTCACATCCCACAGCTCTTTGCAGTGTGGTATCTGCCTCTGCCTGGGCTCTCCCCCAGCCATGAAGGCTATTGCTCTTCTGTTGGGTGGGATCAGGATCTCATGCTAAGCATAGCAGGGACGAAGGCAGGCACAGGGGGTCACGTATGTGTTTGTCTGAAAGGCATTTGATTTTGCAGCAGCCCAGGGGTAAGTCAGGATTAGTACTGACCACGTGGTCCATTGCTGTCCTGAAAAATCACAGAGAGCCTTTGACAGGCAGTGAGGATGATGGAGGCTGGAGAAGAGCTGCTGTTTTTTAACGGGGTTGTGCTTTCTGGCTCTGAGCTTGCCTACACAGCCCTACTCTCCTCTCTGGAGGGCAGGAGCAGAGCAGCAGGTGCTTGGGATTCAGACGGAGCTCAGCATACACCAAGGGGCTGGAATCATGCACATGGTGGCCAGAAACTGCATTCTCCCTTTCTCTTTCAGCAGAGATGTTAATCTGAACTTGTGCTCCCTGCCAGCAGCCAGTGCCAGCAACCTCTGCAGGAAAGTGAGCAAGGAACCTGCTTTCTGCTGCTTGGATGGACCAAGTGACATCTGCACTGTGGTTTGTGGAAGCAGAGGGGTTCTGGCATAGTCTTAATTCTTTGTGGCATCTTCCCCTCTCACTGCTTCTGCCTCGTTTGTGCCAAGGCTGAGTTTGAGTCGGTGCCGCCCATCTGAGAGCAAATCTCCTGGTGGGACTGGAAAAGTAGTTGGGTCTTCAGGTGCTTGTAAGACCCTCAATACAAGGGCCTCTGGGGATGGGAGGAGGTAGCTGAGTCATGAGAGAGGAACTGCTACTCCACCTATTCCTCGCTTGGTCTAGCAGAGGAGACAGCTCAAGCCCAGAGATCCAGCCTACAAGCAATGAGTCAGCCATTGTCCAGAGAATCTCCACGGGACAAACATCATCACATCTTCTTTCCTTGGCTGTCTTCTCAGCAACTTCATCCTTCAGCTGGCCTGGCAGCTTCTCCTCCTGTTTTGTTTGCCGCCTCCTGGTCGCGAAGTGCTGTCTCTGGAAAGGGAAGTGTTGATGGTGCCTATTCTACCTAATTTTAAACCTTTTTAAAAGGGTTTCCTTTTTTGTCTTTGTGGTTTCTTTGTGTTCTGTTTTAAATTAGGAATAAAAAAAAGTCACGTGAGGAAAGCTGTTGTCTGATGTTTGGTGCCATGGTGAGATGTGCTATTGTGTGATGAAGACCTTGTGCCAGAGCAGCCCTGTTCTACTGCTGGTCATCCTCTCTGCAAGGGACAGGTTTTTCTTTCCTACAGCAGTTCCCCAAAGGAGCGGGGAGGAGGCAGGGGTGGGATGGGATGACATGTTTCTCTTCCCAGTTGAATGTTTCCAGTCAAGAGGCTTTTGAGAAGTGTGCCGGTGCACAGATAACACAGAGATGTTTCAGGAGGTGGTTCCCAGAACTGGCTTGACACTGCTGTGACCCGGATCAACTGCTGCCCTTGCAAAAGAAAGAAAAGTGAAGCCAGGGGTCAAACAACAGGAACAGGCATTGAGGAAACGAACCCGCGCTAAAATTAATGAACTCTCAGGATAACATGCTGTTCGGGGTGAGTCAGTGCTTTTCCTTTCGTGGTGCTGAGGGGAGCACAGGGCTGTGGGGTTTCTGGGCATCACGGAAGGGGGGTCTGGGCCAAATGGGGTGAGGACTTCAGTGGTTCCTCACCAAAAGAAAGACTCAAGAAGTGGTGGTTCGACAGCCCCCAGTGACAGCATCCCAAAGGCTGTTTGTGGAGGGCTCAACAGCTGGCCCCAAAAAAGTGCCTTGGTGTCCATGTAGATTTCTATCATTCTTGCCAGGCATTGACCAACCCTGCCAGATGAAGCTGCTCCTCCCAACACCATCTCCATGAGGAGGTGTGGTAAAAGAAGGGAACTGCAGAAGTACTTTGAAATTCTAAATACTGATCAAATCCTGCTAGTGCAGGCGTTGGCATCTGCCATTCCACCCATGTGGTGATGGCGTGTGGTCCTCCCTTCAGGTGAGAAGCTCAAAGTCTCTTCCCTGAAGAACAGCCGCTCCTGTACCTCTCTTTTTGCCTAAGGTGCAGGAAAGCTGTTTAAAGTGCCACTTCCAAGGGAAAACAGGTCCCTGAGCTGTCAGCTCACTCCTGAAATGGTTGACTTTGTGTCATCTTCATTGGAACACAATTGACCACATCCTTTTTATGCTGGAGCATACCTCCTCCTATGGTTCCTCAAGCTCCCAGCTCTGTGTTTGCAACGTCTCTGTGCAGCCAACCAGTGTGGCTCCTGTTAGTTGAATCTCAGCTATGCCTTTTGCTCTGGAATTCAAACCTAGTGGCAGATCCTCTACCTAATGTTCAGCTACAGATGTCAAGTACAGACTAGGAACACAATGTTCCTGTTTCAAAATGACTAATTTCCAAGATGAGACAATTCAGCCCCGTCAGGAACACGATGTATCTCTTGGTCGAAGGAGTTCTTTCAGGTGGGAGTGCTCTACCATGGCTGTCAGAACAATTTACCGATTTCCCTGTAAAAACAATAAATATTTGCCTCCTTTTCTACAGTGAAATTAAGCAGCCATAGCAGAGGCATACCTGGCTAAGAAGTCAATCAGTCATCTGTGTGGTGGCTCTGAAGCAAGCACCGATGAAGTGTGAAGGCATGCTGTGAGTATCATCAGATCTGACAGCTCTTCACCAGATGTGTTTATTTCTTGGTGCTCTGCTCTCTTGTTTGTATGTCAGTCAATGATCATTACTCTTCTTGGAGCAGCTATAAGTAGTCAGGTTTCTCCGCTGATTTAAATCTAAGCTGGCCTGATAATGTTGAAACCCATGAGGTAGAGGACTGTGTTGACTGGACTTGGTCCAAGGATGTGGTGGATGAGTCAGTGCCTCCACCAGCCCTGCCACAGCGGAGACAGTGGTCCACAAGGCACAAAGCACTCTGGGAGCAAAAGCAGTCTGTTCTCAGATAGATGTTAGAGCGTGACTGCACTCACCACAACTGGCGTGTTCTTCAGGGAGGAGCCGGTGCAGCTTCTTCTTAGGCCTCACAAGAGCTTCACATGCTGGCCAAAACCTCAGCCCAGTGGTTAGAAAAGGAAAATGAAACCAGGAAAAGAAACCCTGCTGTGTCTTACGTCCCTGGCTCTTCATGAGTGCACTTGGGAGGGACAGCAGCATGCCAAGGCTCATTCCTACAAGCCCCTGCTCTAATGAGGTTGCTTGAAGGTTGGACAGGGCTTGGAGCAGCCCAGTCTAGTGGAAGGTGTCTCTGTCCATGGCAGGGGGCTGGAACTGGGTGAGCTTTAAGGTCCCTTCAACCCAAACCATCCTAGGATTCTATGATCCTCTTTCTGTGGGGTCACACCATGCTCAGTGGACTGTATCCTGCCACTGATGTTCACTTAGAGCATCCAGACTGAGAGAAGTGGTCGCTAAAGTGAGAAAAGTGCTGGCCGTGTGAACAGGATGGGTTTGAGCCTGTTACAAATAGACCCCAAGCATCTCCCCAGCTTGGGAACCCCTTGGTTTGTCCTCGCAAAATAAAGGAGAACAGGAAAGAAAGGACGCTCTTTCCAAAATGTTTGACTGTGGAAGCTCTATTATTTTCTCATATTAAAAAAAAAAAAAAAAAAAGAAAGAAAAAAAAGGCACATTTTAGTTCAAACCCCAAAAGTTTCATATTCATTTAGAATGTTTGGGAAAAAAATGGTTTCAGAGTTGTCAGCCCATATTTGAAAGGCAATAGCGGCAGATTACTTTGCTCTGAAATGATGGTTTGTTAGTGTGAGCTAATCCCGTAGTACTCAAGAAGCCATGATCTAAAGGCAATGTTTTAAAATTGCAGAAGGGAGATGTTGCAGTCAGCCTGAGACTGAGACTTTCTTCTGTTGATGATGTTTTCAAGAATAGGGCTTTTTGTCTGGATTTGAGATGGGAGTGGTTTGGGGCTTCTCAAACCCTCCAGGTACAGGAAATACGAGACTTCAGCAAAGCTGGACTCCAGTTCCTCAATTGTCATCTTTTGCTCCCCTTCTTTATGGAAGCCTGACAGGATTTTTGACTTCTCTTCATTCCAGTGCTCCTCTGGTAGCTGCATGAAAATTACAGCAGGATCTCTTAACCTTTGGCAATCCTACACCAGTGCCCTTGAACACAGCTCTCATAGGGACTTGCTCCCATGCTTGTCTCCTCCAGTAGCCTGTGAAGGACACGTAAAGAGGCAATGTCCTCCTGTCAGATAGAAATCAAGAACTTTAGAATCTATTCCCAGGCCTGCTGTTTACCTATTTTATGTATTGAGAGGTCTTGTCACATTTTAGTGCCAGTTTTTTCTTGCTCATAGCCCATTCAGATTATAGGAGGATTATTTATTTATTCACCTTCCCTTGAGGTCTTATGGCTTCTCTCATAATTTGCTCATGCAGACCAAAGTGGATCTCACTGGATGTCTTGCCCTTCCATTTTCCCCTTTAAAAAGGTTGTTTTCATGAGCTGTGCCCATGGTAAGTACTTGGATTGCTCCATGATGGTTTGATGGCTGTCCATCACCCTCAGTCCATGTGTGTTGGTGGCAGATTGGGTCCCTCCTGCTGAAGTGGGAGTGGTTAGAGGAGGATGGAAACTGTGATGAGATGATTCCCATGTGCATCAGCAGAAACACAATGTCATTTCCATTGGAAAATATTTCAAGGTGTTTCAGCCTTTCAAGATGAAACAAAATCTTCCCTTGCAAAATGTCAGTTCCAGCCATTGTTCCAGTTTGACTTCTCTGTTCCAAGGAAAACAAATGCATTCTGACTTGAAATGCCCAACGCTGATACCAGCTCAGAATCAGCCCTTCCCTACCACGTGCTCAGAGTTAGGAGGGGATCTCGTTGTGATCCAAACCCTTCATGCTGTTTTTATTCCTGCTTCTCCAAACAGAAAGTTCCCAGCACTTTTTGTATAACTGACAGTGTTGCTTTCCCTCCTGCCCTGGGTGATGCCCGGGTCATCTCTTGGGCTGCACCCTGAAATGGAGACAGAGATGCCAGCAGCAAGGTATCGCCAAGCATAAACCTTAACGTTGAGCTTCTAGATGCTAAATAACAATGCTGGCGTCAACCCCATGGGAAAAAGGCACCCTACAAAAACATATTAAGAGGTCCAAACTGCTTTGGGCATGCAAAAATGGGTCCGTCAAAACCAATTTCTAGTAGAGCTGTACAAAACACATGTGAGCAGGGGTTGGTGGCTGCCAAATCTCACAACCGCCTCTGCCTTGCATCCAGCGTGAGAAGGACAGGTTTTATTAGCTTGGGTTTGGTTCACTGCTTACTGAAGTTCAGGCTGGTTTTATTTAGTGGGTTGGCCCTTACACGGTGACAGCCAAACCACATGCACACGCTCTCATAGTATCGGGAAGTTTGGAAGGCTTCAAACCAAACAAGGAGCTTTGATGAAACATCTAAGTAATTGGAAAAAATAAAATTAGATGATTATGCAATTCTGTTGGCACTCACGTTGCCATCATCATTAAATAAGTCAAAATATAGGATAATAAAAATGGTTTGCGCCATATTAGTGGAGACTGAACCATTTTCCTTGCAAACACAGAAATCTCATTCTGTGTTTAACAGGGCCCAGAGCTTCAGGACTTGTAGCAGTATGAGCAGAGTCTTGTGGCCAGATATTAGGAATGAGATGTGCTGGTTTCACTCTCTTTTATCCTCTTTTTGTTGAATTTAACCCCTTTTCTTTTTCAAGACAGAAGTAGACAAACATCCAGCTCTGTGGTTTAACTGTCCGTACCACAGCCTCAGGCGGGTATTGAATCAGAGGTGTGATCATCGCACAATGTTTGGTCTAGCTCCTTTCATGCACTGGGGTAATATTCATTAAAGCTTTTGTGTATTTAATTTATTGTTTATGTATTTATTTTAAATGACAATTCACATGATGGCTGCCAGAGCACTCTGAGGTCTTTCAGAGGTGGCAGAACAGCTAAATAAAGTAATTTCCAAGATAAAAGGTCAATATACCCAGCAAGCATCAGCTCTTCGAGGAGGCGAAGGTTTCCAGTGGGGTGTGACAGATGTAGGCACATGGGTCTCTGAAGCTCTGAAACCATGAAAACCATCTCAGCCCTTCTGCCCCCTCTGTGGGCTTTTGTGGAGACTCTTGTAGTCACATTGATTCCTTGTCAGGGAGCAGAGACTCATCACCAGGAGTGAATAAGATAAGAGGATGCCACGTCACTCATAGTGAGGCATCTTCCACATCGCCTGCTAGACCTTCACAACAGGAGGAGGCTGAAGCATGAACTCTCCATCAGCTCTATTCCTGGGGAGGCTAGTGCTTCTGGATTGCACCCAACTGAGAGCAGTTCTTGACGTAGGTGATGCTCAGATGTCACCACCTTCTTCCCTGTGCTTCTTTCTTTCCCCACCAGCAGCCTTTTGGATAGGACCGTCCTTGAGCTGCTCAAGCTTTGATTTGGTCACACACTTCCGCCTCACCACTTAGGATGGCACCTTTGTAGACCTACTACCAGGGATTTAACATCACACCTATGAGCAGCACCAGGTTTTGGTGTGAAGTAACAGGTTTTCCCTGCAACTGATTCCAAGGCACAGGAGAACCTGGGAAAGTCTGTCTCTCTCAGGTACGTAGGTCTGTGGAGGAATCAGGGTTAAGGAATTTTACAAGCATATTTGAGACTTTACCTTTCTAGGCTGGAGAACCTTGCTTAGGGGCACTGTTCCTCAAGTGTTTACCAACTGTGAAGTTTATTGGCAGTGGGCAGAGTTAAATTAGGCTGCCTCATCATGATCACTTGAAGCAATTTCAAGGAAACGCAATCCTGCTTTGAATGGCACAGACAGATCCTTGTCTGCCTCACTTAATTGCTTTTACTACAGGATACTGATGCTTTAGATTGCAAATCCTTCAAGGCAAGGACTTGTCTTTTTGTTCTGGGTTTGCAGAACACATCCTGCAGCGAAGGCCAGGGATCTGGCCAGACTACAAACGTCTGGTTATTTTGCATACTGTACTCAGAGTGCCAGGAGGTCTTCATAGTGGTGGCTGGAGGGTGCAAGGGTTGTGGAATGCTTGCTGGCACAGCCCTGCTGAATGCTGACCCCTACTATGCACAGCAGTTGTGTTGCACTGAGTGATACACATCATCTTCCATCCCTGCAATTGTTCTTGTTTATGGTGGGGCAGAATTTATTGCACATGCAAATGTCATGCAAATGACTAGCTGGGGAGGGTGTGGAATTAATAATCTTAATTCCAATCTTCCAGCTTCTCCTTATACTAACCATCAGAGTTTCTCCTCTGCAATGTGCTGAGCAAAAGGTCCCAGCATCCCCAGACCTCAGGGCTGGCATCTTCAAAAGCTGTTACAGAGAAAGGAGAGGTGGAAAAGGTACCACAGAGAAAGAAGAGTAGGCTGGGACAACAGGGACCCACTAAAATAATCCACACATCAGGTCATCTCCAGTATAACTGAAGAGCCTTTAATATATTAGAGCAGGGATTCAATTGATGCTGAGACTCAAATGGCCTAATTATAAACAAGACTCACTTAGAAAAGGCAGAGGAGAAAAACAAGTGGCTGTTTAAAAGATATGACACCAAGTATCACCAGGGTTCATTTAAAAGCATTTCCTCCACTCCTATAGACTGGAGGAGTTCGTTATAAGACCATTTATAGCACTCTTTAAAGTGGGGGGGATTTCTGCTTTCTACTCTGCTGCTTTTAAAGACTCATCCTGCCAAAATCAACAGCCTCCTAGTTTCCAGGCTCTTCAATCACCCTCAAGGTGCAATTGTAGCTGTGCAAAGTTTGTCTTCCCATTTATTCTTCAGTAAGGCACCTTTCTTCTCCCATTGCCCTTGCAAGAGGTTTTACTGACTAGGTTTGCATATGGGATGGAGAGCACAACAGAGGTGCATAATGTATTTATTGGTCACCAGTGCAGACAGGTATCTTCTGCTTCAGGTTAGATGGTTGTGGGCAGCCAGCCATGGGAGGGATAGTTTAATGCTGACATGCATCTCTGTTATCATCTTTAGTGCAAGTTATATGCTCTCCCATCCCACCTTGACTTCACTCTTAGTCTCTGGTGGTGGCCTTGGCCAGAGGGTAAGCAGTATCTTTTCTTGCTCTTGTGGTTTGTCTTTTGCTTGTCCAAAAAGCTCCTCTGTATGTGCCTCTCCACCATGGGGACTGTGATGCGCTCTACCCGAAGGCTGGACCACCTCTTTGGGTGCTGCTAAACCACCTTCCCTTCATGCCCAGAAGCAGGTCAGGCTGTGAGCCAGCCAAGCCTGTTCTTCAGGTATGGCTGCGTACCTCCCTCTGACCAGTATTTCTGCTCCAGATCAAATATACATTGCTGTAAATTAAACCCAGCCTGTTACGGTCTGTAATTTCCATTGCAACCACAGGCACCAGCAGGAACCGCTGGTGCACGCTGCCCACTCCATCCCCTTCCGTCCTCATCCACCACCAGCCACACCACCAGCCATGGAGAGTAAATGGGGTTTCTAGGGGGTGGGTTTGGCGTGTTGGTCTGCAGCCTCAGGTCTGGCTCTGGTACTTGCAAGTCTGAAACCCTCCAGGAGCCTGGGGACCTCATGTTTGCTTCTGCAGAGGCTTGTGGTGCTCTGGTACTGGTGTGCAGCGAGTAAACTGGAGGTTGCATGGCTCCAGGAAGTTTGTTTTCAAGCTGTGTGAGGTTCCCAAGTAAACAGAGGGATCACCTTTCGCTCTCTTCCTAGTCCTGCTTGCGACAGCACTACCTACAAAGCAGGAGCTCCAGCGCATCTCCAGTGACAACCTTTAGGCCTGAGCCTTTTATGAGGTGAATGTAGGGCTCTGATCCTGCTTTTGTTCTTTCCTCTCTCTTGCAGAGCCTCCCCCGGTCTTCCCAACCCAGCGTGATTCTCTAAGTGTCTGTCCGTCCTCACGTCCCATGGTTGTCCTAGGATCTCCATTGCTGCTGTGTCTGAAAAGACCAGAAGTTCACTTGGATCACATCTTGCTTCCTTCCTCTGCTGAGCTAGGGAGTCCTGAGATCCAGTCCTTTCTCCAGCTTCCAGTTTTATCCAACAGCAGAGGATTTCCCAGGCTGGGAGAAGCATACAGGCTTGTTATGGGCTTCCCTGTTACTGCTGGTTCATATGAAGCTACCAAAGAGTATGGAAGGCAGCTGAGTCTTCTGGATCCACACCATTGGAACAAGTGAAATAACTTCTGACCTAGCAGGAACCAGATTCCTTGATTTTCTAACCACACAGTTCACATTTTGCCAGCTCAAGATAGGAAAATGAATTCCTTGGCCCATCACTCCCTTGTGACTGGGGGTGTCCGGCTCCACACTATGGGTGATTCAAGCAGGTCTGTGTTAAATGAAATGCTGGTTGCAACAGTATTTGGTTGTCCTAAGTCACTGATAGGGAGGCTGCTTGGAAAGAAACTTTCCTTTAAGAAATATCTGCTGGTTCCAGCTTCAAATGTAGCAGGGGCTGTCCTACTGTGCATGCACAGCACAGGGGGAAATCATCTTCCATGCTGGGATGCAGTGTCTCTTCATCTAGCCTTCCCAGAGGCCAGAAAGGTCTTCCCGGTTGAGTCCCGGTTGGATTTGATAATCCTTAAGGGTCCCTTCCAACTCCAGGTATTCTATGATTCAGTGTTGCTGGGTACATACTGCCTTTTAAAGCCCAAAGGCCATATAACCTTTGAGAAGAATAGACTGGGGATACTGTGAAGGAAAACTGAGATGCTTCAGTACTTGACAGATCGAAACCAGGTGGTGAAGCAGAGCTAGTGTGGTCCTCACCTCATGAAAGCTTCAACCCACTGCTTGGTAGACAGGAGTAAGGAGGGTGATGCAGGGAAAGAGAAGAGCTGTGGTCATGTTGAAAGAGTTTGACCCAATCTCATCCCCAGCAGAAGAAAAGTGGCTTTTGAGGGTTCTAATGCTCTGCGAGCAAGGTGGGCTTTGCCTGGTAGCAGAGGGACCTGCCTCAGTTCCTGCGGAGCTGCACCAGTGTAAGTTTGGTCTGCCCATGGGGAATGTGCCCGGTGGGCAGATTTCGGTTGATGTCTTGTTTTGGATGAGGGGAGATGGCAGGGTACCGAATGAGCTGGTGGTGTACATGAACAGCTGCGGGCCTGATTCACCTTTGCTAGTTGAAGTTGCTGGTTCCCACGTAGCATCAGTGCGGTCTTCTTTCAGCCAATGTATTGTCCTGGGCCGTGTGGCTGCTGTAGGAGGAATGCATTTCAAAGGCTGGGAAAGAAACGCTGCCCCAGGAGCCGTGTAAAACTGAACCAAGCCCTGTCAGTGTGTGATCTTTCCTGCCAGGCACTTAACATCAACCGTAACACACTAACAAAGCATCATGCGAAGAATCTGAAACCAAACTCTCCTCCCCTTGTCAGCGCTGCCATAAATCACTTTCATCCTCTGCACTAGTCTGCAGACCGAACTGTTCTGTGCCAAGGCTGTAACCCTGCGGGGATGAAAACACAGTGGAGAGTCCTTAGAAAGAGGTAAGAGTCCCCTGTTTTCTTGTGTGCATCTCATTTTGGTACTCCTGTTCTACCACCCTGTTTTCTAAGGTCTGTAATTTAAAAGCAATATTGGTAGAAGAAAGCTAGAGCTGAATTTGTGTCCAAGGGCTGGGATTTCAATTCCAGCAGGATAAAAGCTTGGGAGATGTCAGTAGTGCTCTCCAATAGTCCCATTGCCAGGCAGGGCAGAGGCTTATTGGGCGTCACACCTCTTCCCTGGCACGTTTATCTGCATGGAGACACATCTCTGTTGAAAAGCTGAGGCTAGTGGCTGAAACAGCCGCTGCATGGGGGTGGTTGTTATAAAAAAGTGAGCATCATGGATCTCTGCAGAATAAACTGAGAAGACAGGGCCATTAGCGAGCGGGTCAGGCAGTGCCTGAAGAATGAGCTCAGCAGCCCATGAGGCTCATGGGGAGAATGAGAGGTGAGCAGAGGACTTGTTGATTTGCTTGAGCTTTTCTATTGCGAGGCTGAAACTCTGTCTCTTGCCATTGAGTGGCAGGAAAAAGGGCTTGGCTAACTCTGACAGGGGAAAAGGTTCTCTTCACATCGTGTCCTGACCCTACATCTAGTGAATTTGGGGATGGAAGTGGAAAAAGATGGGAAAACAGGATGCCTTTTTCTTCTTTTGCCACGCATAGGCCAGTGATCCCTGCCTGTCCCTGCAAGTGGTGCTCCTGGGACAGGGTTCAGAAACAGGGAAGCTGAGAAGCCCAACTTAGCTTTATATATCTTAGTGGCGCTCATTTTCATGCTGCTTTGAAGCCCTGCGCCTGGTCAGACTGGTGCTGGAGCCCAAAGTTCCTGAGCTGGGGGTCTTCCTCTCACAGGACTGGGAGGAAGGGAGCCCCCATGGAGCCTCTCCCACAGGTTCAATGCACCCTCTCGTGGCGAGTAGCCATGGCGGGTGCCTGGGCAGGGTCTGGGTGTCTGTGGGTGCCCGCTGCCTGGGACTTGGCTCCTTGGCATCACACCCGGGGCACTGCATAGCGACCTGCCAGCCATCCCATGGGAATGGTTCAGGGAGCTGGTTTCTCTAGGCTCAGGGCACCCCAAAGCGGGCTCCACCATTTCCCGTGGGGTGCCCCCACCTCCCTCTCCTCCTGTTTTATGCAGGGAAAAGCAAGAATTCATACATAATACTGCAAGCCGGCTTCCCCTCAGCAGGGACCAACCCGCGCCTTTCCTCCCGGTGAGGAGCCTGCAAAATAAATCAGTGCTTTGTATAAGTGGGACCTTGGGAAGGTGTTGCTGAAAAACCGGAGCTCGGGAGCTTCACAGATGCGATTTTTTCCATGAGAGAGAAGCAGAAGGTTTTTTTTCTCCGTAACCCTTTAACCCAGGGGGGATTTCTATGGCCACCCAGTTTCCCCCCTCCCACCTCCTGGGAGCCAAATCTCAGCTTGCCTAAAGGTGCCTCCCCTTCCTCTCGCCCCTTCAGTACTAAGCCCCCAGTTGTTTTCCCTGCGGGAGTGCTGCACTGCTGGTGCCAGTGCCTTATCCAGCCTTGTCCTGCACCCTTGGGCAATGAGCAGGGCAGAGGGGATCTGCGGGTCAGGGCGCTGAGTGTCCCCCAGGGGTAGGCACGCGTTGTCGCAGCACCGTGGTCCCCATCCCGAAGGAGCCCTTGCTCCCACCTGCTCCGTGCGCGCTGGCTTTGGCTTCCTGCGACTTTAAAGTTCCCTCGGTGCACAAAGGAAAAGAGGGAGGAGAAAGGGTTTCATCATCACTCCCGAGAGCAGACTTATAAAAACTTTGCGCTCACGCTGCCTGCCTCACTCACGGGCTCACAGGGTTTTCGGCACAGACGGTGTGGGCTGCGAGGAGCAGGACAGGCCAGAGAGGGACGGGAGCCCACGCACAGCGTTGCTACCTGGGGCTCCCCGGGAAGCCCCCATGATGGGAGTCCACCCCGAAGCCAGCAAGTCCCCAGCTGATGTCCCCAAAAGCTCCGGCACCTGCTCCCGGAGTATCTTCTGCAACATCAAGGTAAGCAGCAGCGCTGGGCAGGGATGTGCCTGCTTCCCTGGTGGGAAGGGAGGAGAGCACTTGCGCTGAGCGCAACCCCAGCCCATCCCACGGGTCCCCGCATTCCCAATACAAACCGCCAGGAAAACGAAGGGTGTTTGCTAGGATGCAGAATTTGGAAGTCAGCTCCTTGGGCAGCGCTGGATAACTAACACTGCTGAGGTGTGTCCTGCTCGGCACAGGAAGGGCTGGGGGGCCTGGCTGTGCTTCAGTGATGCCTAGCATGGCGTGCGGCTGTTGTGCTGCTTGGAAGTGGCGTGGGCAGCTCTCCTGTGAGCTGTGGGGTTCACCCACGGTGTCCGGTACGCCGTGTGCTGCTGCTTAGGGAATGATTAACCACATCCTGGTGCAAAAAGAAAGCGCTGCCCTATAATAACGCTGACTTGCTTTAAAAACCTTGGTGAGGAGGGCTTTTGGAGTGACAGAAGCAAAATCTTGGCAGGTTGAAGTGGGTTTTCTGGCGTTGGCTGCCTGGTTACTCACCTGCCCCTATTAGCAAAGCAAGAGCTGTCATCCGAAAGCCGGTTCTTGCCTGAACTTCAGGCTCTTAAGCTCACTGCCTGCATGGGAAGACACCAGCCACCCTGGCCGCCTCTTGTGTTTTAAACCCTGCTTCCTTGCATCCCTTGCCCTGTCTCTTTTTTTTGACCCATACAGCACATTTTGGCCCATTTTGGATAGGCACTGGGACTGCTGCATGTGCTGATTCCTGTCCCCAGGACATCCGCTTGCCACCCAGGATTTCCCTGGGGGGGGGGATATGTTCGTGCCTCTCTTGGCAGCACCTCCACACATCGGCATTCAAAGCAGCCGGGTGCAAGTTTGGGAATGGCAGCTCCCAGGGTTTTTGCAGCTTTAGGACCGTGAGAGAGGGGACACCCTCTCCAGTACCCCTTCCTGTTGCTGCTGCCAATTGTGCCCAGGGCTGGGGTGCAATTTCCCATTGGTGTTTTTGAATATGAGTGTGTTGTTTGCTGCGAGGAGGGGTTTGTCAGCACCTCTCGGCTAACTGTGTTCCAAGGAGTACGCAGCCACGGGTAGGGCACTGTGGTCCGGGATGGGTTTGGGGTTTATTTGCCCCCCATCTTTCCTCACCTCGCAATGAAGGGTGGCAGTGCCTGCTGCTCTTTGGGCTATGCTTGTTTGTGGTCGGTTTCTGGGCAGCAAAACTTTCACCAAATCATGGTGGGGGGAGCCAAACAGTTCTGTTGGGGTGCTGTGGGAATGCTGTAAGGTATCATGGTGCTGCTCTCAACACGCTGCTCCTCCTCCTCCGGGCTCCCAGGGCTGGAGGCATCATCCCAGATGATGTCTTCCTGCTCTACCTCCCACTGTGCTATTCCAGCAAGTGACTTGATGGCCCCTTTGGCTGTGTGCTCTGGGAGGAAGAGTTACCCTGTGTAATTTAGGGCTGCCTCCAGCCTACTCTGGAAGGGACTGGTGATCCGACCCCTCCTCTGCTGAAGGTGCAAAAGGTGGCCCTAAAGCCCACCAGCTGCTCCAGTAATTACCATGGCTTGGGGTGAGTAAAATCACCCCAAACCCAAGCCCTTCTTGCAGTTCATGCTGTTCCCTGGAAATGTTCACAGCTCCCTTCAGCTGCGTGCTTACAGGGCAGCATGCAAAAATATCCTGGATCTGGACAAAACGTCCCCAAACTTGATGCCTTTTTCAGGATGTAAAACTTCAAGGTTTGGAAAAAAGCCCCAACAAATACATGTTAATCCATTTCTGCATCCTATAGGCAGGATGTGGGCTACGGGTGCCCCTAAGGGAAAACCAGCATGTGAGGAAAAGACCACTTCTCTTTTAAAAAGTCAACAGCCCAACATTGGCATTGTGCAAGTGTGTTAAGGAGCAGTTTGAGCTCTATCAAAACATGCTTGCTGGCACCAGATGACATGTACCACCTGGAATGGTGGGGAATTGGGACATCCATCCCTTGGAGAAAAGTTCTTGCTTTTAAAAGCAAATGTATATACTTGACAGGCAGTGATATCCCCCACCCTTTCCCGACCTCTTCATTCTTCCTCTGCTGTGACATTTGTGTTAAAAAACCTATATACTTTTAACAAATGACTGCTTCAAGGCAGGAAGTGCTGGCCTGTGTGCAGTTGTCAGTCCGTCCTCTCAGCCCCCCCCCATTAATAGAGAATCTAAGTGTCACGAATGAATTTCCAGGTTTGGCAAGTTCTTTTGTTGTGAATGGGTCATCAGAGGACAAGGCATACAGTAAGCATCTCGGTTTATATGGCTTTGTAGCTCTTGCTTGTTATGAGAAGCCATTGGTGCTGCACATACCGTATTATCTAAAGTCTTCATCCAGCACCTAATTGTGTAGAAAACTGCTGGCACCATCCCATACAGAGACAGGTACTCTATAAAGGAATTGAAATTAATAAGACACAGCATCCTCATATAAACAATAGCAGCTTCTGGCAGAGACAGTGTTTCCAGCACAACAAAATCCCCCAGTTGTGGCAGGCTCCAAGTCTTGATCAAGAAGTTCATATTTAATCCATAAAGCTCACATGCCAGGATAATTTTTGGAGTGCCTTTTGCATGGCTGGTGCCAAGAATAATGAATTGCTTTGTTGTGTTAACCGTCCTGCTCTCCCTTGCTCCCAGCAATGGGGACCACCGCCTCCCTGCACTGTTTCCCGTTGCTCTTGGGGTGTTTTTCAGCCCTGGCCCCATTGCTGCTGATATTCAGAGGTGTGGGAGCATGAGGATGCTGGAGACTGGCATCAGAAAGGCAAAGGTCCTGGTGGAAAGCAGTGGAATTGCAGAATCCTGTTTTGGATTGGAAGGGACCTTAAAGTTCATCCAGTTTAACCCCTTGTCACAGGCCTTCCACCTTCCACTACACCAGATTGCTCCAAACCTCATCCAACCTGGCCTTGAACACTACCAGGGATGGGGCAGCTGCAGCTTCTCTGGGCAAACTGTGCCAGCGCCTCAGCACCCTCACAGGGAAGAGCAGGATGGGGATGGCAGCTCTGGGATGGATGGTATGCAGGGGATTGCTGCTGGGGATGCAGGAGTGGTGCAGAAGCAGGTGCTTGGGGAGCAGGCAATGTCCTGTGGATGTGGCCACTGGCTCATATCTGTGCTCTGACACAGCAGGCATTTACAGCTGATCTCTGTACCCTATGGGAATATGGTTGGTGGCAGTTCCTTGTTGCTGCTGTGGAAGTTACTCCCTGTTAAACATGGGTATTAATGACTGTAGCTAATACTGCAATTACTCCAAATGGCACCAAGGCTCTGTTTACACTGATATTTAAGGGTTCTGCTTGGCTCAGCCAACAGCGTGTTTGCTGTCTGCACCTTATCTTGTATCTGGAATAAACCTGGTCATTGTGCTTACATTTTTGAGTGCTCTCTCAGATGTTGCTTGAACTCTGCTAGAAGCTGGCAGTTTATCTTGAATCACCTGAAAGAGAGAAAGCAGAATGCAAAAGGCCCTCAGATTTTGGAGCTGGGAGGTTGCTGCTGAGCACTGTCCCCTAGAAGAAGTCTAGAGCATCTCAGTAATCAGTGGTGGACATGGGTGATGATGAGCAAGGACAGTCATCCTTTGAATTTTGAATTGAACAGAGAATTGAACTTTGAAGTTCACCAGAGCTCCAGGCTTGTGTTGACCGGCACTGGGATTTTGGGAGGTTGCAGTTGTGCTGCTTGGCAAATGCGGGATGAAGCCAACCTTTGGGTGGATGCCAACACTGGTGGATGGCACTGGGGACATTGAAAACCTCAGAGCCTAAAGGAACAAAAGAGATTTGAAAGGTGAAGAAGTGGATAATTAGTCTTTTTTATACCTGTGCATGGCCCATCAATGTCCCTGGGTCCAGAGTCCTAACTGCTGTCTCCAATCATCCTGTCCATGCCCATCCTGCCCTTTAGGCATCCACTGAAAAAGGATTATATCAAAGCCGTTACCTACCTACAGCGCCTCAGATATTTTGGCTCCTTCACCTTTATTGCCTCTCCCATGGTTTTGCGCTGTTTTTATTCATAGCAAATTGCTTGTTCAGGGTCCCCAGAAATGTGAAAAGGAGGAGAGCTTTATAAATATCTTGTTGCTTAGCTGAGTTGGACTGGTTTCAGCTGGAAGCCTGTTAGCTGGAGAGCGCAAGGGAGCAGTGTGAAGTGGTTGGGAGCGCAGGCAGGGGGAGGCTTTTAGCCTGTGACTGCCCAACATGGAAAAGGAAACAGGAGGATAACAGAAAGTTATTGTCACTTATGTCAGCTGGAGGGAGTCCAGGGAGAGATTTAAAAGCCTTAGGGGCAGATTTAAATTGGGTGTTATATTGGGATAGGGAGAGGAACGGTATGGAAAAGTGTAGGGAGGGGGGACAGCAAGATCAGGAGGAAACTGTGGACTCTCTGAGCGTGTTAAGGCTTTAAATCATCCCAGGGTGAAGATGCTGGGGCATGTGGTGTGCAATGGCCAGGAATGGGGACCTCTCCCCTCACTGGAGGGGCTGAACGCCTTCTGCAGAAGAAACAGGAGCCGTGCCTTGGGTTCTGAGGTCCCAACAGCACCAACAGCACCAAGTTTTTTGTCCCTTCCTTTTAAGGGACTAAAGGAATTTGCTGAGATGAGTGTATTTCAGAAGCCTGGAGATACAGTAGTTGTGATCTCATGTCCTGTTGGAAAAGAGCGTGAGTTGCTTTTCTTAGCTGTTAGCAAGAGCATGAGAGTCATCGTTGGTCTGAAGACAGTATGGCTGTAGGTTTGGAGAGGGGAGCATCAAGAGGAGAAAGTCATTGTCGATTAGGGCCATTGGCTAAAGCGCAAAAATCAAAGACTATTCCAATACTGGGTGCTGTGCAAGGAAAGTTGGTAAGCTGGTGGTATTTGTAAATAGCTGTGTCATTAGGACAAATGGGGTTGCACTGAGAGAAGGACCTGCTATGACCAGGGTCTTCCAGCATTCCTGGTGATGGTGCTGGCATCAGATAGCAAAGGTTGGGTTTGGATGGATCTGACTCTGTGTTTATGTCTGGTTTTGGTGGAACTGGGTTTCAAGGGGGAAGAACTGCTTGGCCTTCACCTGCAACACCAGCAGCTGGATAAGGAAAAAGATGGGGAAGAGTCAGACGGTAAAACAGGTTGGAAAGTTTAGTGGGATCAAGGTCTAGGAGACATCAAACAAGATAATTTTATGAGGGGCGAGGTGGTTCAGTGCCCAAATACAACCAAGGAGTGGTCAGCGTAGATAAGATTACCATGAGCAAAGTGGGAGAGGAGTGTTGCTGATAGGAAGCAGGAGGCACAGCCAGGGCTGCGGGTGTGAGGGAGGAGTGTTTGCATATGCTTGTGGGTCAGGGAAAACACAGTCAAGCTGAAGCTACCTTCAAGCAAATCATAGCTGGATCCTGACATGCCATAAGGAAGAGAGAGCTCTGGGGAAAAACTGAAGAGCAAAGACCCAGCCACAGAACCAACCTGAGCACTCGGTCTGGCGCAGGAAGGAGGGCTGCTTAACAATCCACCTCACAGATTGCAGGCAGGAGGGTTTCCTCATCAACACCTTGGGAAGCAGCAAACCCTTGCACCCCACATGCTGTGGGTCTGGTCTCAGCTGTCCTCCACAGTTAAACCCTTCCGTTCTGTCTGACACCTGCAATGCACACCTGCATGTTAAGTCAGGGACATGTTCTTATGTCCTGGAGCACTCCCTCTACAACAGATGAGCAAAGCAGGGCTTGCACGGACCTCGCAAAGTCGTCGGGATACAGCGTAGGGAAATCCCTTGTGTACATTTGTTGCAAAAAGAGCAAACATTGTCTTTGCATTCGACAATTGAGGGTTGTAAAGCGTGGATTACTTGGCAGCAGACAGTCATAATTGCAACCCATAACCTGGGCAGTGGCGTGCTTCAGGCAATCCCCAACCATTGTGACATTTTTATGCCTTCTTTTCTTTCTTTTTCCAGTAGGAATATAACTTAGGAGCCAACTCCCGCCACCGGACCGGGCTCCGGGCTCAGGGATGTACTGCACAGCAGGGGATTTGGTTACTTCTGTGGAAATGTTGGTGTTTTTCACATCTTTCACGGCGCTTTTTGATCTATAAATCCAGGCAGCTGCATGTAGGAAAGACATGCCAAGGAGGGTTGTGTTTCCCTATACATGTCTGTATACTTTTCATTTCCAGCTGATACATGTCTTTTGGACTGAGTGATCTCAGCCGCTCTCCCGCAGGAGGATCTCTTAGTGTAGAGAGAGTTGATCATATACAAGCTCTAAAATAAATAGCCTATCTTCCACTGACCATTAAGATTTTGGGGATATTCGTATTACTTCCCAAAGTTCCACCCTCCTGTCTTTTTTTTCCCCCTTGGAAGCTCAGGAGAGTAAAGTGAAAGAAGCCTTCAGAGGTGGGCAGGTCGGGGTCTCCTGCTTGGGCCCATGACTTTCCACTAAGGGCAAACAATATTGCTTTGGCCCTCTGGAGCCCAAAACATACCTCTAACAGTACTGTGCGGAGAGGAAGAGCTAGCATAGTGACCTTTCTCCTCGGCCTCTCCAAACATTTACTCCAGACAGATTCATTTTGCACCTTCCTGCAATGACTGCTCTTGGCCACATCCTGCCTCACTGTCATCAGTCACATAGGAACAGTTTGACAGGTTCTGTGAGGATCTCCACTCCTCTTTACAGCTCCCCAGGCAGCTCTTGTGTCCATCTAATGAATTAGTCATAAGCAGACTGGTTTGGGTTGGAAGGAGCCTTAAAGCTCATCCAGTTCCAACCCTTGCCATGGGCAAGGACACCTTCCAGTAGCTGTTGCCCCCACAGCTGGATGCAAGACTGCAGGTTGAATTAAGAGCTCCAGGAATTAAGCCCTGTCTCTTTCCATCCCTGCCTTTCCATCCATCATAGCAGTGGTGCTGCTATGGGAAGGCTGTTGGGCACAGGGGTTAGCATAGATGCATGTACATAAGAGCCAGAGCCAGGAGCTGCCAGTGCTTTCTCCTCACAGGTGAGCAGCACCATCAATATTTTCACCTTCTCTATCTCCAATCAGGGCTTCCAAGTAGAAGACATTGAAAAATGAGGTAAGGGATGACTTTGCACAGGAATGCCAACACCACAGCATGAAGCTGTGGAAGCAGAGCAAGGAATTAATCCTTAAGTCACTCCACCAGGTGGCAGAGAGGAAAGTGACCATATTGCACATTGTAGCATCTTCCCAAGCCCCTGGTTCCTGCAAACCAAAGCTAGGCTCCCACCTAGAGGAGTCTCCTGGCAGCTCCATAGAGGTAATTCACTGCTTTGAAATAGAACCAAACCTGGCTTTTTTTACCTGGCTTTGAGTCTGCCCGGTGGCCGGCACACGCATGCTGGGGTTATCAAGCATTTCTTGTTTGTTTTGTGGGTTTCTTTCTTATTTAACCCAACTTGCCAAGCATTTTATTGGCTGACTCAGTGAGCAAGGGATGCTCCTCCAGCATGCCCCCAAAAACCCTCTTTTGAAACAGCCCACCTTTCAGAATAGGCTTTTCTGAAGTCCAGTCTCTGTACCTGTTTGGTAAGGCCAGTGACAGTGTTGACAGTGCGTTATCTTAAGTAAGCAATATGAAAAGAGAGAGCCACAAGATAAGGGAATACAGCTCACTTGACCCAGTATATGACATGGGGTAGTGCAAGGGCCTGATGCCTACCAGCACTGCCAGCAACAGTGCCTGCTCCCAGTGCACGCATCCAGCCCCTGGAGCAGCAGCCTCCCTCTGACCCTAAAAGCTTCTGATCCCAAGAACACCCACCTCAAAGATGGTTTACCCCCTGGCTCTGGCTTCCTCACCCTTGTCTGCTTTATAGGTTCAGCACAGGGCTGGGAGACCCTTTTGCTCCTCCCAGAGCCTTACTTTATTCCCTGCTAGCTTCAGGGAAGTGCAAAAGGTGCAAGTGGGTCTTTGAGGTGGGTGCAAGGTGGGTGCACATCATCTCAGATATCTCCCTTTTGCACACAGCCACTGTGGCCATATCTGGCATCTCACAGGGATGCCTTGGTGCCAGGGTAGGACCTCAGCCTTGCTGCTGCATCCTCATACCTGGGGGCTGCTGGCAGCCCAGCCTGCACCCCTCTTAGCCCCACCAGGTTGAGTACTTGTTGAACATGTCTCCTCTGGAGGGGGTTTTGGTTGGGATTGACTGAATAGCTGCCAAATCTCTGCTTTGAACATTGAGAAGTATTGTCCAGACCGGAGGGGACAGTCCCCTCTCTTTCTTACCAAAAAGCATTGACCTGGGAGGTGCCCCATGAACTGTGTGTCTGTGAGGGACCTTCCCCCATCTGTTTGCTTCCCTTTTACATCAAGTACATCTTGGAAAGGAGTCAAGTGTCTTGTATAAACAGCCTGGAGTCAGGATCAGTCAGGCGCTCTGAAGGAAACGTGGGGATGATTAAGAGGGGATTTTGTATGTGTGTGTGGGTGCATGTGGGTGCACACCTCTGGCCTCTCTGTGCTGCTCCCTGTGATTGCTGCTCACCGGCAGCTCCAAAAATACAGCAGGGTCTGATGGGGGCATCTGCTCTTGAGGGTCGGCACTTTGTATTTGTGGGAGCGTCCCTGACTCCTTAACCTTCGTCTCCAGTGCAGTTCTGTTGGCTTTGCATCAGCAAAACCTCTCTTCACATGAGCTTGGTTCTTGTTTAAAAAAACCCTTCTTCGTTAAGTGTTATGGAAGATGGATGATAGCAGCTCCATCCCCTCCTGGTGTTGCTCAGTGAGTGCATGCAGCCAGCACTGCACATCTGGTGCTCTCTGCAGCTGGAAGGGACCAGGTTGGTGCTGCTTTCCATGCACCAACAGGCTGTGGGTGGTCAGCATGAGCACAAGGGATGGGAACACATGGGAAGGGGGTCAGGAATGGGAGACAGACACAGGAGAGTGGTGCCCTTCATCTCCACCAACCTCAGATGTCTGCTCTTTGGCCAAAGTATCTTGGCCAGTGCTGAGGTCAGGCAGCGCAGGGGCTCCTTTTGGGGAGGCCTCCAAGTAAGCCCCTCTCCCAGCTATTTGTGCTCAGAGCCTCCAAGGTTTGGGCTGTTGGTATTTTGATTAGAGTTGAATCTGCTGAATGCAGGGGAAGTCTGAGGTGAGGCACATCTCTCACCTCCAGACAGCCAAAGTACGTCTGGAAAAGCCAAGCTCCAGTTCAACAGTCCTGCAGCAAACTCACCCCCCAAAGTCTTCCTCTCCCCACATCACTGCTCTCCAGCTGTGTTTCTCTCACAGCAGACAGCCCCGGCTTGCTCCCAGGCATTTTGGAATCCATGGCCCTATTTTGTCCATCCCCAGGTTATCAGCAATGTGTATCACTAGGCCATCTCCTGGCTTCTTTGACCACAGCTTGTCCCTCTCATCTCCTGTCCTCCATCTTCTCATAAAGCATAGCCAGTGCTGGTTCCCCATGCTCCTTCAATGCCTCTACCTTCTCCTCATCCCCTGTCAACACCAGCATTTCAGGGAGTCAGGCTGCCCCTCCTCATCTTCCTTCCCTGCCAGCATATTCTCTCCCCACAACACTTCTTGTCTCCCCATCTGCCCTGGGATTAGGCTGCCATTTGCTGCACTAAATTCAGCCTCAGTGATCCAGGTCCTTCCCATCCCGCTGGTAAACAGCTTTGCTTCTCCAGCTAATGCGTCGTAATGGGAGAACTTTCCCTCCAGCTGCTCTGCATCTCTGGTGTCCTGGCTCTCCACTGTCTAGTCAGTGCATCTTTATTTGAATGACTTAAATAGAGTCTGGCCAGAGATATAGCCTGGCTGGACATGGTGATCCCGTGTCAGGATAAAAGCAGAAGGTGGTGGATCCAGCTTTCACCTGTAGGACTATGTGCTGGGATGGGTAT
Source organism: Myiopsitta monachus (assembly GCA_017639245.1). Taxonomy (NCBI): domain Eukaryota; kingdom Metazoa; phylum Chordata; class Aves; order Psittaciformes; family Psittacidae; genus Myiopsitta; species Myiopsitta monachus. The sequence goes on along the minus strand of CM029923.1, from coordinate 13,398,209 downwards.
TTTTGATGTAGGAGTTGATAGCTGGAGGGTGTAGAGATCATTCTGCTTCAAGAGTTTACTCTCAGATGTTTCACTTCCACTTTGTCCCAGTCTGGCAGAGTTTCCCACGTTGCACTCCACGTCATTGCTCTGTGCCCTTTTATTGGGGCAAAGATCCGGCCTGGGACTTTGTCCTCTCCTGCTCAGCTACTGTGGTGGCAGATGCCTGCCTGATGCTATCCTACCTGCTGACACCCCTCCAAAATGTGGCCGGGAAGTTCATGATGGCAGCTTGTCCCTGAGACCCTTCTTCCCTCTTATTTTGTCTCCAAGTTGTTCCCAGCCTGCCCTCACACTACCAGGGCTCCATTTGCTCCTTCATCTCCATCCTCTTCTGTCTGTCAGCATCTCTCCCATCCCTTATGCTTTTAGATACCTGTCCGTGTCTTCTGCCTGCTGCTATCCTGCCTTACTGGAGAAGCTTCCCATAAGCTTTCTTCTTCCCTGTCTTTGAACCAAATTCTCTTGCTATTGCTGGAGCTGGTTCTGCATCCTCTCTGCTCCCCAGAAAGACACTTCACCCACCTACAGCGTTTGTATCCCTTGTATTGGATGGACAATTTAGTTCTTATTCTGGGTTGACGATTTTTTTTCCATACAATGGGTCATGGCTCTGAGCACTACTACCATTTCACATAAATACTGATACTGAGGATTGCTGCTTTCCTAGCCAAGGACAGAAAGAATTTGTCAGCCCTGCAGTACCTTTGATCCCACATTCATCATCTTGGGCTTTCCGCCCTTATCTTTGTGGGACACGCTTCCGGTATTCAGCAAATATTTGATTTCCTGTGAATTTAAATTAAAAGACCTTCTTCCCCCCACCCCCCCTTTTTTAATGACTTTAAAATACCTTTGGCACCATGTGGATGTGTTCCATACCAAGAAAAATAAAGGAAAACTGTTCTGACTAAATATAGATCAAAAGACACTTGTGAACTGCCTCTTGCATCCCTGGCTGAGAGCACTTTCCTCTCCCAGGCCACCGGGGCTCTTTCGATCACTCTCCTGCCCTGCCCTATAAACTCTCTGTATTCTCTCCTCTGCTCCAGGGAGGCTCCAGCTCAGGTTCTGGCCCAGCTCACAGCCTCGCTCAAGGGAAAGATGCTGTTTTTAGACTACTACAGAGGTTTTCCAGTAGTGAGGCTGCACTGTGCATATTTCACGCTTTCCCTCTGAGGCCTTTAAAGCCCCTTTTCAACTTTTTCTTGCAACACGTCTTGGAGCAGGTTCTGTTAATTGGCTTTACAGCTGAATGGATCCAAGGGACCAACTGGAAATACTGGATCACAGGTAGTCTAAACCAGTACAGCTCCCTTTCAGTTGCCGCACAGCAGCCTCAGGCTTGGCTCTAACTGTGGAGCACAAACTGACTCTATGCAAAGTCAAGCCTGTCTCATTTATCTTTGTACGACACAGGAGGGACATGGAGCTGTTGGAGTGAGTCCAGAGGAGGCCACAAAGATACTCTCCTCCACTATGGGAACAGGCTGAAGAGCTGGGCTTGCTCAGGCTGCAGAAGAGAAGGCTCTGAGGAGACCGTAGAGCAGTACAATGGGTCCTCCTTGGGCTCTTGAGGGTTGCACAACTGTTGCCACAGTGCAGACACCAGTGAATGTTAATAACAGTAAAACAGAGGAAAGCAAAACCGGAACTCATTGTCCTGTCTTCTGAACACTGGATCACTCGTTTTGCAAAGCGAAGTTAACCAGGGACTGAGCTCTTCAGTAGATCTGTTGCATGTCAGAGATGCAGCCATGTTGGTCAACTTGAGTCTACCTGTGCATGACTGTCAAATCCCTCGCATGGGACATGGTCACCAGCAGTTGCACACCACCCAGGCACTATCTGTGTACTAACTTGAATGGGACTTCCCTTTGCCCGCAGGTGTTTGTGTTGTGCCACGGGCTTCTCCAACTCTCCCAGCTCCTCTACAGTGCCAACTTCAAGAGCAGCCTCACCACCATCGAGAAGCGCTTTGGACTCTCCAGTCTCTCTTCTGGTTTCATCTCTAGCCTGCATGAGGTAACTGAGTGAGAAGCTTGTGTGGGGACCCTGAGGGGTGGCCAGTACATGTTGGGGGGCACCTTCCCAGAATAGGGTCTTAGGGTTGTTCACACCTTGGCCATGCCTACATGTTCTGGATGAAGCAGCTATTTCTGTGCACTTGGACCCCTCTTCACACTTCACTTCTTCTGTACCCTATGGTGCGAGGTGGTGCATAGGGTTACGTGGTGAGGACATGGCCTTGGAGAGTGGCAGCAGAGAGCAGGTTGCTCCTCTGAGAGGAGACCATTTCATATACATCTCCAGCAGAGACAGGACTGGGAGGCAGAATATATGCAATGTGATTCTTCTCCGTTGATTACAGTTCTTACAGCTTTTGCGAAGAGCATTTTGGTGAGTAGTATCCACATAACTCTGTGAGCAACTTCAAGTGGAAGTATCAGTTTTCATAGGTTTCTCATTGGCTTTAGGAATGAACCTGGCCCGAGTCATTCCAAGCTTTCTCTAAAAGGAGACCTGGTCCAGCAGACTCTCCAAGATCTAGCCTTTTTCTCCAGTGCTCCCAGCCCCTGATGGGCTTATGGCAAAGGACTGACTTTGAGTGGCACATTGCTGAGCTGGCTGAGTATTTTCTCACGAGCACTTTCTAATCACTTACTCCTCTTGAATAGGTTTTCTAGTTCACTTTGTCATGAGCCGTATCCTTTCTGGTAGCTCTTCAAGGCTGACTAGGAAAAGATGTGCTGACAGAGCCTTTCTTGTGGGGGCACAGAGGAAGAAGTGCTGGTGGGCCGCTCACCTTCCATGCAGTTGGTCTTTTCACATGGGATCCTCCACCAAGAGGCTGACCCCTGGGAATCCTCCCAGGTCCTTGGGGAAGTAGATGCCCAGGTCTTAGCCACAGCCATTACCTACATCTGCGGTTTAAGAGACTGGTTCAAAGCCTATTGAGAACAGTGAAGGACTTCCCAGTGATTGTGACTAGGTCCAAACCATGCAGTGAAAGGCACCCAGTATGGACAGTTGTAACATTGGTGACGATGAGCTAGCATAATTAAGCTCTGCAGAGTGTCTCAAAGCTGTAACCCATGTGCTCCTTATCCACTAGAAAACTTACATATACTTATCAGAATTAGGGCCTGGAGAAGTAATACCAGAGCACACATCATGTAGAACAGTCTGTTACTGTGAGAATATAAAGAGGAAAATGACTGGAATAGGACATATGCTACGCTGTTAAAGAACAACAGCTTGCAGACAACAGATACATCTTGATTTCTTTGCTTCATAAGAGAAATTTCTGCGCTTTACTCCAGCTCTGTGTAAGCTGCTCTGCCTGCCCAGGACCACAGTCTTTTTGCTTGGTGGGTGCAGTTATTCCAAGAACAGGAACCACAGACAGACAAACAAGGGAGCCCATGTAAACATAAATTAAGAGTATTCTTAGCCATACATGTCGAGGTTAAAATAACGTCCAGCTTGTCCCGAGCTGTCTAAGCCCATGTAATGGTAATTTTACGCTGTTCATACACTTGCCTGAGTAAGCTGTGTGTTTTCATAGCTTTTTAGCTGATCATATCTGCAGTTGAAAATGTCCAGAGTTACAAACATTTGCAATGAGCTGGACTTTGCAGCTGGGCTTGTGTCTGTTTAGAGTTATGGGAATAGAGGCAATACTCTTCATTTCTGACTCTGTTTGGGGGAATTATTAGTTTATGTCGCACCCCGGGGGGGGGGGGGGGGCAGGTGTGGGTGCTGAAAAAGCCCCAACCAGATTACAAGGAGGATGTGTGGATGACTGCTAATGACAACAAAGGGTGCACACAGGTGACAGAAGCCAAAGAGCTGTCCCACTGGCTTCTGATGAGAAGCAAGCACTGACTTGCTGTGAGTGTGCAGGGTGGGTATGCCCTTGTGAGGGTCAAACACCACGTGGGAAGAGAGCTCTTACACAGCAATGGGGGATCAGTTATAGGGTCTTGACCTCCTCCACGATGTCTTCTGACATCCTCCCTGTTTCACTGTGCCCGGTCCAGATCGGCAATGTGGTCCTCATCATCTTCGTCAGCTACTTCGGCAGCCGAGTTCATCGCCCGCGGGTGATCGGTGTTGGGGGGTTACTGCTGGCGCTGGGAGCGTTCCTGGTTACCCTGCCCCACTTCCTATCAGGCCCCTATGAATACACCACACTCAGCACCGGTAAGTGCCTCCCCCTTATCACCATGAGCTGTCCTAGCACAAATCCATCTCAAGATGTCTTGGGCTAGGTTACCTGTGCCTACCCAAAAAGAGAGGTTGTGTCCACACAAGGTTTGGAGGGAAAGACTTAGGGCAGAGATTTGTTATTTCATGCCTGACTTCAGCATAGCTTTGTAACTCCTTCTGAATGCAATAACTGCATTTGGGATCCCTTCTGCCTCTTCTGGACATGTGTTCCAGCCGCTGTTTCAGGTGATGAGAGCTGTAGTCATGGTAACGTACTTAAATTCCCCATAGATGCTCCTGGAGGCCTCCAGAGGGAGCAGTCTGTGTTTCAAGTTCAGCAGGCAGGATCGCCTCTCCGGGCTGCTCGAAGCTCCATCCAGCCTGTCCTTCACACTGCCAGGGAAGGGGCATGATGACAGCAGTTATTAATGATGAAATGTCATTTAACTATAAAAAATAACAGCCAGGGAAAGAGTGTGCAAACAGCTGTGAGTAGAGAGTGCTGCTGATGGGGCAGCAGGTTTGGGATACCCTGAAGCCCTTGGATGCAGGAGATGCTGGTTCTGCTGCTGATGCCCTGTGTGACTGTGGACAAATAATTTCACTTCTGGCTTTTTTGGGGCACTGCTCCATTTCCTGAAGGGCCTCAGAGGCTCTGTAGTACCTTGCTACTGAGGCTTTGTGCTTTTCTGAACGCTGAGCTGGATTCATACACAAACAGTTCTTGCCATACCAGTCTCATTTGGGTGGCTCAAGAAGTTAATAGCTGTGGCACTGCGGATCAGTCACAGAGGTGTTGCAGCAGGAGAAGTGAGGTCGTCTCCAGGCTGCTGAGCAGTGTGTGGGCGATAGAGCAGAATTAAGATCTCCTGTCCCCAGGGCCTGGTCTGTCTAGCCAGTAAGCCTTATGATCTATCCTAAGAAGGTTTTTACTGGTGTAACTGGGAAGTCTTTGGGAACAAGCTAGCGTGTATGACAACAGCTCCAGTTTTCTGTGCAGAATGTAATATGCAGAGGAGCCTGCATCGCATGCCACAAGGCTGGCTTTGGACTTCCCAAAGCAACATCAGCCCCTAAATCCTCAGGATGCCAATGCATCAGGCTCCTAATGCCTCAGGAGCCTTAGCCTCCTTGGGGATTGCCACCTCTGAAAACCCTAAAATATCCTGGCTCTGCACCAAGTTGTTCCCCCCATGCCTGTGCCACTGAGGGGGATGGCAGTGGTCGCAGCAGTGCCAGCAGGGAAAGCCTTCCACTTCTAAGTTAGAAGATGCTTTCTCCTCCTTTTGAACCTCATGCACTGCATCCTAGCTTGATACTCTGGGCTCAGGGAGCGTTGGCTGAGCCAGGGAGCTGCTGGGTGGCCTTAGGCTAGTTGCTGCCTTTAGTTAAGTCCTGACTTTGATGCACCTCAGTAGAATGCAAACCCCAGTTACAGTGAGGACAGAGCTGTTCACAGGTGCCTGACAACCTCTGCTCCCACCAAAGGGTTAGAGATCCTCTGGCTTTGCTCTCCCCCATCAGCTCTGGGAAACCTGGTGCCTCCATGGCTGGTGTGCAAGCCCAGACCCCATGAAATGTTATTAAAAATGATGGCCCAGCGTGGGGCTGAGAGTGTGCCAGCATTTACACAGAAATGCGAAGACCAGTTCTGCGCTGGCTCGCAGCCGCCTCTCTGCTACACAGCATCATACGTCTCCATGTTTTCCAAGTCAGCCAGTTTGGAGAGTGGATCAGGCATCAGATGCCAAGTTTTCTGACAGCTTAAATTCATTTGCAGGGGTAGGAACTGGTCAGGATTCAGGACAGGGGCTTCTCTTAGCACAGAGAAAACAAGTCAAAGGAGCAGGTATCATCCTGCTCCCTGCCTGGAGCCATAGGTGTCTTGGCTCGGTATTTACAGCCCATGAAGATATTCGAGTCGTGGTTAGAGTCTGGATGGAAGCCTTGAGCAGGGTGACATGTCTGAACAGTAAGAAGACGTAAGGCCCTTGCTTTGGAAGGAGGTGGGCTACTGAATGGAGATTCAGGAGCAAGATGTCCTGCTCAGGGCAGCCAGGTTGTCCCAGAGAACACCACTCTCTGTTCCTGCCCAGGTACCACAAGGGACTGAAGACCAAAATCAGCCACGGGTTATTGGGTTTGTCCTCACTAAACAAAGAGCAGCCTCACTGTACAGCACACAACCTGGCGTGAGGCTTCTGTGGCTCTTGCTTCGGCTGCAGTATAATCTCTATTAGAAAATGAGGCTTCTTCTGCCGGGCAATGTGAACCTTTTAGACAATGCAGCTTCGAATGAACTCACATAAGGTTTTTTGTGGTGACCTGCTATTAGGAGTGTGCTCCTGCACTATGCCAGTGGAAACCCCTAATCACCTGAGAAATTTGTGTCTGTTTGCTCAGAAGCGTAGAAAATCCACAGTTATTACCTTAGTAAGAAAAATGTGATAGGAATGATGAACTAATTACAAATAAGAGAAAACCAAAAAAAGCCAGAGTGGCAAGAGATAGCATCAAAAGTCCAGGACTTACTCTGTTTGCTCCATAATGCTTTCTTCTTGCATGAAACCCAGGTTTTTTTCATCCGCGATTATTTAGGCTTTTCCATGGGCCTTGATACCTTCCCAAAGGAACGGAAAAGGGATAAGAACTGCTAAATAAAATGAGCAATCTGTCTGGAGTCCATCAGTGTGTTCCTACTCAGCAGCTCTGGGAGATCCCCAGTGTTTAGGGATTATTGTGGGAGGAGGTGGGGGACGTGCTCAGGATTATAATACTCACTCTTCTCCCTTTCAGGTAATAAAAGCCAGGTCCAAGCTGAACTCTGCTATGCAGAGAATAAGTTTGTGTGCCCAAACACCACCCAGGATCCCCAGAAGGAGGCCAACAGCATATGGGCAATGATGGTCATTGCCCAGCTGCTGGCTGGAATCGGGACGGTCCCCATCCAGCCCTTTGGGATATCCTATGTAGACGACTTTGCAGAGGCAAATAACTCCCCACTGTATGTTGGTAAGTGGGGCCATTGCTGTATATTGTTTTGTTTCCACTGGACCTTAGAGGTGAGATGTGGAGGTGACAGGTAGGAATGCTTTTCTGGAGAGGAACCTGCAGACAAGGGCTAAGCAGCCTGTGGGACTCAGATGAGATCCTCCCCATTAAAAGGTTGGGCTGTGTCCCCCTCCCCTTCATAGTCAGCTGTTTTCTGTAGGGTTGTATTTGTGGTGTGGGTATTAGGAAGCTGAAGAATCAGGGCAAGGAGATGAGATGGATGCACTGGGGCTTCTATGTTGCATCTGTGAGAACTCATGTCATACATGGGGGTAAAGAGTAGAAAGGAAACCTCCTTAGAGGCTGCCTCCTGCTCTTACTGAGCATCAGTTGATCGTGGTTTAAGCAGAGGTATGACAGCCTTCAGAGGCCAATTAACCCAGCTTTTGCATCAAGGCTTCAAAATTGACATTTTTGCCATGGAATCAGTGCCTGCCTATGGGGACTCCCAGGCTCAGGAGGACTTCCTGACTGCAGATGGATGCTGGCTTCCATGTTAAATTACTCTTTTTTCCCTGTGAATGGCAAAACCCTCTGGTACTGGCCTGCCTATGTGAGTTTTGAGCTCAGTCCATCAGTTATTTAAAACCCCAATTCCTCCTGGTGCCAAACAATGTCTTTAAAGCAGCCAAAGGCATCAGAGTGATTTAGGAATCGAAAGCAAATGTTCCAAAATAAGGTAAGCACTAAAGGAGAAGGAAAGCCTTTGGAATTAGACTCCCAAGGACAGGCTTTGGACAAGCACTGGAGTGCTTGGCAGGGTCTCCAGACCCACCCAGTCATGCTGTGCTCCAGGCTCGTGCTGGAAAGGGCTCCTGCTCCACCTAAGAGCTCTACAGAAAGTCTCCCATGTGGGTAGTACTCGCTCCTATCAGCTCAAATATAGTAGTCTGGGCTGGCAAAAGGAGGGACAGAGCATCCTTGTCTTCCCTCAGCAACGAGGGGTCTCTGTTCCCAGGACCTCTGAATGCACTTTGGAATCCCAAACCCACAGGTCCTGAAGATGAAGGAAAATGGAACTGCCTTGTTGTTTGTAATATAGAATATTATATTATATATAAATATGTATATAAATTATATGTAAAGATATAAATATAAATTATACATATAGAGATTTTTATATACATATATATGAATATATATTATTCTGTGATTCCAAATATATAAAAATATATTTTATATATATTTATGCACATATTCCACTGCTGGGACTCTGGGAATGTCTGTGCCAGGTGATATGGCTACTAAGTCTGAATTGCATCAGTCTTGTTTTGATTTAGGTCTTAGCATCTTCCTATGAAAAGGAACACTGCTGTCTATATATGAGGTTAAATACTCCTCTAATGACCCTGTCCTTCAATACATAGGTTTATGTTGTAGAAACAAGAGTACTGCCTTGGCTAATTGGGCAGAAAAAATATGAAAGCTTTTAAACAGGTGCACAGCTGGGGCATAGCAATGGGATCAGGTGCATTCATACCCAGTACGCTCAAAGGCTCCTTACCAGCAAAATGCATGGAAATGGTCAGTGCAGTTCAAGCAAACTGTCTCTCTTTGAACATCGTCAGAAGGTTGTGCAGAGAGCTTCTTTCAGGGAGGAAAGTTAAATCTTTTCATTCCAAAGAAGTCAAAAGGAATAATATTGACCTTACAGGTTAGGTCCATGCCATCTGTTTTTTGAAAGGGATAGTTCAGCTGAACCAATGGTGGATCTGCTGGCCTGTCCGCTCTCAGTGTTTTCCACCTCCCCTGAAGTTTGCACCAAGAGTCTTTGCTTGGATCTAAGGACCGCAAAGGCTTTGTTTTCTTGGACTCCTGTAGAAGATAAAGGTCTCTGTCACCTGCTGGAGCCCAGGATGCAAGCATCCTCCTGCTCTCTGTGGCTCCCCCTTTTGTCACAGTGAATCATGGATATTCATAGTGTAGCTGACAGCTTCTAGCACATCGGTAAAGCCTTGATTACAGCAGAGCAGAGGGACTTCTCCCGCAAGCAGCTGCCTGCCCTCCTCCTAATCCTGTTAGATAAACACCATGTTCAGTATTTGAGCAATGGGAATCTTCTCATCATCTGTTTCTTAATAAAAGATGGGTTTCTCTCCTCTCTATGTTGTAACACCATTCACGCCTCACATGGGAAGACAAAAACCACATGGAAGTTACTGTTCTCTTTTCACACTGGCTCTGCTCCCTCTTTTCAGCCATCCTCTTTGCCATTGCTGTGTTCGGCCCTGCTTTTGGATACTTGCTGGGATCTGTGGTGCTGCGGCTCTTTGTGGATATTGGGAGAGTTGACATTGGTGAGTATTTCTCAAGTAGTGATGGCCCTCCTAAAAGTCCTCTGTGAGCCAGAAGGTTACTCTGAGAGACAGCTTCAACCACCAGTTCCATGACCCATGAAATGGCTCCACTGGAAAGAGCCCTAGTACATTTCTCAACTCCATCTCCCCATGAGGAAAGCTACAGATGGTCCTGAAGCAGAGCCCTGTGACAGGGACATTTCAGTGTCCTGCTCATGGGGCTGCACTGAAACACTGGTGGGCATTGCTGGGGTCTAACAACTGCCACCATGCTGAGGAAGTATCACACTACCCCAGCATGGTGGTGGAGAGGAGCAGGGACATCTGAAGCATTCAGGGATGGAGAAGGCAACCACAGGGCAACCACTGCCCTGTGGGTGCCCAGGAAGACTCGAGTCTACTGGTCCTTCTCCTCACCTATTAGATATCTGCAAAGAGACCTATCTGCAAAGAGAGGGATCGAGCCAACCCCACCACAAGGCTTATTTTCTTTATCTGTGGTGCGTCCTGATTATTTCTGGTAACTTAATCACTAAAGAATTCTCCCCAGCTCCATCGTTAACGTGGCTTTTTCCTGTGTTTCCTTAGAGAGATCAGAGCTCGCCTGACATTTTTGTCCGGTGCCTGATAAGAATAATAAATGAACCTGGGGCAGGAAACAGCAAAAAGCCTTGGCTCGCTCCCTGCGGCGGCAGATGGATTTAGCAGCCTCTGCCTGGTCGCTCCATGATGACGTCCGAGCTCCAAAGTGGAGTAGTCCTGTTTGGGGAAGCGGGGCGATTGTTTCAGTGGGGTGTGGGCTCCTCTCCTGCCGCACCCTGGCACAGGGCTCCCACCCGGAGGCTGCTGCTGGTTCCTTTCCCAGCTTTAACGTCCTGATGATGGGGAGGTGCAGTCCCCATGCCAAGCCGAGTAATCCATCAAGCTCCCGTGAGCATCACTTGGCCCAGCCGAAGGATGTCTGCACTGGAGACTGAAGCGGCTCTCACCTTCTCCTCCTTTTTCCGGAGAAGGCGCCTAGAGTTTCATCCAGTCGGAAACAGGCTCATTAACAGCACTCTTCTGCCTGCACGGGTCTTTTCCCTTGGTCTCTGCAAGCAGAGACTGACCAAGCCTGGAACAATGGGAGTGCAGTTTGTTCCAGGAATGTAGCTGTGCCCTTTCCCGGTCACTGTCTCAGCTCAGCATCCCTGGCAAGGCTGCATGGTCAAAACCTGCCGTAGGCTCCAGGCAGAAGAGAATGGAATCAGGCTCCCATAGAAGGATCCCGGCCAGAGGAAAGGTGGCAAAACACAACCAGGGCTGGGCTTGCTGCCAACACTGGTGGGAGCTCTGATCTCCATCCATTTGCTCTTCCTTGCCGCTGGTCAGACCCTTGGACTTGTGCCCACATGGACTGTGTGCTCCACCAGTCCACACGTGCATGGATGTTTGCCCCTTTCACCTTTAGATGTGCGGGAGCAAAGTTCTTACAGTAGGTCCTTGTGTCTTGCAGCTACTGTGGCGCTGACACCAAGGGATCAGCGCTGGATTGGAGCCTGGTGGCTGGGACTGCTGATCTCCTCAGGCTGCTTGGTGCTCACATCCATTCCTTATTTCTTTTTCCCTCGGTACATGTTGAAAGGACAGGTGAGACCTCATCTCCAGAGGGTCAGAACACCCTGATGGCTGGGCTGTGCCCATGGGCAGAATACCTGTCCCCAGAGGAGAGGGGTGGGAGGGAGAAAGGGAGCCTTCAGCCCTTCTCAGATGGGGGTACAAATTCTCACAAGGGAAAAGTCTCGTTCTGCTGGTGATGGCCGTATCCCCTGCAACCCCCTTGGCAAGGTCATGCACCCTTGGTGCCAGCATCATCATCATCAGTGACAGCCCCTGCTCACAGCAGAGCGTCCTGAAATGTGGCATACATGAGAGCAGCACCGGATTAAAGCTGGGCGGAGAAGTGTGGGGGGTGTGTGTGATAAATGGGATATCCTTTTGGGAACAAATTGCAGAAAAGGGACAAATTTCCCATTAAACCACATTCTAAAAGATGCAAAATTATTAAAATGCTTCATTTCAGTGCTTTCAAAGCCAAGCCCCACTGGTTTATTTTCAAAATAGTTCCGTCTCAAAATTGTTTAATCATCAATTCTTTAAAGGTCAAAATCAAAGCCAAAATGTTTCATGATTATAGCTAGAGGACTCTCCAGGCTTGAGCTGACCTGTGCCCAACCTTCATTTTTAGCCTTTTGCAGGTATCTCCTCAGGGTTAAGGAGAGAAAAGCTTCCCAAGTCCTTAAAACATCTTGGATCAGGACAAGCTTTTGCCTTGCAGCTCTGCTCAGGAGCTGCAGTGATTTTTGAGCTAATTCACCCCTTTGCTCTAATGGGCAGGAAAACGGTCAGGTTTGACTGGGGGTCAAATGTATCTGGGACAGACCCTGCTCCTCCTGAGCTTTGCTGCGTGCCGGGATGGTGCCAGCCATGCATGTCTTCTCACCATGGGTTGCTGCTCTTTCCTCCCTCCCCAGGACTCGAACATGGAGGCCGGCATGCTCAGGAAGATGGAGAAGGGGATGGCTGAAGAAACCTCCCTGCTAGAGTTCATAAAAAGTAAAGGACTGGCACATAAAGGCGAGGGTGAACAGGGCCTCAGGCCATGCTGGGTGGGTGGAGATCACCACACTGTTGTTTCCAAGCTGAGGGTGCTTCTTGGGAGCCCTTGAGCCCATCCATCATGTCACGTGGAGATGCCAGGGCCAGCTCAGGCACCAGGAGGGCTGTAGAATTCCCTTTCCTAAGACGAAAAGATGGAAAGATGGAAGACGGACACAGCCTCCCTCTTGCCATAAGACAGTGGGGCCTGAACTGTTTCTGAAAATTGGTTTGAGGCTCTTAAAATGGCATGAAAGCACTCGGTTTAACCCACAGCTCCAGGAGAGGGCATGGGACTGCCGGCACCACCAGCCGCTGCTTTGAGAAGGTCACTGCGCTGCAGCTTACGCTGGTTTGTTTATGCATAGCTGGAACAGGCTTGAGTAGGGATGTCGCTAATGAGACCAGTTTAATGACTTTTTTTAGCTCCATGATTGTTTCTTTCCAGCTAAAGCCCCTCCCTCCTTCCCTCTCCATCCACCAAAGTCATATCCTGGAGCCGTCAGCTCCCTCTGTCTCATTGGGCTTTGATGAACAAAGACGATCCCGTCTTTGCTAGAAGGGGAAGGCTAATTAGGGACCAAATAAACAGAGCTGCTCCTGGGGAGCCTGGAGTCAGCCTGCGTCTGCTGGAAGGGCAGGGGGACATGATGTCCCACCAGGAAAATACACTGTGTTCGTCAGCAGCAGGAGCCAGGCCTTGCCCTTACACAGCCAGCGGAGCTCTGCCAAAACCCCTGAGGCTTTGCCTGTTTGCACCACCCAAGGGTATGGGCCCTGCTCCAAACAACTGCACTGTGGCTGCTAAGTACTCCAGATGCTTGTAAGTTTGGAAAGCATGGGAGGAAGGCAGTGGGCAGAGCTACTTTCCGCCTCACTTCCGAGGGCACTTTGGCCATGATCTGGGGCACATTAGGATGGCCTCAGTCATCCCTTGTCTAAATTCATCCCCATGAACTCACTGGGAGCAGTCTAAGGTGTGTGTTTTTTTCACAGTATGAATGGCCGATGTGAGGATCATATGGCTGAAATACATTTTTCCTGCTGATTCCCTGCAGGATTCCCAAAGATCTTTCTCAGGCTGCTCCTCAATCCCCTCTTCATCCTCCTGGTGCTGGCACAGTGCAGCTTCTCCTCGGTCATCGCAGGTCTGGCCACCTTCCTCAACAAGTTCCTGGAGAAGCAGTACGGTGCCTCCTCCTCGTACGCCAACTTCCTCATTGGTGAGCAGTACAGTACAGTGGAGAACACCCATCAGTAGGGAGCCACCTCCCCGTATTCCCCAGGCTTATTATAACCCTGTGGGAGGAAGTCCCTGGAAACTCATTTTCAGATGAGACCTAGGGATCACCTCAAGGTGGTTGATGACTTTCCTGATCTGAGATGTCTGCAGAAGGCCAGGCTGTCTTGCAGCTCTCAAAGACTCTCCACAGTCGTAGTTCACTGTGGTGAAACAGCTCTGGATCACTCAGATGCTTAAAGATCATAGTAATCATAGAATGATCTGGGTTGGAAGGGATCTTAAAGCTCATCCAGTTCCAACCCCCTGCCATGGGCAGGGACACCTCCCACTAGAGCAGGTTGCTTGAAGCCCCATCCAACCTGGCCTTGAACACTGCCAGGGATGGGGCAGCCATGGCTTCTCTGGGCAACCTGTGCCAGCGCCTCAGCATCCTCATAGGGAAAAGCTGCTTCTTCATCTCTAACCTGAATCTCTCCTCTTTCAGTTTATAGCCATTGCCCCACGTCCTGTCACGACAGGCTTTTGTAAAAGCCTCTCTCCAGACTTCTTGTAGGCCCCCTTTAGGTATTGATGTTGCAAGAGCAAGCGATTATGCACCAAGCTTGATTACCCAAATTCCTGAGGCTGAGGTTTCTCATAGGTGCCAGCTGCCTTGGGGTTTGGTCTGCTGTAGGTAAAGGTGGGTCTGTGGGTTCTCCCAACCACCACGATGTCCACAAAGCTACTACTGCGACCCGCTGCCCACAGAGAGGTGCTTGGCAGGAAGGACCCTAAGCTAATGCCTTTGTTCTTCTGCAGGAGCTGTGAACCTGCCAGCAGCAGCACTCGGGATGCTCTTAGGAGGAATCATCATGAAGCGCTTTGCCTTCTCCCTCCGGGCCATTCCCCGGTTTGCCGTGGTGGTGCTCGTCTTCTCCATCCTCATCTGCCTGCCCATTTTCTTCATGGGCTGCTCCACAGGGCGCATCGATGGGATCTATTCCCCCAGGTAACTGCAGGTGATTCGGTGGTTCCCAGCTTATTGTTCCTCCAGCTCTTGACCTGTTTATTCATGGGGTGGGATGCATGCAAGTGGATAGGAAGAAGCAGTGGACATCACCGTGCTACTGCTTGCTCCTTGATTCCGCTGCCTGGAGGAGATCTAAGTGCTATACAGCGCCAAAAGACTGGGAGGAAATTTAGTTCCTGATTTTCTGTACTGAACAAGCAGGGTTTATTTTTCACTCTGTATTTCTAGGGAGAAATCAGTAGTATTAGTGCTCATGTCCACATTGGCATCTCGTGCGCTCCCTTTGTTCCGGCCCAACATCACCTTTCTCACCAGGGTGGAAAGTTTTGGCTCTTACCACGTCTTTTTTTAAGATAAATATTGCATTTAGGCTCCACCCCAGGATTAGACTCCACCAAGTGCATCATGCTCATTTCCCAATGCACTGCCAGCGAGGGCCTTTTGTACAGATGCTTCCCTTCGCCAGCAGTAAGCCTCCTGTCCCAGGGGCACGGTGAAAGGGTGAGCAACAGGGCAGTCCATGTGCTTCTCCCTCTTAAAAACCACTTGAATAACCATGGTGAAGGAAAGCAAAGCACTCTGCAAATGCATACGTGCTCTGAGATCTGCACGGCACGCCCCATGAACTCAAGAGTGTATGGAAGCCCCTGAGGCACTGGTATCCCAAGCTTTCTGTGTGAGAGCAGGGCTTCAAATGTGAGGAGACCCCTTGGCTCAAGGTCAGGTGCTGCAGAGGCTGAATTTTGGGAGGCATCTTGGACTTGCAGTGTTCACCTCTTGCCACCAGTGTCAGTGTCTTAGTTCCTCTGGGACACACTTGTCTGAATAGGCTTTGCTGGTGTAACAAGGAGGCAAATGCATGGGCAAAGAGGTTGTTTCCTTATATTATTTTGGAAACCTCCCCCCTGCAATGGCAGCAGCGCATAAATGCCTTTTGCTGGATCCCCAGGTAGCTGAGGTCTACGCGGATGGGTTAACATGAGCTCTGCTCCATCCCTCCATGCCCAAGGGCAGGTCCCTGATGCCAGCTTCCAGCAGAAGACAGACCGTGCTGCTCCAGCAGATGCATTCTCTTAGCTAGTAAGGCAAGACAGGACAGATAATTCAGTTTGTCCTCTTGACTTTCACGCTGCTGTCTGGCTTGTTTGGAAATGAGCCCGCTTCCAGTTTCTGTCTGAATGGCGTTTCCAGCTGGGGCTGCTTGCACATCTGTTTGTGCAGTTCTGGATGGAGCCCAGATGTATTTCTCCAGGCATTTGGCTGTTCGGTTTTCAGCTGGGAAGGGGGGAAATAAGAAGTGTGTGAGTACTTGTTTGCAGACATAACATAATTACTGCTAAGAAGTTCCACGTACACTTGCAGAGGTACCTGCAGGGGATCAGGGCCTGGCAGAAGGCCAGCCTGCTGCTGGCGGTGTCTCAGCGCAAATAGGAACAGGGAACCTGGTCAGCCAGTGAGAGGGATTTCACGTTCTTTATGTGCTATTTCTTCATTTTTGATGATTTTCTTTTTCTCCTCTTTTTTGGCAGTACATTGAGTTCCCAGCAGCAGGTTAAGACGCCGACGGGGTGCCACTGCTCTGAGCACGTCTTTCACCCAGTGTGTGGAGAAAACAATGTGGAGTACATCTCCCCCTGCTTCGCTGGCTGCACAAACAGCACCACCGATTCCTCCACTCCCAAACAAGTGGTGAGTAAAATAAGTGGATTGCAAAGCAGAGTGCATCTTGCTCGCTGGTGACAAGGGAGGCTGCAGAGATGCTGTAGGAACCTGACAAAAGCAGTAACAGGGTAAATCCTAGTATGCACGGAGGTCTACCAGAGGAGCTGAAGTCCTGAGAAGGCACGATAGAGAACCGTTGTCATGCCTTGGGATTCTGCTTGGAGAAATAGGGATGGAGACACATCTCATTGCAGGATGCCGTGGCCATGCCTAAAAATTGGATCTGATGCTCTTGTCAGTGTTCTGCAAAGTGATGTGGTCTGGTGCATCACTAGAACTCTTGCTCTTGGCTTTGGGAGTTCTATGTTTTGTTCTTTCCAAATGTTTCCAACAGATCTACAGGAACTGTTCCCTGATTCCTGCAGGGAGTGGGCTGTCCTCTGCCAAGACAGGCTCCTGTCCGCTCAGCTGCTCTCACATGCTCCTTCCTGCCATATTCCTCATCTCCTTTGCTGCCCTGGTAGCCTGCCTGTCCCACAACCCCCTCTACATGATGGTTTTACGGTAAGCAATGGGCAGAGAAGGTCACAAGGCACAGGGGAACCCATGATGTAATGGGTTCCCCATGCTGGGATCAGTGGGGCCTCTTTAACATGCAACAGGCAAAGAAAGATGCTCCACTAAATGCAGAGCCACCGCCTGCTCTGACCTCCCATGGCTTCTCTCCTCCAGGGTGGTGAACCAGGACGAGAAGTCATTTGCCATTGGAGTCCAGTTCTTACTAATGAGACTGCTGGGTGAGTGTCATAGCCTAAGAAGGCTGGGGGAAGGCAGCAGCATGCTCAGAGGCTTGCCTGAGCCCCAGGAGGTGTTGAACCCCCTTGGTGGCAGCCAGCAAAGCATGCAGGCAGGGGCAGCATGGGCAGCCTGACTCCATCCTCCCTTCTCCAAAGCCTGGCTGCCAGCTCCGGCCATGTTCGGTGCCCTCATCGACTCCTCCTGCATCTACTGGCAGAAGCAATGCACTCAGCGACGGTTCTGTGCCTACTACAACAACGACTTCCTCCGCAACAGGTACCCCTGCCATGTGTCCCCAGCATGGATGGCCATGGGGATGATCCCCAGCTCAGCCTGGTGCCAGCTGGGAGGTGACACCTCCAGACATGGAGTCTCCCTGCTCTTCTTCCAACAGATACCTGGGCCTGCAGATAGGCTACAAGGTGGTGGGCACTATCCTCCTTGCCCTCATCAGCTGGAAGGTGAAGAGGAGTAAGGAGTACAACGTGCAGGAGAAGGCAGCAGGGCTGGTGTAACCCACCCGAGGACTGACTCCACACCCCCCATTACCCATTGCCAGTTGTTCCTCTCTTTTGGATTAGTTTTTCCTCCTAAGGGAGCAACTTCACCTTAGCAGCTCTGAGCTCCTCTCCTGCAGCCTGTGACAGGGCCATCCTCCCAGCGAGGGGTGCTCTATGCCAGCCCATCCTGGGACCAGCTTCTCCCAGGCTCTCCAGCTGCACCTTGCCCATCACTTTGGAACAGGAGGCAGACAGGGACTGGAGCACAGCCCCATTCTATATATCCAGAGAAGTGCCTCTTGGGGGTGACGGTCCCCGCTCTGGTGTGATGTTTGCCAGCCAGGTAATGCTCTCCTGGCTGGGATGGGAGCAGGAGGGACAACTGCCAACCCTGAGTCTGTCCTGTGTCCCTCCCTGCCCGCACCCCTCGCAGAGGTCAATGTGGACACTGCACACGTGAAGTTATCACCAGGGGTTTACGGGGGGGGGGGGGGGGGGGGTTTGTTGCTTTTTATTATATTTTTTTTCTAAATAAAGGTCACTTTTCCAACTGTGGTGCTTTGCTGGTCACAACCCCATGCCCTGAGAGTTGTCCCCACTGGTGGGGGCGTCTGCCGGTCACATCCTGGCAGACGTTGAGTGCATTCCTCACTGGCCAAGGTGAAGAAAGGATAGCAGATGTGGCATGTATTCCTCCACATAACTCCACAAGTGATGAGGGGCTGTACAGAGCAGGCAGGCTGTGCCATCTCCCAGCCCTCTACACCCTGCCTACACCATCCATCTGCAGGCATGATGGGACATGGGGAGCTTCTCCTCAACCCACACCCCCAAATCCTTCTCCTCAGGGCTGCTCCACCCAGCCTGTGTTTGTACTTGGGGATTACCCTGACCCAGGTGCAGGACCTTACACTTGGCCTTATTAAACTCCGTGAGATTCACATGGTCCCACCTCTTCAGTCTGTCAGTGTCCCTCCGGATCCCATCCCGACCCACCAGCGTGCTGACTGCACCACACAGATCAATTATCTAACATTCAGACTAAGGAGTAAACACACACTACAAACCAAGACAAACCTAAAGCTCCGCGTGTGGAGAACACATTGGTTTTCGGTAACACAGACCAGGCTACCAAGCAGAAGGCTGATTTCCAATATCATCAATGTTAAGCAGAAGGAAAGCCCCAGTCCATGCAGATTTAACACAGCTGAGAAGAATCAAGGCAAATACAGACAAAAACAAGTCTTGAGAACAAATATTTCAGAAAAAAAAAAAAAGTGTAAGGAATATTTTTAATCATAATAACTTAAAACCAATCATGGCCTCATACCGCCTTCCCACTTCATCCGAGCAGGAGGCTGGTCTTTGCAAGCGAAGTAACTACTCAAAGAAACAGCAATACTGTCACTTCAGCATTATGAATTCAAAGCAGGCAGTCCAAAAAGGATCTCCAGCTAAAGGAGTTCAAAGCATGACAAACATGTTCCAACAGTATTCTGGCTGCAGGAAATACAACATAGTTTGCAAATACAACCCCCCCCACCTCCTGCAAGGATAACAGAAGAGTCACTGGGTTCAAAAGACTAGAAATGCTTTGTTACGAGCAGAGTCTTTGCTAAAGACTGTTTTTGCTCTTTCCAACACTATTAACACTTGGCAATGCTACAGGGAGGCAGAGAATGCCCCAGAAAGCAAATGAACACAATAGATCAGTTGAGTGATGAAGGGAGCATCAAAACAGAGAAGAGGAGCCTGCAAAGGACAAAAAAGAGTCTACGAGGAGCCAGCTGCTCTTACCTACCCTAAAACAAAAGGGGATGCATCAAAAACAAAGGGGATATGTCAATGTCATAGGACCTCACAGTGTGGAGAGCAATCATTATCACATAGGTGCAGCGTAGAAATGATACCCCATCAGAGCAGAAAGCTCTATGAAGCTGCTGGGCAAGGCAACTGTGTTTTAAGGCTGATCAAGAAGGGGAAGCTGAACGCACAGCACCAGGCTCTTGTCTCACACCTGACTACCACCAATGTTGTGGGAAGATCTCCCTTTGGATAGCCAATACTCCTTGCCAAAGCATGGGAAGCAGGAGTGCAAATGTCTCTTGGACAGTTCAGAAGAATGCTGAATGAGAGCCCTCCAATGCTCCAAGCAGCCTCCAGAGCCATCAAGACAGCTACAGGCATTCCATGAATCTTCCCTGCAAGATTAACAGTTGAGATCACACACAGAGCAGCCACTTTGGTTTTAAACACCACAAATGAAAATTAATTGGGAAAAACACTGCTTTCTCCTCTTCATTAAGCATCTTCCTCAGGAGAAAGAATCACACTACCTTGCTAGCAGCTCCTTGACTTTCCCTCTCTTTGCCATGACTGCTGACTAACTACACACACAAAAAGATCTTGCTGCAGTCACTGGAGCAGCAGACAATCAAGAGACTGCACAGCAAATGCCTGTCACGCCACATCTCACACGTAATGTAGGTATGAATGTGAAAACTTGCTCACCTCATGATTACAAGCTAAGACCCTATTATAAACTCTGCCACTTGCAGCATGTGCATACATGTCTGAAGTACGAGGAGGAGAAGCAGAGTGAAACAAGCTTTTAGGACACAGCCCTCATTAAAGAAAAACTGCCAAGAACTGTCCAACAGCGGAAATCACCTGAAGATACAGGACACTGCAGCTGGACACAGGCAGAGCACAGTGACAAAGCAGAGCTGCCAGCCTCGCTGTGGTATCTGACAGGCCACTCCAGTCCCACAGAAATGGAACTGCACCATTTTGGAACAACAGCAAGGTAGGAGACACAGAGGAAAACACCATTTTATCCTCAATGATTGCCTAACTGAGAGTCTGTGCACTTTGTCAGGACAGCACAGGTGATTGTGAACAGTGCTCCTAACCAGTGAGAGGCTGGGGAAGGAATTCCAAATCAGCAGGTGATTGGCAGCTCCGAGAGGCAGCAGGGTCGCAATGCTAAACCAAGGAAGAAGAAAATAAGCAGACTCCAATCTGTAAAACTCACCTGGCAATGCACTCCTTCCTAATTTGCTTGGCAACTACCAAATGAAAGCTTAAAGATTAAGAAAACACAGAAGCCCAGATGGTCAGCATCCCAGAGCAAGACAAAGGAAAAGGGGAGAGAAAAAAAATGTTGCAGTATAGAGACAGAGGAAATCACACCAGCAATTGTGTCATGTTGCTCACAAGCCCATGAGCACCAGAGGAAGATACCACAATGCCTTTTTCCAGGTTAAGTTTCCTCTTTCTAAAGCAAGAACAGATTTGAGTGCTTCAGGCCCTCTTTTTCCTTTCAGTGCCCTAGTGTCCTGCCTCTCCAAGTCTCTCCCTCCAGCCTTGCTCTTCTCCGTTCAGGCGATCTTGGCCAGCCATTTCTCGAGACCTTCAAAGTCAGCACCTCCCTCCTCTCCCTTGCTGCCCCGAGCACTGCACTCCACGAATTCCACCTTCATGGGTAGCTGGGAGAAGTCAAAGTCTTTGCCCTTCTTTCCCAGCTGGGCAGGGCCCCCAATGGCTGAGCCATCCAGACTTGTCGGGGCTGCAGAGCGGGTCACTCGTAAGGTGTTGCTGCAAACAGAGAAGGGAAAGTGTCAAGAACTGTGAACCAGGGAAACATTACCTACACCGTGATGGCCGAGATGTTTTGTACCCAGCTCTGTCAGCAGGATACCAGCTACACCAAGGGTAGAAGGTCTCATGGCTCTCTCCTCTGAGGCACAGGCAGGCACTCTGGCCACTTCTTTTAAGTACCTGCTAGAAGGTACAGCTGCAGAGAGGCAGCTTACAATATAGCACAGTCTGTAAGCCACTTTCTCCTCCTTCCACTTCCTCTTAGAACTTGAAATTAGCAATAGATCATATATCATTCTTCTTCCCAGGTTAACGTCCTTCCTAGGAGAGGATACAGAACCAACATGGGGTCCCAGACTCCTCCAATGCCCATTAGAACAGGAGAACTAGAGGCTCTCTCCCCAGCTGCTTTTCATGCCAAGCCCTTTTGAGTCAGAGCAGACCTGAAAAAAAACCCAACCCATGCCAGTACAACTGAGCAGAGCTACTGGGATCTTCACACCACTCACAGAAAGTCTGACATCTGGATGCAAACTCTGGCTGCACCTGAAAGAGCACAGCGCCCTAGGCAGGGAAGGTATCACTGAATTAGGTATGGAAGCGTTTAGGAAAAGACTGGGATGTTGCTTCCCCAGCCCACAGCTTCTACGAGGCCATACACTGTCTATGCCTACTGCTTTTTTGCATGATTTAACAGGGAGCAATCTTCTCTCATCCTGGTTACACATAAACAGATAAAACAGACTGCTCATTTTCCACAATGAACTTGGATGCGGCTTAAAAGGATGTTCACTGAGCCCTGAGGTAAGAAACAGAAAGAAGAGAGAAGCTCACATGGTTTAAGATCCAATTCCATACTTACAGCTCTTTTTCCAGCTGCTGTTGAATAAGTTTTGCTGATTTTGCCATTGTGACATCTAGACAGAGAAAAGAAAAGGAAATCAGCTCTTTGGTTTTATGTCTGAAATAAGAAACCTGGTACCTCTTCCTAATGGCACATTAAGGCACACTTCGACTGTGCAGTCCTAAGAGCTACCAGGACAAAGACAGCTGTGTCTGCACTAGAATAAGGGATGCCAGAGCTTGGGTTTGCAGGTGTGAATAGAAGCAACACAGAATCCTGGTAAAATGGAGGGAATTAGTTTCTTCTTGCTGGGCAGCAAGTTGATTCAAAGAAATGATGGGATCTGATGTCACGACGACAAGCCCAGCACTCTAACCTGTCCTGGCATTATAGAGCTCAACACAGCACTTTCTAACCTATGGAATGTGGAGCCATGAAGGCCTCAGGAAACTTGTGAAGTAGTGCATGAAATAACCAGGAAAACCAAACCTGATAGTGCCCAAAAGCTTCAGATTGTTATACAGGGATCCACATTCCACTGTAAAAGCCATAGGGATCTGAAAATCTATTCTTTTCCAGTAACTGGATGTTCCTGATTACCCAATCAAGAGAAAATATATAATCTCACCAGCTAAATGGCTGCATGATTTTAACACTGAAACTATGAAGTGTGTACAAATAATTCATTATGTGCAAATTAATCCCATTTTCAACTGCCTGCTGATTCATGAAGACAGTAAGTTCTGTACAAGCAGAAAGCCACCTGCCTTATTTCAGCTCATCTAAAAAGCTGTAGCTCTCCCAAGTGGTGCTTCTCTGCAAAACTACTAGATATACCTGGCCTAAGAATTCTTCCAGTGGCTGGCAGAAATGTTCCTGCTGAGTAGCCCACGGTTAAAACCAAGTTCCAGCCTTCATTTTGCTGGAATCCCAACTCCTCAGAAATTCAGCATCTATGGCATGAACCCCTAAGGTTCATTCAATTCAAGTCCCAAATTCAACGTCCAGGCTACAAGGCAGCACACATACCTTGCTTATTACAAGCAATCAGGAGCGCGGGTGCATTTTTCAGCACAGTGCTATCAACCAAGACCTGGTACAGGAACTCTGCCACATCCTTCACCTCCCGCTGAAAGGCCACACTATCCACCACAAACACGATGGCTCTGGAGGAAAGAGGGAAGAACATGTGCTGGGTGTGAAGTTCTGCGACCACCTTCCCCTACAAGCATTCCAGCCTGAGCTAAGGTATTTGTTTCCACATATGACCTCATCCAACCCAAGAGCAGGTTAGCACGTGCTGTCTGAAATGCACCCCATGTCCAGCCCCAGCAGAACATCTTCTCTCTGCCCCAGGAATATACCACATCCCCTAAACTCTCCACTGCAGTTGCTTTGCCTCCTGATGCACTACAGACACAGGTTAAGTTGGAAAGCAGAACAATAACTAAGCCTGGCTACCCCATCAGAGAGCTCTGTCCCTCAGGGCACCACTACACAGAGGGAATCCCGTCCAGCTCACAGCATCCCCTGCACCATCATTTTCTACCCCTTTCCAAAACATTACCTGCCCCCTCCTTCCTCCTCCAAGTTACCTGGCTGCAGCCTTGAATCTCTCCAAGAACTGAAGCCGCAAACTCTCATGGCCTGGAAGGTCTATTAAGGTGACGTTAGCGCTCTGAGGACAAAAGCAAGAAAGCATTAACAACACCTAATCTAGGGAAACCTAGATCCCCAGTGATCGCAGACTGGGGAAAACCAGTCTGCTAGTGGATTCCAGTTAGCCTGGTGTTGAGGCAGCAGTGGGTGAGTGAATCCCTATACCAGGCAGAAGCATGTAACTCTCCCCAGTATGAACCCATGTATCGTTCACATACACACACAACCTGCCCAATTCTGATAGGCAAAAAAGATGCTGAGAAAACATTCACAACCAGGACTCAGTAAGGAGGGCACCAATGCCAGCACCATTCACTGTTGCTGAGAGGACAGAGTATGACCGCAGGGAAAAGAGAATGCTCAACCCCACTACAACTACAATGCACGCAGCGTGAGTGACAAAGATTTATCAGTACACCAGCAGATTTACACCATCCCTGGAGTGACAGCACATAGGTCTCTGCGCAGCAAAATCATGAACTCCTGTCCTGCAAGTCCCCAGTAGAGAATACTGATCTTACAGCCTCTTAATCAAGTTATCTGTTCATGCACGCCACCTACCCAAGTGCAAGTCTACCTAAACACACAAAACTTTACTGGGAATAACACAAAAAAGCTCTTGCAAGAGACTTTTTACACTGAAAGCTGCAAATGTTTCCCTTTCCACAGCATGTCAGCCACAGCAAGGACATTTAAGAGCACAAATGCCTCTCTCACACTCCTGATCAAGATGGGGCTGAGCAGGATCATGTCACTATTCTCAAGATGATGCTCATCGTTCTCAAGAGGGGAAGAGAGCACTATCCAAGAGCTCACCTACCCACTGCTCTCAGATTGTAATGGAAACCTTGTCTACTATTTAAAAAATACAAATAACCAGAAAAGCAGCAGTCCACCTTGCAGCATTCCTCTTCCTCTCCCCCTCTAAATACTTGTCTGCTCAATCTTAGAGACACAAAAATCACCCTGTACTGCCCTTCACTAAATCTTTAGCCTCTTATTATTAACAGTTACTGAAGATCGCCATAGAGAAGCCACAAAACCATCCTCTACTTCAATTCCCCAGCACGTATCGTGCTGCCAGCTTGCTGCTTTCGCTGCCACACGTGCACCCAGCACAAGAAACACTTCTGAAATGAAAGAAATTGCTATAAACTGATTAGGTCTGTAGCAGTCCAGCACCTGAAATTTTGACACCACGTGAAGTTCAACTTTAAGAAGGCTCTTCTTAAGCCTGCTTTTAATTTCAGATTTTCTTGGGAGAAACTGAAATTACTGCCAAGCAAACAAACCGAGTATGACAGAACAATGTTCCCTCACACATCTCCCTCCGGCTCCAAACCACAACACTGTCCTCACAGCGCTGCGTGTTTCATTCCACTTGTAAAAGCAGCTCCTTTTCCTCTTCTACAGGAAAAACCACCACACACTGCCCACCTTTCACACCGTGATACACAGACCTGGTTTTCAGTCAAATTTCACAATTTGACAAGCAAATTAAAAAGCGCCTGCAGAGCTGAGGAGCCCCTAACACCTCCCAGTATTTTCCTGCCTTCTCAGCTCTGATCGCCCAGAAAAATCCTATCCTACACTCAAACCAAACTGGAGACTGATTTCGAGCTGCAAAGACTGAGCAGCACAAAACTATCAAGCCAGGTTTAGCACAGAGACCAGAAAAAAACAGATACCAGTTGCTGTAGAAACCCTTCACAAGTTACAGCCAGAAACCTGCCTGCTCACCTTGTCGCTGCTGACTCTGTAAACTGCAGAGCTGTCGGTTATCGAAGTCTGGGTATCCCGGTATCTGCCTGTCAATAGCTGTGGGGAAAAAAGTCATTTTCAGAAGGAGGCCAGAGGAACACTGGCATCGCATTCTATCCATTCAAAAACTGAAATGATCTGTAAGGGGACTTGAGTTATCCACTGATACCTCAAGACTTGTGATACCCATTTCAATTTATGTGCATGAAACAGTTTCAGGTTTGGGGTGTTGTTGGGTTTTTTTTTCCCTAAAAAACACTCATTAAAAGAAAAACATAAAGCACATTGCGTGCAGTTCTGGTGTCCCCAACACAAGAAGGACACGGAGCTGTTGGAACAAGTCCAGAGGAGGGCCACGAGGATGATGAGGGGACTGGAGCACCTCCCGTAAGAAGAAAGGATGAGAAAGTTGGGGCTGTTGAGCCTGCAGAAGAGAAGGCTGCGTGGAGCCTTCCAGTATCTGAAGGGGGCCTATAGGGATGCTGGGGGGCAACTCTTCTTTAGGGACTGTGGTGACAGGAGAAGGGGTAACAGGTTCAAACTTAAACAGGGGAAGTTTAGATTGGATATGAGGAAGAAGTTCTTTACTGTAAAGGTGGTGAGACAGTGGAACAGGGTGCCCAAAGAAGTGTGAATGCGCCATCCCTGGCAGTGATCAGGGGTTGGAAAGAGCCTTGGGTGACATGGTCTGGTGGAAGGTGTCCCTGCCCATGGCAGGGGGGCTGGAACTACACGATCTTAAGGTCCTTTCCAATCTAAACCATTCTATGATTGTTAAGCCCAGAAGGAAGACAGTGTGCCTCCCAGTCTTTCACCTCCCCCTGCCCCAGGTGGGCAGTTCCCCGCCTGGGGCTCCATCCGCAGCAGCTACCAGCACCCCATTCCCCACTCACCCTGGCGAAAAGCAGCGTCTTCCCCGCGTCGCAGAGGCCCAGCAGCAGCACCGCCTTCCGACTGCTCCTCCTGCCCTGCACCAGCCTCCAGATCACTGCAGGAGAGAGCACAGAGCACCTCAGCCCGCCGCGGGCACCTCAGCGGGGTGCTCCCGGGCGGGCCCACAAGGCGCGATCAGCGCGGGGAAGGGGGTCCGCAGACCCGCGGGGTCCGTAACTCACGGAGCGTGACGATAACGGCGATCAGCGCCAGGAGGACGGAGAGCATGGTGGGGCCGGGAGTCCCCAGCTCCCGCCGCAGCGCCTCCAGGTGCGGCTCCAGGGCCCCCGCCATGCCTCACACGTCGCCTCGGCCGCCCCGCTTCCGCTTCCCGCCCCGCGCGAGGGCTGCCGGGGGGCGCGCGGGCGCATGGGAGTTGTAATGCCGGGGGTGTCGGGTGCTGAGGAGGAGGGTTGGGAGCGGGCGCCGTGCTCCGTGTGTCGGACTGGCTCTGGAAGTCGGGGGACGCGTTGGCTTTACAGCATCAGGGGGGTTCGTGCATGGGAAGGCGCTGGGAAGCAACCTCCCGAGAGCGTGGAGGTACCAGGAGGCGATTGCTCCCCTCGTCCTTGGTTTGAGACTTTGAGCACCTTGAGGTGTTTGGCCGCATCTAGGTCCTCGGTGTGGTTTCGGGCTCCCTGTTTCGGGCTCCCTGTTTCAAGCTCAGAGCAAGACCGGCAGGGACTGGAGGCTCGCCCTGTGGGTGATGCTGAAGAGCCAGGATGCGTTGGGATTGAAGAAGAAATGGCAGTGAGGGGCGAGGCGAGGCAGCCCCCCGCGGACCTCACCCTCTGCGGCACGCCACCGACATAAAGGGGGCTGCCATAGCCCGCGGGGTCCCCCATCGGCTGCCTAAAGCCTACGGCGCCCGGGATTCCCCGGCGGTCTCCCATCCAAGCACTGACCGAGCCCGACCCTGCTCGGCGTTTCCCTCCTTGCAAAGTTTCTAAAATCATTTCAGTACTTTCATTCTAACATGGAAATATTTATTTTTGTTACCTGTTGGTGGGAATCATTGTATGTTAGCGGGAGCCTTCGGGATTGATTCTTGTTTATCGTGTTGCCTGGCCACTGCTTGGATTCTCATTCCATTAAATGCAATGTTGCTCTTTATTTGCCTTTTTAAACAATAGTGGATCAAGGTAATTATTAAAAAGATTATCAGCATGGGTAATGCAGTGCTAATCAGTGATCTGACCCATGAACTCCAATTCCATCCTAATCCCTTGAAGATTTTATCTCTCCAACTTTCTTGTTTGTCTTACTGAAGCTTTTGAGTATTCTCTTCTACCTTTTCTGAGAAGTCTAAGTCATGCTCCACATCTGAGTCACATCTGGAATGTATACAACAGTGATCAATTCTATCTTTCAAGTAGCCACAAATCCCATGCTTTTTAAGTAAGAGCATATCCAAAGCCATTCTGTTTTATAAAGCCATCCTTGAAGTTGCCTGTAATTGTAAATTCAAATCCTTAAATCCTTAACTGGTTGCATTTGCTAGCCTTTCTACTTGTCCTGTTACTTGGCGGATGCATTCCCTGTTTTTCTATACTGCTAACTGGAGTCAACAAAGACTCCAAAGCCCAACCAGCATTTCACTCCAGTTGAAGGTTCATTCCATTCTTCATCTATTTCTGACCTCTCGCCCGTTCCAATTTTCGATTTTCTAATGCTCCTCTAAGAGGAGTACTTTTCCAGATTGGACATGAAGTCGGCATGCCTCATGTTATTTGTCTTCCTTTACCATCTGGAGGGAAATGAGTTGTCTGGGTCCCATCACTCATTGTCCACACTAAGTGTCCTGGGCTCTGGAATGCAGATTTCTTCGCAACTAAGTATTGCTCCTCTTTTGGGTATGTATGTCTCAGTCAATTTGAGGTCATTCCTAAGGCCCCTACACAGGCATCCATATTTTGAAGCAGCAGCTAAAGGAGGACTAGCCTGGATTGCCATATCAGTGCTATTACAATTATATATGTTTTTACACGTCCACCAAGGCACTCAGTTTTCCTTCTCGCACCATGAACTACTCCTAGCCTTTACATTTGGCCAGGTTGCAAAAGTCATTCCACCCTGAATAAAACACCAAGGTGCCTTAGCCATGTATTCAAATGGAGAAAAAATGGCCGTAGTCCACCAGAGTCCCAGTTTGCCTCGTTCTTTTGTGTCGAACTTGTCTCGTACTTCCATTCCATGCTCATTCGACTCACATTTTTCTTTCTTTGTTCATCATAGGAACACCATCCTTCAGTCTGAGATCTCCGTGTTTTGGTAAAAACATAATTTAACAATTCTCAGAGTCAGCCCCACTACCTGGGGATTTCCATTGTTTCTGAATGGTTTATGTTTGGTTTTGCCATTGAGCCACAAGTTTCTGTTCACAAGATGTGGTTTCATTTGTTTCTTTAGATTGTCAGATTTGTCGTCAAAATTCCCCACGGGAGTGATTCACCCACTGCTCTTGGAATGGGTAAACAAGCAGTCATTTGTGACACGTTTTGCAAATTAGCAAACTCTTTCATTAATCCTAACATCAAATTTCACCCTGGGTTTTTCTTGGCAAATAGACCAATTGACCTGTTTCTATTTGCCTTTTATTTCTTATTTCTTTCCTCACCATCTTTTTTCTGGTTCGCTAGCCATCTCATCGGGATTGAGGTCTGGAATTGGAGTAGGATGCCATCCCAATTTGAACAGATGTCCATTTGTTACTAATTCTCCCTCTGGTTTAGCTTTTATCACAAAATTGGCTCCTAGTAACATCCAAATCAGTATCTGTTCTCCCCAGATTTGAAAAGGATACGCAAAATTAGACATATTTCAGAGTTGATTTTGAGGTCTTATCATATCCCTGTTGACAATTTTCCATGATGGTGGGGCTTTCTTCACCCTAGTATAGTGTATCCATGCTTCCAGTTCAGCTCTCTTGATGGCAAAAGGAACAATGGGAGTGCCTGAGACCATTTCAAATTAGTTTCCTGACATATTTTACTAATCTGTCATGCAGCATGGGGTAAGCATCTCAAGACATGCTCTGTTCCACTTACTTATAATTGGAAAGTCCTGTGGAAAGACCTGGAGAAGTTCTTCCTTAGATTCTTTTCCTTTAGATTCTCCTAGATTCTCTTCCCTTAGATTCTCTTATAGTCTATTCTCTTAGATTCTCTTCCCTCAGATTCTTAGATTCTCTTGTCTTCTATTATCTTCCCTTAGAGTCTCTCATCTTTTCTTTTCTTAGATTCTCATCCCTTAGATTCTGTTAGATTCTCTTGGAATATCTTCTCTTGTATTATCTTACATTCTTTTCTCTTAGAATCTGTTAGAATCCCTTAGAATATGTTAGAATCTCTTAGAAGCTCTTAAAATCTATGAATCTCTCAGAATCTCTTATTTTATCTTACAGTCTCTTCTCTTAGAATTCGTTAGAATCTCTAAGAATCTCTCAGAATCTCTTAGAATATCTTAGAAGCTCTCAGAATCTCTTAGAATTTCTTCTCTTGTATTATCTTACATTCTCTAAGAATCTCTCAGAATCTCTTCTCTTGTATTATCTTACATTTTATTCTCTTAGAATCTCTTAGGATCTCTCAGAATCTCTTAAAATCTCTTCTCTTGTATTCTCTTACATTTTTTTTTCTAGGAATCTCTCAGAATCTCCTAGAATCTGTTAGAGCCTCTTTTATTATCTTACATTCTCTTGTCTTAGAATCTCTTAGAATCACTTAGAATGTTAGAATCTCTAAGAATCTCTCAGAATCTCTTCTCTTGTATTATCTTACATTCTCTTCTCTTAGAATATGTTAGAATCTCTCAGAATCTCTTAGAATCTCTCAGAATCTTAAAATCTATTATCTTATATTCTGTTCTCTCAGAATCTCTCAGTCTCTCAGAATCTCTTCTATTATCTTACATTCTCTTCCCTTAGATTCTCTTAGTTTCTCTCAGATTCTAATTGAAGCTCTTCTCTGTTATTATCTTGCATTCTCTCCTCTTAGAATCTCTTAGACTCTCTTCTCTTGTATTCTCTTAGATTCCCCCTAGTATATCTTCTCTTGTATTATCTTTCTTACATTCTCTTATCCTAGTTTCTCTTTGATTCTCTTAGAATCTCTTCTCCTGTATTCTCTTAGCTTCCCTTAGAATCTCTTAGATTCTCTTAGACTCTCTTCTCTTGTATTATCTTACATTCTCTTCTCTTAGATTCTCTTGTATTCTTTGGTATTCTCTTAGATTCTGTTACAAGAGAATGTAAGAGAATACAAGAGAGATTATAAGGGAAGAGAATGTAAGAAAATGTAAGACAAGACAATATCAGAGAGCATAATAGAAGAGAATATTAAGAGAAGAACGGGAGACTCTAAGAGTCTACAAGAGAAGAAAATCTAAGAAGAAAGTGTGAGATAATACAAGAGAAGAGAATCCAAGAGAAGAGAATATAAGAGAATCTAAGAGATTATAAGACTAGAGAAGAGAATGTAAGATGAGATAATGTAAGAGAAGAGAATGTAAGAAAGAATAAGATAATGTAAGAGAAGAGAATGTAAGAAAACATAAGATAATGTAAGAGAAGATAATGCAAGAGAAGAAAAGAGAATGTAAGATAAGAGAATGGAAGGAAATATAAAAGAAGGGAAGAAACTGTACGAGAAGAGGCTTTAAGAGACTATAAGAGAAGAGAATGTAAGATAAGAGAATGGAAGGGAATATAAAAGAAGGGAAGAGACTGTACGAGAAGAGGCTTTAAGAAACTATAAGAGAAGAGAGTGTAAGAGAAGAGAAAGGAATATAAGAGAAGAAAAGAGTCTTGAAGAGAGGAGCCTCTAACAGAACATTAGAGAATACAGGAGAATGTAAGAGAAGAGAAGGGAGAATGTAAAAGAAAAGAGGAGACAGTGGAAGAGAAGACAATGTAAGAGAAGAAAAGGGAGGGAAATAGAAGAAAAGGGAAGAGACTAAGAGAAGAGACTTTAAGAAAATAGAAGCAAATATAAGAGAAGAGAATGTAAAAGGAGAAGAGAATGTTAGAGAAGGGAGGGAATATAAAAGAAGAAAAGGACAGAGACAGAGAACATAAGAGAGGAGAAGAGAATGTAAGAGAAGGGCAGAGTTTCTAAGAGAATTTAAGAGAATATAGGAGAAGAGACTGTAAGAGAAGAGACTCTAAGAGAATATAACAGAGGAGAAGAGAATGTAAAAGAAGAAGAGAGAATGTAAGAGGAGAGAAGAGGAGATAATGTAAGAGAATAAAAGGAAGGGAATGTAAGAGAAGAAAAGGGAAGAGACTAAGAAAATATAAGAGAATATAGGGGAATATAAAAGAAGAAAAGTAGAGAGACTAAGAGAATGTAAGGGAATATAAGAGAGAAAAGGGAAGAGACTAAGAGAATATAGGAGAATATAGGGGAATACAAGAGAAGAAAAGTGAAGAAACTAGGAGAACGTAAAAGAATACAGGATAAGAGAATATAGGAGAATATAAGAGAAGAGAAGAAAATCACAGAAAAAAGAGGGGAAGAGAATATGAGAGAAGTGAAGAAACAATAAGAGATTATAGGAGAATATAAGGGAAGGGAATATTAGAGAATGTAAGAGAATATAGGAGACAGGAAGCAAAGAGCATATAAAAAAAAGGAAGAGATTCTAAGGGAAGGGAAGGGAGTATAAGAAAATAGAAGGGAAGAGAATCTAAGTGACTAAGAGAATATATGAGAAGAGAATGTAACAGAAGGGGAGAGATTTTAAGAGAAGGGAAGAGACTATAAGAGAATATAAAAATATTAGAGAATGCAAGAGACTGTAAGAGAGTATAAGAGAATATAAGAGGCAACAAGAGAAGACACTATAAAAGAATATTAGAGAAGACACTATAAAAGAATATTAGAGAACACAGGAGAAATGTGGTCCTGCCATAATAACATCTTGATTTTTTTCATGACAACTATTTAATTTCATTAAAAGCAGGAATCTTCTCTGTAAAAATATATAGACTTTTCTGTCATGGAGCTTCAAAACTTTGCAGCAGTCATTAAACTGCAAGAGGCAGCTGCTCAAAGGGAATCCTTTCTCCAAGGCGAGCAGCTGAGCAGTGATCTGTTATAGGCACCCATCAATATTAGCTATGCAGTGACACTAATGCCATCAACAGAGTAGATAAGCTCTGTCAGCAGCCACTGAACAGGAGGGGATGCTGTTGTGCGCAGGGAATGCAGAGGCAGATTCTCAAAGTACTTGCTGGGTGTGCACTAAGTAGCAATTGCGAAGATTTTTCCATCCTCAGCGGCCTTACCTCTTCCTCCCATGCTGCTTTGCCATGCTTCACTGCAGGATCCAAGGACCTTGTTCCTGTATGTCTGGGTTCATCAGCACACTGCGTGCCGGGCAGCATGCATCATCTGCGAGGCTGGGCTTCCTAGAGGCTCCGTGATCACCAGATGTGACAGAGACATCAGTAGAGGGGGGTCTCTGGAAACATGCTCTTTGCCTGCACCGACTGTTCTGCTATGGTGTTTTCTTAAATCAGGGGGTTAAATACACATCTCTGTCACTGTGAGTGGTACCCCAGGCTGCCAGGAAAGTGAGTCTGTGTAATAGGCTGTGTGCGTTATGGTCTGTAAGCCACCCCGTCAGATACGGTACATTTGAAGTCTTGTCACTAAAATGTTTAGCAGCTAATACCCTTTACTGAACTAGAAACCTGCAGTAGTGCCTAATGCCTGGCAGGCTAGGAAAGGTGGATAGATTCGGGGTTACGCACATGAAAGCTCTACACCCAGCTCTGGTTCGGGTGTCATTTTTCTCGTAGGTAAGTGGCAGAGCAGCCTCAGGCCTCCTGCTGAGCTCAGGGGTCCATCAGCTGCACCAGAGGAGCTTTGCTTTCAAGATGTGACACTTGCTACTCTGATAAATGACCAGATCAAACAGGTTGAAATACAAGCCAGGTTCCTCAGAGCTGGGTGCTGTTCGCACACGGTACGTGTGGTAGCAGACGTACAATATGAACCACATGCCAAACAGACCTTAGTATCTCAGATAAGCCAGTTTCCTCTCCCTGGCTGCATTAAAATGTGTTCCCCCAGATGAATTTAACCTCATGTCAGCAAAGCACCTTCAGCTCCAGGTACTGAAGACAGGCTTCAGCAAGGGCACAACCCCACCAGAAACACCAAAGAGTGTGAGGGCGAGAAGCCCTTCCCATGAGAAAGAAGGGTAATTGTGGCTTGGGGGGGGGGTTTACAAAGAGCTGAAGAGACCCTCAGCAGCTGTGGGAAATGCCTGCACTCACCGGGGTTCTAATCATAGAATCACTGAATAGTTTGGGCTGGAAGGGACTTTCACAGCTCATCGAGTCCAACCCCCTGCAATGAGGAGGGAGGTCTTCAGCTACGCCAGGTTGCTCAGAACCACATCCAGCCTGGCCTTGAATGTCTCCGCCACCTCTCTGGGCAGCCTGTGCAGTGTTTCACCACCCTCATTGCAAAAAATAATGCAGCAGACCTGCAGCTTCTGGTTCTCTCTCCCTCCAGTCCTTGCCTTCTCCTCAGCAGTGCAGCCAAAATCTATCTCCCATCAGCTGGCTCCCATAGGTAGGACAGACACTCTATGATCCTCTAGTGAGTTTCCTTTTTTCCATGCCTTCTATTCGTGTTGCAAGAGGTTACATCTGATACAGACTACAGATGATGCAGATTTCTTGGGGCAAGTTTTCTAGCTGCAGCCAGTTAGTTGCAGAAGCAGGCTCTCAGAGGCACTGGGTTTTGTGCTAGTTAAAAAAAGCCATGTGTTTAGTATACTTCGTCCTGCATAAATGTGAGGAGCTAAATTTCATCGCTCCCCATCTACATTTCTGTCTTCCAGGACAATCTCAGTCAGGCTAGTGGCCTTCTCACAGCACATACCATATGCATCCACAAATCATCACTGTGGGCCCATCAACATAGTAATTCCCTCAAAAAAGCCAGCAGCTCTTCCATGCCTGCCTTCATAAAACTGTTGGGATTACCCCAGAATCTGTTCCTCTGAAGCAGAGAGCCTCAGCAGACCTTTTTATCTTGCCTTTTTATTTTCACTGTGGATCAGAGTCAGGCTGCCCACCTACATGTTTGTTTCCAGGTCAGCAGCACATCAGGCAGAATACCAAAACACACGTTCCTAAGTAAGTCAAGGCCTAGATTTTTTTACAGAAAGCAAGTCGAAGCCTGGAGTCTCCCAGTCTGTGTACTTAGAATGTGTTTTAAGAGTAAGCATCAGTCATTGCCTGATGCGAATGACTGGGATCCAGCCAGATGAGGTATGAGACAGTGATTTCTGTTCACACCTTCCACCTTACAACCGCTGTCTTTGGTTTGGTTTAACTTTTTCACCCTTCAGCTTCCCTGACATAAGCATTCTTCCTCTTCCAGTGTCCCAACTACATGGGACAACTGTCGTCTGCTGGGGAGATAATGGGATAACCTGGGTGAAGCAAAAGCATAGAGAGTACAGCTGTTAATCAGGCTTTAGGGCATATTTAATCCATTTTGCTTTGGCAAACATTGAAACAGATTTCTCTAGTGGGCAGCAATAGCCTTAAGTGGCAATAGCCATGTCGGCATCTGGTATTGTCCTACAGCAAGAGGTGCTGCGGAAGGAATGGTCTTAAGTATTGAAAAATCTCGGGAAACTTGGTTAGATTTGAGAGTTTATTTTTTGCTGTGATGGCAGCAGGGAACAGTATGGTCTCAAACAGCCACTTTTAGGGTGATGAGGAAGGGCAGAGAAAGCAGAGAAAGTAAAGAGCCCTCTGCAGGTCAGTGTTTGGTGCTGAGGGCGCAAGAGGAGTCATTGCTTGAAGTTTCCTTCCCCTCCAGCAAGGGTCCTTCCCAACTCACTATTTGTCCTCAAGGAAGGTGCACACCTGGAGGAGATCTGAAAAGGGAAAGGACAGGGAGAAGTTCAGATCCTGCCTTTAAACACCCTCATCCCAACAGCCCACACCCAGCCATGCCAGCATCATCATTGCCACATCCAGTGTGCCACAAAAACCCCCATGTGTATTAACCACAGATCGTACTGAACACACACTGATGGGATGGGGTGGGTTCTTTTTGTCATCTCTCAAAATGTCTGTTTTCTAAAGGTGAGTAAAAGTATTCGATCCCTGTTGATGCCAGAGTGGCAGACTCTAAGACTGTTTTCAGATCATTCAAGAAACTTTGGATGAAGTATATTGGCATCTTCATGAGTTATCCCCATTTTGCTTTATAAAATTAAATGGACAGCTACGGAATAAACTCTTCATGCCTGCGAGGCTAAGAACTGCAATTCTTCCTGAGGCTGTTACAGTTACCTGATGGATTGCAGGTATTGAGGCTAGAAACTGAAGCATAGTACTGATCTCCGAGGAATTCCTTGTACGTTGTGCCATCACGGAGTTTGACCAGACACTTGGTCAAGTCTTTAAACAGAAGGTCCTTGGTTTGAGACTGGAACATACTGAACCTGTCCTTGTCAATTCCTTTTGTTCCAAAGAGTTTCTGAAACAAAGGCACAAAGAGGTAAGTATATGTAAAACATAGAAAGCTGGCAAGATCCAGCTCGTACAAGCCTAGCTCTTAGTCCTAGTTCTCCACCATCATCCTGGAGAGCCCCCAGCCAAGCTCCAGAGGTTTAGGATGGAATGCTCTGTCCGTGTGGTTAGATGAGGGATCTCAGTGGTAGGCACAGTTGTGGCACAACTGTCAAAGCTACTTTTTTCCATTTGAAGAGATCACTACATTCAGAATTCGTCAGCAGATGCTGCTGGTGAGTTCTGTGCCTGAGCCATAAGTTGGAAGCAAAAGAAGCTGACTTCTCAAGTGCTTCTAAGCAAACCCTGACGGTGGAGGAAATACTAAGGTTTTTCGTGTCAAATCAGAGCTGGTTCATCCTGGTTACATTTGCAGCAGTAGCTGAAAGGCTCTGTGTGTGCAGGAGGGCTTCTGTCTTCCTCAGGGCTCTACCTGACCCAGCTGATTTAGAGACTTCAGAGGAGTTTCTGAAACACACCTGCAAGAGCGTATCTTGAGAAGCAGGTGATAACCTCATGTCACGAGTATAGCATGGCTACAGCAACCACCACCATACGGCTGTTACCTACATGCATATTTACTGAGGTGGCAGAGGAGACAGAGTGGTTTGGAAGGGATGAAGGAAGGGGGAGGCTGGGAGACAAGGCTATCACCTTGTATCAGTAAGTTAAAATCTTCGCCTTGCACTGACTTGGGGAACCTCAGCATCGTTTCTCTAGAAGCACAAACATGCCGCATAGAAACAACCCCAGAACGTTTCCACCACTGCCAGTACTACTAACCTCCTGTCTCTCCAGCAGCTCACGGACTTTCTTAGCTTTCTCAGGACGCGTGACCACACCGTGGGTAGGAACCCTGGCCAGGTGGCAGTCCTTGTAATCCATTATATTTGCCCGTCGCCCGTCAGTGCACAGCAACTCAAATTGGTCCATTTTCAGATTTTTGGCCCAGTCTTCTTTATTTTTGCCTTTAAAGAGAGTTGGTTCGGAGATTCAAAGATCTCGTGTAGCAGAAGAACATCAGCCTCACAACACCTCTAAGCAAGGCATTTGTTCCTGCTGGAGCGCTGCTCAAAGGTATCAAGGCAGGAACCTGTGCTTATTATTCAGGATCCCC
This sequence comes from Myiopsitta monachus, assembly GCA_017639245.1. Taxonomy (NCBI): domain Eukaryota; kingdom Metazoa; phylum Chordata; class Aves; order Psittaciformes; family Psittacidae; genus Myiopsitta; species Myiopsitta monachus. The sequence continues at coordinate 13,361,303 of CM029923.1, read as the reverse complement.
TGAATAACTGCACAGCTGAAATTAAATGATAGCTAGCCGGAAAATGTCCCTGCAGAAATGCCTGGAAAAAGCCACCACAGGCAGGCAGCTCCTGCTAACACCTGAATTCTGCCTCTCCTGCGGGAAGGGTGAGGTTGACAAGACAAGCAGGTAAAGCTTCCTACTATGTTCTGCACTGGGAACAAAAAGAGCACAAGCAGGGGAAGGCAGCCCTGCCAAGACGCGTTCAACAGAATAACCACGTACCGTCAGTGTTTTCCTCAACAATTGAATGCTTAATAAAGGCCACATTCCCCTCCTCGACCAGACACCTGGGAAGTACAAAGAAAAGCAAGTGATGTGGGTGCTTGAATCCTGGCCCTTTCGTGACAGATTTTATGCTGGCTTATGTCTTAATTTGTAAAATTAATCTCCAAAAACAGGTCTCCAAGGAGCCATGCCATGGATATTTTCAGGCTACGGAAAACAGAGTCTTTGAACACATTCTGGAGAAAAACATGCATCCTCCTCCCATCATAAGTAGCCAATTTATTTTATGGTCCGAAAGAAGCAGTTTGGCCAGGTTCAGAATTTGCTTTGCTTTCTGCAATGCTGCCTCAATGTGTTAATTCCTTTGTAAAAACGCTAACTTGCCCCCAAAGGACTGCAAATCCTGAAGCAGGGTCTCTTTGCTATTAGATGTAAATGAAGCAAGATTAATTCTCTTTTTAAATTCATGCCCCACATGAATTCCTTAGACTTGACCTGACACTAAGCAGCTATGTAGGAGATGGTACTGGGGCTGACCTCTGGTCTCTGCAATCTTTAGAGGACGGCTCATTTTAACTAAGCCAAGAAGTGTTGTAAACAGAGAAGGGTCTACAGGCAGCACTATTTGTGTATCCCCATCTTTTATGCTCCCTATTTGCGTTAAAAGTGTAGCGTTGCTGCCACTGTAGGAGGTCTGGCCAAAACGCTTGTGTCTCTCCATGTTTGCGTGGAGACACCAGGACGTTGGGTTTATAGAATGGGAACTTTTTATATAAATTTGCATGAAGCTGCATAAAGAAAAAAAACCCATATGGCAGATGTATAATATTGCAGACATATGTACCTTCAGCAGTGGAATGGAGGAACAAAGGAGGTCAGCAAATTAGCATAAGGCTGTACTCTGTATGTGATCTACCCATAACTTCTGTCATTAACCCTACAGTACTTGGGAGCAGCCTGAATGTTTCCACCACCTACCGGAAAGCTCCAGTATATCCATAGTATTTCTCATGGCTGCTGGCAACGCACTTCTCCGGTGGAACCCCCCCTGAGCCCTTGCAGAGTCGGCAGAGGCGGGAGTTAGGAGGAGACCCAGGAGCACAGCCCTCGCTGAAGTATTCATCTGAAAGCAGAAATAGGAAAAATGATGACTCTCTCTTGCATTGAAAAGCTGGGGCTTCTTTTAGTAATATGTTCTTGTGCTGAATTTGTATTATTGGTCACTGGGAGCTGTAAACAGGCTGTGAGAAGGAGCAGCAAATCGCATGCATCCACTTTTCACTATGAAACTTGTGCCATTATTATCCACAATGAAACAGGGCCTAAAGCTCAATTGCAGCAGCCACTATCTTGGGAGAAGAAGAATGTTTTTGCTGCAAACCATTCTCAGCTCACCCAGAACCAGCCCAAGCCTCCACAGCCTTTATGGGTTATCAGAGGTTCATTTCGCAGCATTTGCCAGATCTCCGGGAGAAGAAGGGATAGTAGGAAAGCCAGGCAGGAGGATGGAGAGGCTGAGTCTAAAACTCACTAACACCACTATCTTCTTACAGTTAGAAATTTCCTTTTAATAATGGTATGATTGATTTGCCTTGGTTGATCACATTTCCGTATTATTTCTGTTGGACTCCCTGTAAATCTCACTGATTGAAAGACGGATGTAGAAGTTGATCTTGTGAACAATTTCTGAAATCCCAGAGTAAATGCAGACTTTTACTCCCTTATTCTTAGGCAGTCAGAGCAGTCCCTTTATGTTTCTCGAGCAAAGATCAGCCTTTATCCCCTATTCTCAGCCCTTGCCCTCCCTTCTGAACTTGATAAACCCATATTTCACCCCCACTCCACACCCTGCACAAGGACCAGGACCCCCCTACCTGGGGCAGCCCTGTTCCCTTTCTGGGAGTACCTTTTGGGCTACTGCAGAGGGAAGGGGAATGATGTGAAATCTTACTCCAAAGCAGTTACCTACAGCCTAAACCTTTGCTAGGTGAAACCTTAAATAACAAAGTCTTCTCCATGTCCCACCTCCAGGTGGGAATCTCTGAGGCATAAGAAACTTTGAAGTTCAGCTGAAGGATGTGAAAACATTTTTGCAAGCAGATCCCCAGCTTGAAGGAATGGATGCAAAACTCAACTCACCAAAATTGCAGCTCCCCGTCCTGTTGTGAATCAAGCCCATGGGGATGTTCCAGCCAGCAGTTCTCCCAACAGCAGTGTGGCACGACTTCTTACCCTGCAGATTGTTCCATGTGATATCACTGTCAGATTTCTTCACAACAGCCACAGCAAAGTAGGATGCTTTCAGAAGATAAAATAAAGGAGAATTAAGGACTGAACCAAGGATCCCACTATGCTCCCTTAGGAAAGCATTGGCTCTTCTTGGGGGAGGGGACCTACATATACACAGTGGCTCTTTGTATGGAGACTGGACATTTATTCTCTACTCATGACTGCATATATACTTTTCTACTTATACCCATCAGGACTGTTTTCTGTCTCTCTGTTGGCAGTAATTACCTGGTTCTCCTTCTTCTTTGTTGCATTGACTGTCATCTGGTGGGTGGAAAAAGAAGATAGTAGATAAAAGATACAGCAAATCAAAAAAAACCAGAACAATAGCAGTGCTTTTGCACCAGCCCATTCCCCACCACCACGACCCAGAGGGGTAGTCCGGCTGTGCTTACCCTCATAGACTTCTCCCATCACTGGCACCAAGCCACACACACCAGCAGTGTAGACAAAACCTCCATCTAAGCTGATAGCGTCTGCTTCACCTTTCTGCAATGAAAATGGCGCAGCAGTCAAACAACCCTGTATGTCCTCAGAAATCAGATTGTAAAAGCAGCACTTGATGTAAAGGGGAAGGGCTTTGGGCTATGGTAACATGAGAGGCCATTCCTTAGCTTATGGACAGGCAAGGTCTCACTAATGCAGAGGGAGTTCTGATACTCCCTTGTGCTTGTAACCACCTACAGCCGCAGCTAGCTTCCCCAGACATTCACAGGCTTACCTGTGTGTCTCTCCTAGGAAGCTTCCCTGCCAAACAGATCTCATCTCACCTGTCTTTTCAAGTTCACATTTTGTGCTCTCTTCACAGTACCAACCCAACGCCCTGAGCTGCCACCGGTGTCCTCATCTGTGCTACGGAATCACTCCTCTTCTAAGCAGGCAACTGTTTTTCTCTGTATTTTTCAACATTTGCATTTCACCTAATAAAAAGCTGGTTCACAGCAGAAAACTGATTTTTATTTAGGAAACCTCAAGACAGAACACTGTTCAATAGTTTGTTTTCTTTTTAAGAACATTAATTGGTGAAAAACTAGCCAGCCCTATTCCTGGCGATGAGGCTGGTTTCTATCCACTGGTTTTCCTCACAAAGCTCCCACTATTTTCTTTTAAAATCTAGCCCTGTCTCCACCCCATCTATTCCCAGGCTGAAGGAATCAATGCTGTTCTCCATCTGGAAGGCTCGCAGGAAGAAGAAAAAAGCCATACCATGATCTTAATGATGCAGTCCCTGGTGTTGTCTGCCACGATGCACTCCACATCCCCGTTGCTCACCACACTCCAGAGGTCACACTTGCTCTTCTCATTCTTGCCTACTGCACACCACCGTGTCTTATTTTCTCTGCGGTTGGGGTTCAGCTGATCTGTAAAACCAGCAGAGGAAAACCAAGGATAAGCCTAGAGCCCTGGTGAGCAATAAGGCTACAAACAGGCTACTTTCTTTTACTCAGCCAGTGAAATCATCTGTACACACCAACCTGCTGCTGCTGCTCACTGCAAGAAGTTCTTGCTTAATAAGCCCTGGGCTGGTGTGAATAGAAGGGATGATTCTTGAGCTGAAAGATGCTCAAAACTCAATATACAGATCAGAAAGGAAAACTTCTGCATAACACAAACCGCTCATGCAGATTAATGTCAGCTGAAACATCACAACCGCTAGAGCACCATGCATTAATAGTACTTGGTATTGCTGCCTATAAGGTATTTCACATTTCTCCAGACCTCACTGCCCAGACAACCATGAGACTTAGACCAGGCTGAGCTGCAAATGTGCAACCTGGTTATGTTTACATGGAGTGGCATCTGAATAACCTGTTTTGATGCTACAAAGTCATCAAAAATCTGTTTCAATGCTACAAAGTCCATGCAGCCCCTTCCATAAAAGCCACAGTGGCTGAGCCTGGCACAGAGATCTCTCAGCAACTCTACATTTTAAGTGGGTTTTGGAGGTCATTTGTGAGATGTTTGTCTTCCAGAAGTCCAGGTAGGACATCAATAAAAGCCTTATGAGTCTAGATGGAAACAAAGTGCACTGTTTCCCTCAAGTGGTCAATCTGGACCTGGTGCACTGGGATGTTCCTTCCTCTTCCATCTCAGAAACGGCTTTTCTAAGCAGCAGTTTTGACTATGCTGAATCTCTATCACCAGCTGAATAACCATGGGCAATTTTTGTAATTGCACTGAAGGGACAAGGGGTGGAGTGTGTGTAATTCTCCACCTTTGTTGGTGCGATGATGACGTTACTTTGATTTTGGAATCAACAAATTCCTTTTGTTGTTCACTTACATTTTGTTAATGTAAGTGAAGTTTGTGAAGATGGTGTGATTTTAATGATAATACCTTTCACAGGAAATCTTCTGCAGAGGGGGTGATCCTGCCCCTCTGCTCTTGTGAGACCTCACTTGGAGTATTGTGTGCAGTTCTGGGGTACTCAACATAAAAAGGACATGGAACTGTTGGAACAATTCCAAAGGAGGGCCACGAGGATGATCAGGGGACTGGAGCACCTCCTGTATGAAGATAGGCTGAGAAAGTTGGGGCTGTTGAGCCTGGAGAAGAGAAGGCTGCGTGGAGACCTCAGAGCAGCCTTCCAGTATCTGAAGGGGGCCTATAGGGATGCTGGGGAGGGACTCTTCATGAGGGACTGTAGTGATAGGACAAGGGGTAACGGGTTCAAACTTAAACAGGGGAAGTTTAGATTGGATATGAGGAAGAAATTCTTTCCTGTACTGGTGGTGAGGCACTGGAATGGGTTGCCCAGGGCAGTTGTGAATGCTCCATCGCTGGCGGTGTTCAAGGCCAGGTTGGACAGAGCCTTGGGTGGCATGGTTTAGTGTGAGGTGTCCCTGCCCATGGCAGGGGGGTTGGAACTAGATGATCTCAAGGTCCTTTCCAACCCTAACTATTCTATGATTCTATGATACTATCTGTCTTTGAAATAACTGTGTTCCTTTTGCCTAGATGTATTTGCTGATGCCATCTCTTCAACACAGCTCACTCTGATATGACATTAGTGTTTCACGTCCTGCCTACCTTTCTGGATGCTCTGGATGGCAGTGTAGTACTCAAAGCCCAGGTAGAGCTGTGAATCCATCAGTGCTGGGATACGCTTCAGTTGGATAGCAGAGTCTTTGAAAAGCAAGTCTTTGAGGGCTGGGTCCTTCTTGCCAGGTGGCCCAAAGAGGTGGAAGGAGCTGCTTGTGCCCACACCAAACCTTTCCTGTATTGAGGGAAAATAATCTGCAAATGACTGTACCAAAGCTCTTGGAAAGCTGAAGAGAGCAAGCACAGTCAGAGGACAGAAGCAGGGATTCTAGGGGAAGGAAAAGAGAGCTTGACAATACCTGAGCCTTTGAGAGGAAGCTCCAAATGTCATCAACCTTGCTATCATCTCGAGCCACAACAGCGTGAGCAGGAACCTTGGCCCAGTGACAGGCTTTGTAGTTGTCCACAGGCTGACGGCTGCCATCCAGACACAGAAGCTCATACTCATCCTTCTCATCTGGGGCATTTTCTAGAGGAAGAGAGGAATTGTGAGTTGTATCACCATGAAAACAGACAGAAAACCCAGTCTGGGCAGCTTTGTAATGCTACCAGGCTGCTTTAGATAGATCTTTAAAACCTTCAAGAACAGAGAATGCATAGCTGTTCTGGGTAACCTGCCCCACTATTTGATTGTCCTCAAGGGGAAAACATTTCCCCTTCTATCTGGTCCAAACCTCTCTTGCTTCCATTTATGATTATTGTCTCTCATCTTTCCATTGCCCACCTCCATAAAGATCTTGGCTCCACCTTCTTGCTAGCCTCCTTATGAGTACAGGCTTATAAGGACAGGCAGGCTGCTCTGAGGTCCCCCCAAAACCATCTCTTCCCCAGGCTGGTCAAGTTCACCACACTGGGCATCTCCTCACAGGACAAGTGTGCCTTCCCCATGACCATCTTGGTGGTTCACTGGGCTCACTGCAGGTCCTGGGCATGCCAGGCCATCTTCCGTCTCCAAGAAGTTAGTGAACTCTTGCTGTGGGCTGAATTCCCTCCAAATTCCCTCCCAGAGTTATGGGTGAGCATAACTGCCTACACCTCTTATCCTGTGTTTGCTGTGATAGCAGTACATCTGGCCCTGAGATGTGTGACTGATAATATCGTTGAACTTAAATCAAGCAGATTTTCTTCAAAGAAGAAACCCCAAGAAGAAAAAGTGGATCCCACCATCATCATATTTCTCACTAATGAGGATGAGTCAGGCCACAGTGTGCAAAACATGTTTCTAAAGATGAAAGGAGAAGACGTTTAGGGCAAACCTGGAGAAGAATGAAAGCTTGCACCATGCAGACTAATTGCAGGATAGAGTAGCAGCAAGAGGTTGTACTGCAAAGGAGAGAAACAAGTGATCTTGCAGGCCTACCTTGAACAGTTGTGTGTTTCACAAAAGCCACATCTCCTTTTCCATCTTTCAGACAGCTGCAGGTGGGAATAACAGAAGAGATGTTAAAAGCCAGACATTGTAACTCCCTATCTGCTGTTTCTGCAAATTACTTCAGCACAAACTGCAACTAGAGAGCAGTGGGTTTCCTCCCGAAATGCTATGCTGGCAGGGAAGAAAATGTAATGGCAAAGTAGTAATGCCTTAGTAGAAGCAGAAGAAAGTAGAAGCCTAGTTAGACTTAGCATGATGGTTAATGCTGTGTATTCTTAAGTCTGTGCAAAACCAGTGCAAGGCAGCTGCATCTGTCATCTCCCACTAGCTGCCTGACAGTTATTACTAATTGGATCTCTAATTGCCAGCACTCCCAGTTGTGCTATAAATTCAGTTTCCTCAGGACCCCTGGTTACAACATAGCCCTCCGTAGTATGACCAAAGCTGGTATGAATAACAAAACCAGGGCTAGAATATTTCGCCAAAGCAAAAATAACTTTCACTCACTGAAAAGCTCCGGAATATCCAGAATAAGGTGCTGTGCGGGAGCATTTGGTCTTGGAATCCCCCTTGCACTGACGGCACAGTTTTTGTTCAGTGGTGACACCAGGCACACAGCTGGCAGAGAAGAAATTGGCCACCGCTATGGATGAGAAAGAAGCAATAGTTAGTCTATGATCCACTTGTACAAGGACCTGGAAGGGAGGGGGTGCACAAAGAATGCCAATGACTCTATTCCTCTGTGGGCCATCTCTGGACCTCTATAGATCAGGCAAAATGTTTTCACTGTACCACCAGCTTAACTCCAGCCCATTTATCTCACTGTTTCCCACCTCACCTTGCTCGATGGAGCCTGAGTCTTTGCCTTCCCACTTGATGTCTCCCCGGCGGAGGAGTGTCCCAATTGGGATGTTCCAGCCAGCAGACCTGCCCAAGCCTGTGTGGCATGAGGTCTTGCCCTGCAAGTCGTTTATTGTGAAGCCTGTTCCTTTCTTCACGACTGCCACAGCGTAGTAGCTGGTTGTAGAGCCTGCAGTGTCGGAAAAAACAGGAAAGCAAGGAAATAGTGGGATTCAAGAACATTTCAAATCCTGCCAAACCCCCAGTTTCAGACACTAAAGTGCTATACTTCCAAATAATCAGCAATATCGTCTTCCCATTTTCTTAAGGGTGAACTACTCTGCCGATATCAAACCAACACTGCACTCACAACTTGCAAAGATAAGTGACCTGGAAATACTATCACACACAAAATGCTTTGCCACTGGACAGACATTAGACATGCCCATAGTTTTGTAAAGGTGCTTCAACAAGTCTTTTTGGCTAATCTTCTTTGGCAAGTCTTTTCTCCAATGCTGCTTGCCCACTGAAGCGTACATGTAAGCCTTGCAACACCAAAATTCCACATTTAGTCTTCAAAATTATACGCTAGTCCATCACATGCTACATTGGAATAAAATTACTGAGTTTTAGGGGCAGTAGAGACCACGTCTTTTGATTTAGTGTCAGTAATTTCTTAGCTACCATGTTAGGAATGACTCTTCCACATTGCTTTGATCCTGAATATTGTGTAGAAACAGGCTGAACTCCAGGGCAGAGGTCAAAATTGGCTTCAGTGACTTTCATTGCAGCTAACATCAAAAATGGGGCATTCCCCCCCCCCCCCCCTTCCCTCTGGGATCTGGGAGCCAGGGGTAATATCTTGGGCACCCAATGCAAATAACATAGGAGCTCTGCATGGAAAGGATGGTCCTTGAACTATCAGTTTGTTACCACCACTTGGCTTAAAAATACTGCACGAAAATGTACCTCCATTTTGTGCATAGACCTCAGCAACAATGGGTTTCAGCTTGTAGGGGGCAAGGCCTGCCTCAAACACTTGACCGCTGTCCAAGCTGATGGCATCTGCTTCATTATTCTAAACAAGAAGAACATTTCAGTCAATAAACAAAGAGCAGGGACGCATGAGAGAAAAACACTTGCCCAGAGTCTCCCTTGGATCCTTGTGGGTGAGTCCCTCTCTACAGGGGGATCACAAGTAACAACCAGTGACCCAAAGGAAACTCCAACCTTCTCCAGGTGTAACAGGCTGCTGAAACATCCTCACAGTGCCCGGCACAGATGCTGCCCACTCACCGAAATGGCTTTTATGCAGTCAAGGTATGTTGCTTTCTGCAGACAACTCAATGCAATGTTCTCTTGTTGCATGTGGTCCCTTAGGCTATTGCATTTGTTTTCTTCAGCTGAGGATATTGTGCACCATCTGATGCTGGCCTTCTGGGGAGCAGCAAAACACAGAGCTGTAGAAAGAACCAGAAATAAATAGTCTCAGAGAGGTAGAACGACATCAATTGGAGAGAAACAGCATCTCTGTGAACACAAGATCTCTGGTTCCCTGTAATCATGGGCTTGAGTGGTGGCCGGATGCAGGATCTGCCTTGCATGTCTCCTAGGTCATTTTTTCTTGCCTGATGCGTGCACCTTCAAGAACACCTGGGAGAAGCATTCCTGTCTCTATGTAATGGGTGCTCTGCACAGATTAATGATTCAAGCAGCTTGGTCTCACAGCAACATCCACAGGAATAGGAGAACAAATCCACACACTTCAGTAGCAATCAAACACAAGACTTTGCAAAAACAGAGGAAGAAAAGTCGTGCACTGAAGCAGTGTCTTTACAAATAACCCCAAAGGGAGAACAACTCTGACCTAGCCAGGCTACATTCAGTACATCACCAACTTAGTATATCACAACTCAGCACATCACTAAGTGACCCGGGCAGCTAGATGATCTGATATGTTTAACTGTCTCTTTATATTTCACCTCCTCCACTACACTTAATGGCAGAGATACCATGCCACCACCACAGTCCTCTCTTCTAAGAGCCCCCCAGCCAGTAAATGCAGCTGACTAGCTGCTCTAGGAGACCGACGCGTAGCGAAGACCTCAGGTGGAGGTCTCACGCCTCCTTCAGTTGCAGTTAAAGCATGTGGCCAGCCTGTGCTGCACATTTCACTCTAACTCTGTCCCTTTCTGGCAGGATTGTGCACACCAAGAGGCGTCTGCACAGCTCACTCTCTCCAAACCCTTGATGGCACATTTCAGCCAAAGCATCTCCATATTAACCTGTGCCACAGAGCCTTGGAGTAACTTCTGCGCTCCTTCTATGCAATGGAGGAGGAAGGATTCTTCACTATTCAATAAGACATTGCATGCTAGTACTCAGCAAAGGTGCTCGAGGACTTCCTTATGCCAGCGGCACAGGGAGCACTTCCCACCAGAGGACATTTATCACCATCACACTTTTTGGGGGATGCCTACACCAAGAAGGGAACCCCTCTTTCTAGGCAGTGGTCCCCAGGTCAGGTGTGGATGGCAGCAATCTCCTTGCCACATCTACGTGCCCATTGCCGGCCAAAGCTGTAAGAAGAAAGAGAAAATAAAGAATGGCCTCAAGCAGAGCCCGCTCTGTAGCAGCAAAATTTAGGCATGAGATACAGGGGATCCCAAGCAAAGTGCAGCCGCAGCATCAGGACAGAGGTCATAGATGCCAAGCATCCCTTCTCCTTGCCAGCTGGGTGCTCAGCAGCTTGCTGTGGGGAGCTGCAGACCTCTATGGGCTGGCCCAAGGAAAAAGCTGGCTGTCATTAATGCCCAAAATACCATCCTTGTTGACAGAGAACCACAGCTGCTGAAGCAAGCATCGCTTTACATCCTGGCTTATACTTAACAGCTGCCTGGGTCCGGCTCATGCTGCAGCTCTAAAACAGCCTCATCTAGGGGAGATGCCTGGGGTCCCGGGAGGTTTTGATTCTTCCTTTCCCCCAAAACTGCTTTCAGCAGGCACTTACCCACTATCCCGAAGGACAGCACAGTGGAGAGTATGAGTTTCATACTCAGGCAGGGAGTCAGGTGTCGAGGAGGGGATGCAGTATCCTTGGTCACAGACTGTCCCCTCCAAGTCTGTGATGGCTCTGGAGCTGCTTTCTCCCCCTTTTATAGAAGAACAGCCCTGGCTGTGTTTGCAGAAGCAATGACCTAACACTGTTTGTTCTTCCTTGTTTCTCAATAGCTCCTAAATCGCCCTCCTCCCTGGATCAGCCAATTTTTAGGAAGCCTTTCAATTTGGCACTGAACCCTTCTGCACGCGGGAGTCAGAGCAGGGCAAGGTGCTTTTCATTTCCCAAGGGGCTTCAGACGGAAAATTCCCAAGTCGTGACATCAGAATTCCCCTGCAGGCTGAAACGCTGCAGGAGAGGCTCTTTTTGTACTGGCCACCCCCTGCCTTGCACAGCCAGATCTCTCAAAGTCCCTGCTGGATCCAGCCCTGAGTTTTTCATGCTTGCCAGTAACTGCTGCTGTTGTGCCTGTCGCTCATTGCCTTGCAGCACACTGAGTGCATTGGCAATGGGGTTGAAAGGCAGTAAATGATCCACATGATCTGGCAAGCTCATTGCACAGACAAGGAGGGTCAATGGCAGCGAGCAGCCAGCTCAGTAAATGCCCTGCAGCCAGGAGGAAACACCACACTGCACCTTTGTTAAGTTCTCGGAATGAACCTGGGAAGAAATGCTGAGATTAGCAGCCACTTTCCTCTCCCTTCCTCTGCAAAACCTCTCCACCTGATTGTACCACTCGTGATTTGTCTCCGTGCAGGCAGGACCAGTGGGGCATGGCTTGGTTTACAAAGGTCTGCCTTTGTGATGCTGTTCCAGGCTCAAATCTGTCTTGGAAAGGCTGTCCTGACCTTTGCTGCAGGCTACAAGAGCAGATTCTGGTTGACTTTGGCACATGAACACTAAGTAAGAGTCTCTGCACCACATCAGTTAACCCACAAGTTCTAACACCATCCCTAGAGAGCACTGGGGGCTGGTCCACCCACAGTGTCTACCCAACATAAGCTACAAGGGTGTTGTAGGAAGCCCAGCAGTGAAGTCCAGCTCCCAGCTTGGCTTTCAAGAGCACCAGCCTCCTTTTCTGATCTTCTGGATCTCCTGCACAGGTTCCTCCTCTCCCATAGCCTGCACCCTCCATGCAGCAGATCCATGGGCTTGCCCATGCCAGGCTCTTGGCTAAGGTTGGCTGGAAGCACCCTGGGTTGTGTTAGAAAATGTGCTTCTATTCACACAGCAGGTCCTCTCTCTCACTAAATACACACAGACACTTCTACAAGTTCTAGCTAGAACCATACCTCACCACCTGGGTGCATGGTTTTGTGCAAAAGAGAGAGCTCCTTCCATGATCAAATGCATGTATCTGGCTAAGCCGAGATTGAACAGCAAGGGCCAATTCTTACTAATGATGGACATTCTTGTTGTCTTTCAAAGTACGACATCAATGCCCTGGCTCATGCAAGCTGGAGCAGCTTTACCAGAAAGGACAGAACTAAGCCAGTGCCTCTCAGACTTGGCCCTTCTTATCCAGAAAGCATCAAGGCTTCTATAGCACATCTTCATGAAACAAGCTGAACTATTATTACACATCACAAGTTTGTTGCATTGCAACACTTCGGATCCTGGCTGTTCTGTTTTCAGAAAGAGGATGCTGCTAAAAATGACACGGATGATGAAGAAATACAAATTAGCACACCCTCTGGCCAAACATGGGTCATTGGTGATGGTGATAAACACATCCAAACCCCCAGGAAACAACAGGGCTCGGCCCCACGCTCATTAAAATTGAAGGGAAAATAATACTGCTTGTTTCTACATCTCCCTTATTACTGCAACCCCTTATGTGTGTACTGTGGTTTGTGGTTGAGACAAAGCTGGACTGGAGTTTTGGTTGTGTCCTAAGGAAAGGACATTTGTTGTAATTGGGCTGGGATAAAGTTAGAGGTGGCACAACAAGCCGTCTGGGAGAGGGCTTGGCTTTATCATGGTGCTGGCTGTTCCCCATGCAGAGCTCATTCTGGAGTCAACACAGCTGAAAGGAGGCTGGACCCAAGCTCTGGTTGTGTCTGCATGTAAGGGAAACATTAAATGAGGAGAGATAAAGTTTCAGTCAAGGCACCACACTGACATAAGCATCTCACCTGGCTCTTTGGAGCAGTTATTTCTGTAGAGGTGCTCCTATCCAACAGTGGAGGCCTTTGGAGATAATGTTGATGTTCCCAGGTGTCTCCCGGCCGGCAGATGTGGGATGAGACCCAGCTCACCTTGAGATATTAAGGATAAAATGCACTGAAAATGGAAGAAAAGGAAAAAAGTATCAATTGAACCTTGAGGAGGGATAAGCTGAGGGCAGAGGACAATGCACACCCCCTGGGACTTCGGGCTTGTCTATAAAGTTGACTTGTTTCCTTCTAGAAATGGGAATTTCTAAGTCTGTGGCTTGGAGGAGGCTGGAGCCTGCCCACAAGGACATAAGTATGGGCAACCACAAGAGCTGAGATCAAGTTCTTGTCCTGCCTTGGCCCTACAGGTCACATCGCAACAGGTGAAGGCAAGAAGAGCAGCCTGATGGGAACCCATTTTCCTAGATCATCTTCCCTGCTCCTCCGTCAATAGCTGAGGGTGGGACGCAGGGCTGAGACTAGCGCTGAACTGTCAGTCATGCCCATCTCAAGAGATGGGGGAGGATGATGCTGTGTGGTGAATGGATGGAGAGCAGTCCAGCAGAGAAGGATTTGGAGATACTGGTGGATGGCAAACTGGACATAAGCTGGCACTGTGCAATTGTGTAGTCCAGAGAGCCAAGTGTATCCTGGGCTGTCTCCAAAGCAGCATGGCCAGCAGGTCACAGGAGGTGATGAGGTGATTCTGCCCCTCTACTCTGCCCTGGTGAGACCCCACCTGCAGTCCTGCATCCAGCTCTGGGGCCCCCAGTAGGAAAAAAGCATGGACCTGTTACAGTCAGTCTAGAGGAAAACCACAAGGATGGTCAGAGGGCTCAACACCTCTGCTATGGAGAGAAGCTGAGAGAGCTGGGGTCATTCAGCCAGGACAAGAGAAGGCTTCAGGGAGACCATACTGTGGCCTTTCAGTACATAAAAGGGGCTTATAGAAAAGATGGAGAGAGATCTTTTACCAAGGCTTGCAGTGACAGGACAAGTGGCAACAGCTTTAAAATGAAAGAGGGTAGGTTTAGACTGGATACAAGGAAGAAGTTCTTCCCTGTGAGGGTCGTGAGGCGCTGGCACAGAGCGCCCGGAGAAGCTGTGGCTGCCCCATTCCTAGCAGTGTTCAAGGCCAGGTTGGATGGGGCTTGGAGCAAACCTGGTCTAGTGGAAGGTGCCCCTGCCTTCCAGGCAGGGGGTTGGAACTGGATGAGCTTTAAAGGTGCTCTCCAACCCAAACTATTCTGTGATTCAATGTTCAGGTACCTGAGAGGGATAGGAAGAAGTCAGGGGGCTTCTGCAGGGTTGGCTTACCTGGTAAGTGTTAGGACCTAAGAGAATTCCCAGCCCAGTGCTGGCTCTCTCCTGGAATTGGGGATCATCGTCCTCTGGAGCCTGGGTTGGCACGTGGCTTGCAGCAGCTGTAAGATGCACCATGGGAATCCAGCTCTGCAACCGCATTCATGGCTGACGGAGGAATTGGGACCAGCTCTGCATTCCCCATTGGCTTCCCAGAGCCTGAGAGATACCTGGAGAGCTGTTCCGGTCCTTCCAGAAACATGCTTTCAGCCCCTGATTGCACCTACGGGTCAATTTTGAGGCTGTGCTCTAACTCCAGAGTCATTGAGGTTAGTTTATTTTTTCAAGGGATACCATAAACCAGTTTCCCTGCTGGTTGGGAGAAATACTTGGTGTCAGGTTTTGACTGTGTTGCAATGCACTGTTTTCTACCTGAGATGAGCTGAACTGGCCACTGGAGAGTGGGAGCTGATCTTGTTTGAACCAATATTTGCTCCTAAGTATTGCTCAATTTCTAAACCACACACAGCAAACAAAGAGCTCTCTGTCCATTTTAAGGAGCTCTTCCCGGCATGGAGCACTAAGCCCAGCTGCACACTGTAGCCCCTTGTCCAGAGCTGCTTACCATGTCATGCTATTAAAGGACGGCATTTTTAGGTTGGAAACTAAGGTCAGCTCGAAAGCCAAGTACCAGCAGCTCGACCCCTTCTGCCTTGCACAGCATCACTGCAGGACAGTGCCACTGCCCTGCATCTTCTCCATGCACATCCCCCCTCCAGCAAACAGCAGCCGGTCCAGCACTGATGAAGAAGCAGGTTTTCTTGACCTCCTCTCTCAAGCAAATCACCATTAACTCCCCAGCCCCCTTGCTGAAGTCAGCAGTGGTTCCTGCTCTGACAGCCAGCGGTCCATTCAAAACTCACCCTCTGGGATATGCAATCAGTGTCGTTCCTAATGAAGGATTCCTGTTTGCTTAATTAACCCAAAGGTTAACAGGATTGCCAGCAACTCTGTGCAACCTTGGAATCTGTGATATTCTTGAAGGGCTACAGGAAGGGAAGGCAGAAAGACGTATGTTAATCATTCCTTCTGAAGACACGCTTGCAAACAGAGTGGCTGACAACATTCACCCTGCTTCCCATGTGTTTTCCAGAGATCTGTGGGAACAAACCAGTAAATATTGATAGCCAGGAAAGAAAGGGCAGGAGTACCAGCAGCCCTGCATGGCCACAGTGCCCTTGGCTCCTCTTCCACAGGACCTCCAGGTGCTGTGCCAGGGCATGCACCAAGTAGTTGCACAAGTCTTCTGTCCATAAAACGGTTGTGTCCAGCTCCATGGGACATGCCAGACAGTTTTTATGAGAGCATGTACTCACAACAAGATGCTGGCCCATCCAAGAGGACTGTGGCTGGGTGGGAACAGGAGAACAAGTGGCTTATTTCCAGAGGAGACAGGAGCTATAGCTCACATGAGCTCCCATGCACACATGCAGAGAAAAGGGAGAAGGGGTGTGAGCGGTGATGTTCCACTGCTGTCACAGAGCCCAGGTCACCAGGATGGGGACAGAGACAAGACAGTGGCAGAGCTGGTCAAGAACACCCCATGGTAAGAGTGGAGAAAGGGTGAAGAAGGTGAGCCTGGAGTGAGCCAAAGCCATTCCACCCCAAGAGCTCACCAAACTGGGTCCTGCGTCTTTGGCTGCCAAAGGAGCAGGGGGACATCACTGGAGCAGGCAAAAGAAAGTGCCTGTCAGATGCAGCCAGCCTTGCACATGGTGCAGAAAGGTGCTGGTGATTTGGGTGGTCCAAGAGTGACTTTGCATGAGCTGCGGGCACAGAGCTGCCAGTGGGGACAGGCAGAAGGACACAAAAAGAGAAAGCAAGGGGAAACACCAAGGGAAGACTTGTGAACCAGTTTCATGGAGCAGCATCGGCAACATGAGCCTCGGGGCTCGCAGCGCTGGCTGGCTGCTGGAGCAGCTCTTGCTGCTGGATGTGGCCCAAGGAGCAGGGGCTGAACCTCTTCATCCTCTGCAGCCCATGGACAGCCCAGCTGGGCTGGCACAGCCTCGCACTGCAGTGCCCAAATGTTGCATTCAGCTCTTGGATAGCCATGCTCGCCAGAAATGAGATTTGGACATTAAACGAATGGGAAAAAGGTCAGCTCACCAGTGGGTCAAGCTGAACTCTGCCACTTGCTGTTCAACCCCTTTCCAGTTAGCTATTTCATGGTAATTATTAATACCAAGCCTCTGTCTATATGTGGGGCCTCACAATAGCTAATTTTGAAACTGTCACCACTGTTACACGCTGTTACATGCGTCCAGGTTGAAGCCACCTTCCCATTCAAACACTCTTAAGGCCAATACATTTCCTTGTTGATTAATAGTGGTTGCTTTGAAACCACAAACCAATCTGTTGGCCAGCATTCCCTTCCACTTCATAGTTTTAAAGCAGCATTAAAGGGAATTAATGAAAATAAGGCTTCAGAATAACAGCAAGGCTTAGTCTTCACTGGAGACCCTTTGAACTCTGGTTAAATTAATTTTCCTCCCGCTCTCGAGATTTTTGAGCACAGATCTGGCAGTTCAGCACTCGCGAACCATGCAAACATCTCATCCTTCTCAGCTCTATAGCTAAACTATGACACCAGTGACGGAACACCAGACCCAGGACCTGGCAGGACATCTCTTCCCTACCAGCATTGGTGACCACCATACCACCAGTGAAAGACCTCCCCTGCCTGCAAGATCCCTGAGGACGCCACAAGCAGGGCTGACCTTTCAGTTCCCCCTCTGCCTCCCAAGTGGTAGAGGTATTTGTTTCCTGGTCACTGGTTAAGATGTTCGCATAGAGATAAAATCCGGAGGGGAAAGGCTCCTCCCATCCTCACTGTTCCACTCCCTGGTCACCTGGGGCTGGAAGGCACCACTGGCCCCTGGCTCTCAAAACGCCTTGTCCTTTCCAGTAATTACTGTTTTGCAATGTAGAAAGTAATAAAAGTCTTAGGACTAATAAGAGCTCTGGGAGGAGCAGAGAGCGGGGAGCAAAACAACAAAAGCTGAGCAGATTTCAAACCTCCTCCTGAGGGCTTTTAGACTCTTGTGGCATTTTAATCCTCTTGGCATTTCCAGCTACAGGGATAAAGGAGCAGAAATCACAGGCAGAGGTATGGGGGGGCTTTAGGGCACATGTCTGGCTAGGGCTGGTCCAGCTGGGGTGGTCAGAAGGATGCAGCAGTCATCTCCCACAGCCCAACCCCAGCATCAGCCACCAGCCCCTGGCCCACACACTCTCCTCGTGTGGATACCTTAGTGCTGGGAAAACGATGGCAAAGCCCAGCTGAAGGGTGACGTGGCCCTAACAGATCCTGAAAGTTGTTGCAAGACCAAGGAAGGAACCAGAAAAACTTCTTGTTTCAGAGGCTTTGCTAAAAGTTGCATAATGTGGGGAAACACAGCTGTGCCCTGGAGGTGGGATGATTGGTTATGTTATACATGAAGGGTGCTGTATGGAGAAACAGCTTCATGACACTGACCTTTGAATTGCAGTGGAAAAAGAGAACAAACTCCTGGGGAGTCTGGTCACTGGTAGTGACTGAGGGTCTCAGCATGGCCATGTCTATAGCCTTGCAAAATGTGAGGTCTGTTGTCCTCCCCTCCATCAGAGATGGTGATCAGCCCTCCCAACATCCGTGTCTGCCAGAGGCATCCACTGCAGGCAGAATGCATTGCCGTGGGAAACCTGGAGTAACACCACTGCCAGGGTGCACCAGGACCACATGCAGAGGGTAGAAAGAGAGAACAAGCCTTGGAGAAACACTGGTCAGCTGTGCAGTGCTGCAGGAGACAGCCCTTACCAAAAGGCAACGCCAGCTCTTACATCTTCCCAGATTTTCAGCATCACCGGGAGCCTCCAGCAGGAATCTTCCAGGATGCTCAACCCATCAGTCCCTGTCCAAGCAATGCTGGAGGAGCACTGGTCCCCAGCTCCATCATGGCTCTACCCCTGCCTGGCCATCGCCCTGTTGGTCCAGACCCCAACCTACAGGCAGATATCCCAGCCACAACTTGGACACGCCTATTGGTCCTCAGGTTCTGTCCCATCCTGCTACTCTCTCCAGATCTGATCCCAGCCTCAGACCTGCCTCTTCACCACCTGCTTCCCAGGGGATCTGGACTGTGGGCTGATTCCAGCTGCTGTCCCAAGGGCCCATCCTGCTCACCCTGTATGGAGACAGTGATGGACAAGTCCCCCCATCTGTGCCATCATGTTGGGCTCCCCATCCTTTTTGGAACAGTCAGCTCTTGTGGTACCCTAGCATGTAGGAGAGAACACAAAGCTATCACCAGTTTAGACTGGGGGATGACAAACAAGATCCTGATTTTCTTGTAGGGCTTTGATCCCATACTTCAATCCATTTACAGCCTACTTGATCCTGGCCAACTGTTTTTATATGCATCAGTAAAGATTTTTCCACCAAACCAAGCACTTCTACTGTGTGCTGGCTCTTGAAGGATTCCACAGCCCTGTGCTGTCCTCTATAAACATGCCATAGAGAAATAACATGAACAAACATCATGAAAGGCATTAAGACAATGTTATTACAAAGAAGATATTTGTTCCCCTTGTAGTGGGAAATCCCCAGGGAAAGACCAGGCTGGCCTTTAGTCAAAGGACATCAGACTTGCGTAACAACAGCGAGCTCTAGGGAAGCTGGACCTACCAACTGGCATCTCCTTGTCTGCCATGGAGGATGCTAGCATAAGATCACAGCAGCAAACAGTATTTCAGGGGAGAGTTTTGCACCAGAAGAACAATCAGCTTTTTACTCATGTATGTTACATCTAATAGTAACACTTTGCAGGCTCTGTCTTACTTGGTCTTTGTCTGAACTCTGTCAAGCTCCTTAAGACAAAGGGCTTAATAAATTGGAGATGCCAAAAGAAAGGACCATCTTCGTCTGGTTTAGCCCTCTGCAAGTTAAATCTCAGGGTAGAGATCTTCAGAGGCCAATTCACCCCACTATAGCAGAGGTAGTGCAAAGCACGGTATTGGACATGTTGACTTGGGGAGGTTATTCCCACCTTCAGCAATCAAAGCTGAATTCAAGGGTTGTCTGACTGCAAGTCAAGCTTTCCTGACTTTAGGGAGTGACACAGGCGCCTGAAGCAGTTCAGGGTTAAACCTACTGTACTCATAAATGTCCAAGTACAGGTTGCTCTTTTATCCATGGTGCAACTGTCCCCTGGAATGTCTCTTTCTGAGCTCAGGGCTGTGACCAGCTCCTGTCCCAGCTTATGCACTGCAAGTACATGGGGCCTTGGCTTGAGGGTACAAGCCAGACAGCAGTATCCCACCCCAAACCTTGGAAGTAATCATCTCCTGAAGGTTTTCAGCAGCATGCTGAGTCTGCTAAACTCACCTTCCTGCATCTGCAATCTTCAGCAGCAGGGTGCTGAGCCAAGAAGCAAACTTGGGCACAGGGCACAGCCTTCCTCTCCATGATCATAGAATCATAGAATAATCATAGAATAGTTAGGGTTGGAAAGGAACTTAAGATCATCTAGTTCCAACCCCCCTGCCATGGGCAGGGACACCTCACACTAAACCATGCCACCCAAGGCTATGTTCAACCCGGACTTGAACACTGCCACTGATGGAGCATTCACAACTGCCCTGGGCAACCCATTCCAGTGCCTCAGCCACCCTTACAGGAAAGAATTTCTTCCTCATATCCAATCTAAACTTCCCCTGTTTCAGTTTGAACCCATTACCCCTTGTCCTATCACTACAGTCCCTCATGAAGAGTCCCTCCCCAGCACCCCTATAGGTCCCCTTCAGATACTGGAAGGCTGCTATGAGGTCTCCACGCAGCCTTCTCTTCTTCAGGCTCAACAGCCCCAACTTTCTCAGCCTGTCTTCATAGGGGAGGTGCTCCAGTCCCCTGATCATCCTCGTGGCCCTCCTCTGGACTTGTTCCAACAGTTCCATGTCCTTTTTATGTTGAGGACACCAAAACTGCACACAATACTCCAAGTGAGGTCTCACAAGAGCAGAGGGGCAGGATCACCTCCTTTGACCTGCTGGTCACGCTCCTTTTGATGCAGCCCAGGATGCTGTTGGCTTTCTGGGCTGCGAGCGCACACTGCTGGCTCATGTTCATTTTTTCATCAATCAACACCCCCAAGTCCTTCTCCTCAGGCCTGCTCTGAATCTCTTCTTTCTGCTCATGCAACTTGACTTGGAACTGCTTTTTAACATCTAACACATGACAAGACCTGGTTGCCACTTTGAAGAAAGATCCCACATTGTTTTGCTATATTTTTTTTGTTAACTCAACCCTCTCTCAGCTCACGGTTGTCAAACTCTCTCGTTCATGCATCTCTTGCTCGGAGACTTGGATGGTGAAAGAGAAAGCAAGGGATGTCTACAGGATCATGATCTGTACGGTTAGCTAAGGGTAAGGAGCAATGTAAAGATAGAGAAAGGGTTTGTGCACGGCCTCCTGGTGTTGGTCCATCCAAAGGAAAATAATGGTCCCAGACTGGCTGAGGAACATCTGGAAAGAGACACATCCTGCACCAACAGAAAGACAATGGTGCAAAGGTCTCTGAACATGAATATCCATTCCCTGGGGCACAGGGGCTGTTGTGAAGGGGCACCATGCCAACCCCTCCCTAGAGGTACCATGCATGGGAACACATAGACCACTCCCTTAGAGATGGTCTTTACACTCTCCAAGGCTGCTGGAAGCCACTGTCGCTGCACAGACATCATCAGAGCTTTTCCATTCCTTGTGTTCTGACCTCATGTCTGTAGTTAGTCCTAGGCCACTTCAAGCCATACATATACATCCTATGGCTTCCCCCTTTTAGCATTGAAAGGACAATGCTAAACAGCCCAAAATTCTCCAGTATCTCTTCCCGAGGCTCAGTTCCTCATCTCTTAACTTCTTCCCAACCTGGACCTGCATTCTCCTTATTCTGGAATTGCCTTTTTGAAGATGTGTTCAGCAGATGTGAAGATGGCTCTTCCTGGGATGTGATGTCCATCCAGAAGCCCCCCCAGGGTGTCCTGCTGGCTGCCCTGGGTCAGTGTATTGCAGAAAATACAGAGGATAAGTATGAGGAAGAACCATAAAGCAGTAAACATAGAAATAAAAGGCCACAAGGAAGGTCGTTCTTTTGGCTCACAGTAGAGAACAGGATCCAAAGCCAAGGCAGTCGAGGTAAGAGGGGCACAAGTTATAATATGTGATCCTCAGAACAAAGTTCAATCAAACTGTAGCCTAATGAATCCCCTCTGTGCAAACAGCAGCTGCTTACCCAGCAAACACACCTATCCCAGCCCCGGCTGCTGCAGCTTCAGACTGGAGTTTTGGAGGAGGTGTATTAAGATCTCCAAAGAACAGGTATTTGGACCGCTTACACCACTGCTGTGTGTTGGTGGGATAGAGTGTACATGCAGCCACAGTGCCCCCCATTCTCCTCACTGAATCACCATCATCAGTCTTCAGAGGTGCAACCAGAAATGCCATTGCTCTACTGGATGCAGGAGAGTCTACCAAAAGGATTTGATAAACACCCATGTCCAAATCCACAGCACACAAGGGGCTCCATTCCCACCTTCAGCTCCTTGGCTTTCTGTAGCATGATGTGTGCACATCAGTGTCTGTTCCTCTGGGATAAATGTGCCCTCAGACACCACGGAAGAGAGTGAGCTCTCCAGGCCTAGGAGCAAGATGACCAAGGACATCAGAGTCATCAGGACAGGAACAAGGAAAGAAGGCCAGGAATATTGTGCAGGGGCAGAGTGCCCGTGCTTAACTGCGCGGGAAGGAAATGAGCTGATTGTGCTCCTCTTCCTCGCCACATCCCCAGGACTGCTGCCTCCACCTCAATCTTCTTTTCTCCTCCTGCCCCATGGGTCTACACCGAGCACCCCTTCTAGCTCTTGAGATCACAGCACGGTTCTCTCAGCCCCCGACCCTATCAGTCTCTGATCAGTCACAGCTCTCCTCACACATAGACTCTGGACCCCAATCTGTCCCTTTGAACCTCCGACCTGCCACTGCCAACAAAAAATGGTAACAGCAGCCTTGGCCAGGCACGTAGTGCTGTTTGCATAGCCCTTGCTCAAACACAATGGCCAGAGCTGGCTCTGCACGGGCCTCCTGCACCTCCCCACCATCAGTGCTGTGATCTCCCTCTCACCACGACCCGCTGCCTTAGCAGGATTACAGTGCCACACTGTGCACCTCCATCTCTGCTTCAGCACCTGCAGGAGGTCACAAGCAGAAGTTCATGGTTCAGCTGCGGACGTTGAAGGCTCACACCCCATCCACGACTCACCTTGTCACTTCTCAACTCACCCGCGGCGTCTCAAGAGGGCACCAACATCCAAATCAAGTTAATTACTGTGGTTGCATGGGATAATTAAAGCATAAACGTGAGGCAGCATTGTACAGTGGGGCATTGTTGCTTTTGGAGAAGACAACAGTAAGTTGGCCAGTGTTCAAGCCCTGGATTACTTCTATCAACACTGTCCTGAAGGCAAGAAGCGATGGGAATGTGGCTTATCTCCGCCTTGGTGCCAACCGTGGCAGAACCAAGCAGAGAGCTTGAGAGCCCCAGGAGGAGCCTGACCTACAGCTGCTGCCCTAAGCAAACACTCCCCGGTTACACCTTGAGCTGTGACCCCCACAGAGCAGCACCATCGCCTGCAAAAGCAGCAAAAATAAGTGAATGAATGAGTCAATAAATAGATCCATCAGCAGGCACTGGGTCCTCAGAAGGAGCAACTGCCCCTTGTAGAATGTCTTCAAGTTCAGAGTCCCCTTGGCCAAAGGGAGAAGTGGCAGACCCCTACCCGCTGTGTACATTACGCACTACAACACAGGAGGTAGGAACAGAGCATCAGCTCTCAGCTTTCCATTCCTAGCTGAAGGTGTCATACACTTGCAAGTGGAAGCTCCAGGGACCAGACCAAGAAGCTGGTGGGCACAGCTCAGACCTGAATGTCTTTCTGTGGGGATCTCATTTAAATCACAGAATGGTGTGGGCTGGAAGGGACCTTAAAGATCATTCAGTTCCAACCCCACCCTGAAAACCATTCTGGGCATGTCAACAGATTCTTCTTGCACAACCGGGGACAGAAAATGCAAATCTCAGGGGCTATTCTCCCTACGAAAAGTAGCTCTGATCAGGAAATACTTTACTGTCCGTTCTGTGGGCAGCTCCCTGTGATTGCCATGCTGCTTTGATGACCCCTGCAGGGACAAGCAGTAAAAAGCCCTGAGTTTTTAATCCCTTCCTCACCTGGAAGAGCTGTGCTCTGGACATGGGCACTGCAGTTTTTGTAGGGGACGGTCAGTTCCTCCCCGGGAGGAAGCAAAGATTTAACACTCACAGGAAGCTCCCAGATTTTGAGGTCCTTGTACTGGGAATGATGACTCTCAGTAGCATCCAGCTGCAGTTGTGTGTGAATGAAGGAACCTGATACAGCATCTGCTGCATGGAAATTGCTGCAAAAGAGACAAATATGAGTGCACACACATTGCTGACAGCACAGAGTGATGCTGGGCATTTCCCAGGACATCTGCTGGTGTTTTCCATCTTTCCCTTGCTTTTGACACGCAGAGGTCCTCCATCCCACCCAAAACTCTCAGATCTCTGTATGGTTGCTTTCAAGCTCATCTTTCTACATAGCCACCTAGCCAGTTCTTTTTCCCATTCCCGAATGGGCACCCTTTCTTCTCCAAGTCCCGCAAGGTCACTAGCACTAGCTCTTTTTTTCTCCTTCCTGATGGGAATCCATGATCAAATTCCCAACAGATCCGACATAGCCTCATACGAGAACTAATACTCTCGGAATCTGAGGAGGAGGAGGCAGCTCTGCTGTCATGATTGAAAGGAAAATACGACTCCATGACCTCAGCATCCTCCCTTTTACTGAACTGATTCTCGCTTGTGTGCAGCTGGGACTTGGAGAAAGCAGACAGAACAAACTGTCATGTCCCTCCTTGAAGACGTGAAGAGAAGATGGAAAGATCCGATTTAAGTGTGGACACCTCCTCCAGCACTAACTGACTATGGCCCACACAGTAATTACATTTTGTCATGGCCTGCAAGTATCCCGAATGTGAACTGCACCAGTGTTCTAAGAGATCTCAGACAAAAGGCTGTTAAATGAGTACCAAATGGCACACACCCGGCTCTGATGCCCTCCTTGCAGGGAGTTCACAGTTACGCTCTGTGGTATCTCTCCATGCACCCTCCACCACTGACAACATTTTCCTTCTTCTGACCTCATTGTCAAAGGCAGAAGGCAGGACACTGGCTGTGGGCGCCTGCAAAGACATCTCAACCCGCAGGACAGGTATGTAAGGGATACTCCCCTTGGAGACCCAGCAGAGCAGCCCATCTTGGCCATCATCTTCAGGTGATGACCCTCAGCTTCCCTCCATAACCCAAGAAATACCCCTTAGTGAGACCTGAGGCCAGGGTAACCAGCACATCTCCACCTTTGGGACAACTGTTTGATACTTAATGTCAATGCTGAAGCTTTCCTAGAAACCATGAAATCTCTCCTGCATTTTCTCCTGTTTGTTTGTTTGGGTTTTTTTTTCCACCGGACGAAGCATGGACATTTATCTGGGTGCCCTGCCATGCTTTTCATAAATAGGAGGTGGCATCACACCATGAGGTCCCCACCCTGTTTGCCTGATGATTTGTTTCGAAAGGCATTTGCTGTGTAAACAGCTGCTCCACCTGGTTTCCCTTGGTCAACACGGCTTTTCTAGCCAGGCTCCATCTGAAAACCATTTCCACTATTCTGTTGCAAGAACCAGACTTCTGTTGCAGAGCCAGGACTGGACACAGCACTGACCCACGCTTCCAGCTCAGATGCTGCTGCACAGGACCCTTGCCATGGAGAGTCCGAAAGACATCTTTGGCCATCCCCAGGTCAAACACAGCTTCCTGAGCTCCTGCAGCCTCCTTTCGCACTCTGCTCAGTACTGGTGAGGCCACATTTGTGGTGCTGGGTCCAGCTCTGGGCTCCCCAGTACAAGAGAGAGAAGCACTACTGCAGCCAGTACAATGTAAGGCCACAAAGGTAATGAGGGGTGGGAAGCATCCTTCGTATGAGGAGAGGCTAAGCGAGCTGAGGCTGTTCAGCCCTCAGAAGAGCAGTCTCAGGTGGATGTATATCTCACAGATGTATATAAATATATCACAGGAGGGAATGAAGACAGGGGAGCCGGTCTCTTCTCAGAGGTGCCCAGTGACAGAACAAGAGGTAAGTGAGAGCAAACTAAAACACCCACAGGGGCTGCATCTTTCCACCGTCTGCTGAGGAGAGCCCACAGCACCATACACTTGGGATGCCCACTTTCATTTCTGCTTCCAGACACTTGAAATCAGATCTGCATGTCCTCCCAGTAACATGCGACCTGATGTCTTTGGTGAATACGACATGGACAGCCATCAGACATCCTGGAATATCCTGGATCCTTCAAAGCCCTGAGGGATCTGGTCTAAGGTCAAAGCCACTGTAATATGTACAGGTCTTCCACTGCCAAAGCACTGCCAGCACCGCGGGCTTCAGAGGCTTCAAGACAAAGTCCTGGTTTGTGAGGGATCGCTCTAATCTCTCAGAGGTCTCTGGCAAAGAAACAAAACCAACCAAAAAGAAATGGCAAAGCCCGTTCCCCTGGTGCGTGGAGATGTATTTGGTTGTTCAAAGGCTTCTGATAAGGTGACCAAGATTAAAGAACAAATAAGCGTATGGTTAGGGCCAAAGTCCCAATGCAAGCCAGAAAGCATACAAAACCAGAAGCAAAGAGGCACTTCTCACCTAAACATGAGCACATCCAGCTGTTCTTCAGCCTTCATGCTTCAGACAAGCTCTGCCTGGTCCCCTCTGGGACACGATCCCCATGCAGGGGTGGGATTCCAGCAGCTGCAGCATGTCAGTACCGGTCCCACTGTCTTTGCTTGGCTCCCAGCTTCCCAGCCAGACACATTTGCTCCCATTGGCCTTGAGCATCCTTTGAGAGGGAGCTGCTGCAGATGGGCAGCTCATTGCAGAGCAGACTGACTTCCATGTCCCAGGAGAGCTGTGGAAGTTATTAGAAATGAATTTAAGTGGACATGCCTCACTGGCTCCAAAGTGGCACATTAACTACATATCAGTTCAGGTAGGCACTAATGGACCGGTGACTGCCCAGCAGCGGAAGGGGAGGCCCGGCGTGTGATAGATTTCAAAATTACTTGGAAAGCAAACTCTGGCCTTGCTGATAATGTGGTGTGCTGGATTTCCTGGAGAAAGTAATGTAGAAATTACTGTGGGTCGTTTCATGAATAGGTCTGTCTGGAAACTGGTCTGAAAAGCAAACAGCAAAGCGGCACAAAGCGTTCTCTGGGGGCGGGCAGGAAAGCCTGTCCCTCTCTGAATTTTCACATCACCAGGTCCCAGCAGGAGCAGACAACGTTGCCTTTTGAGTTTCTCTTCCAGACGTGCACCAGGTCGTGCCCAAGAAAATACAGGAGATCCTGACCAGGATTACGTACCACAACTGGACCTCCTGTGAGGTCCCCATGGACAAACAGACTTATCCTTAGGAGAGCAGGTGAGCTGAGCAGCAGCAAACCCCACGAGTGACAACCAAGCAAAAGGAAACAACCAAAGAGGAGCAAGGTCAAGTTGTCTGGGCGCTTGCGTGTTGAAGAGTCTCTGGATGCTCGCAGGCAAGGGTGGCCCATGCCTTGCAGCAATGGGATGTCCGCTGAGCCCTCGGCCACCTACCCCACATCACTGTGCCCTCCCCAGATTGCACGTGCCATGGTTGTCCTGAGAGAAGGAGAAGGGAGAAGCACCAACCCTCAGTCCCAACAGCAGAGAGGGATTTGATCCCTGCAAACAGGGAGCTCACCCATGGCTCTCACCCAGCCCCGGGCTCCCAGATAAACTGCCAGCCGAGGCAGATAGCAGGGATTCAGGATGGGTGGAGAGCACCACAGCCCCACAGCAAACTTGTGGTTTTGATGAGGTGGGCAGGGAGAGGCAGCGCTTGCCTGTGCCAGGGTGAGAGGAATGGCTGCCTGCCTGCAAGGTCAGGGCCAGGAGGAAGCTGGGCCCTTTTGTCCCTCAAGAAAGCCAAGGTCTGGGCTGGAAGTGTCTTATCTGCCTGGTGTGCATTTCCTGAGGCCCATGGGCACGGGTGAAGGGAAAGCAGCATCACCGGGGGTCTTCTCCATACCAGGAGATATGTGGGAAGTGTGGTGCTGCCGAATTCAAGTACTGCTGCACAGCCTAAGCCACTGGTCCTCATGGCACACGTCACAGCCACACGTACTCTGTCTACGCCACTGCCTCAGGAGTCTGGTCCCCATATATGAGATGGACCAACCATGGCTGGGATGAGCCTTGAAGGGAAGGGATGTGGAGGAAAAGCCTGGTCAAAAGGCTGGCTGTAGACCTGGAGCAGCAAGTATGGTGAGGGGGAATATAGGAGGGTGCTGGGGATTGCTGTAACCTCAGCCCAGGGTTGATGGAGCCAGGCTGCATTGGACAAGATTATCTCCATGGCACGCAGGTATGACCCAGACTGCATAGGGTCTCAGCAGCACAGACCTACAGACTATCAACACGGAGATTATCAAGAGCTAAACACTCATGACCAAACCATCTCTGACCTCAGCCTTATCAAGATGTAAAAGCAGGATGCAAGAAGGGAAAAGAAGGGACAACCACAAAGAGTAGAGCAGGAGGAGAGCAGGGGTCAAAGCGGAACATCAGCAGCCATGGGCGATACCAAGGTGTAAGGCAGGGATGCAGATATTGGTGTCACGGCCACACCTGCAGTGTCCACAGCCTGCCCACAGCTCTCCATGGTGTGGCAGATATTTTGGTGGAGGCAGCTTGCTGCCAACAGCCCTTGAGGCCGGGGCCATGCAACTGTGCCATTCACTGGAGCGGAGGCTGGTCACTTCCTGGGGCAGGCACCAGGGAGCAGGGCACCGGTGGGAAGGTCCTCTCCGGGGAGGGGCTACCTGCCGCAGGCACACAAGCCAGGCTCCGGGTGTTTGCTTTCCATTCTCCCGGTGTGCCGATAACCGCCTGCTCCTCAGCCGGGGCTCCAGCCCACCATGCTCAAATTCAGGAGGTACTTGACCACGTAAGTGGATTTTTAACTTATTTATCTAAGTAAAATACTACTTCAGTAGGTAAAATTGTATTATCCATCCTACCTAGAGGTCATCTCCTTGTATGTTCCTCTGTGCTGGGAAATGGTTGGAGATTGAAGTGGTGATGGCAATGGGCGGAGGAGTGCTTCTCCTCTGCATAAAAGCTGGGAGGTCTGGGTTGACGGGGCTCTCTCTTCTTGTGAGGCTCCAAGTGCAGCACTGCTCTCCTGCTTGCTAGGCGGGAAAATAATATAGGGTCACAGAATGGTTTGTGTTGGAAGGGACCTTAAAGCTTCCTACCGCCTGCCACAGGTAGGGACACCTTCCACTAGACCAGGTCGCTCCAAGCCCCTGTGTCCAACATGGCCTTGAAGCACTGCCAGGGATGGGGCAGCCACAGCTTCTCTGTGCACCCTGCGCCAGTGCCTCAGCACCCTCACAGGGAACTAATTTTTTCCTAATATCTAATCTAAATCTCACCTTTTTCTAAGGCCTGAAACCACAAAGGAAGAATAACACAAAGGTCTTGGCAGGGCAAGCAGGATGCTGATCCCTCCTGCTTTGGTCCGGGTGAGGGCCCACCGCTCTCAGCTCTGCACACTCGCCTGTAGATGAGTCCCACCAATGAATGCATCTTACACCCTTCCACAGCCTCTGTTTTGGAGAGGGTGGACAAGGAGCGGAGAAGGGCAGTGCTCGACTTGTCCTTTTGCTGGGTTTTTGCATTTCAGGGCAGGACAGCTTTTCCACACATCATATCTGCAGCCACAGCTGGAGCAGGTGGCAATCACCTCTAATGGCAGGCATCGGAGAGCAGGGAAAAACAAAGATTCACTGCCTTTGTTTATAAGAACACAGTGCCAACACTTCCAGGCCAGGCAGGGCAGGGAAAACGCAAGCAGTGCCTGATCCTGCGGCCAAAGAGGGAGCCGAGGCTGCTCCGGCAAGGCGTTCCTGAGCAGCCAAGGCACTGTGGGGTTATCGCTGTTTGCCTTACAGTGTGATATTCATGTCCCAGCTGGAAATTTCCACTAGACTACACCGCTGGAGCACAGCTCTGAGGTGCATTGGTTATCACTGCCCGTGCGCCTCTGCCACCCGTGGAAACGCCACCTTACCTTGAAAGGCAATGCAATTAAAAAGCCTCAAGGCATCTTTCCGCTCTGCCTCACATTTGTCCAACCTACTACTGGCCTGCAACGTCTGTTTCCTTGCAGGAAGCTGAAAGCAATATACAGGTGCCAGCCAGGCAGACTCTGGGTCTTCTTCAGCCTCCTCATCCTCTTCTTGGTCATGTTTCAGGTTGCGGAGAAGCTTCAGCCTGCCAGGTAGGTCACAAGCAGGAGTGCAAACCTGCACCTCATCCTCCAACCATTCGCTGACCCTTGATGTGGGCTCAAAACTGCCCTCCTGAAAACCACCCAACGGTGTCTTCTTTAGACAGGAGGGGAAGTTCTGGGATTCCAATTCCCGTCTTGCACCCAAGGCAACCTCCCAGGCAGTGCTCAAGTCCCATACCCACCAGCAATAACACCCGCCCCAAGAAAGATGGGGGAACACGGTCTGGGCTGCCTGCAGGGGGGTTCATTGGGCTGCAGGGGAGCTGCCCTCTTTCCATCCTCTGCACCTCAGACTCGTGCCCTCTCTGTTATAGAAGCTGCCAGTGCGAGCTGGAGCGTGCCCTGCAGCAGACCACAGACCATGGCCAGAAGCGGCTGAGGGATGCCCTCCAGACCCCCGACCTGCTGTGGGAGGATGGTTCCCTGTCCTGGCAGACAAAACCGCTGCCCGACACCACTTTGACTGAGGGCACACAAGACATTCTTCAGACGCAACCATACCTCAGCCGGGAGACCCCCCTGGAAACCAGCCCAGGCAGCCAAGAGGAGCACTGGACTTTGCCGCCTGTGGAGAGCAGCAAGAAGGAGAAAGCCCAGCCTGTCAGCCGCAAGGCTGAAATCCCAGCTTCCTGGCCTGAGAAAAGCAACCAGACAGGGCCCTTCTCCAGGTCTTCCTGGGGGACCCTCCGCTGTTTTGGGAGATGCTGATGCTGTCACCAGCAAGTTCATAATCTCTGCGAACAGGATGACCACAGAGATGCACAGGAGAATGTCACCACCAGGAACGACACAGGTGGTGGTACAGAGCCAGCCTCAGCCTCAAGCCATAGATTCCCCCCAACACCAGTGGGGCAGCTCACTCAAATACACCCTGCCAAATCCTGCTCAGCCTCCACAAGCAGAGGACTTGCACAAGACACACACGGAGAGGGGATTATTCCCAAGCCAGACTAAAGTCCCTAAGGTTGAGGAGGTGACACTTGGAGACCAGCAGGGCAGAGGAGTCTCCTCTCAAGGGAAGAGATGCGAGCCCAAGACTGACATTGTTTTCCTGAAGGTCCACAAGAGCGCCAGCAGCACCGTCATGAACATCCTCTTCCGCTTCGGCGAGACGCACAACCTCACCTTTGCTTTCCCCAACGGAGGGGGCAACCAGCTCTTCTACCCGCGCCACTTCTTGGCCAGCTTCGTGCAGGGCTTCTCTCCCTGGAGCCCTCAGCGGTTCAACATCCTCTGCCACCACATGCGGTTCCTGCAGCCAGAGGTATGGGCAAAGCCATTGATGCCTTGGGAGGGGGGAATGGCGAAGGGAGAGAGAAACTGGCAGGGAGCAAGGTGGGACACCCATAGGGCATGTAGACTTTCCAGGGATGAAGCTAAAGAGGGAGAGACAGGGTTGTACCTTGTCTGTTACGGGCATCTCTGGAGAGCTTCTGTAATTAGGTCTGATGAATCGTTGTGCTGTGACCCGAGACAAGCCAGGAGACAGCAACTATAGCAGTCAGCAACTATCATCTCGTTCTTGTCTGGTGGGCCCTTGGAGACGTCTTGCCTCGCAGATCTGGGGAAAGGCAAGGAGTTGGAACATAACTCAAGCCCCGGCAGTTCACCCTGCTGTGGAAGCACGTAGTAGGGAGCTTTAGACACTACACTCCCTGTGTACCTCTTCTGGGGCTCCCATATCTGGCACAAATGCTCCCTGGGTGAGCTGCACCCTGAAGCCCTCCCCAGCACCCCTCATCTCCAGCCTCACCAAGCGTTTCTACTTTCAGAGCACAGGACTGTGAGCGAGCAGGTCCCTTCTCCCTGCCCCCCTTTAAAGCCTCCTTTCTCCCCTCTGCAGGTGCAGAAAGTGGTGTCCAGCTCAGCTGTCTATTTCTCCATCCTGAGGAACCCCGTGCAGCTCATGGAGTCCTCGTTTGTGTACTACAAGGGGACGTCAGCTTTCTCCCGCGCCCACAGCCTGGAGGAGTTCCTCAGCCAGCCCTACCATTACTACAACCCTGCAAACAGTGACAGCCACTACGCCAAGAACCTCATGACGTTTGACTTTGGGTTCAACCCTGATGCAGAGGTCACTGCTGAGCGGGTGCAACTCATGCTGAACGTCATTGAGGCATCCTTTGACTTGCTCCTCATCTCCGAGTACTTTGATGAGTCCATGGTGCTGCTGAAGGAGATGTTGTGCTGGGACCTGGACAGCGTTGTCTCCTTCCCACTCAACATCAGGGACAGCAGCACCAAGTCGCCCCTGCCAGACACCATTGTGGAGAAGATAAAGGACTGGAATAGGCTGGACTGGGAAATCTACATCTACTTCAATAGGACCTTCTGGGAAAGGATTGACAGGGACATTGGCAGGGAGCGCATGCAGCAGGAAGTAAAGGCACTTCGGGACAGGCAGGCAGAGCTGGCGAGGACCTGCCTACAAGGGACAGGCAGCGTAGCCCCAAAGGACATCAAAGACTCTTCCCTGCGCCCACTGCAGCACGGCAATGCAAAGATCTTGGGCTATAACCTCAAGCAGGGCTTGCATAAGGAGATGGAGCACACGTGCCGGCGGCTGGTGACCCCGGAGCTGCAGTACAGCAGCATCCTCTACAAGAAGCAGTTTGCCCAGAAGCAGCCCCAGACCCACCAGCCCAGTCCCTCCCAGCAGGACAGTGGCCTGCAGAACAAGCTGGAGGGCACCCAAAACTGAGCCTCCTTGTCCCTTCCAGGCATGGCTCTCCAGCTGTCTTTGCCAAGGACAGAGAGGCACCTGCCCACCAGAGCCCCTGCACACCTCTGTCAAAGCAAGGCTGTGCATTAGCTCTTGGGTGCTACCACTGTGGAGCAGGATGGGCAGCAACAGGGGGTCCCCAGGGGTGCAACGTGACACAACTCTTCCGTGGTAGGCCCTGAGCAAACAGGGCAAACCCCCTCTTGGCAGCTGAGCCCTTAGAGGAGGCGATGCAAGGCACTGTGCTGCAGAGCACTCACCCCAGTAGTAAGGAGCAGAACCAAAAGGGCAACCCAAGTTCTCAGCCCTGTCGGAAGACTGCAGCAGTGCAGGACCAAGCTGTAAATCAGAGCTGTGGAGCTTGATTTACAGCTTGGGAACAAGTCTGTCTGCCCTGCCGCAGCTCTCCTCCACTGCGCCGTAATGCTACTGCTGTGGAAAAGCAGCCTCTTAATTGAAAATAACAATGCTCAGCATCACTGCTATGGAGTTCCCTGCAATTACACCAGTCTGCCCAGCAGCCCAAGAAACAGGCCTCAGGCATCTGAAAATGTCCTGGGGAAAAAGAAGATTAACAACCAGCATTTTCTCCCTGGCTCTGTGATTCTCACTGCTCTCAGATGCTGCACTCCCCCGCTGCATTTATAGGCTCAGCATCCTACCCTGGAGCTGATGCCAACCCTGCAGTGTCAGACTGCAAGTTAAATACCCCTGCATCTGGGAGGTGTCTTGTGAGCATCTCTGCAGCCGGACGTCCTGACCGACCGCTCTGGAGCTGCTATTCTGTAGGAATATTCTGTTCTGTGCCAAGGGCACAATACAAGAACGGGCTGTGATGGACTTGTTAACCATACTTTTCACATCCTACACTTACCCTTGAATCAAAAGCAGAGCCAGCAAATGAGTTTGGATAAACAGGAGCCCAAGGTCAGGATCTACAGCGTGCTTCCCAATCCAGAAGAAGTTCAGTAAAAACCTACAGGAGGATCTGAGCATCCCAGGCTCTCCCTTGGCCAGCATCAGAGCATCAAAGGTTTCGGCTTCCACTCAAAGACACTTTGTCTCCTCCTCACAGCTTAACCAGGATATGAAACAGATCACGCTCCCAACTGCTCTTTCCCAGGAGTGACTGGGCAGTGCTG
The DNA here is from genome assembly GCA_017639245.1 of Myiopsitta monachus. Lineage (NCBI taxonomy): Eukaryota > Metazoa > Chordata > Aves > Psittaciformes > Psittacidae > Myiopsitta > Myiopsitta monachus. The sequence goes on along the minus strand of CM029923.1, from coordinate 13,327,599 downwards.
AACATCCACCCTGGCACAATGCATGGGCATTGTTTTGGGGATGCTTGCCAAATGGGGTTTTGGTGGTGTTTGTTCCATAAAGTTTCATGTCTGAGGTATATCCACAGATCACTGTGTTGTGGTCCCTTCCCTCATTTCTTCTGCTGGGACATGGTATGGTCTCATAGTTTGCAAAGGCCCAGCTCCCCTTTGGGTTCCTTGGTGATCTGCAGGTCACCCCAGAGGGCAATCCCACATGAAAGCAAGGGAGATGAGCAGCCACAGTCAGCATAGCCAGTCTGTCCCACCCAAACCCCACAGAGGGTATAAGCAGGGCTGCAGGGAAGAGCAGAGCTGACAGCAGGTATCAAACCTGCATCTGACACCTTCACTCTGCCTTTTAATCAGGTGCCACTTTGCTATTCACTGCTTGCACCTCAGTAAATAGAAGCAGATCTTCCCTGCTTGAATGCCTGCTAAGGTGACCCATGGCAGGGACACTTGTACAACCAAGAGCATCGCATCACCAACCATCCGCACTCACATGAAAAACACAGACTGCCCAAAAAAGCCATAATGGACCAAGAATACATTCAAGCTCAGGAACTTTCTGCCCAGAGAGATCCTGCCAAACTGTTTGCTGCAAAATGCAGGAGCTGGCCATTTTTGACCAGCTCTTCCCTGGAGAGAAGATTTTGACCAAAGCTCTTTGCTGTGGAGAGAAGCCCAGGTTTAGGTTAGATATTAGGAAGAAGATCCTCCCTGTGAGGGCAGTGAGGCGCTGGCACAGGGTGCCCAGGAGGAGCTGTGGCTGCCCCATCCCTGGCAGTGTTGAAGGCCAGGTTGGATGGGGCTTGGAGCAACCTGGGCTAGTGGAAGGCGTCCCTGCATGTAGGAGGGGGTTGGAACTGGATGAGCTTTAAGGTCCCTGGCAGTGTTCAGGGCCAGATGGGACAGAGCCTTGGGTGGCATGGTTTAGTGTGAGGTGTTCCTGCCCACGGCAGGGGGGTTGGAACTTGATGATCTTAAGGTCCTTTCCAACCCAACTATTCAGCGATTCTGCTTCTGTGAGTCCCAACCCAAACCAGTCTGGGATTCTATGATTCTCGGCAGTGTCTCAGATGGTATCAGATGTGTTCACCACCCCCCACATTGCTCAGAGCAGTGACATCGGTCACCCAAATACCAATCACGTTTATTTTTATTGCAATTTCCATAAACTGTAATTTCACCTTCAAGAATACACCATGTGGACACAGAAAGGAGCCAGGGATGCACTTGCTCACCCACACCAGTGCTTACTGGGTGCCCAGGTCTCATCTTTAACTGCACATGCTTTTTGCACTGCATCTTGATGCCTTACAGCACGAGTCTCAGGCTAAGCACCATGTCCCCACGGGAACAGGGTCTCCTCTGGCCAGTGAGCTCCCTTGCCCTGAAGCAGTTTAAATTCCTCTCTAAGAAGGGCCAGATTCAGCCTGTTCAATTCAATGATCCCAGTTTAACTCAAAGAACACCTATTTTTGACCAATATCCATTTAGTAACTTGAAAGATCAAGCCCGCTCCTTCCTCATCCTCAGTTTCCAAGGCAGTTACTGGTTTATGCTTGTGTTTTTATGGCTGCAAGTTGGGTTATTTCAAGCACTCCACAATGCAATAACTCAGGAGTTGCTCAAGCCTACCCACGGGATGGTCCTGACTTTCTGTAAGCTTCCTGGCAATACAAGACAACCAGCAATTCATGCAAAAGTATTAGGGTTTTTTTTTTCCCCACGAAGCTAGTCATGCAGCCTTGAAACATCCTGGGCTCTCCAGGGAGACTGTTGAGTTATTCCCAAAGGAGCTCAAGGATTCTGACGTCCTGCAAGGCCAGCTTGGCTGATTCCTTTGCGATGCTTTCAAAGTATCTCACCCTGAGGCAGGGAATGAACGGGCAGGATGGTTGATGGGCCGGATGAGAAACCCGCCCCCAGGAGAGGGGCTGCAGGGACCTCTTTGGCCCCATGTGCGGCTCAGGCACAGGGCTTGGAGTTGCTCTTCTCCCCTTTCCTCCTCTGCTGCGGTTCGTCACCCTTCACGTGCGCCACCACCTTTGCCCTGGGTACCTTGTATTTGCTCTTCTGTCTGTAAAGGAGATTTTTCTGGAAGAGTCGTGGGATGTTGCCTTGGAATAGCAAGAGGGCAGTGAGCATCCCTGAAATAAGAGCATGGACATCTGTTGTGTGCTGCACCAAGCACCTCCACCCTCCCCACAGGCTCAGCAGTGATTTTCAGGTCCTTCTCCACAACCTTCATCATGACCAAGAAGTAGCCCAGCACCACTGGCGTCCCCCCTGACATCTGAAAAACCCTCGCTAAATTACTTTAAGGAGAATTTAACCATTACGTCCTTAATGTAACAAGCAAGGCTTGTTTTGACCAAAAGAGCCGTAACCCACACCAGCAGTCTTCCGTCTCAGCTCTCTACGTTCAAAGCAACACTTACCCGGCTCCCTGTGGTCATCTGGAAGCTGTGGACAATCTCTACAGCATAGCTCAGCCTATTGTTGCCCTAAAACATCTTCACTTCATCTCTCCTAAACTTTGGCTTCGGGGAGAGTCTTCCCAGTCTCCCAGGTAGAAACATACAAAATGGATAGCAAAGAGATGACCCAAGTGACAGGAAAGGACAGAGAAGGACACTTGCAAATCATCAAGACCCGAGTTCAGTGCTTTGCCAGGAATACCTTGTGTCATGCCCAGCATTTGTGCCTTGCACACCGATCCCCATCCCTGCTCCGAGGCATCTCCCCTGGCAGATCTCACCTGTGAGGGGCCCCAGCCAGTACACCCAGATGTAGTCCCAAAAGCTGCTCCCAGAGCAGTGAAAGGTGGTGGCGGTGGCCAGGGCAGGGTTGAAGAAGGCCCCTGTGTATGGTCCAGCTGCATGGGAAAAGAAGCATGGCCAGCAGTCTCAATTGCATGCCTTTGAAATACTGACACACAGCTGGGCCAGGAGACCCACAACCTCTGCTGCCTGCCAGTAGCTGCATCTCTTGTACCATGTAACAGCAGCACATGGGGAAATCCCACCCTTGTCACCCAGAGCTTTGTGGGAAGAGCTTAATGCAGGATCATTTGAGGAAAGCAGTCCCAGCCTTGGGACAAGCTATGGCTTCTCATGTGCTAGCGTTTCACCTGCTGCCGAATGAATAGTCCCCAAAATAAGTAGAGAACAAACATCTTGATAATCGTTACCTATCAAGAGGTAACAATTTCACCTGAAGATGAAAAAGGAACAGCTCCTCCCTGGCAAATTAGGCAGATTTGTAAATGAGTTAGAAAGGCCAGTGCTGCTCACCTGTGTAGCTCAGGAAGGTGACAGTCGCTGCCAGTGCAGGGACCCAGTACACTGGATGACTCTGTCGCAGCTTGAGAAGGACAAGGTGGAAAAGGAAAGAGCAGCTGCCTTCCACAAAGGCAGCGTGGTGCAGAGCAGTGCGGATGGCGGAGCTGCACTCCGGCGCTATCAGGTTCTGGATGAGGTGGAATTGTGTCAGCTCCCAGGACCAGTAGATCTTGGTGACAGCCCAGCCCATGCCCATGCCTGCACCCTGGGCCAGCAGCTTGGTAGCAGTTGCTGCTAGGCTGGACTCAAGGAGGAGGAACTCCTGAAGAGAGATGGTCGGGTTGGCAGATGCTCCATCAAAAGAGGCGCCATGAACAGCGAAGAGGAGGAAGAGCAGCGTAAGGACCACGTCTGGACCAAAGCCACCACCCCACGGGCCGAACTCCACCAGCATCCTCAGCTCAAGGAAGCTCATGCACAGCTGTAACGAGCCAGCGAGTTCTCTGGCAAGGCAGTCCGTATGCTCCAGGAGACAGAAGCCTCTTGGAAAGCTGCCTGAACACCTGGCACACCGCAACCACCAGGACAAAGAAAGCAATAGAGACATTCAGGCCAGCCATAGCAAAGGCTGTTCTGGGGGAAAAGACTGGATCAAACCCCAGGAGCAAGCAGGGAAAGCTTCTGCACCTCCTCTTTATAAAGCCGCGTGTAAGTGAACGTGGCGCAGCCTTACAGGCTTGGGAAGCACTGCACATGCTGCCCAGGGCAGTGCCTGCTGCCACAGGGAGCTGAGGGACTCACCCCCAGCTGGATTAGCCGCAAGTGTCCCAGGAAGTGTGGGATGGTGTGGGAAATGTCATGTTATCAGGAACTCCTGGTTAACAGAGCATAAACCATTCAGTATGTATCTTCTTGGTCACCAGCAGTGCCAGCAGGTTACACGGGCCCCTCTCACTGCCCCCAATCACAGGCAAGGAGACAACAGCTTCTATTAATGCTGCTTTATTTCCAACATGTAGCCATTTATAGAATGAACTGTCAGGAGACACAGGACTGAAGCACACAGAACCATAGAATAGTTTGGATTGTAAAGGACCTTAAAGATCACCTAATTCTATGATGATAAGTACATTCTCATCCCCTTCCTCCAAACACAGCTGTGACATGGAAAACATCGTGGCATCCATAGTAAAACTGGGGAAAAGAGAAAAAGCCCAGCATCTCTTCCTTCCCACAGAACAGGTTTTTTCCCTTCTCCTTTTCAAGCATTCTAAGAGTTGGACCTCAGGAAGTAAATGCTCAGAAGTCTTCAAAACCTATTTCCCGTCCGTTGCCTGTAATTCTGCCCACGGCACATCCTGCCATTGTGGGACACTTATCCCAGGCTGGAGAGAGTAGTGGGAAGCTGCTGCTTATGAGGGCAATTTTATGGGATTAAGTAACACCAGTGACAGATACACAAGCAGCTCATTTCCTATCTCGCTTCAGTGCTGACAGCGGAAGGGGGGATGCTGCGAGCTCTGCTGTGGAGCACCGCAAAGGCAAAACCCCTTCAAGAGTCCAATCAGCTTTGCACAGCTGCTCTTCCAGAAACAAGATGATCTAAAAACGCAGATACTCCCACTGAAAACCACTGTTCCATGGCTGGAAGATCAGCGTCCTCTTCTGAACCAAACTTTGCTTTCAGGGCTGTCAAGAACTACGACAGCTTAAAATGCAAGTATTTTAAAGGGGTTTTGGGTTTTAGCCATGGGGTAGGAACAAGCTGGCATTTCCACAGGCAAGGAAACACACACTTTCCAGAAACACTGGAGAGTAACAAAAGCTGAACAGAACCACCCTGGCTTCCTCACACCACACTGCTTTCACCCACAAAGAGGTCACAGCCACAGCTGAATAGGGCGGTAAGGTTATTCAAGGAGAGTTTCACTGTGCAGGGGGGTGGACGAGAGCTTTCCAAAAGCAGCCACCTGTTACCAGCTGCTGCGGAAACCCAGCAGCAGGTTTCCTCCCACAGGCAGCAGGATGAAAAGGGCTCAAGGAGAGCCACAAGTTAATTGCGCTTCATGAGAAAACCTGAATCCATGGAACAAGCATGCACTGGGAGGCAAAAATAATAAAGAATCATCATCCTTGGCTACAGATACCTTGAATCCAAGGGGCACATAGGATTCTGGGAAGGTCACCCCTCAACCTGGAATGGGGGGAAAAAAAAGCACCTAGCTGCTCCCCCTCAAGAACATTCTGTGGAGATGCCCGGAGTCACATCAGCACCTTCTCTGTTGATCCACATTTAAACTGAGCCGGATTCATTATCACAAGCCCTTCAGGAAACACCAGAAACTGGAAACTGCATATTGAGAAACAACCGTGCATTGAGGCACATCTGTGTATTAAGACGTACTGCCTCCTACTCCAGTCCCATTCCTCCTGTCTTCTGACCTAATGCATCTTCTCCAAAGCAAAAAGCTGGTGGCCCTTTAGTGTCCAAAAGAGAATGAGCAATCATTAACTTCCCAGTCTGCAAATCCCACTAAAACCAAAAATAAACAAAATAATAATAATCACTCCCTACATGGTGTTTCAATAATCAGGTCAATAAGTAAACGGGATTTGAAATGAAGTTACAATGTGCTGGAAGATATTCCTCCCTGCTCACTGGTGGACAGGAATGGGAAAAAGCAGTATCCCCATTGAACTAAGGGAACACCAGCATGAGAAGCTGCATCAGCACTGCCCTCCTCCCTTGTAACAGAGCACAGGTAGAGAAATTACAGTCAGACAGATTCATTGTTCTCATTTCTTGGCATTTCCGCTGCCTCAAGAAAAAAAGAAAATGCTTCCTTCGGCTGGAGTTCAAAGTAGGGAAAAAAATCCCCTGGAAAAACCTGCTTCCTCCACGCATCTGGAAAGCAACACCAAGAACGGAGCTGAGCTCAGCACAATTGCGCGTATCTTCCTCACATCACTAAGGATGGCTGGCTTTACAAAAAACAATCTTCAGAGCAAAATGTAAGTTATAAAAATAGGGAAAATGCAGCGGTACAAGTCCCTGGGAGCAGGCGTTTACAGACAACTGCTGTGCTCACACATGAGCCATAAGACTTGTGCTGAAACACAGCCTGCCCCAAGGCACCGCTGCGAAAACACGAATTAGAAATGAAGATCCTCAGTTTTCAGCCATCCTGGTTTTAACCAGTGTTGCTGGCACAGTCCGAATAATTGTGTTCCACTCACTGCAACCAAATAGACCCGAAAGGGAGAAATTGTTGCGCCTCAACTTCACTATCTTAAAGAACGTTTTAAATATCCCATCTCCAATAAATGGATCCAAGAAGTTGGGGCTGCTCTTGGTTTTAGTCTAGGCCAGCTATATGCAAGGGAGGAGCAAGTTCACACAAGATTGAACACGATTTATCAAGCAACGACTAGCAACTTTCAACTTGTGTAAACCACACTGAGCCAAAACCCTGCTCTCCTTCAAGTAGCACAAGGACGAATACACAGATTATCAGTGAGTTCCACTTAGGCACGCTCTCACTCCTCTTGTCAACATTTTCCCCCACAAATTAAATGCAAAATCACTTAAATGCAGCGTTAGAGAATGCCAGTTTAAATGCATCAATTATATATAAAGACAAAGATATTACAACAAATCAACCTGAAGAGACAGTGCTTTGCGCAAGACAACATTCTCATGTCTGGTTGAAAAGGCTTCTGAAGACGAGTGGTTTCTTCATTTCCCTTTGTCAGTGGTATGAGCAAAGCTTGTACAACATGCAAGAAATGGGGAAGAGAATTTCCCAATGACACACAGGAAACACAACATGATGAGTCCTTGGCATTCTCAACCCCAAAGTAAATGCCTTTAGAGGTCCTTTGCTTTAGCTAGACTGCCATGCCAACACACCACGGCACTTCTGTTGTTTCAATGGAAAACAGGAGCGGCTCTGCAGCCTAAACAGGCATCACTGCTCTCATCCTGAGTTCTAGGTGAGCTGTTGACAGCCAGTATCCTCGCCCCATCAGGCTCTATGGCTCAAACGCTGATCAGCAGCGACAGTGCAGACCCAGGAGCCATGTCTTCTAAAGCAGGCACCAGGACAGCTCAGTCCCCACGTTTCCTGTGCTGTAATGTTTATACACAGGATAATGGATGACAATCACAGTGCAATAAAGCAGTCTTGCTCAGATTAATTCCTCAATATCACCATATTGCCACAATCATGGTTTGTGACTGGCCCATCAGTCCCACCCCAGTCACTACCAAAAGGCTACCTTACAGTGAATGGATAGTGGAGATGCAACTGTGACAAACTAGGCTGGCCTTTGCTTTGCTCCCTTTGCAAGCAGGGAAAGGGATCTCCTTCTGCAGTGGGTGAAAAAAAGTGTTTCAGAGCTGCTCTCCTTCCACCAGCAAGCTGGAACACTTTGTGGGAGGCATAACATTCCACTAGCAGTGGCAGCAAGGAGAGCTTGCAGTTATCTCAAGGTTGGTACAGACTCTGACAAGTAACAGTTTTAAAAGAAACAGGGCAGACCAGTATAGCATAAAATTATATCCGTCATCATGAAAGCATTCATAAGAAGTTTAATTACAATACATTCTGTTAATCTCATTAAGACATCTAAACATGTACTCTTTCAGCTACTCTTGTCTTAGATGGTATAAACTCATGATGGGGAAGACCCAAATGTTTTTTTAAAAGTTTATTTCTAGCCCTGAAAGAACAGTTATTAAACAAAGTCAACAAATACAGTAGTTAATATTGCAGTAACAATTAAATAACATAATGGGATTAAATTACATAAAAGGCAACATTAAAATCTGAAGACAGTTAAAAAAATAAAAAGAAAGCTTGCACCTACTTCCATTTCCACTGACAGCATGAAGAACAGAGGGAAAAACAGACCAGAGACATTTATTTTATTCAACTCTAGCTGGAGAGACCTTTAACAACCTTCTTGTTCCCTTGCCAGCCCACCCACTATCCCCTCTGACAAAGGGACCTAGGTTCCCCCATCTGCTCTAACCACCCCTTTGCACTTCCCTGCACCGGTGAGCCACGGGAAAGCCTACAGTTAGTCTCATTAACACCGAAGGCAGGTCAAAGTGCACATTCCCAGTGCCATGGCTGCTTTTAACGAGAAGTGCAGTTTATTCTATGGTAACAAGAAAACCTCAGGAGTCACACATTGCCTGCATACATGCATCTCAGCCATGAGCTGCCCAGCTCCATATACCCAACTAGCCACCCCACTGTATATTACACTTCATAGGTATCACACTGCATATCCGATCCTGACTCAGGATCTTACATGGGCACCCGATAGTGAGACATACGGGAAATCCCAGACTGCATTCATATGCAATCCTTCCCTTATCATCATGTACTCAAACTCTGCCTGGTCTCTGTCTGCCCTAGTGATACAGCAGAGTTGAACAGCCCTGCAGCAAGTCTTACGGACATAAATCTGCTTCCATCAGGGCAAAAAACTCACAGTTTGCATTTTTCCAGTCTTGCAGACATATCCAGCTGACATCCTTAGAAAAGCGATGCCCAATCCACTAAGACACAAAAGCACAACCTTCTTGTGGCTCTCCTATCCTACCAGCTCCATCTCTGACCCTGATTTCTGGCAGCGTAGGGGTGAGAAACCTTACCACGTAGCAATAAAGCTTCTGCATGAGGAAGGAGAGATGGGGACACTTCTCAACCGCAGAGCTTAACACCTCTGCAGTCACACAGCAAGTGCCAAGATATGTTCTGGTAAGTGCTGGACCGGGCCAAGTTTTGGGTGCTAAGATGGCTGAAAGTCTGGAAACCATCTCCTAAGTAAACTAAATTGGACAATATTTGTAACATGTTTTAAACCATTCTCATTCAGCAATAGAAGTGAACTAATAAGGTAAAATTACTTATGATTTTTTTATTTCTATTAAAAAAAACCCAAACAACAAACCCTAAATTTACCACAAGTTATTTTACTCTCTAGATTGTGCCATCAAAAGAAAAAAAGAAGAAAGAAGAAAGAAAAGTTCCCAGTTTAACTCTGGCACAAGGAGTTTCACAAAGTCCATTGCCAGCAATGGACAAAGAGGGAATCATTGGTATGACAGGGTTTTTTCTCTCAGCCAAGCCTCCTCACTACTTCATTTGATCAGGGAGCCAGACGCACTCAAACCAGAGGCATCGCCATTACAGTGTTTACAGTGTCTATGGCTCACAACACATTTTGCCTGGGAAATGCATCTAGATATCCTTGCCTGGAATAAGACACTTGAGTTTAAAACCAGAACTCTTCTTAGGCTTGTAGCTAGAGGGATTAATTCCTGCAATGGAACAAGTAACATAACTTACCCAACTTATAAGTGTACTACAGTGCCTGAGCAGAACACACACTGAACTGTGATACTGCAGTGCCCTGCATAATAAAGGCATCTTGTTGGTACCACACCAATGCCCTGCTTCCCCTCCATCATCAACACAAACAGCCTCCAACTGCTCTCAGCTGGAAGGTGGTTCTGTCATAACTTGGCTACCAGTCCCCAAAAACGTAGTTATCTCTATTGCTATACAAATACTGAAATTATCTGAAATGACCTCTATCTTCTGCCAGCAACGTTTGTAAAAGTGTGCAAATAATTTTTATTCAGGGTCCTCCACCCAGCTATCACCTTACCTGTCCCAGGTCCTGCCCCACTGGGAATTCAATAAAACCCAACTAAAGTAACGGTTGTTCTTTCACAGAATCATTTGGCACTTTGTTACTACAGTTAGCTCTTCGTTAAACTGTTGGAGAAGTTGAAATGCATAGACTGCAGTGCTAGAAGCAGCCACAGGCACAGGCTCTTCTACACTTGTCCCTGGTAACACCTCAAGAACTCAACTGCTCAAGTCGCTCACTGTCCTTCAGAGGGAGGCACTTTTGCTTGCATTGAATGTTCGACTTCAGCCATTCTAGCTGGTACAATGTCTTTAGTGAGAAAGGGTCAGTGTGACACATCACGTCTCCTCAGCCTCGAACTGGCTGGTCAAATAAGCCCCATGAACATCTGACAGCACTGTTCTCCCCTCGCAGCTTTCGTCTTCTCAGAACAGCGCTTTGGCAATTCCAGGTGTTCACAATCTTCCACTTGAATTCTATTTAAAAATCCTGTATCTTCAGTGTCCTCAGATCTTCTTACTTGTTCTTCTGATTTCATTAGTACAAATGGAACACATAAAAAACTGGGAAAAATAGCTCTAATACTTAAACTCTGACAACTCCATAGGTTGATGCATTATTTGCTTGGGGGAAAAAATACAACATATACAAAAATGTATTTGATACAAAGAAAAGAAATGCAAAATAAAAAAGTCAAAGGCACCAGCATAACTTCCAAAGCCCAAGTCAGAGCACAGATACATTTTTGAACCATCCACCACACTAAGCACATTATACCTTAAGCTTCCGGCCAACAATTCTAATGGGAAAAAAAAGAGCAGACAGGAAGACAGCTGGAATTTTTTTTCTTGCCCTGACTATAGCTGATCATTTGATCATAAATAAAGTATCTGACCCCTACCTACATATCCATAAACCGACATCCAAAGACTTGACCGATCATTAAGTTTCTACAAAGAGGCCACATCTTTGATTTAAAGTCCACAGAGCACAGGCACATAAGAAACAGCTGAATACTTGTCTTCCTCCTCTCTCCATATTCACCTTAGAAGTGAAAAATGTCTCAATACATTATCATTTTTTAAGTAGCCAAACTGCCAGTCCTAAAGTACTCTGACAACTAATCCACAAATGAAACAACAGGCAAGATGCACATTCACATTTGTCACACTCACTGTGCATCTCGTCATACGGGAGCTTTACTAGAGTGATTTAAAAATAAAAAGGTAGAGGAGAGGAAGAGAAGTGTGAAAGAGATCAGCAAGTAAAATTACTACCGCTCTCTGAAAGCTTGAATCTGTCATTCAAGTATTGAAAGTACCCAGACAATGGGGTACAATGAATGGGAGCTGTTACAGCGAAGTCGTTAAAAACCCTTAAAACCCTGGGCACAGTAAGTGGCATCTCTAAGCTGTCTGGAGGGAAATAATAGAAGAGAAAAAAAAAAAGGCCAGTAATGCAGTCCTCAATTCCTTCTGGACCCCAGACAGGGATTGTTGGAGTCACCATAATTTATTTTGGGCGTCTTCTGGATGAGAGTTTCTTCCCTTTCGCAGACGTGTGTTGTCCCGCGTCCCCCCCCTCCAATCCTTTCCCCCCCCAGAAGTGTAAAAATTTCATATATTATAAAGATTTGTAAAATACAAACGAAAAAAGGATGAAGGCTGTGGCAGTAATGTTAGCGGTTACTCTTCATTGCTTCTTTGGCTGCCAGGATCAATGGCGTCAAGCTAGACAGAGGTTTGGCCAGTTTCAAGAAGGGATGCTGCCAGGAAGAGAGAAACACAGTGAACTACTGAAAGACATGGTTTAAAATGCCAGTAAAAGCCATGTATCTACACAGCCCTTTTCATTCCGAGATACGAAAAGCAATGCAAATGCTGCCAATGCCCAGCTCTCGAAGGGATAAATTCAGAGCTCCTCGAGCTTGGAGAGGGGTTTTTACAAGGTCGGGCAGTGACAGGACAAGGGGGAACGGCTTTAAGCTGACAGAGAGGAGATATAAATAAGGTATTAGGAAAAAACATTCTTCCCCAGGGGGTGCTGAGGCACTGGCCACAGGGTGCCCAGAGAAGCTGTGGCTACCCCATCCCTGGCAGTGTTCAAGGCCAGGCTGGATGGGGCTTGGAGCAACCTGGTCTAGTGGAAGGTATCCCTGCCCTTGGCAAGTGGTTGGAATTAGATGAACTTTAAGGTCCCTTCCAACCCTAACCATTCTATGGTACTATGATTCCCAAAAGAGCCTAGGCCTTTCCTTTTCCAGTAATTCACTACAAAGAGGTTTCCTGCTCAAATATCTCTGAGTCCCATTCTGCTCACTTCAATGGCTTTACTACAGAAAGTTCCTAAATTGCTGGATGCTTTAGTAGCAGCAGAATGAAGACACACATTACTGATGGAAAGACTTCAAAGTACACAGTACAATCTTTCATGACTGTAGCTCCTACCAACTGCTATCCATTAGAGTACGCAGAGGAAGACACAGAAAGAGAGGGCACCAGTCTACAGCGTGGTTTATCACAGGATGACCTTACTTGTGGTTTCTGTTTCTCAGACTGCGAGAAGAAGCTGACCCTCACCTGTAGCAATTCTTTGGCTGATCCTCTTCTCTCAACATCCATCTCCAAACATCGGTTCAAGAAATCCCGGAATATTGGCGACAGTTTCTCAGGATTCTGCAGCTCTGGTGTGCCATTTGTTGCTATCAAATATAAAGCCTGTAAAATGAAGAATATTGTATAACCAAGCCAAATCTTTACAAGACACCAAGTCATCACCTGTTCTTGCTAGTAGCAAAATAATGTTCCAAATCTTTTGGCAACAGATACTTACCTTTGCAAAGAAAACATCAGATTCTGACACAAGCAGCATTTTTCATAACCTGATGGATTTATTTTCCCTAAACTATCACAGAAGACCGAGATCAAAGACCAGTGTTTAAGTTACAAGCAGATACTCATCTTCTAAATAGACAAATTCAGGGTAGGGCTGACTGCAAGTTCAAGACAGCCATCTTCCTTGTGGAGGAATTTTCTTGCCCTGCTTAAGCTTGTTTTATTCAATTAATTTTCTTTTTAATGTAGGTACTATTAATGAACAATTACTGAAACCATTCATATGGTAAACACCTGCAAACATTTATAGGAACATCCAGGCTTCTTACCCTCAGGGGGTTTTCGTTGAGGTACGGGGGTTCTCCTTCTACCATCTCAATAGCCATGATGCCCAGAGACCAGATGTCCACTTTAGGGCCATATGCTTTCCGTGTGACCACTTCAGGAGCCATCCAGTAAGGAGTTCCCACCATAGTGCTTCGCTTGCTCTGCTCTGGGGTGATCTGAGCACAGAAACCGAAGTCGGCTGTAAGGTAACAGAATTGCAGAAGTTAAATTGGTGCACCCCAAATAAGCTGGCTTCCTAGAAGACTTCTCTAATGCTACACATACATTATACTCCTTTACACTTGAGCAGGGTTTGGGGGGTGTCTCCCCACTACATTCTCCATATTACAAAATCTATCATACAAGATAGATACAAAACCTGAAGGTGTTTAAGTAGGGTAGAATTCCATGGAATGAAGACAAAGCTTTTTGTTCTCTGGAGCAGGCACATAAGTATTACTCTGCAGAAGAACAGTATTTTGCTCAGTCCTTCCTTCAAGGACCTTAGACTGGCAACAGCCAGAAAAAAAGTAATCAAGCAGAACACAGAAGGCAAGTGTTCTGCACACGGTATGTTATACAGCCTGAACTAGAAAAAAAACAAATCCACAAACCATGGCTTCTGCCCTGCTAAACAGATTTTATTTGTGCAGCTACTGAGTTCAACATTTCATACAATAGGCCACCAAATACAGGTACTACAGCTGACAGAGACATAGAAACAAGGCTTCAGAGAAGTGAAGTGCTAGCCCACTCAGCAGAAGGAACCTGGACAAACAAACCTTTTCACAAGGTTAACTACCGAAGAGAACAACCACACTCAAGAAAACAAGAAAAGTCACCTATTCCTATAGCCTTCAGGTGCAGCAGCAATGCATGTTCCATCATGTTACTTTATCCAGCTGCAGCACTCCCACTTCCCAGGCATGTAAAGCATCAATAAGAACACAGTTAAGGCAGGAGACAGATATTACCTTATCATTGACACTAAGTTTGAGAGAGAGAGAAAAAGAGAGAGAGAGAATTTAAGACTTTGAAAGTGTCATGCCAAGCAGTGCTAACAAAAAAGCCACAGTCAAGAGAGTGCTAAGTTGTACCAAGAGGACAATTTAACAAAGAACTACCCCCACCCTGATTGTCAAAATGTTGCCTAAAATAAAACAAAGACATATCAATCAAAGCTATGGGAGTCACCAAGTTCCATCTTGGCCTTTCTCAAGGTGCCATACTCAACATAAAGCACAGCTTATTTCAGTGAACATGCCAGAGAAGCAGCAGCAGCATACATCTCCTGACCTACCAACCAGGCCTTCAGCACAATGCCATCAGCAAAGACAGAAAGGCAAGATGCAGAACCTAGTTTCACCAACCAGCAGTGTGTGTAGGTATGCACTAGTAACAGGCGGACTGGTATCTCCTACTTCTAGTCTCCCAGAAGCCAGGCTCTCCAGAGAATGGGAAGAGCTTGAAAAGAAGGTGCAACTTCTTCCACCCTCCATCCTAAACAACTGCTAGAAGCAATACAATCACACAGCCAAAGAAGAGCTAGTCTCAACAGTGATTACAGTACCTCCCCTTCATATAGGACACTTTTACAGCTGACTCCCATTTTCTCCTGCCTCTCCTTCCTCTTCATCTTCACCCAGTCTCCTGGGGCTGATGCTTCTTTACAGAGGCTGCTAACCTTCTCCTTTTGCCACTCTGCTTTGACTTGATAGCTCTTACATTTTTGAGCCTTCTCCAGTTAACTCTTCTCAGACACATCCCCTACCGTAACTATTCACTTGAGCTTCTGAATCTACATGGCTTATGCACAAGTACATCAGACCCTTAAAAAACATAAAACCTATGTAGGCGAACAGCGCATCCAACAACGCTAGTAACCAAATCAAGTTGCTCCTCATCTTTCTTCACACTCCATCTCATAAACAATAAGAGCCTGCAAACACACTAGACTAAGGAATATTACTGAGATACATTTTCATGGCATTTCAAATGCCTACCCAACTGTAAAAACACCATCCCTTAACTCTTTGGTCTCTTCATGCTTTGCACATTCCTACATACCAAGAAGTAAGATAATACACCTCTCTCTCAACAATCCTGACAGCTTCTTCAAGTGGTTTCACATTTTTTTTATTGCCACACACGTTTACACATACCAGAAATTGATTCACTGTACACAAGTCCATGCATGCATAACAATTACCTGAAAAGCAAGCAGTTTCTTTTGTCATTTTGTGATTATATTAGTGAAAGTGTGTTACACTTTCAGTCCAAGAAAAGGAGACCCAAAACTGGCTGAGCATTAAGACTAGACTGCAATATAAATGGTTAATAACGTACAGTTTTCTTGTTAGTGACCTTCTAATGAAAAGGGCAAAACATTAAAAGCAAGTCATTACAACTTGAAGAGACTAACAAAAGTTGGCTGCAACTTTTCTCTTGCAACCATTCACATCTTTGCTTCACTGTATGGTGCCAGTTATTTCACATTTACCAACGTATTCATGTGGCAACAAGTTTGCTTCAACATCCTTCCGGTCAAATATGTTCACAGCCTTAGTGTCAGGGCCCTCAGAATTTCAATACCTGCTATTTGGGAGTTAAACATTTTAAAGCACTGAACGAATTTCTATTGCTCATAAGTCAATAAAAATCCACCTCAGATTTCCCTGCCAACTCTCCTACCAATTTATACTCTATACGTCCAAGTTTAACGGGAAAAGGAAAACAGATACTTTTTTCCATGTTCTGGTACTCACTTAATTTAACAGATCCATCCATTCCTAACAGCACGTTGTCACTCTTAATGTCTCTGTGGATGACCTGGTTGGCATGCAGGAACTCCAGTGCCTGCAAGCACTGGATGGGAAAAAAAAAAAGAAAAAGAAAGGGAAACAAAACAAAACCAAAAAAGATACTCAGCAAATGGAAACACAATTTGTGTACGTGAACACGATTTCAAAAGCAATGCTTACACCCTTAGCCAGTGCAGAGTACAAACATACAATAGTTATTATTTCAAATAACCAGCAGAGGAAGCTCTTGTGCTAAAAAAATACCTTCCAGGTCCCATGAAGTCAAAAATCATTTAACCACAGAGCTTCTCTGAGAGCTTAACACAAACCCATAAATTCAACTCATCATCACCTAAGACAGTCTCAAAAATCCCATATGTTAATTTTGGTACATCCTATGA
Organism: Myiopsitta monachus; assembly: GCA_017639245.1. NCBI lineage: Eukaryota > Metazoa > Chordata > Aves > Psittaciformes > Psittacidae > Myiopsitta > Myiopsitta monachus. The sequence continues at coordinate 13,311,259 of CM029923.1, read as the reverse complement.
ATTCTACTAAGGAACCATAAGGGATTAAGTGAGTGCTTTTTAGCCTGAAGTCTCACCAGGAGGAATTGGTGAGACTTCTTTCTCAACATGCATTCAACTTCTCTTACAGTAAAGGATGTAAAACACGTTCATTATTCAAGTCACTAATATTGGGTTTGCATTTTCTTAGATAAAAGCCTGTCACACTAAGTTTCTGCCTAAAAGCATAATGGCAAATAGCAACACTTTTGCTATTTGAGAATAAAAGGAAAAGAATGTAACAGTAAGATTTTTCTCTTCTAATACAAGCAGAACATTTACCATTTGCAACTTGACATGGATGCAGTGCCCGGTGAGGTTTTCCATGTCTTCATTCACTTTAGCACAATGGCACTGATTTACAGAATGAAGTATAACTAACATGCCGAGCAGCAAAGTTTTGATAGTACAACAGTTCAACAATAGTAGATTTTTTCCTCAGAAAAGTGAATTACTGTTACAGTAAATAGTTACTTTCAGTTCTCTGCTTCCAGCTCCGGTTTCCCTGGAAATCATTACCTGCACATACACGTTAATGTACAAGTTTGCTTTCTATCCCCTCCCTTTGGGTGAGTCATCAAAAGCAGATGTCATGGTGATGTAGTCAGATGGGAGTTTTAAAAGCCTAAGTTTCTCCTGCACAGCAGATAATACAACTGCTTCTACTTCTGCCACAAAAAATGAAGCCTGATCTGGATGCCAGCACTCTGACTCAAGGCAGAACCCACTGATAAGTTGCGATACCAGCAATTTTTAACTTTTCCATTTGAAATCTTCCTGCAATCTTAAAATTATTTTACCTACAAACTTCTAAAGAATTCTTTTTCTGAGAAATCATGTCACAGGACTATAGCTTTCACGTACTATGAAAACTATTAAAATGAAAAGGGAAAATCTGCATCAAGTTCATATTTATTTTAGGACATGCTCCTTAAAGTATCCCTGTTTCAACAGATCCACTTTATGTTCTAAGCAGTTACCCTTCTTCCTTCTGAAAAACACTCCAAAGCTTTCAGTCTGTTTTCTTTTCCTTTTTTTTTTTTTCTTTTTTTAATTATATTCACACCTCTACCTTTTACACTACCTACATATGAATACTCAGTTGTCTTTTCAGTGCTTCTGAACAGTTTTCACTAGTCAAAGCTACGAAAGACATTGTTTCCAGATGCTAAACTTGTTCGTTGCTTGAACTTCAGTTCTATTTCTGTTAACACTGTCAGGACAAGGTAACCCAGGTACCAAACCAAAAATCTTTATTTGCGCCATCACCTAACATTCCCAAAAGCCTAGCTCAAAAACTGCCATAGCGCTTTTGTGTTACAACTTGCAAACTCCCAATTTTCTGAGTTAAACTAACTTTGCTATTTTCTGTAATTTTGATATTGATTTCTACTCTGTATCCATTCATTCTAACTCAAAGGCTCCAACTGCAATTGCTGCCATTAGTCCTAAGCTATCTGTAACATAAAACGTAGGGGAATAGAGTGCACTTTCACTCCTCTATCCATCAACTATAATACTCACCTCTCTGCAAACAGCAGCTATCTGTGCTTCATCCATACAAGTTTCTGTGACCACATCTGTTAGTGAGCCACCAGCCAGATACTCCATCACCACAAACAATTCATCTCCTACGAGGTAACTACAAACAGAAAGCAAAAAGCATGCCCGTTAGCCATCAAGAGATCGAGAACTGAAAAATGACTGATAAGAGCCAGTCAATGAAGTGATTCGTAAGCACTCAAAGACAAACAGTAAAGAAAGTTAATCTCTGGAAGGTAGCCAGAAATATAAATGCTGACAATAAAAGCTGCCTGCTTCTTATTACCTAAACAGTCAGGATAACACCCTACATGTCTCATGCACAATCATGCACAACAGAAGCACTCCTCCAGCTATGCTCTTGTCTACCGCTGATACCCAACTACATACAGCACTGCATTCATGACAGAAGAAGCCTTCTTACTGAATGAAGACCATTCCTTATAACAGATTACTCCCTTCCCTGCCCCCCCCCCTTTTTTTTTCCAGATGACAGCAAATACCATCTCATTCGCTTATAAGACCCTTAGGTACAAGAAGTCTGGGTCTGTGTAAGTAATGTCATGTTATAACTCCTTGAAACCCTGAGGGATGAAGGAATCAGCAGCTGTCTGCATTTACCTGTCCAGGAAATTGACTATGTTGGGGTTCTTCAGCTCCTTCATTACCAAGATCTCATTAATAATCAATTCCTTCTTGGGCTGTTTCTGCAGGTTTATCTGTTTAATAGCAACCTGAACAAGAAAACAGTAAGAGCAATCGCTCAAACCTGAGTATCAAAACATTTTGATCATTCTTAATACAGTGAAAAGTTAGAAGAAATTCTTTAACAGGATTAGAAGAGTTGAGCACAGCTTGCAGCTGGCAAGACATTTATTTATTAGCATACAACTTAAAAGAATGCAACCTGATGAGCATGCAACAAGCCTAAAGCAGAAGAGAATCATGCAGCAACTAAGAGAAGAAATATAAGCCTTCCAATGCAAGCAAAGTTTTTCTATATTCTATCCAAAGTAGTGTTTGGGTACAAGGAATGCTGGGAGGCAGAAGGAATTCCTTTGAAAGCAGTTAAGCCAATGAACTATCCCAGAGAGAGAGAGGGAGAGAGAGAGAAGGAAAGATAAAGACCTATCTCATCCAGGAAATAAGGTAATCAGGACAAGTATTACAGACTTTAAAATGGAGACTTGTCCCAGCTACTGTTAGCTGCAACACTTTCAGGCAGCAGTTTGAAGCTTTGCAAGATAACCAACCCATGAGTCCAAAACCAAACACAAGAACCAATATAATCTTGCAGACACAATCATTATCACATGGTCAAGAGCATTAAGAGAACTTGTGGCACAGAATCACAAAATAACTAAGATTGGAGGGGGCCTCTAGAGGTCATCCAGCCCAATCCCTTGCTGAAAGTACAGCCAATGTGGAACAGGTAGCTGAGGGTCTTGTGTAACTGGGTTTTGAACAGAGATCTCAACAAGCAGATATTCCATGACTTCTTTGAGTCCTCTGTCCTGTGTTTGATCATCCTTACTATGATGGAAAAAAAATTTCTAATACCTAACCGGAATTTCCCTTATGTCAATTTATGTCTGTTATATCTTGACATCTTATTGTGTGGCTCTAAGAGGAGTTCAGCTCCATATTCTCCACACCTTCCCATTAGGGTGCTGAAAACAGCAATAAAGTCCTCCTTTGTTTTTTCTTCTTACCTACCAATGAACAGACTTGACTCTACCCTCAGACATTAAGCACTGAGGATGCAGCATACTGCACCTGTTTAATGCACAAACACTGCAAACAATCAGCCCAATAGCCCACCTAACTGCCAAGATGCAGAGGAGGCTTAAGAAAGACACTGGACTGCAAAACGTGCTCTGCAGTCAGTAAAACGACATGAAGTAGTGTAGTACGTAAAAGCAAATGAAGAGACAACATACTGAGATGATTGAAATGCTTGCATTTTAACAAGAAGCGCTGCTCCACTGCAGCACTGGTAAATGTGGTTGCTGCTGAAAGGGCAATTATTTATCAGTGACCTGAGGAATATTTACTTGTGGATACTTAAAGCAGAAGTTAAGGAAATCTGAATTTAAAGAGAAGCAAGTAATCCCTAAAATTTTAGTCCCAGGAACCATCAGTTTCATCAAGTGGGTTTAGAGACACCAAACAGTAAAAGCAAGGAGCAGGATGTGGAAAAGGCATTCTAAATACAACCAAAAATCACATGTGGCAAGCTGTTTGCACACAGGCACATCCATCACCTTTCTTGAGACAGGACCAAAGAACAAGTGAGCAAAGACTAAACAAATTATATTTCTGAATATGCAGGACACCACTGCCCACAGTTCTTGAAGGGTTTTCAAACCCCTTGAAACTGTTTTCAAACCCCATTTTTGGAACACTTTCACCCCCTCTGCTTTTCATTGGAAAGAAAGAAAATTATTTTTAGCTTTCACCATCTGACTGCTATAGAACAGGGCACACACTGTTACAAATGACTACGGCAAACAATATTCTGAGAGGTGATAGCAGAGCTGGGAACTACAGAAAGGAACCTAATCAAATCATCTCAGCCACCTAGAGAAGAGCATTTATATTCATTATATTTCATTGCAATGAACACAGAAATCTTACCTCCTGCCCTGTTGCCACGTCAATAGCTGTGAAAACTGTACCTGAAGCCCTGTGAAGAACAACATTAAAGCAAGTGTAACAAACACGCATATGAACAGACAACTCACAAACACAAAATTGTGTCAGCTCTCAATGCTGCAAGAGCTGTAGCAAAAAAGAAGGCTATTAAATGTAAGCGGCACTACAGAAATGCCGGTCAGGTCACACAAACCAATTACAAACACACTCTTCTGACACCAGCTTAGACATCTTGAATAACAAGAGACAAAGTCATACAACAATAGAATCATAGAATAGTTAGGGCTGGAAAGGACCTTAAGAGCGTCAGATTCCAACACCTCTGCCATGGGCAGGGACGCCTCACACCAGACCATGTCACCCAAGACTCTCCAGAACTTGCGCTGTTCCCTATGCTGAGATAAGCTGAGTAGCCCTTTCAGTAGTAGATATTACTTTCCTTTTCCCCCAGGGGAAGCCTGTCCACAAACACACACAGATCTATTTGGAAAGTATACAGTAGAAGTTAGGCATATCAACGTTGAAAAAGCTAGAACTTGTATATACTTTTTTTAATAACAGAAGGATTTAAAGGACCACTAGACAAATAACTTAGCCAGGGCAATATTATTAGCTTAGCACATAGAAAGCTTCCTGATGTGCCCTCATGCTATTCAGCAGTCATATTACAAAATGGATGAATGCACCTTACTGGGAGAGGAGAGCACTAGATACACCCACAGAGAAGTTGCAGAGCTATGCTTTTGCATTAAGAAACACAATGCAAAGCTTCCATCACTGTGTAAAGCCTTCATCGCCTGTTTAGCACGGCTTAATACAGCCTTTTCTGCTGGCTTCACTAAGTGGTGGCTACGTGACAGTATCAAACAGGGAACAGAACACCCCTTTTAAACACTGACTCACAGGGAACAGAAGTTGGGATGAACACTTACCCCTGCCCGATTTTCTCATATCTGTTGTATTTTTTCTTGGGATCTCCTATGCTCACAATAGTGCCTAAAAAAACAATCCAAACAAACAACAGTGACCAAAAAAAGTCAATTCCACTATCCTGTTTTAGTAGGGCTGGCCTGACCAAGATACTCCCAAGACAGGTCAAGCTCAAATATGACAGGCTGATGCATGAACAGCCAAAGTTTCCTGATTCAGTTCAAGCTGCGAATGGCCCAGCTTCAGGCAATCATTTTGCTGTTATATTCTTCACACTGTTCACCCTCACATTTCCATTTTATTGTAATCTTCTGTGTAGCAAAACCCTGTACAAGGTTATGACAAATCTCAACTTAAGCATAGGAACATTAACATAATGAAAAATTATCTTCAAGATGATTCTGAACAAGCAACCATAGAAACTATTTTATGTTACTACGATTGTATTATACACACAGATCATGTTATCACAACCGAACTTCAATCCAAAACAATTGTTCTACAGGTTTTTTTACCCAACAGGGCTCTGAAGCATATAAATTGGCAAAACCTCCAAATGCAGCTTTCGCAGCCACTGATACAAACGCAATAAAGCACAGTAACCATTACACAAAAATAAGGGCAAAAACTTAATATTCCCCCCCCCCAGTCCTAAAGCCTTTGTTTATCTGAAATAAAAACCACCTACGTAGTTTTTCCATGATATCTTCATCTGACATTTTGGTCTTCTTTTTCTGCTTATCACCTGACTTCGCTGCACTGTCAACAGAAGTGTCGCCGGCTGGTGCAGGGATGGGGTCAATTACAGACCGTGTATAAATCTGTTAAGAGAGACGATTTACCTGAACATTTTCCTTGCAATCATTGACCTTCAGCTGAAAATAATCACAGCTCTTCAAAGATCCCTAAGCACCATTTTATACAACAAGTTGGAGGCAGAAATTAGACCTGAGAAACATTAAAGTCCAGTAAGCCAAGATACTGGCAACCTTATTGACACGTGACAGGAAGCCCCAGGCACCTCCTGAACAGAGTGGATATGAGGAGACAGATGTTCTGTGGGTTTTCTACCTGCTTATTCTTTATAACCCATGCTAGTTTATAGAACAGAAATCACTATTTAGTAGTGAGATCAATTACTACTAAGATCTAAAGAAAAAAGATTCATGCTTTGCCATGAAAGGAAGCATGAGACTCCCAGAAATTTCCCAGTTGCCCCCAATTCAGGGGATTTTCTTGGAGCTTTATTTCACTTCCTCCTGAGCTATTCACATATATGCAGCTGTTCACGAAATATCAAACTGTAGATCTGTCATAGTTTATATGACTATGTACCCAGGGGCACTATCACTTGACAAATAAACACAATTCACATTTGCACTCCTGGAGCAAGAATAAGTGGGCAGAGCAGCAACATGTACACGTACCACAGCCAGAAGAATGAGCTGGAGCAAATAAAGAAAACCAAGTACACTACATTGTCCCACTGTATTATGCAAGGTTACAGACACTAGCTATAGTTTTAAGGATTAAAAAAGGCCTCCTTCTCACATGTTGGATCGAAGGATACGCGTAACTGTAGCACAGTTGTACACAAGCCAACAAGTTGGAATTAACGCCAGGATTTCTGATCCAACTGATATTCAGAAATTAGGCATTTCCTTAGCAAATTCAAATAAAAAACTTACAAAGCTCATTTCACAAACGTAACACTTTGCTAGAAAACAGAAGTAGAAGATACTGAGAAATGCAGGTCTGATCTGTAAACTTTACAGCTGCTCACCGATTTTGTGTGATCTGGTCGTGGAGCAATAACAGGAGGAGGAGCTTCTTCATCATCTTCATCATCATCTGCAACAGCTGCTGATGGCTCTCCTTTGGCATTGGTCTACATTTTTACCAAAGTAAAAAACAAAACAAAACAAAAACAACCAAAACAAACTAAACAAATTTGTCTCCCCCACAGCGATATAGGTTTCAGGTCGTCTTCTCCCGACACAAAGATAAAAGAATTCTTACAGATGTCAAAAGAAATTCTTTTTATTATGAGGCTAAAATACTATTGCTCCAGTGAAATATGCTCTGTTGATCCCCCAATTTATGTTTTTATTCCACCAAAAAAACTTCTCAATTCAGTTTATACTGCAAGATTCATTACGTAACAAATACAAAAGACTTCAATTTTTATGTGCTTAAGAACTTACAGAGAACAGTAAAGACACTCACCGTTGGTGATCCTGAAGGGAAACCATCTTTTTCTAAACAGGACAAATAGCAGAATACATAAAATCATCAGAATAGTAATTTAAATAGTGAACTTTGCACAGTGAAGAGCACAGACTGCTTTAGAGATTTTTTTTTTCCATCTTTCAAAAAGCAAAATTTTACGGTCACAAATCAGAAAAGTGTATTGCATTAAAGACCATGCAGAAAGAAGCTGTACATTTCTAAAACTCTCCCTAAAGGCAGGGAAACCCATTCATTTCCCAACATGCTCTTCACCCATGTGAGTACCCACACAGAGTTCTCAAATTGAGCGCTGCTTGTCACAGTTACTGTGTTCTATCTTACTGAGATGTGAAATCACCACCAAAGGGATGTCTCTGTTCCCTTAGCAGTCTCTTGAATCAAGGGTAAGAATATTACAAAGCCTCATTACTAAGCTATTTTCTGAAATGCTCTGGAAGAAAACTAGGTAAAACTGCCTTTGTTCACAGGACAGTCATTCACCCAGCCATCCCATGTCCCATAGCTCCTGCTCAAGAAGCCACAACTTAGTTTGCTTCTTTGATGTCACCACCTGTTGACATGAAGTTCACAGATAGCTATTTTGGCAACACACAGGAGGAGCAAGGTCTCCAGCATGAAATCAGTTAATCCCAGCCTCAGAGATTATAGCTTTATAAACACAGCCTGTTCATGTTAATGCAAAATAGCAGCCAAAATTATCTAGTTCCATTTCTTCCCTTCTCCATTTAAAGCAGGAAAATAACTGGACAAAACCAGTTCCAGTGAGTTTCAAATCTGTCTTCAAGTATTTTCTCATTGAAAAGTAGTTTGCTCTTTCAGTGTTTGAATTCGATTTATTACTCTTTGTACTCCTCTTCAGTATGTCTTGCACACACTCAGATCTCACCTGGAGCAGAAAAACTCAGGTACTTCTGTTTTGCTGTGTCTTTGGAGTCATAGAACTTCAGCACATCTAGTACCGCCTGGGGGTTTTTCTTTTGTTCTAGCTTCGTGATATTTGAGGTTTGAAGCAACCGAGCCCATTGCTCTGGCATTCCCTGAAAAAAATAGGCTATTTTAAGCATAATTCTAACATTTTAAAGATTTTTCAGAAGTAGAACAAATTTTTTCCTCTATATTATATAATATAAATATAACATATTTAGCCTTAAACACCTGAACAAGTATGATGGGGTTTTAATGGGGAGCACATACGCCCACAGGTGACACAACGCAAAACACTATGCCAACACAATGACACCTCTTTTAGGTATATGAAGCCAGATGTGAGGAACAGGAACACAAAAGCACTCAACAGCACAAGCGTTACCCACTAATGAAAGTGGGCTAAAAAGAGTTTCTCAGGGAAGACTCTCCCAGGTGACCCAAAGCATCAGATATGACATTTACACTGCAGAAGTACTAACAGAACACAGACTCTTTACTCTGCATGCTGTACAAATACACAGTAAAATTATTTCTTTGATAAAAGCAAAGACTTTATTCTAAAACATCACAATGGCTTCACTACAGCCCTGACTCACAGCTGTTTTCTGAGCAACTCTAAGGCAGGTATACTTACAGTGAACTCTCCAGTAACAGCATCAAAGCCAACATGGATGGTGTGCTCAAAATCTGATGGTGGGGAGATTTCTGGCCTTTCCTTTTCTTTCTTCTTGCTTCCTGAAAAAGACATTCAAAGATCTATTAAGCAAAGACTTCAAGTCCTATTGTCTCTATTTAATATAATCAATCCAAGCATCACAACAATTAGGAAGAACGTAACATTATTCTGTTTAATGGATGGAGGTGTTTACAGACGCAACACAGTGGGTGTTTTCAAGTGGGTACAGACTTCATGTAAGAATCAACATCTTGTTCCATTCAAGTAACTTATAATATGGTAGCAAGGAAATAAAGAGATTAAGAGCACCAGAGTGCAAAGAGCTCTGTTGAGCATATGAAATCTAAGCATATGAAATGTTTACAATGGAAAAGAGGACATTTTAATATGGATTACAAACACCACTGAAGACAACTTCAGTTCAACCTCAAGTTCACCCTAAAGACAGTTAAAACTCAGTTGCCTCACTGCTTCAATTCAAGGTAATTAATGCAAACTAGGACTTCCTGTGATGAAGATAAGAATTTATAGCCTCGGAGCAATTACCTAATTTCAATTAAGGGAGGCAGGGGGGAGCAAGCATACTAAGTACCAGAAGCAGGAACAGATAATGAGAAGGACCATGTGCTCAATCCAACCTAGATTCAATTAAATTCATAAGATGTTTTATAATGCCTGGGGCTTGGTTGGGGCTTTATTTTTTTTTCCTGACAAAGAGAAAATAAATAAAACTAAAAGACAGTTCGTAGTTAACTCAATGTAAAATACACCATTCTGTTCCCTTTACTCAGAAAAGATTTGGAGTTAAGTTGGAAGGTTTCAGGAATATGTTTTATTGCTCTGGCAAAAAAAGCCCAAGCCCTGCTTTCTTCCTCTGCCAGAGCAGAGAAGTATACTTGCTGTTTGCCCTCCAGGTAGAAAGATGACGCTCAGGGTCTCATCTCACAGTCGTCTGCTGAAAGGCAGAGCTCTGGCAGCGAGCTCTACAGCGTGCCTAACCTGATACCAGGAAAACTGCATGTGCAATCCTGGGAATGCCTATGGGCTTGCAAAACATATAGCTGAATCAGCTGTGTTTATTCTAGCATGCATGAAGGCAGCAGGAATGCCATAGTGCTCTCAAAAGGAAAGCAGCACACTATTTTGCAGCCTAAAAGGTTCTTTTGCTTTGTTTTCACATTCACCTTCAAAACGAAAGTAACGTGGTTTCGGTACAGAAAGAGCAGCTAAAACAGCACCCTCTTTGTTACAACACGGTAAGGAGCTCCTGCATATCGCAGCATATCACAGAATTGTTTGGTTGGAAGTGACCTCTCATCTAGTCCAGCCCCCCAACATGAGGCAAGCATAGACTGTGCTGCTCAGAGCCAGAGAATCTGTCTGAAATTCCCTCACGTTGGCAGGAGGGGAAGGACAAGGAACAGAACACAATACATACAAATGAAAAGCCATGTGGGCTACCTCCAGCTGAACAATGCAGTGGAAAGACACTGCTATTATAAACAGGATATCTGTAATATGGCTGCACAGGTCTGAGCCAAAAAGCAAATGGACTGTCAAATGTTCCCATTAACATTGTTAAGCCACCATAGGACAGAATAAACTTGCTTATGTGAAAACCTTTAAGGAAAGTACAGTTTCCCCCCAGTCTTTTGCATTTGTTTACGTGAAAACAAGGAAGATCGGATATTCCCCAAAAGATTCCTGTTAAGGAGCACTTGACATGTAGGGAACAGGAGCTGGTGCTCAAACCCTCAGAAGTGCTGTGCAAATAAACCCACTCCTTCCAAAAACACATAGATCTTATTAGTAGCCTAGGCAAGGAGACTAAAATTCACTCCTCTGCCCACAGGAACAGCAGAGCAGCACTTCAAACGCACGTAAGCAGCAAGCTTCAATCAAGAGGCAAGTCCCTTGAGTCATGAGTTGGCAGAACACGCTCAAGGGCTCGGTGAACAAGGCCACCATGAGGCCACACTGCTTTTCAACCTCTGATTGTATCTGCAACACAGCTGTGTACTTAAACGGGAATCCTGTTATTAAAGGGCAACATTAGTTTCAAATGGCAAGTGAATCTAAGATGTGATCGCTCAGCTGCGCAAAGACAGCAGCACAAAGCCCCCCTGTTCCTGGGAGGGTGAAGACACAGGTCCTTCATAAGGATTCAGCAAGCTGGAGAATTGTTCTGATGAAGTATCTCAAACTGGACTTTTCACCAAGTGAAGCCACAGGCACTCTACATGGCATCACTCAAGGTACTCCACACACCCTCCTACATGACAAACCCATCCTCAAGCAGGTTAAAGCCATTCCCCTTGTCCTGCCCCTACAGGCCCTTGTTCAAAGCCCCTCTCCAGGTTTCTTGTAGCCCCTTTAGGCACTGGCAGCTGCTCTAAGGCCACCCCGCAGCCTTCTCTTCTCCAGGCTGAACAAGCCAAGCTCTCTCAGCCTGTCTCCATAGCAGAGGTGCTACGGCCCTCGCAGCATCGTCGTGGCCTCCTCTGAACTCACTTCAGCACAGAAGTAGCTCAGACTTGGGGCAGAGACAGTGCATTTGCTCAACCTCACCATCTCCAGTGAGTCGTCCTCCGAGAACACTAACTCCCCAGTACCATGTCCTAAGCTAGAGAAACCTGCCAAGAGAGGACATAAAGGGCCAGAGCTGGCCAGGAGGGACCTTGCAAAATCATACAGACAGATCTACAGAACAAACCCAAACATTATCCAGCAACAGGTCTGTTTCAGTAGCATTTGACACCTCCTGGTAAAGCACCCCTTCAGATTCTGAAAAGGAGAATTTACCATTCTGGTAGGAATTTGTTAACATTTTCACTGGCTGGAGAAATTTGTCCCATGGAAAAATTTCTATCTCAGGTTGACAGATTATTTTGCATATAGTTCCAACATATTTTTAAAATCCAAGCAGGAAGTTGGTATTTCTGCAAAGAATCACACATTCTAAAGCTTCCCAGCAACAGAATCTTTTTTCCCCAATGTATTTAAATGGGCATTTCTGGTGAGGGTGCTCAGCCGTGCCAATGAACAGAACAAGCAACTTCTGACTGCTGTTTTAGTGCCAGAAAATCACTGTGCCCATTTCCATTCTGCTTATATTTGGCTGCCAGTTTTGCAGTCTTGAGAGACAAAAGCATTTCTTTAAATGCTTACATTATCCTTGCAGCAGGTCACCCAATCCACAAGGTTTATTCCAGATTAAAAAAATACCACTTTCAGACAGTTTCCTTAAACCAAGTAATTCAATTACCATTTTTCCTAACCACTACTGCCATGCAGTAAAACCTGCCTTTAATGTAAAGGACATGACTTTAAATACTTTTTAACATTCAGAAAACATAAACTGACACTATTTTCTCTAAAAAGTATTCTACTCAGCAGAAATTATTTTCTCCATTTTTAGTGTGCATCACTAAATATAAGTAGGTACGCAGACACCTGCTAAACAAGTATGCAGACCAACATCCATAACTTTGGTACATGTCAGTATTTACAAGAGTGGTCTGAATAAGCTTTAGTAATGGGACTCCAAAGCAATTTCAGATGAGCCAATACAACTTTAGACAAGTCTTCAACCACCTCCCTGGCCATTTCAGCAATGAACAAACCCACCCTCAAGATGGAAAGAGGAAACGTTCAAGGAGAAGTAAAGACACTGTGAAATGTCACAGAGCTCTCCAGCTGCGCTATAGCCACTTGCATTCATAATTCATTTCACAACACAAACAAGTCTTACATAGTATTACTAATTCAGAGCAAGGAAAACCTTCCTTTACGTGGGGTTTATGTTCCACTTCATCATATCCCCAACGGTAAAAAAGGGGTTACAAACGGTCTGATGAATAATCAATCCAACCGCCCAATGACAAGTGTCAGATCAGCTCATAAGCTGCTCTCCTAGCCCGAAGATGGCAGATGTGATCCTTCCACGAGATCTTCTTGCAGTGCTCACCACGACAATTTCAAGGCACTTCCTCCCATGACCAGCGACATAATGATAAAACACCAGTTTCTGTAGCACTGAAGGGCTAAGTCAGAACCTGATCCAGACACATGGCACAACATCAAGCTGACAGCACCCAGATTCATCACGTGTACCAGTCTCAGAGGCCTGGAGCCTCTCTCTTGGGGCGCTTCCACCTACCTGCAGTAACTTCTCATGCACTCCTTACAGATTTACCTCTTTAAAGTTTTACCCATGTCAGTAAAAACACCACTACTTCTATTGCTGAAATCCAGCCACTGACAGTTATTTCACAGTAACCGACCTTGTGAAATAACTACTCTGCTTCCAAAAGCTACATTGGTCAAATCCTTCCATCCTGAAAAAAGGAAAGCACACCCGCTGTCAAAAGCAGAAACTCTGCCAGATCATGAAAAGCCTGACCTTCCAAATACAGGGAAGCCTCCAGCATTTGTCTCCCAAGTGAGGCATGGCTGCAGAGGGACTGTTCATACAGCTGAGCAAGAGTAAATTCCAGCCCTCAGGAAAATACTGAGCCAAGAGAACACATAACCAGAGGAGTAGAGTCGCCTGAAACAGTAAAACCTGTGTCAGCATGACTGAACCAGTCCTGCCCAGCACATCAGCAACATCAGGCTCATACATCCCTGCAACAGTTTTACTGTACCAGGTGTTAGAAGATATTTCTATCTATTCACTATTTTGTTCTATGTGGATACAGTCATCCTGGAGAATTGGGACCAGGGCTCTAGGGCTGTATATACATTCATCGTTCAAAAAAGAGGACAGAAACAAAGCACAAATACAGTCCAGTCCAGTCCCCTTACAGTCATTTTTTCCTCAAAAATGATCCCTGCTTACAGCATTCCAGATTTTTCCATTAGTAATTATTCCTAACAGTACAGTGACACAGACAAAAGGACTTCATTTCTCAAATCTCTTTCAAACACAGTGTACCCTCGCCGCTATTTCTTTATTTCCATTTTCTTTCCTCAAGGTACCACATAAATGGTCATCAACATGAAGCAACTTCCCAAATAGTTTAAACTAAAAATCTGCATTTAGCGTAGCAAAATGGTAAGTGATCTGGCACCCAGGAATCACAAACATTTATCGGGGTTGTTTGGAAATGCATTACTTTAAACTGGGCAGCAAGCATGAGAAGCAATACGTAGCGTTTTTCCTCAGTGAACTATTTAATTTTTCTTACTTAGTATTTCATCTTCAAACATCCCAGTGCATGCAGGAAAAAACACCTCAGCTCATGGAACACACATATCCAACTTTTAACCCTTCCTCCAATCCCCTGCACTTGGACAGGCTGGATTCAAATGTCTGAAGCACTACCAAAACTTATAAGAAGAGTAAAGGAATACCACTAGTGACCTTGGAAAATAGAGGAATCTCACCTTTTTCAGTGATAAAGAATATGGAGATTATTTTATTCCTAGGTTTTCTCTCTTCTGGTACAGAGGGCAGGGGTTTCAAACTGTGGTTGGCAGACAACTGGTCTTTACCCCCTGCAGTGACGATAGCACTGCTCATCCGGACAGGAGGAGCTGGTGGCTTGTCTTCCACTTCTCCGTTGACAGACATGGTTCTCAATAGCTAGTGAAAGCACTGAAAGAGAAATATTTGTTTTAACTTAAGAAGACAACATAGAATACATAAATGTATCATTTCTTCTGTTGGACAACAGGGAAAGGAGGTATAATTCAACTCTGAAGAACTCAGTAAGCAATGCACTGGCAGACACTGATGTCTCCACCAAACGAAGCGGATCTCTTCTTCACTCCCACACCCATTCATTTGTGCCAGCAGCAGCATTTATGGGATGAGGCGACAAACTTCTCCAGTGATAAAACTAACCCAGTCAAAAAGAAAAGTCAGTTGTATCTGTTCACACAAAGGACAGCACACATAATGGCATAAGTACAACAGCTTTTGTCAGTAGCTTTACCCCAAAGGGCTTCATGTTCCAACAGCTTTAAAAGCCTTAGATAATTTCCTGCATGTCATTTATCAGACAAGATCTTGAGGAGAAAAGAACAGCTTACGTTTATAAGCAGGCTACTTCAGCACACTGTCCACATCAAGTCATATTAAGAATATCTCAACCAAGTTATGCAGCCTACGTTAAAGAGCATGAGACTTGGATCCACCAGGTACGTTCCACTTGTGAACAAGGATTTACATTGCTTCAATACTTTGTGCTACGCTTCCTAATTTGTAAAAAGAATATATACTATTACCACAATTATCTTTCCTTAACAAAAACAGAAAATCATAGAATCACAGGCTGGTTTGGGCTGTAAGGGACCTTAAAGCTCATCCAGTTCCAAACCCCCTGCCATGCCAGGAACACCTTACACTAGACCAGGTTGCCCCAAGCCCTGTCCAACCTGGCCTTGAACACTGCCAGGCATAGGACAGCCACAGCTTCTCTGGGCAACCTGCGCCAGTGCCTCACCACCCTCACAGGGAACAATTTTTCTCTAATATTTAATCCAAGTCTTCCCTCTGTCAGGTTAAAGCCATTCCCTTGTCCTGCCCCTACAGGCCCTTGTCCAAAGTTCCTCTCCAGGTTTCTTGTAGCCCCTTTATGCACTGGAGCTGCTCTAAGGTAACCCCTTAAGGAGCCTTCTCTTCTCCAGGCTGAACCAGCCCAGCTCTCTCAGCCTGGCTCCAGATCAGAGCTGCTCCAGTCCTCAGAGCATCCCCATGGCCTCCTCTGGACTTGCTCCAACAGCTCCATGTCCCTCTTGTGTTGGAGGCCCCACATGACACAAAGTAAGAGGTTTATGTCATGAAGCTCAAGAACAATTAAAATTATCAACATAAACACCCATGAAAACATAATTTCTGCACAAATACCTTCAGAGGCACAAGCAGCATAAAGTAAAGTTCTGGCAGTACAACTGAAAACTGAACATGCGCTGGTTTCTCCATCTACTTAAAGACCAGTGGGGACCAGCAGTCAAAGCTGTGCAGCACCCGCCTAGACAAACGTGCCTTCGAGCCCTCCGCCTGATGATGGAGCGATAAATCGACCTGCAACACTCAAGCCTATCTGCAGGGATGCTGTTGTGAATCAGATTGTGACTCCCATCCTCCAACAATATTCCCAATTCACTCACTGATTGCTCTTTCAGATGTTGCAAGTTATCTACAGAATCTTCCGTATTTTCCAGTACCTACACTGCAATATGGGAAAAAATTTAAGAACCCTGCAATCTAACAGCATGTCTCAGCACAGGGATTTTAACTCCAAATGCTTCCCTAACATTATATTTTGTTTAGACAAAATGCATTCAACTTATTTGAGACAATATTTCTCATCTGAACCACCAAATGAGATACATGGTATTCAAGAGTCCTATTAAAGTTGGGCTTATGCTAATATCAGAAAAAAGCAGGATACAGGGTACTTATCTATCCAGATGGGAACAAATATTTAAAAGAAAGCACTTCTTCTGAACAAAGACATTAGATCAGGCAGCTAAATAAATTGTAGGTAAATAAGCATATCACATAACTTTAACACCAGAATGTTCTACTATGTGAAGAAAGTGACATCATGAGTAGGCTTTTTTATCTTTCTAAAACAAGCCCTATTATTTTCTCCATATTTTTGTACTGCCTGATATTAGCAGGAGAGGATATAAGGAGAAACAACTAACCTGCATCTGAAACCAGGCAAGAACAGACTTGGCCCTCCAAGCCCATAACAATTCCCTGAAGAGCCCAGGAGGAAGACAAGCTGCAGGGCTGGCAGAGCAGACTGGAGTGGCAGAAAGAGCTCGGGCACCAGCCTCCCACCAAGGGACTGGCTCCATCAACTGCAGTCCAACAAAGCCCTTCAAAATCATTAAATCTGTGCTTTAATAAAACCTCAGCTTTTCAGAAAACCTTGAGAGATGTGATTTATTTACTAACTGAAGGTACTATAATTTCTGAATGGCTGTATCAAAGACTGCTGTTAAAATAAAGTGCTAGAGCCAAAACTACTTTGCACGAAGGACCATTTCAATGCACAGCAGCTTAGAATTCATGGCTTAAATACATTACTCCAGCTTCAGTCACAACAAATCACTTAAAGAAACAGAAGTCTGATCTGTCAGTCATCATCAGAAGTTAAAAAATCAATCATTTTGTTCAGGTTCCAATACAAACAGCTAGCCTCTTTCTGACAGCTGAGCAGGGAAGAAAAGAGCAGTTCCCCTCTCCTTCATCCTTTCCCTGTCTTCATTATGCAGGGAAAGTTTCCACAGCATCAGGAAGTACTTTTGAAATTGTTGTGGAGGTTTGGCATTATAGCCAATGACTGGAGGAGGGATTAAAGAAGAGGAAAAAGAAAAAGAGGAGTGTAAATTCTCCCTGAAGCTCCTTTTCTGCTCTCTCCCACAAAGAAAAAAAGGAGCCTGTTCATTTAACAGCGGCTAGGCATAATCTCTTGCACCATCATCCTCGTGGCTGCCTTGCTGAATCACAGCTTGCACAGGGAATTGGAAAGTCATGGGGAATTTTCTTTTTTTTCCAGAGCCTGCCAGGAGTCCGCATAGTGGTAAAGCAGATGTCAGGTTCATGTTTCTCTGACAGAATCAGTCAACACAACAGTGGGGTGTTTTGGGGGTTTCTTTAGTTTGGTTGAAAGACGTTTACTAAAATGGTTAAACTAACTTTGAGCAACCTCATAAGGTATGCTGAATCATGAAAAAAGAGGACAGAAGTGGCAAAGGTAGCATATGGAAGATGGGAGTAACAGGGATGAGGGGAAAGGGCTTCACTTTCATCTTTGCCAGTGAAGATAATGCTAGTAATAATAACATATGCAAGCACATCAGCAACTCATCCACAATCACTAATCATGCTACATTTAATTACAAGAGCTAGAAAGTGATGGAATGAACCACAGAGACAAGCTGTGAAGCTGCAAACAATACTTTACTATGGACTTCAGACAGATTCATTCCCACCACAGGACAGTGCTGCAATCCATTACAGTCACAGAAAAGGAATCACAAAAAGGGCTAAAAGCTTTTCTCCCAACAGTTCTGCTGATTACTCCACAAAATACACTCACAGGTACCAGCACTATACACCACAAGGCTCCGAATCTCAGTCCTCATTCCCAGTAAATGACACTACTCTCAGTAGCTGTTCACCTCCGTTTGACAAAGGTTTCTTGCCCTGCACTGATGCAGCAGAAATGGAAATACTCTTCATCCTCAGCAGCCTGAGCCACCACCATAACATGAACTGCAGCAGCTGAAGAGCAAACGCATTCTTTCTTCTGTTGCAGAGGCAGCAGCAAGTGACATCCTAAAATCACTCGCCACCATCACTGAGAAACCTGAAGCAGGTTGCTCAGAAGGGCAACACTTCTCTTTCCACCTCTGTCCAGTGAGGCTGAGGCAAGACAAGCACAGGGAAGCTCCTTGTGTAGCTTAACCCACCCTCTTCCTCTCAGCCTCTGAAGAGACCTGCAGAGATTCATTTTTACCACAGCGTTCTAGGAGTCAGTTCTGCTGCTCATTAGCTTTCTTTGTTTTGGGGGAGAGGAGGGTCCTACAGCCTACGGCGAGGTCACAGAAGACAGACATCAGTTCCTGCTACTGCCACTGGTGGGAAAACACCCAGAAACATAACCCTGACAGTGAGTAAAAGCTGGAAAGTGAGAATTTGGCAGCATTTTCAGAAATGCTGATGAACACACACTGCTTCAGCATATTAGTTTGGATGCTCTGCTTTGATTTGTTTTTTTGTTTTGTTTTGTTTTTTGTTGAGTTTTGGGTTTTTTTTCCCCTCAATTCTCCCTTGTGTGAGCACAAAGCTGGGCTGCTTCCTGAAGAACTTCCGAAGTACAGCTCTTGTGTGTTGTTCTGGCTCCCTCAGCCCCCCTCGTGATTGGTATCATGGCTGACAGGCACTCCCATCCCAGCTGAAGCAGAGCGCTTGTTCGGCAGCAGGCTCTACCACCGAGGCCCCTTCTCCACCACAGCACTGCTATTTAGCTCCTCTGACTTCTAAAAATAGACAAACATTTCTCCTCTCAAATTTGTTTTCAGAATGACTAAAGGAAAATAGAACAAAATTGAAGACAATCATTTTCCTATCTGCTATAGTGCACAGTCACAGTTGTCATCGAGCACTTAAACAGATTAAGTTTTAAATATGCATTATACATGCATACACACATCAGTCTTACAGTGCAGCACTGCAAGGCCCCAAGCAGAGGTAAGAAGATAGTACTACCTGTCAAACGGAACAGACTGTGTAGGAAGCTGTCATAAGCTGAATTTGTCTTCTTCAGATGTTGAAATAAATGTACTTGAGGGGTTGAGGCTGCATCTATATTTCACTGCTTGGGATCAGATGCAGAAGTAAACTGGACTTCTGCTTGGAAAACAGAGCAAAACAAAGCAACCCCCCCCCCAAAAAAAAAAAAAAAAGAAAAAAATCAAGCTCAGAGCTGTTTGACAACATGTACGTACATTCCTACTCCTGGCACGCATCCTGGGGCTTTACATCGCCACTTAAACAACAGATCTCTGAGGAGCCAGAACTAAGTCAGTGAAATAAATCTAATCCTCAGCGTGTACGTACCCTGACAGAAGGCTCACAGAGCTGCAAACTGAACTCAGTTCTGCTTACTGCAGGTAAAAATTACTCAACTCATTTACTATTGGCAATGTAACACAGAAGGAGGAGCACACACATCAAATTTAAGCCTATTTTGCAGGGCTAACCAAAAAGCAGAAGTAACAGATTTCAGGCTAACATTAATGCATTAAGAAACATAACCACCTGGCTTTTGAAACCATAATACTTGATGAGCCACTGCGGCTGCAGGACCTTATTGGGACACTATGTCTACTGCTGCAAGGAGAACTGCAGATCATTTAGGCCACAGACAGAGACAGCAGACACAGTGCTCGAAACCAACACAACCTGAATAGAAAGCTGGAGAGACGTGGGGGAAGCTTGAAGTGCCGGAAGGGGCTACAAGAAATCTGGAGACCTGACAGAGGCAGGTAGCAACAGGAAAAGGGAAAATCGCTTTAAGCTGAAAGAAGGGAGATTTGGATTAAATATTAGAGAAAAATTGTTTACTGTGAGGGTGCTGAGGCGCTGGCACAGGTTGCCCAGAGAAGCTGTGGCTGTCCTATGCCTGGCAGTGCTCAAGGCCAGGTTGGATGGGTCTTGGAGCAACCTGGTCTAGTGGAAGGTGTCCCTGCCCATGGCAGGGGTTGGAACTAGATGAGTTTTAAGGTCACTTCTAACAGAAGCCATTCTATCATTCTATGATTCTAAAACCATTTGCTGTCTGGCAGAAGGAATGGAAGGAAAGAACAGATCGAAAGTGAAAAAAGCCCTGATGGCAAGTGCACTTCCCTGTCCCCGCTCTATGAGAGGGCACTAGGGTCAAGTAAAGTGAGTTATCCACACAGCAATCTGCATGCTGGTGGCTGTCATTTGCTGTCTTCCTGTAGAGCCTTATAGGGTGCTTATTGGCAACATTTGTCACACACAAAGAGCAGCATCCGGGACAGCCAGGTCCAGAGCAGAGGAAAAGAGCAAAGTAGATGCGTCTCACAAACAAATCCCACAGCAGAAGTCAAGTGCACAGAAGCACAGAGTAATTAAGAACCAATACAATAACAGAGCTAGCATGCGATGCTGCAAGAAAAGACTCATGTAACAAGCCAGATTAAAGATAGTCACGTCCCACTCTTGGTTTATATTATAATAATCCTTGTTGAAAGCATCTGGAGGGTTGGAACTAGATGATCCTAATGTCTTTTCCAACCCTAACTATTCTATGGTTCTACGATTCCCAGTATATTGACCCCTAGACTCCAGTGGTTTTAGCAGCTGGCTTATCCTTAGTCACGACACCACCACACCTTTTAAGTCCTGAAAAAAAACACCTTACTGCAGGAGATGAGACTTGATGCTTCATTAGATATAAGAGATTCATTAGATATAAGGAGGAAGTTCTTTACTGTGAGCATGGTGAGGTACTGGAAGAGGCTGCCCAAAAAAGTGATAAATGCTCCATCCCGGGCAGTGTTCAAGGCCAAGCTGGAGGGAGTCTTGGGCTGCATAGTCTAGTGTGAGGTGTCCCTGCCTATGGCAGGGGAGTTGGAACTAGATGATCTTAAGGTCCTTTCCAACCCTAACTATCCTATGATTATTCTGGAAACGAGGACAAACACATACACCATGCAGTTTTTAAGATCAGAGGGATGCTCATTTCACCAGATATTCCCTTTTCTCAGCTCAAGAAGGTTTTGGAGCCCAAAAACAGAATGAAACATCTCCATGGGTATTTTTCTTTCCCCCTTTCTCCCACCCCACACCCTTTTTTTCTCTGAGGCTCCTGTTGAGCAACAGATTTCCTGTGATTAGCTCACTTAGTACTGATTATAGCTCACTTCCTCCCAGGGATTAGCTGAAAGCAGCTTTTCTGGCAAGTTTTTATTCAGATGGTGCTACCTAGCCACAGCTCACTTCCTGCACCAGCACTAACAGCACGTTAATGCAGCAGCTCATCAACTTGAAATCATTTCACCACTGCACAAAAATTCACTGAACCAGTAAATCTCAGACTGTCTTCTCCATGACAAGAAAAAAAAGTCCTTTTGGGATATTTCAGTTTCGAAATTAAAGCATTTGGATCCATGAGATTTATTTAATCGGATCCAAAAAGGAGTTTTCTGGAACAGTTTGAGACTACCTTCGGAGGCTGAAAATACTTATCTCGTCATTTCAACTCAGGAAAATTGTGCACAAAAAAACAACCCAGCACTGGCAGACAAAGAATTACTTTCTCACAGACTTGGCAAATGCAGTCACATATCTTCTGCCTGCCAAGAGAGGACTTGTGCAAAAGCAGGAACAAGAGTAACCTTGATAATGGCCAGTAAGAGCCAGGAGGATAATCTGTTCCACCTACAGTTATTAAAAACACGTGCAGATGCTGTAACGCAACACGCAGCTCTCAAAGCTTTCCCACCTCTAAGAAGGCAGGCACCAAACTCCACTGGACTTGCTGCAACGTCTCTTTCCAGCTTTAGTGGGTCTCAAAGTGTTCAGTCAATGCCAAACCACATGCTTGCAAAAAACGAACAGTTATTTTTATTTAACTTTCCTTTACGGGGAAGGGAGAGGAAATTAGACTAACCTAAGATACTCCAAACAAGTACAGTTCTCCTTCATTTACAAGCACAAAGAAGATACCCCCTTCAAATGATGCAGTTGAGAAAACAGCTAAAAAATAGAAATAAAAATATCTGAGCCTGTCAAACATGAATTTTCATTAGGATTTACAAAGAGATGCACATTAACCAACTGCTCAGCAAGGCCAATCCACTGATGGAGCCAATAAATGGCCAGCATCTTTTTTTCCCCCAGATTAATAGTCACAAGCACCAATATACCTCCTTCAGTGAGCAAGGTTACAACTATGAAGTTTACAAAGTCCTTTCTTGCTGTTTTCCCTTTACTGCCACATGTGACAGAGGCAAGGCATAATACTCCCACTCTACTGACAGTATAGGAGAACCTCAGTCTCTTGAAGAATCAGAATGGATGACACCCAGAACATATCCAGATAAATTCTTCCCAATTCGCCTTTTCCTGACCCATCAATTTCCTTGTGATTTTTGCTGAGTCACACAACAGAAGGGAAAACACAGCACAGAAAAATCACACAAATACACGGAAAAACACAGTACAAAGTAACTGCCATTTAACTGACAAGTGAAGAACAGTAAAAAGCAGAAAACAAACTATCTTTTGTTCAGAAGGAACAGTCTCTCCACAAGTGTAACGAGATGTGCTTACCATGAACCAAGTTACAGAAGACAAATATCATATTCACAGAGTATCTGAAAAGGTTACTAAGGCTTCCAAAGAAAAATATTCTTCAAAGCCATTGCCAAAGTGTATTACAACCTAAAGCCATTATTTACTCCTTAAGGCACTCAGCAAATAAGCAAAGTCTTGCACTGAAAATAAACAACTGGTCTGTGAAAACGTCACTTTCGAAATAAAACCTGATCCCAGTCATCTTCAAGAAGTGGCCAGTGTTGGACATCACCTTCTCATCCCACAGACAGCCATCACAAAGAAGTATACTTCAGCTCGAACTTCTTCATCACCCAATGCCAACAGCTAAGTCATCCTCACCCCGCGGTACAAGCACAATAAAGTATAATTTTCATACCATCACTGATGAAGACAAGTGAAGCAGACTGCACTGCTAAGATGCTGGCAGGCTTCCAAACTGGAAGAGCAGATTCACAAAGTTGGTATACATACAGCAAAAAAACCCCAAGCAAACCAGCAATAACAGAAACCTTTGTGAGATTTTCTTCCTCCCAGGTTTTCAATTTTTTACTTTTAACTCTGTGTGTGTGCAATTTCTTAATTATTGGCTACGTTTCGTGACTGAACATGACATCAACAGGGAAAAATAAGAAAAGACACACACTAAAGACAAGCTGTGCAAGAATCATGGTAAAAGCCCATTAAATAGAAAATTTGAGCAAATTAATGATACTTGACTTCACTGTACACCGTGACCATCTCTGAGTCTTGTGATACATCTCCTCTTTCTCCCTTTAAACCATGCATAGCAATCAACTCCCACCTAAAGAGTCATTTCTGCTTCACAAAATGAATTGGGCACTTCTGAACTGCGGTGGCGTATCTTATCACCACTGAACTAGAAATCTCTTCTCTGCTTTATAACCTCTGAAACAGCTCAAACACAGGCAACAGTACCAGATGGGCCTCAGAAGTGATTTCCCAACTACTTTTATTTCCCACCGCCCAAGTTTGTCAGGAAAACTCACTTTGCAAGGCTACAATGTCATTATCACCAGCTGATTACAGCAACACACAAAAATTCAAGGCCAGGTTGGATCGGGCTTGGAGAAACCTGCTCTAATGGAAGATGTCCCCGCCCACGTCAGGGGGTTGGAACTAGATGAGCTTTAAGGTTCCTTCTAACCCAAACCATTCTGTGATTCTATGAAATGAGGCATACCGCTGAGCTGAGAGCCATGGACACCCGTTCCACCTTGCTCCAAGAGGCAGCCCACTTGCGGTAGAGTGGAGGAGGAATTAAACCAAGAGGGACCCATTTCCACCCTCTGCCACAGGGTTGGGTTAGCTACCGCCTACCAGCTGAATTCAGGCCACGCTTCATTTTATACAGCCCACAGCCACAGTTTTCCTTCAACGAACTATTGTGCAATGCTGCATAATGATAACATGTACTCAAAGGTGTTTGAAAAAGACTATTCAACCATCAACAAGGAAATTACTTACCCCTGCTCTACCTACCTAAAAACCTGAGTCAACTAAAGACAGACAAGACAGCCTGCAGCATGAACATCGCATGCAAATCCATGATTCAAGGTGCTTGTGCTTACTCATATTTCACTAAATAGAAGATACTTTTCAGCCTTTATTTTCATGAGCTGAGGTTTTATAAAGATCAAAAGAGAATGGGGAAAAGGGCAAGTAGGGAAAGTTTACAAGAAGAAAAAAAGAAAATGAAGTCTGCATCTCATTGCTGAGATTCTCTCTTAATTAAACCTGGCATTTACAGACAGGGAGGGATCACACATTCCAGAGCAAAAGTTATTTGAATAAAGGCTATCCTGCACAAGGTACCTATATAGCTTGGTGCACTTACTTCTAACAGCATTCACAGCTGTTTAACCTACACAATCACCACCCAACAGAGCAATGATAATGATGAAAAACTGTTCAGGCTACTGGTGGTGTGCAGAGATCAGCAGTAACTTTAATAGAAAGCAAAGGCATTTTTTAACCTCTGGAAATACTATAGCCAACAGTAAGACAAGGTCGTAGCTTACCCATCCAGAGTAAAGATGCAGGGCTAACTGGAAAGAGAAGAAACAACATGCATTGTATATACCAGGACAGCAGAAAAAGGAAGAATCCGAGAGTAAGGGATCCATCCGATCCTCATCACACTGGCAGAGCTGCCAAATGTCAGCTATAGAAAAAATGAATACTTAGTGAAAAGACAAAGGGAAAAGGAGAGAGAAAGAGCTCCTCCCTCCAGAAAAACTATCTTTTTCATATGCACACAGAATAGAGCTCTTTGTTTCTCTCCAGTGGCTGGCCAATGCTTACTTCAACTGCACTTAACGCTAGCAGATAGTGGTAACTTTAGCTTAGCTCAACAGCCCAGCAGGCCAAACCCTCAACTTACTGCAGCCCTGTCAAACAGCACTAGCCTGGCACAGAATGCCACAAAGAGAAATTCTGCCTCTTCAAGTCACTCTTCCCAGCTACAGTGCGCACCAGTGGACACCAGTACAGCATATGCCGCCTGGATGGTCACAACCACTTGGAACAGTTTACCAGACCCAAGCTCAAGATGCTTACTTCTTCATACCCACACTGAACACAAACTCAGACAGAAAGCGCAAAGTCTATAAGCTGGCAACATATCATCGTTCAAAAATCAACCAAAAACCATGCAGAAAATCAGAGATCATTTCTCCTGGTAGAATTATATTCCATTTGTGCCATGTGACACAAGTACAATGACTTCTTCAAATACTCAAACTCCTACATGAAAAGAGTTCTGTGCAGCACCCCACTTCTGCACCAGGCGAGTTCACACAAAGACTCGCCCATGAAATGAAAGCTTCCATCCACGAGGTCCTCATTAACATGACTACTGCTCCAACAAAAATTTAAAGCTATTTACTGTAATAGAAATAAGAGATATCCCACTTATCTGAGGGTCTCAAAATCCATTTCAAGGCATGCATGATAATCATCTATGCAAAAAAAGAAATCCACAGAAGAAAGGCATTACTCACGCTGTGTTATCAACACAAGAATTGAAGACCTGCATTACAGCAGCACATTAATCTTCAGCACTAGCTGAGCCTTAAATCACAGAAAATGAAAGATATATCAGTAAAACATTACTCTGTGATAATCTACTCCTTCATCTGGAGCTACTGCAAAACCAGGCAACTGCAGACAGCAGCTGAAGCAACTCATCCCACCTCCAAAGAGCCATTTAAGAGAGTACTTACACTGAAGCAGATATCCACTGAGGCTGCAGCCAGAACCTTGGGCAAGACACAGACAACCTGATGCAGCACAACAATTTTGTACCTTCCAAGGCTTCCTCTTTTTAATTTACAATACTATTAGCTAATACCAGTGAGTCTGAACATATGAACGTAAAACATTTTTTTTGCAACAAATGAGCATGGAAAATGTACAAATTCTGTGATTATGAAAACTCAAACACAGTGTTTTTTCTCACTAATAAAAATTTTTAAAAAATAAGTTTCCTCTCATAAAATTTCATGTAACTATGGAAAAAGTTGACCTTAATATAATACCTTTAGAAATGGTCAACTTTCCATGAGTTTTTCACCTAAGGGAAAAATTTCTCAGATCCTTTCAATTCTGTTAAGAAAACAGGAAGCAAACTTCAGTAAGCCATTTCAATAGAGTAAAATAGAGATAAGATTTCTATTAAACTTGGCAACAAAGAGAGAGCCCACAAAATATCCCTTTGAGCAGTCACTTGCCATCACACTGGTCACTGGAAAATGGCCTATCATCCACCACTGACCAGGTATGTATGAGCATATGGGCAGTAAATGTGAAGCCAAGGAGAAAGCACTGATATTACAGGTACCTCATTTAGGAAATTAAAACCATGAGCAAGAGAAAGGGACAACTAAGACCGCGAACACTGAGGTTTACTGACAAGTTATTTGACAAAATGACAAAAACTTTAAGTGTTCGGAAGAGAAAGCTATTTCAGCAGCATAGGAAACATAATTGTTCTCATTAATCAGAGTGACATGGAACAAGAGTTACATCTGTTTTCAATCTTGACCAAGATCCTTGAAACAAAGATTTCTCCAGTTAAGATGCAATCTTAAATTTAGAAAGCTGGCATCTCATTGCAGCCCATAGGCTTTGAAAGAATAAGGAAGTAAGGTACAACCATCACCCGTCACTTCACCAGATAGGACCCAAGAGAAAAGTACTGCCAAAGTACTAGAGCTCCAAGCTCTAGTAGTATTGCTGTGGATATTTTATCATTTAGGTTTATCAGGTGTCTTAACTTCTTCGATGAGTAATACTCAATCCAGTTTTACCAAGCATGAGTACGTTTGCTTGTGCTGCAAAAAAGACTGTAAGACTGTCCATCATATACACAATAAGCCAAGGAGAATGAGAATTACGCCTCTCAGAAGTAAAATACTTTAGAAGGCAATAATTATTAATAAATAAGAAGACAAAAGATATCACAACCACTCACTAGAACACAGAGCCCTGCTTGTGAAGAGAGCATCCAAACCAGCTGTACTGAACTATTCTGAATTTTTATTTTCCATTTCCAACAGCTACCTGGAAAAATAATCTACATAAAAAAAACTCAACACTGATCTAGTCTTAAAAAAACCCCAAAACACAAAACCAGCACTGTACCACATATATAAAATCCCTGTAAATAGGTCTAGAAAGGCTAGAAAGAAAAAGTGGCATTCACAAAAGCAATGAGTCACAGCATTGCCAAGACATACTTTGGTTCCTGTGAAATAATCCTCATCCCACTGCTTTGCCATTTACTTTGCAACATGCCAGCAGCAAAAATCAGGAGGAGGTACCTGCATCAATTTCCTGAGTGTGGCTGTCAAGGCCTTCTTTACCACTAAGAATTACTTTGTAAGCTTGGACATTAATATAAAAGACTCTTAGCACATTAACACCAGATTAAAATTAACTGTTCCTGTTCCTAAACATCTTTGAAAACCCTGAACTTCACTTGCACCCTTGAGTAGCAAAAGCAAGACAACAGCATAAAAGAATAAGTATTTCACAGTAGGTGATGCTGTCCCAACTCTGAAAATCTAACATTGCACATAACTCATGTCTGTGACAATGAGTATTTCATAGATGGAGGAGGAAACATTAGGAACCTATTTTCTATGCCATAGAAAATGATGCTAGGATTTTGTGATGACATGTACAAATAAACACTCATTTGTTCAATTTTGTGTTTGATCTGAAGTAACATTCCCAAAAGCTCAGAAACATACAAGAAAGGCACAAAGCCAAACACGCAACTCTCCAGCTATTACTGACTGGGCCATTAGTGTCAGATCACCAAGCAGAATTTTCAAGCCATGTTTAACTTTAGTGACTCCTTTCCCATCAATTTAGTTCTCTAACTCAGATCACCACACTCAGGGATGCAGTAGTGCTAGCTTACCAGAGTGGCTAGAAACAACTGGTTTGGGGCTGGGGAGAGCAATACCCTCTCCTTTTCCCCTCTAACCTAAATGGCTGTTCTCATGTTTACCTTGATGTTAAATCAAGCAGCACCCCTACTTCTGGTCTAAATTAGTTGCAGTCAGGTGGAGACATAATGTCAAGCACTCAGCTTACTTAACCCTAGTATAAAACACTGAATATCTCATGAACAGCAATCAGCCTGTTGACCTAACGTAAGCAAACACAGTGTAACAGCCACTGGAGATCATGCAGGAAGTCAACCAGGCTCAGAAGATTCAACTAAGATCCAAATGTTTTTAAGTTGCCTCAAGCTGACCACTAACCCTGTTGCTATACGTTCCGTATTCCTAAACTACACAACCTGAAAACTAAAATCACATCCTTTATGCCATGTGCGCATTTAGAATAACATTTCCATGGCCAAAAAGATCACCTACAGACATGTGCTGAGACTCTGCGCAGATGATTGTTCTTACCACTTGGCCCTTTCTCCAGCACCTTCAGGGAGAGTTTGCTATTGACATTTTAGGCAGCCCAGACCTAGGCTATCAGACGGATGTGACCTGCCTGTAGCAAGAGAGGGAGATCCTTTCCATGACCTTCTAACTTCCAAAGAGGCCCTTTTCAGCAGCACCTGGAATTGGGCCAGAAATTGTTTTTCCTCAATTCTGACGTGCTGAATCCTGGCAAAAAGGTCAAAAATATTTAATTCATTGTCTTATAAATTCCAGATCTATTGAACAGTTTAAAACAGAATTAAAAGTTGAAAGACTTTTTTTTTTCTCCTTTTACCTTTTCAGCAACGCTTTGGAATTTTAAAAGTTGTTCACTTTAAAGCACTAACATAACTTAATTATTTTTTCTTACATCCTAAAGCAAAAATACACAAACTGAAGCGTATTTCCAGTTCAGTCCCTTCCAATGAGCTATTTCCACAAGAAACTGCCCAGCCAGCTCCTCTTTGAAGCCCAAATTCCCAGAAGACTCCTTTAAATGAGGATGGCCCTTTTTGCAGTAGACAGGCAGTCCAAAAGATACCTAATAGCTAACATAGTTCCAGAAGGATTGTAAATAAAGCATACAGCTTAGAGTATAAAGTATTACATTTGTTTCTAAAATAAACCTCATGCTGTTGGATAAAAGTCTAACTTCACTCATTAGAGAAGCAAGAGGAAAGCCTGCATATGCTGACAGTTACATACTCCTCTGGGTACGCACTGACTCAAACATCCAGCACCTAAACAGGAAGCAGAAAACTTGAAAGGAAAAAGAAAGAAAAAAGGTTGACTTGGAAACTTTTTAGTGTATTTCCATTCCTTAATGCACCTGCCAGCTGCTCCCATTCTGGTTCACATTATGTTAAATCCCTTTCTTGACACAATACACCACTTCTAAATCACACTCACCATTGCCCTAACACATTGGTTCTTTCCTACAGCTGCTTTCCTTTGAAATGAAACTATAGAATTAATAAGAATTAAACCTGTCTTATAGAAATAGCTCCTTTAGAGTTAGGAAATGAATTAAACCTGTCTTATAGAAATAACTCCTTTAGAGATAGAAAATGATTTTTGCTAACTAGCAGAGAGAACAGCCCTGACCAAAGAGTCAAATATATACAGCTGTTGCAACAGGTAAACACGTGTCTTCCAGGACAACATGAAGTATTTCAGTAGCAAACTCATGCTTTTTAAGCATTCAACTTTGTGCAAACTTGTTATTGCCAGAGCTACACCAACACCAAGGCTGGGCTAAACTTCTTTTGGGAAACAACGGCCTATTTATTATATGAAGCACCCAATATTTTCTAGGAGTCTTAAAAAAATATTGTATTTCCCTTAATAAGGTGTGCTCATTAAAACAATTCTAAGCACCAGTACATTATTAGCAGCTGAAGCAAAGATTTTTAAGAGCATTTTTAAATTCACGAACGTGTTAGATACATTCATTTGACAAAATAAAATAAAAATAAAAAGAAGCCTCAGCAATTTCTGAAGTGTTTTAATATACCAGAACCTCAGACTTTCAAAAGCATAAGGAATTCCTTTTGAATTCACAGATAGTGTTTAATCACCCAAAAGTTAACAGCACAAACAAAACTCCTGTCAACTTTAAGGCATGTTCCTAACATGTACATCTCTGCCTGACCTGCCGTGTGAGACACTTTCAAAGCCTGATTAATCCCCATTCCCAGCTGAGAAAATAGAAAGAGGCTGAGAAAATAGAAAGATCAACTTAAAAAAATCCCTGGCAAGTCAGATACAGAATTGAGACCAAATCCAGTGCTTCCAGCTCTTAGTGACAGACACCATCCACTTAATCAGTCAAAATAACAAGCACTAATGCACATATTGTCCAACTGAAGTAAGGCACAGCTTCAGGTAAAATCATGCTCTGAGATCCGGCAAACCTTGAGTGGTGAAGTAAGGCTTGAAGACTTGCATTAACAGAGAGCCCAGTCTGCAACTTGCAACCTCAGTCCCAGCTAGGCAGGTCTGAAGGAGATCTCTTATTCTCACCTGAAAACGTCTACTGCCTTTTATACTACCTGCATTTAAATACAAATAGGAGCTTTCTAAAATCCTAGAAGATCACAGCCTCAAGACACCGTAATTCCTAACAGTAAGAATCCTCAGGTCTTCTGGGAACACTGCAGTGTTTCCTTGCTAAAAGGCAACTGCCTTCAAAATCAGTGCCTTGCCTAAGCGTTTCTTGCCCTTTGCCACAAGGCAAGTACCCTGGACTCCTTTCCTCTTCCCGCCTACTGCCTGCCATACTCCTGCATAAGCATGGCTGCCCTCACACCACACCAAGAGTCCAGAGCTTCCCTCTTGCCCACACACACTTGTGCATCCCTCCCCCTATGTCCTTGCTATACAAGAAAGCTGGAGAAAACACTGATTTTTGCCTAACAAAGTCCTGCAAATACTGAAAGCTTGCATAAGATGTAGCCTTCTGCATGGTCAAACTGACCTTGCCAAGAGGCAGAATCAACGCAGCACCCAGCCAAGCACTGCATTAAGAGGACTGTATTGTTTCTGAGAATGGACTTAGTAGCTCAGCCTGGTGCCCAGGTGTTGGGTGTGATTTGTTACCTTCAGCAGCACTGCACTACACATAGCAAGTGGTAACCTCAGCGTTTATCACATTAAAACTTAACTGAAAATATACTGCTACTACCACAGCAGGTAGAAACCTCCCCAAGATAATATTCTGCAATCGTAAAGCTCTCTCCAAGTTTTGAGCTAGACAGACAAATTTGATTTAGATTTGGGAAGCAGGTGCCTTCTTGGAAAACTAAATATTGAGCTTGTTGCAGCCTTTCCGAATCTCACCCCTAGTCCAAGAGAGCACCCCTGGTTTCACAAGAACAGCGCAGAACTGATCACAGCAACTACATTTCTAGAAAAGGAAGGGAAAGCTCCACAACCACCTTCTTCTGGCAACTCAGCTGCCTTTTCCCAACTGCCAGCACAAATACATTAGGATACATGCTAATACATGGTGCCTGGCTGCTGGAGACCTTTCCTTCCCCTTGCTCACGCCATCACCTTGCCTCTGCTTCCTATTCCTGGGTGTTTTGGTGAGTCTTTCAAAGCTTTCTTCCTGCATCCCAGTTTCTGACCTCAGGACTTGCATCTCTGCTGGTGTTATCACTGGGCCTGGCCATCTAGAACAGTGTCTCTGTAACTAAGGGGTTGTTTTCAGAACAAATAGCTTTTTCTTTGTTGTAACTGCTACACAGACATGTCAATAGATGTGCATGTTGTAAGAAACAAGAATATACTGGCACAAAACTCACAGGGAAGCTTCCAGTGCCTTAGAAACCTCCTAATGCAGAAAACAGATAAAATGTAAAAGGAAAAAAACCTCACCTAGTAAAGGAAGAAAAAAAACAAAACAAAACAAAACAAAAACAACCAAAACCCAACCAACAACCAAAAGAGACTGATGCAAGGACTCTGAAGCAGAAGTACCTTTTGTTAATAAAACACACAGACCTAGATTGAGATCCCCACGGCTTTTCACATCACCACAAGAACAAAAATCTGCAGCGTCAATACCCTTAATACTTATTCTGAAGTTGCTGAGAAACCAAAGGTGTTTGAGTAATTTTTTTTTCTTAAACACAACTGAAAGGCGGAGTTAAACAACACAAGCACACATAAGGTTTTAAAAGGACACATTTTAAAACAAGCACAGGATGTGACCTACCATATACAGGCAAAGCGTTCACCCATCCACTCCAGCATCCATCCTGGAGAGGAAACACAAGCAGGTGCCTCAGGAAAGAAGCTCCCCCACAGTTGGCCAAAGGTCCAACATCTAACTGCACAAGCTTCATCCCAGTAAATCAGCCTGTGACACGCTGCCATGCTTGTCACACACCTCAGATCCACCAAAATACATTGCACTGTGTTAAAAAGTGCAAGATATATCCACAGAGGCATTATTCCCCGTTTAACAGCCCATCAGTTTTGTTGTAACAACTAGGTCAGCACGTCCAACTTCAACAACAGGTTTGTTACTTGTTCTCAGACATTCCTGCTCTGGCCTCAAGAACTGAAATATCCAACCAGTGAACTTTAGAGTAAGGATTTTCCTTCCTCTAAAATATTACTCAGCCAATTTTTAAAATGCTATTATTTTAAAGATTCTACTCAAAAACTCTTAACGCAAAGGCTTCGCCTTTTTACACTTCTATGTTGCTTCTATTTCAGCCCATTAGTCTGCAATAATGAAATCACTGATTCATCAGTTCTCTAGTAACACTAAAACTGCAACAGCTCATTTGGTTTCACACAGGTATTTCTTAGCCTGCCTCCACAGTACCTCTGCAAGTTAAATCACCTCCATCTCCTAAACGAAGGAGCTAGTCCCAATTTTTTGTATGGGGGTACCATTCCAGAGCTCACATTGTGAGGACACTCCACACTGCAAGGTGGGTCCTAGACTTCCACAAGAACAGCTACCTTTCTTCAAGTATAAAAAAAGACAAAACCAGAGAAAGATGGAAATAAGAAAAATTAACATACACCCCCAATATGCTGTGTTTCAATTGCAGCTAACAGTGCTATTATTGCAAGACCTCCAAAATAACGAATATTAAAATGCTGCAGTATCTGGCCTGTCTTCACTCACCACAAGGCATCACACGAACCAACCGGTTTGTTTTGGCTACAGGCAACGTGCAAGACTGCTCCTTGAAAGCCAGCTGGTGAACTCTCTGCTTCCAAACAAACCTTTGGGCAGCTGCTCCCACGTACCAGGCTAAAATCAACTTTATTTTAGCTAGTACCCGAAGAGCCTCCATTAAACAACTGAACGATCCCGCAAGGCTTTGACTGAATACACACCAAAAGCGGTAACAAAAATCAAGCAGAAAACACAGGGAGGAGAGAAAAAAAAAAAAAACAAGCAGGTTTGGCGCACAAAGAGCAACAGCTTCGTAACTGGCACGAAAAGACGTGGGCTAATGGCAATCCAGGTACCAGAGCGAAGACAAGCAATCCATCCGACAACCTGCAGTGCCCGCATCGCCTGCACTCGCTGCACGGGACGGACAGGGCTCTGCACCCCACTTTGCTACTTAAGCACATTTCTTTCCGTAAGGACTTATAACAGCAATACCCAAACCGCTGCTGCCGCTCCGGCACTAATGAGGTTTTAACCAGCCCCACAAGCACGAACAGCCCCCCCCCCAGGCAGCGAGTCCCCTCGGGTCGGGCCCCCGGGGGCGGGGGGCCGAGGCGGGGCCCACCGCGGTCCGCAGGAAGCCGGGGCCGATCTCCGGTCCCGCACCGCCGCCCCGCTGAAGCCAGACCAGGCGAGGCGCTCTCGGCCCGGGCGCCTTCGGTGCCTGGCGCGGCGGGGACAGCGGCCCCGAGCTGCCGGAAGCGCCGAGAAGAGGGAGCGGGGCAAGGGGGGAGAGAAGCCACCACCCCGAGTTCGCCGCCCGCCTCAGGCCCGGCCCGACGGGCTCCACAAAGGACGGAAGGCGCGGCCGGCAGGTGGGAGCGGACTCACCGGGCTGGGGCGGCGCCTGCCGCCTCGGAGGACGGACGGGCTGAGCGGGGCGCGGCCGCCACTCGGCGCCTCTGCAATGGCGGCGGCGTCGGGACCCACCGAGGCGGCGGCGGCGGCGGCAGGAGCCGGAGGGGAAGCGGAACCGCCGCGCGTGGCCACAGCCCGCGAGGGCGGGCGGGGGCGGGGCGACGCTCAGGTGACTACAACTCCCGGCGGGCACCGCGCCTGCGCCGGAAGAGGGTATCGGCGGCGGGGTCCCGCTGCTCCGCCTCGGCGCTGAGGGCCGGGAGCGGGGGGGGGTCTGGCGTCGGTGCTCGGGGCTGCTTACCCCCTCGCACGCCCAAGGCGGAGCAGCGCTGATCTGGGGTCACGTCGTCTAAGCTTTACAGACGTAACTTGTTTTCCGGTGGGCTATAGCCAGCTGCAGGGCACAGACCCACCAGGCTAGAAAAACAGAGGCAGAGCGCTTCTGAACTGGCTCTTCCTCACCGTTTGCGTCCATCTTCCGGCATTTAAATTTGAGGTTATTAACTCAGTGCTTCATTTTGTGAGAGGAAAACTGGTTTGGCACGGCACAGTGTTTTCATCTGTGTGTCAGTGGCTCCTTGTGGTCTGCCCCAGCTTACTGAGCAAACAGGGCTGCTGGCAGCCAATGCAGAGCCGATGGTCACAGAAAACTCACTCCTACCGCCCTGCCTTATCTCAGCCCCATTCTTCCAGGAGTAGTACTCCAGAGTGATCCTGCTCTAGGCAGGTATAGACTGCTCTGGTCTGCTTCCTACCACAGGCAAAGCGTCATCTTCACTTCTCTTTGCATGTTGCTATGTTACTTTCCCATTCTGACTCAGTTCCATAGTTGATCTTCCCAGGATCAAGCTTTTGCTAATTCATCTCTGCATGTACCTCTCCACAAACCACAGCAGGTTTCTGAACTTCACAATTCCCTCAGCTCGACTTCCCTTCCCTATAAGGTCTCCCTACTTCTTGCTGCTTCAGCCTTGTACCCCTAAACCTGGTCAGCTGCCACTACAAACCACTCTCAGAATCCTTTCCCCCCTCCCGCCCCAGACACATCTTTTTAAACCAACTAGGAGGGTTGTTTTGTGATTCAGAAAATCTTAACTCCTAACACGCTCTTTTAACACCCCTACCTAACCCTTTTCTTACATTGCTCTGATTCAGGCCTTACACATTAATGACAGATAATGTTTGTGTCCAGCCCCCCATCTATGTTCTCTTGCTGAGAATTCACTCATTTTTCTCTCCAAAGTTGCCAGGATTTTTCCAAAGGGCAACAACTGCTTTGCAGCTCATCCTCTGTATCTGGAAGTGATCCCTGCAGGACTGGCACCTGAATCCTCCAGCGTCTGGCATACCATCAGGGCATGCCTGCTAAATGCAGGGCTTGCTAAATGACGGCAATTTTAAGTATGGGAAAGAAAGCTTAACTGGCAAGTTCCTTCATACTTAACGCTTACAAGAGTTATTAGATTTATTTATAGCTCTGAAAAAAAAAAATCCACAAAAAAAACTACAAAAAACCCACCCAAAAACCAAAAACACACCCAAAAACTTGTCCACTACATTTGTAATACAAATGCTACAGATTTAAAACCAGCACCCATTGAGAAGTTCTGTGATTTCTCTCACAGTTTACATTAATCAGAATGAGAATTACTAAAGTTGAGCTGAAAAGCTTATTGGTGGGATCTTCATGTATTTTAGATACATTGAGCCACATGCCAACCAAAATTATTAGTGGACATTTAAACCCTTCTGAAGTCAACTATTTGTTTAGTACTGACAGTGCCAAGCCTCCTGTAATTCAAGACCCTCCTGCCTCAGTTTCTCCTATGGCATCTTACCACTAATGTGGGTTTCCATTCTCACATCTTCACTTGCATAGATTCCCAAGTCATCCACTTCCCATATTTTCTCTCATTTGTCCAAAGGATATTACCATTTTCTTTCACTAGGCTATGATACCAGGCAGCTTGGTTTAGCTAAGGAATTCAGCCTGTGATACTCAACTGGTACTATCTGATGTTAAAAACCCAAAAACAAACAAACAAAGAAACCATGAGCTTTCAGGTGATAAGATACCTGCCAGAGCTGGGTGACAACCTGAGATATTGCCTTTCCAAGGGTCACACTGCAACACAGAATGACTTACCTTTGTAACAGAGAGCATAAGAATGCAACTCAGGGAATTAAAAATCCTACTTGGAGACAAGCATTACCAGGCTGGTCCACAGCCCTGCTTTGATGTGGTTAAACCGGGCACCAAATCTCACTGCAATTGTTCAGTTCAGTGTCTGCCCCCAAGCAGATGCAGAGCATGACTCCTCTGAGGTAGTGGATGAAGGACTGGCGCAGCCACCGTCATTCAGCACAGTGAAGGGAAAACAAGAGCCCAGTGTCAGAGCACTTGCCAACCTGTCGTGGGCGAAGTCACAAGACGAGCTCTCTATTGAATTCAGCAGAAGCAGAAGAAAGATGCCCGAGGGATCCTGAAGCTACAGCTGGACAGTGATGAAAGGCTGATTCTGATGATGAGAAGGCTTGGCTGCACACTGAGCCCTCAAAAGAGGACAGAATTTGAAAACCAGAATTTTCATTCATCCCTTCACACACACTCTCCCAAAAATCACCTGCTTTTACTGACTTACTCTCTGCTTATAGGAAATAAAACCTATTTTCTCCACCAACGGTCCCAGGAGTTACTGTAAACTCATAATGCCACCTACTGACAATTACAAGAAGCAGCAGCCGACCCCTTCTGTCAATCCAGAGCAACTCGGGGTTTCCATCAAGTCTTTTCCTTCCCATTCCCTAGTATTTATCAGCTGTTCTGACAGCTCAATACAAGTCTCCTAAATATTTGCTTCCGCTTAGTATCTTTTCACCAGTTTTCATCTTCCAAGGGTTACTTCTTTCAGCTTCTGAAACAGAGTGAAATCTTTCAAGTTGTCTAAATTCTTTCTAAACCTATTTGACCAAGAGCAACTAATCCCTCCCAGTTATTAGAATGGGAGAGATTATTTAAGCCTTCTCCTGCAAGCACAGAATGTCTCTTCACAAATTCATACATAACGCATCTGAACAACGAGCTTAAAATTCAGAAATTTAATGACTAGTTGGTGTTTCTCATACCCACAGACTATGGATATGAATACCTTTCACACACCACAGGTTCTGGTGTGTGAAAGGTGTTTGTAAGAATTGGGCCAAATTATTACAACCTGTTATGGGACCCTTGCGCATTACTTATATCAAAATAACAGTAAAATAGGATTCATTTAGGAAGCTGATTTAATACTGTAAGTTTTGCTGGATGGAGGTCAGTCATTCCGTATTTCTTGATTCTGAGCAGGTCACGTCAGAGAATTGTCCATATTTGCACACGGCTGCGAGAATCAGACTGGAACAGAGCACTGTGGCAAGAAGAGTCACGGCACACACCATGGAACTATGTTGCGTGAGCCCCACTGGAACCTGCAGAATGGATTCCTCACGTGCCTAAAAAGAAAAAGAAATGGATGACACACATTTAACAAGCTATTTATTTTTGACTGCAACTTGGATAATTATCAAGTATATTTAATTAGCCTTTTGCTAAGGCTTCTTCTGGGATTCAAAATCAAAACTGTTTACAGCAAATGGAGACCCAGCTGCTCCTGCAGTACAAAGCACAATAAATTTATCTGCTCAAAATCAATTTATGAGCATTTCACAGATTGCCAAGAAGCCAATTTTCTCCCAGGTGAAGAACTATCTGGTTTCTCTCTTTGATGTGTTGTTACAAAACCAAGAAATTTGTTATGAGCCACATGAGTCCTATTTCTGAATCTCTTCACTACTGCAGCCCTTTTGAGTATCAAAGGCAGTTGCTGACAACAATAAAGAACCCACTTTCCTTGGTTTTCATGTAGAATAAAGAAACTTTGTGTTTTCCTAGACACTCAGCCAATCAGATAACGACCAACCAAACAGAAGTGACCTCTTTTTTTAAGATGCTATTCCGTCAATCTCTGCAGTTTTACTCCTCCTTTAGTAAGGGTATAAAGTAGTTTTCATTTCACTACACTTCCGAAGCACCTATTTTGTAAAGATTTTTCTTAGTTTGAGCAGTGCCAATTATATCCTAGAATTCCAAGTAAACTATTAAGGAAAAAAAATAAAAAGGTGAGGATGTGTTCATCGTAAAGACCAGAAGAGCATAGAGTTACTACAAGTATGTCAGAATGGCAAGATACCCCCCACTAACAGCCAATCAGAAAGGAAGAAAGGAGCTTCCCTAAGAGGGAATTGTACAACTAGTCCTTTACTGATTAGTTCCTGTGCTATGGGAAGTTACTACTCACAAGGAAAAAGAAAAGGCAGCAATTGTTAGAAGAGAAGCAGGAATTCCCACAGAAATAAGAACTCACAGACTTGTGTGTTATGCTGTACCACTGGCAGGGGCCAGCATTTTTGCCTGAGCAGGCAGCTTCCACTTCAGCAGGCTTCCAACATTCTGCTGGCAGGCGATCTGCGGAAGATGTTAATGCATCAGCAGGATCCATGTGGGATGAAGCAATATATTCTGCAAAGCTTTTCCAAATGAAGTATCTTTCCTCCACAACAGCCTGATAGAATCTACTCCCTGAAAGCCACCAGGTGAAACAGCACTGACAGAAATGTGCCAATATGCACAGTCGAAGTGGTACTGGGCAGTCCTTTCTGTGTACTTTGTAACTCTTTCCAATACAGTAGGTACCCAAGAAACAATTTCACCTGGGTAGTATCTTGGCCCTCCCATTCTTATCAGGGCAAAGAATTCATCATTAGCCTGTAGACTCCTCAACTTTAGCCATACAGTTATTATTTCTTTTCCCCAAAACCAAAGTCATTCTTTCATTTCTCGTTGGCCTCGTGCTGGCACATGCAAGAACTCCCCTCCAATACTTCAAACGCTTTCATATTAAAAATAAAAAGGTTTTATTTTTTATTATTTACTATTTACATAAGTAGTAAATGTGGCAGAAAAATGGGAAGATTTCATACCCTTTTTAATTGACCAGGCAGTCTTCCCTGCCCTTAAGTCTATCCCAGAAAATGATCGCTCAAATAATACGCAAATGATGATACAGTAGCTGAGAGTCATTAGCACGTCTGACTTGGCAGCAAGGAAGAATGATTTTGTGAAAGGAAATACAATTTGTAGCAAAAATCGAGGATTTCATTATCCATGTAATTTGAAATACTGTCAATGGATATCAGGTTTTTGTTTCACAGGAGTCTGAGACTCCAAACATTCTAACCTTCAGGCACAGGATTTTCTACATACCTCCCTTACCATGCAGGGCAATGCAGGAAGTGTTACAAACCATCAGAATACTCTGATTACTCTAAATACGTGACAGTGAATATTAAATATGCCCTGCATGGCTTCAACTGCCAAAAGAAACACTGAAAAAGCCATGTGAGCATCCAACTCCTCACAAGCCAAGGATTACGACAAACAGATCAACTGCCAGTGCTGCCCACTATAGCACAAGGGTACAACAGCAGCAGCACAACACCAAGAAGTGTATTAACAATTAATCTGCCTTTGGTCAGGCAGCAGCAGCATTCAAAGAGGAGGAATGGGGGTCTTTATCAGGGCCACTATCTTCCCTTCATGTTCACATGACTACCGAGAGCTCCAGTTTCCAGAAGACAAATACAGAACCAGATTCCAATCTCCGTATTGACCACTGTTACTCCTCTCTCCTCAGTAGAACACGTAACAAGAATCTCACTGTCACAGCAGCAGACCAGTACTTCTGGGCTCTTCAGAATAACCAATGCTTCCTCACTGTCTTCTGCTGGCCGGTGGTACCGGCCATGCACAGGCAAGGCAGCTCTAAAGCAGTGAGAACACCAAGGGTCGGGTTCCAGGTACAGCAGAACTAGCAGACCTGTGGCTAAGTACGCAGGAGCCTCCACATCAACAACATCAGGAATTAGCACTGCCTGCAAGTGAAGAAAGATACAGACGTGGCTGTGATCAGGCTCCACACAACGGAGAGATGTGGGATAAAAAATAACGTATGAATATTGTGTGCACGATTCTGGGATTTAAGACACCACTGTCTGCTGTGGTGACCTACTTGCAGCGATAGAAGGAAAAAGTATTTTCCTTATTCTGTTTTCTAATACTGGGCCTGATTTCATGGTCAGGAATTAAATTCTGTCCTGTGCTGGTTTTGGCTGGAGTAAAGTTAATTTTCTTCAGAGTAACTGTATGGGCCTGTGTTTAAGATTTGTGCTGGGAACTGGTTGATAACACAGGGACATTTCACTACTGCTGAGCAGTGCCTACACAGAGTCAAGGCCTTTTCTGCTCCTCACACCGCCCCACCAGCAAGCAGGCTAGGGGTGCACAAGGAGCTGGAAGGGGACACAGACAGGACGCCTGACCCCAACTGACCAGAGGGATATTCCATACCATATGGTGTCATGCTCAGCATACAAAACTGGGGAGAAAGAGGGGGGTTGAAGTCCCCCATTCAGACTGATGGTGTTTGTATTCCCAAGTGATGGTTACATGTGATGGAGCCCTGCTGTCCTGGAGATGGCTGAACACCTGCCTGACTATGGGAAATAGTGAATG
Organism: Myiopsitta monachus; assembly: GCA_017639245.1. NCBI lineage: Eukaryota > Metazoa > Chordata > Aves > Psittaciformes > Psittacidae > Myiopsitta > Myiopsitta monachus. The sequence continues at coordinate 13,270,294 of CM029923.1, read as the reverse complement.
AATTCCTTTTGTTTAGCTTTGCTTGTGTGAGTGCCTTTTGCTTTACCTGTTAAACTATCTCTATCTCAACCCATGAGTCTTCTCACAACACAAAATACTGTGCGCACCAGGTGATGCTGATCAAAGCAAGAGATACAATGAGATGTCATGAAGATCCTACTGTGTGACACCTCCTTCCAGGAAAGGGAGTTCATGACCTCAGTTCAATCAGCCAGATGACCAGAGATTACAACTTCCTGAGCATCCTTATCCGAGTACCTGACAGATGTCTTAGCTTTGGAGTTGTTACCTTTGTTAAATTGTGCTGCTGTAGTGATGCCAGCTCATAGGGATCCACGTAGATTCCTGGTGGAAGATGAGTTCTAGCTGCCACTGTGCATCCTCCCGCATGCTCCCCCACCACACCAAGCTCTACCTTCAATAGCAGGTCCCTTAAAACAAGCAACAGAAGCAGAACATTTATACCCATGCTTCAAAAGATGACAACCCCTCTTTCCCCACACAAGAGACATACTCTCGAATGTGCAAATATGAGCTACACTATGTGGCATCAATTCAGAAGTGGATCCCTCTCGAGCCATGCTGTGCTTCTCTAGTTAGGATGAGGCAGTTCAGCCTAACTCCATATCCATAACCAAAATGAAGTTTCACTTCTTTGTTAATGTCTCAGTAGTACCAACGGCCTCCACACAGTTCTTAGAAAAGGACCTCCTATTCCTCCTCTACTATAGCTTGCAATTGTCATTTACTTGATCATGCTAATGTATCCTTGTGCCTAACCATGCATGTGTATCACACCTCAGCATGTGGCTACAACTGTGCATAAATTAAGAGAAGCTTCTCCACGGGTAAAATTACCCTGCACATTATTCCAATGCAGCTTCCACCCCTTACCTGTGAAACCCCTCTTTCAAAAGCTCCTGTGTGACAGTGGCACCCTCACAAACAGCCTGCGCACCTAAGAGAGCACAGAATGAACAAGTAACAGCATAAGCACATATCATTATCACACGGACAACTTTAACAAGCAAAATATATGTGTACATGTAATCAATGAGCACACTATCTGCAAAATCTCTCACAGAGAAGGGCAACAGCAATTCCCTGAGACCAGCAGGTTATCAGGTCACTGCTCGACGGGCCTCGATCACTTCTGCACTGGCCCGGGGCTGACCGGCCGGCTCCCTCAGCCCCAGCACCCACAGCAGCGGGAAGCAGGAGACTCCCATGGTCCCGCCTTACCCCCGACCCTCGGCCGGGACAACGGGGAGCTGCTGCCCCGCGCCCAAGCCAGGCCGGCTCTTACGGAGGGCGCAGAGGAACGCAGCCAGCCCGGCACCCAGCAGCGCCGCTCCCCACCATCGTAGGCCGCCCGCCATTGCGGGGCCCGCTCCACACACCTGGCTACCGTTCCGGAGGCCCACGAAACACGCCTGATTCCGGAGGACATACCTACCCCCCGCTACGCCGCTACAGCGGGACTCACCGCTAAATACTGCCCCGGCGCTTCAGTCCGGCCGCTGTCCCGGTGCTGCGGGGATCGGCAGCGGTAGGGGCCACCCGAGCGCAGTGCCGTCCCGCAGGCGCTAGTGCGGGCAGCCCGGAGGGGGCCTTCGGTGCCGGGGCAGGCGGAGCCGCCGTGGCCATGGCAACCACGGAGGGGAGACCGTGGATCCGAGGCCCGTCCCGGCCTCCGCGTCTCGACCCCTGCGCCGGCGGAAGTTCGCTGCCGCCGTGGAACGCTTTCCTGCCCGGTGCCACCGCCGCCCGAGGTGAGGGGAAGGGGCGAGAGGCGGGAGGGGCGAGCCCCGTCCTTCCCCGCTTACCTCCTCGCTCTTCTTTAGGCTTCCACCCCGAGGGATTACTTATCTGGCGGAAACAAGCGATAGACAAGCGGGTTTTTAACGGCAAAAGTAGTCTTCTGCAGCACAGAAGTTGGCAGGTCAAAAACACACACCTGTTTGTGTTTCAGAGCTGCTGAAACCAGTCTTTCACGCCTGGTAGCAGAGGTCTACTGCTTGCGTTACCCAGTGATACGAAACCTCTCTCCGCTTTTACGTGGATCCAAACAGCTTCTTATGTTTATATTTCTTGTCTAAGATTTCTTTCCCGTTTCAGAGGTCGAGGCCCACTCTAATGATTGCCAGTGACCCTTCAGAAAGCTATTTCAGCTCAGTTTGAAGCATCATTTCTCATTTTCAGGTAGTAAAAATGTGGCTCTTGAGAGACTTGCGCTTTTCTTCCTGACCCAGAACTATTTAAAAGCAAAAGGTAGAAGCAGCTGCAGTAAATTTTCAGTATTGAGAGCTTTATTGCAAAATTGAACTCTTTCCTATATTCTTTTTAACAAAGAAGACTTTTCACTCAACTTTGAAGTAGCTTTTGAAGAATAATGCCATTTTTTTTGATGTGGAGGTATACATTGGGGGGGGGTAAAATCTATTATTACTGCAGTCTGTAGGGCAGTCAGAGGAGATAGCCTTCACATTTGGAATATTTTACTTATTTAAAACCAGAAGAAAAATAACACATTTGGTGTTATTTGGTGCACTACACTGGGTAAGGAGGATCTGCAACAGATTTAGATCCTTAAGTCTCCTCTAACATTTTATCTGACTCAAAGCAGGGATGAAGCCAAGAGCAGAGCTGATGCCGAGTTGTTCTGAAGAGCATTTTGGGTACAGACAAATGCAGTAAGGCATAAAAAGAGAAGCTTCTGCTGCCAGTCAGATGAACATTCCCCTCTCCTGCTGCAAGACAGAATACTTCAAATAATAGTAAAAAGGATGATTATAGATTAACTTCCTAACCTTGTTCCTGTTCTAGCTGACCGACACACTGATAGGTTCTCCTTTACCATATAAAATAAGGAGTACGATATCACCAGGTTTGTGACAGAGACACATAAAGGATACTAGAAACATACCAGTTTGTGTCTTTTCAAAGCAAACACAAGTACGTATAATAGGATTTTGTTTTGGTTGCATCTCCTGCAATATCCAGGTTAGTTTTGTGGGAAGTCCTTCAGTGGGGTTCCAAGACGTTTCCAATTTTTATCTGCTTTTTTCTAAAGATACGTTTTTCAAATATGCTCAAATAACCTGACAGCAGAACTGTATTGTTTTATCACTACTGAAAAGTCAGATTCTCCCTGATGTCACACATGGAGCTTCCATGTGAACTACCATGCAATGCAAAGTTAAAAGCCTGGCTTGTTAGAGCAGCAAAGGGTTTGGTAGGTAAGCGATTCCTGGCTTTCCAGAGCAATGGCTATAACATGCAGTAAATATTGCTTGCGAAGAAACTGTAATATGTTTACTATCTTATGACATTTTTCACTTTAAAAAAGGAGTAAGTATTAAAAACCAACCATATTTTAGTTAACGTTTGACTGTGTAGTACTTTACTTAGCTCTTAGACTAAAAGGTAATCCTGGCCAAGCGGTGGCAGAAGTCTTAACCAGCAGTTGGGAATCACTCTGTACCCTGCTACTGGGCTACAGAGCACGTAGAGACTTGCTCAGCTTTCACTGAAACTGGGGAGACTTTCACCTTGGCTGCACGGTTTTCTGAATTTGTATCACTCTGATCTTGATAAAAATAATAATACTAAGAGACAGTCACACTTTCTGTCCCTTTTTTCTTTCCCTGTTTTTCAGTGAGCTTGGACAGTGCTGAGGACTTTTCTCATAAAGCTGAGCACACTTCAGCCAGCAGGAAGAACTGGAATGGCATACATTGCAAAGAAGTGTGGCGTCTGCTTTGAGCCTCCATCCATTATCTTGATCTACACAGAAGCCAGCAAGGATAAGGCTCGCCAGCGGATCATGCCCGTCAGGAATTTCTCCATGTTCTCAGGTGCGGTGTGTTTAGTTGTAGCATTCCCTTTTCCCCTCCAGACACAGTGAGAGCAATAGCTAGTTGGTAACTAGCATTTTTAGTAGCCACTGGGTAGCTTCTTACCAGCATGCAAAGAGGGGTTGTTTTGGGGTAACACTGTCTCCCCTGAGGAGCCCAGGGCTATGTCTTAACCTCAGTAGTGGCTCTGCTAAGTCTGGACACCTCACTTGTGAGGGTTTGGGAGAAGAGGATACCTGTAAGTCTTCATGGTGGCTTTCTCTTCAGACTGCAGCATGGCTGCTGAGCAGCTGAAGAATAACTCTCGGCACAAGGCTTACCTGGAAGGAGTCTCACTATGTCAGCTGCAGAAGCTGTACAGTTTGCTGAAAGGTCATTTGAGAGGAGAGAGCCTGGCTGAGAGCTTGGAAAAGTTTCGGCAGGAAAAAACCATTGACCCAGAAGAGGATATGAACAAACTGGATGACAGGGAGCTAGACAAAAGGAAGAGGATCATGGATGAGCTCTTTGAAAAGAACAGGAAGAAGAAGGATGACCCAGATTTCGTCTATGACATTGAGGTTGAGTTTCCAAAGGATGAGCAGCTGGAATCCTGTAGCTGGGACATGGAGTCAGGTGAAGAAATCTGATTCTGGACAAAGATGGGTTGGATGGACAGCTCAGAGACAAATCTTGGAGCCCTAACAGAGAACGATGTCAGTGTACAGCAGTCACATTGTTTTCAGCTCGTGCAGTTGATGCACGTGACAGTGGCTATGGAAAACCCAAAACCCAAGGACATACAGCAATTCCAGGTTTAAGTGAACTTTGTTTAAGAAGCCAGACCTGATGAAATGGCAATTGGACAGCTGAACTTACTGGATGGTTTTAATCTTTTCCTATGTATACGTGTCCAACATAATTTGAAGTTATTTAATCTTTTACTTATTTATATTTCAGTCAGCTTTGGCTGGAGACCTCATCACCAGCTTGCCTTGCTGCCGTTTCTATTCAGCATCGGCTGAAAATGAAGTGTTAAATATTTATGTCTTGAAAGCAGTGTTAAAAGCTTTATTGTATAAGTATGGTATTTATTATTACTTGCTGGAATGTTAAGTGGGTATTAGTCTTTCTGGATAAGTCAACATTGCATTCAGAATATTACTCTTGCATTTCCTGAGCAATACTTAAATTTCCAGCTTACACAACTATAAATTGTTATGGTTAAGAAACGGAAGGACAAATAGCAGGGTTTGTTTTTTTTGGGGGGTGGTGGTGGTGGTATTTGTTTTGTTGGGTTTTTTGTTTGGTTTGGAGGTTTTGGGGTTTTTTGTTTCATTTGTGGTTTTTTTGAGACAACCAGAATGTTTCCTGCTCTGGAGATACGGGCACAGAAAGCACTCCAGAGCAAAGAATGCTCACCTGAGACTTCTGCAGCCCCATGTCCCCGAGCTGCCGTTGAAGGGAGAAGGGGAGGCATGCAGGCACACGTGTACCTCAGGTGACCACAGCACTCACAGTCACACAGGAGATGGAAGGAAAAATGGCTCATGCAAAGGCTCTACTCTCACCTGAGGGGTTTGAAGATCAAAACCAGCCCCTGAATTGCTGTTACAAATCAATGAGCCATTGCAACTTTTGAAGCGTAGGAACAAAGGTATTTTTCACACTAAAGAGGATTTCATCATTAGCCAGCTTTATTCTACCCACTACAACCTCCACATACAATTGTTTCCCCAGATAGCATGTGTAGTCACCTGGATTACAGCAGGGAATAGAGGTGGCCATCACTGCTACAAGAGGATCTGTCCGAAAGAGACTGTCACAATGCTCAAAAAGCATCATGTAATGCTACCGCTTATGCAGTCAACATCAGTGCTCCCTCAACAACAGCAACCTGGTTCTGTTCCTTTAAATGCAACCACAGCAAATATTCACCAAGCTGTAAGGCCTTCTACTGATTACTTCACTTAAATGATAGGGCAGCCCCTTGCATTTCTGCTGAATCCACATGTTGATACACTAAGGGGGCGAGTATAACTAACTAAACAAATTTCAGGGGCTACTGAAACAGAAGCATAGATATGACCACACTATTCCTAAACCCTTCAAACTTTACACATTGAAGCACTTCTACTTGCCACCATCAGATTAGAAAATGATTGTTACTTAAGCTGGGCAAATGCTTACAAACAGAAAACCAAAGCAATTAAAATGCATTCTTCCCTTAAAGAAATCAGCATTATTTAGAACAGTGAGCTTTACCAAGCACACTGTAGCTGTTGAGTGTGCACATCTCTGTCAAAAGACAATTATTCTTGAGAGAGATTGAACAATGATATACAGAAGTTTTAGTATTTAGCAGCCTAACCGAGTAACAGCTCATGAATGTTCATTTCCCCCTCCATCCTCAGAGATGTCTCTTTCATAAGCCATGTTCTGCTGTTTTCTTGGTTTCAATAGCCAGGTCAGACACCACGTAACTGAGCAGAGCCTGTCAAGCAGAAATCAGCTCTATCAGAGGACAGATTAAACTCTATACGGGTGAGTTCACTCTTTCCATGACTCACCAAGCTGTTTGAGGGTCACAGACTCCTGTCAAACAAATGTCCATACGGTCACAGTAGACACTAAAGCACAAAATGCAACTGACACAAGAGGATTTGCAGAGAGGATCTTTGGGTGACAAGCGATAACCAGCCGTGGTGCTCTGCTTCATTACAATGAAACAGTGAAGCTAACTATGAAACAGGAGCCGCGTGAGCCTCCTGCATCCTGAAATAAATACTGCAGATTGGGTTTGGGCAGTGTTAAAAATATGCCCCTTCAATTTTTCTACAGCCAGGATCTCTCCATCAAATACTTTTACCACTTTGCTTGAAGATTTGGTCAAATTTAAGAGAGGGTTGGTGCCACTAAATTGGACTTGGTTTGAAAAAGAGTATTTTGTTTCTTGAAGTTTAAATATTATTCCTTGCCCTTCATACTAAACTGCTTCTAAATTAAAGGAAAACTCAACAAGCCTGTCCCTACCAGCTGCAGCATGGCGTTTGCAGTTAGCTCACACAGGAAGAGAATACAGCTCCTCTGTTAAATCAATATTTAACAGCCTGCTCCATACAGATATGTAAACATCCCACAACTGACATTAAAGAGCTCAGCTCTGTTATCAGGCCTGGACTTCGTTAGAACACCCCCCCCAGATCATCTTCACAGAGTTTTGACTAACGGAGCTACAAACTATGTATACATTGAAGTCAACCACATGGTCCTGGCTTACCTGGAAAGCCCAGCATCTCTCTCCCACTGCAGTTTGTCACTACAACCGGTAAGAGGCAGCATCAACGGATCGAGAGTCCCGTTCTTCACCACAGAGGCACTCTGGAGATGTGGGTATTTTGGTTAAGAAATATTCCAGGAAACAGCCGAGTTTCAGCTGGGCTTTTCTAACAGTGAAACAAGGAGGCAGCGCATCATGGCTCTGCTCATCAGCCCCCTTCCCTCCCCAGGGCAAAGCAGTCTGGGAATCTGCAGGAATCCCCCAATGGAAAGGGAATAGAATTCTTGAGAGCCATTTTAGTTCTCATCTCTACTCCCAAATAAAGCCAGAGATTTTTATGTGACATTACACATCCTGTTACAATCTTTTATCCTCTCTAATGCAATCCTAGACTTTCAAATACTGGTAGGGAGGACTTTACCTCATGCAGACTGTTCCACAGGTTACTTTTGCCTAACAAATGGTGCTGTTAAGACAAATTACAGGGTTTCCTGCATGGCTCTAAAAAGTCAAACAGAATGAAAACAGTTAATTCACCATGAGAGGTGACATTTTAAAACAAATCCACCATTGTTACACCAAAGTGTAACTCCAGTCCTCCCCACACCCCAAATAACTATCTCCCAACTGTTGCTAGCTCCAGAATTTGACATTCTTTGATATAAGACTTATATTGAAATACTTCTTTTACTTTAAGGAAACGCATACCTTGGGATGGGAAGGAGGGTGAAGGGGAAGGAGGGTGAAGGGGTTAAGATCTGGCAGCAAAGATACCAGATGTGTCTCTGGCTTATCAGATTTATAATGTAAAAACCCTGAATACCTACTTCTGTCGGATGTTTCCCCTCTGTTTTTAGAAGATGTGCGGATAGCTTGTGTGGAAGAGAAGTTCCTGTCTGTGCCCCTTGGGTCCAACAGGAGCCCTACCCTGCAAACCACACACAGCTCTTCTGTATACAAAAAACGTTCATGACTGCTTTGCTAGAAGCAGGTTGTTTCCTTCTTCCTTCCAGTTTAGTGTTTCTGGATTAGGGCAATTCCCACACTAATCCTGTTCCTTAGGAATCTGTAACAACCATAATAATATCTGTAAGAACATATGTAAGGGACAAGCTAAAACAAAAATACCACTTGGGACATGTCTCATTACAAAAGGATTTCCAAGATACAAAACATGATCTACAAGTTGTTATAACTAGATTAACAACAAATGTTTCATTTGAATACTGTATTTTAATTAACTAGATTAACATTAATACAGCTTGTCAAGTCATTCATTTCCCCGTTACAAAGTTACAACATTAAAGTTGACAGAGCAGGGCACTGCTGCACTGTGTCATAGAACCCTCCTGGAGAAAAAGCTTACACTTATTCAGAAGGTGCTCACTTACATCATCTGGATTATCATAGACAATGACAACTTGATATAGCCTTTACCAAATAAGTTGTAATGCAAACATCTTTCAACCTGGGCTCATACATGTACACACCCAGTGCAGAAGCCACACTATGCTCAAAAGCATCAGCATCCTGAACAGAAGAAGAAATGCTGCTGCAACACTACTTTGGCAGGTTCCTTAAGAGTATTATTCCTTTTGGATTTAAATTGAGTAGTGGTTTGGTTTTCTCTTCAATTACGTAACTGAAATATTGAGTCAATCTAGAAATGACAACAGAACATCTTTTGAAAAGCTAAATGTCTTCATGGAACTAATACACATGTGCAGCCAGCGCAAATGGGCAGCATCAGCTTCAACAGGTTTAAATAATCACTAACTAGGCTTAGCCAGATTTTGTTCTTAAGTCAAATTTTATTTAGAATTTAAATTTATAGTTCAAAAAGTATACACATTCTGTAGGTATAAAAGTTTAAAAAAATACATCGATTTATTGATAAATGCTTCAGGTTAAATTTACATTTTCATACATTATCATTATATTGCAATAATTGTCTTGCATCTTTTAACACTTATAAAAATAAATTAATGGGATTGGATAAATCATATGAAACCATGCTAAAATAATTCCTTAGAAAAGAGGGGTGAAGTTTGCCATAGCAATTCTGAATTCCTTGCTACTGTAAATAAATAACTCTTCCATTAAGCAGTCCAAGGTTAGCAGAACAGCACCTACCCACAGGGTGAACAGGAAGCCATGGTGGGATGCCAACATTGTACCAAGAACATGAAGGGAATGAAGTTCTACGCTGACAGCAACTCTGACCTCTCAAAACACAAAACCCTCTTACCCTCACCCACCCAATTCCCCCCTTCCTCATGGGAAGTGATGTGTAAAGGACAAGGAATGACTGCATCTCCTTTTGGTTACAGTGATTATCAAAACATCTGTATGTGGTGTGGTAACTATTTTTAATTAGACCAAGAATGTGTTTCCTTAACATGAAATGTGTAATTGCTTGCCATAAATAGCTAAAGATAAAAAATGATCTGAGGAGAAGATGGCAACAGCTCCATCTAATCAGGTCACAGTGAACTGCAATCCCACCCAAACTCCCCAGCAGTAACATCACTCAACCCATTCTACCTCACGTAACAACTCAGGTTTCCATTTTGGGGAGATTCATTAACATAAAAAGACTCAGAAAAGAAGTAACTGCCTTTGAACTTGAGTATTGCATCTCCAGAGCCTTCAGAGAGGGCTCAAACGTGTCTAAGTACCGCAGCCAGACAAAGGTACCGCAACAGAAACACGTGAAGCTCTGGAATAATGTAACAGGTTACAAGGACAAACCGGAAGTATTTTTTGACAAGTGAATAACCTTCCAGGCCTTCCTTACATATGGAGGGGAAATTAAAAAAAGGCAGGGAGAAAAACTGCACAAAAAATAAGGAAAAAAAAATAGAGAAAGCAGGTGGTATGTGAGAGAGAACACAAGGTCATTAACGTTAATCATTCCCTTGCCTCCTCCCTGCCCATATCTCTGAGCATAAAACAGATGCTGTGTTATCCAAGGTGTAACCTCCTCCCAGAATCACTGAACATGTCCTCCTCACCATGGGGACGTCGCATCATTTTGAGACCTCTCCTCTCCAAAGGTGGCTATAGACATGCACATTTATACACAGATATATACAAACAAGGTTAGAAAAATATTTAATTTTTGCTTGTTTAAATAATTACTGGAAAGTGTTAATACAGGAATACATTAATATTTGTACAATTAAAACTTTATATATAAATATTATATATATATAAAGCATTTTTCATAGCAGCCATTGCATATATAGTAGAACAAGTCTGTGAAGTCTATGCTGCAAACTGAGGGCAAGCAGCGTTCATCCTCTTCCAAGAGGAACATATGTACCGAAGCCAGGATTTCAGGACTGAGGAGTTCTGCTCCTCCGGTAGAGCTGTTGCTTTATCTTGTACCAGGTATTGCCCACACCACCTAAGTGCACAGTGTTTTTAGGGAGAAATGCCACTATGTGGAATCACCTCACCGTCTTTAAGCTTGTCTCCAACAGCTGAATCAGGCCAACATCTTCTAACAAAAAGGCAGAAAAATAACAGAATGGCTTAAAGTGTGTTAACGCCAGGTAGCCATGGCCTTACCACGAGGTGTGAAGGGGCAGGTGAGGGGCAAGTAGGAGGCGTCGTGCAGGACAGGGTTTAGTAACTCATGTTTAGTTTGTTTTTGTTGAGTTCCCTTTCCAGGTTTCCTATCAGAGTATCGATGCTTTCCTGCAGGTCTCTGAGGTTTGCTTTATGATCCACTGCAGAGTCTATCGCTTGCATTGCCAAATAGCTCTGAAACGTGTGCTCTCTGGGGATGGACTGTGGGTGTCCTGCCGGGGCATCTGGCTCCTCAGCTTTGCTGCTGTCATCCCCACTCTCTGAGTCTTCCGAAGGGACATCATCGTAGTCTGCTTCAGTCAGGCAGTCTTTTGGGTTTAAGAAGTAGTTCTCTCCACAGCTACTCCAGTCTCCAGCATAGCGGTTGCTCGATGGGCTGTTTAGACCTGCTGGCCTTGGTCTGAGTACCCCAGACATTTCGGTACCGCTCAGATTCAGCATCTGAGGCCTCTGCCTCTTGGGTCTCAGGTAATTCAGGGAGGATGGGTGCTCGGGAAAGGCGTTCAGATGTGCTGGCTCTTTGGCAGGTGAGTGGTGTACTAGAAGAGAGAAGTTACACCAGTCAGGAGTGAATCCATGCTGAAACAAGAAAAGTCGACAACAGATGCCGACTGTCCTCCCTTGATGTCACACGCTAAGAGCATGCATGAATACATGCAAGCTTACAGCCAACACATTCCACTATTACATTTTCCACCACTGACTGATATGAAATAATTGGAAAAACTACTGTAAAAGCTCAGTTTTGAAGATTCATGCCAGACTCAAATCGCAACAGAGAAAAGCCTATCTACAAAGTAGAAACTCCCAGAGCAGCGATTAAATTCACAGCGTGTATTAATCACCATCGGGCTCTGGGTCAAAGAAAAGCAAACAGCTCAGCTCACACGCTTGGCCCAGGCTACAGGAGTACAGAAAGCAGGCACAGCAAAAGAGGTTAAAATGCAACAAAAACCCCACTGCTGAGAAACACCTAGAGAAGCTGAAGAGCCAAACTCTTGCGCTTCTCTTCTGCCCTAACGTTCTGTGCTATTAAAGCAGCTCATTTGCATTAATTTGTCTAAGCAGCCACAACCCCATGTCAGATGTACACTCAAACAGGTTTGATAGCAGTGTTACCTGATCTCACGATTCTACAGCATAAGTTACTAACAGTCTCCTCCACTGTTACCGGCTTCCTACGGTAAACAGCACAAATATTTTTACTGATCTATTAAGCCTATTAAGCATCTGAGCTGCAAAACTTCTGCTTTTATACAGACCACCTCTTGGAATTAGCAGCAGAGACTTTCTATTCCCACAGAATAGAAAACATGGTGCACACAAACCCTTGCGGTTCACAATCTCACCCACTCCTCACTGTACTCCTCGCGAACAAGCACAGAGACTCAGTCCTGAAATGTGCCCAATGCTTCTCTTTCCAGGTCTGCATTATAGGTCTCTCCAGGGGATTTTAGTCTTACTTCTCATCCTGCACAGTACATGCAATAACTACCACTGCTTCCCCCCCCCCCAGCCCCCCTTACTGTAACAAAAGCCCTTCTGTTTAGACTATGCTCCATTAAGAGGAAGGGCCGTGGCTTAACAATAACCTGCCAGTGTTATATGGTTTAACTGAACAAGGACTACTTGTTTTCAGTTGGAAAAATACGGAAATTGAAGTATTGCACAACATGTTGATTATCAAGCTGTCTCAATCTACAGAAGATTAAATGTAAGGGACCAGGCTGGGATCCTTCCGTCTGGTCCAACTGTTCTGTTTACACTGTCTGGTGTACACCTGCTCACATCTCTGTGTTCGTGTTTTACCACCCTTTTAGCACAATGTTCAGTTCTTGCAAACCAAGGGACAATGCTCGGCTCTCCTCTTCAAGGTGAAGGAAAACTCCTGTCCCCTTTACAGCAATGCACACTCCTATGGGCAGAGCTGCATTTACCTACTTGTTTTCCACAGCAGCTAGGCCATAAGCCATCCCCAGGGTTTCATCATTAGCTCCTGCACAGCATCTGTTGTCCAAAGAGCTCTCAGTCTCCCCCCTCCTCCACCCATGTTTCTCTCCTGTGCAGGCTCACTGATAACCTGTTTTCATTTCTGGTGGTCAGCAGCTTTGGGACTGCCCAGCTGCAGCTCACAGTGGAGCAGAAGTGTCCTCAGCCACCTCAAGCCCATCATGAGGATGCACCATATGTCAAACTAACTCTCCTCTTGCTCTTATCCTCAGGCAGAGCCAACAGCCAGCAGCTTCCTTGCTGTGCTGACCCAGAGCATGGTCAGTGTGTACTGGGTTGGCTGGTTGTACTGGGCTGTACTGGTTGACAGCCACAGGGTTGGCTGTCACAGGAGGTGACTCCAGGGCACGGCCACCACCAGGTCACCAGAGTATGGAAATAATGTGAAGAACGTCATCCACAAGCAGCCCTTGCCGTGACATCCTTCCAGCACCCGCACCTGAGCTGCTGGAAAGCCACTCACCCACTCAGCTGGAAATGAGGGCAGTGTGGGTAGCACTGCCTAATGCAAGCAAACTGTTATCAATCAGACTGTCAAGATGTTCCCAACTTTGCCAAATTACAAGGGAAGAAATAAAGCAGCCCTTTGGGTTTTTTTCAGAGACCAAACAACTAAAGAATTCCATACACAGTTAATCCTGAATGGTCAAAGCAGGAGAGCAGGTGGAGGAGAAAAACAAACAAAGCCCCCATAAAACCCCTAAGCAATCAAAACCAAACAAAAACACCCCAAAAAACCCAAGCAACAAACAAAAAACCATTCCCAAACCCCCTAATTCAGATGTTGAAGCCTCACTGTCTCTAGGTTTGTTTTTTCTCGTGTCTTTACTCACAAAAAGCACTCTCCACCATTTCTGACATTATACTCAAACTCTGCCATCTGACAAGAAAGCAATTAAAACAACAGATTTCCTACTAAAGTGACCAAATATAAAGAGTAGATTATAAAGTTGTCAAGATTTCTTTAGATTACCAGGTGATAACAGTACCTTGTGTTTTAGGAATTATGATGCTGCTCAATCATCCTGTGGATTAACATACACTGTTACACAGTACAACCACACAGCAACGGTTCATGAAACAGTACCTGGCCACAGCTGGAGTAAATAGTGAAGAACCTCTATGTGTTTTTTGAAGTCCAGGGCGCTAGCAAGCTCCTCCGAGTCAATGAAGACTCTGTTGTTATGGTTGGTGGTCTCCTGCCTCTGGCTCAGTAACACAGGCCCAAAACATACAGCTAAATTCTGGCATGTCATCTTATTTACTTCGTGGTAAGAAGCCACTAGTTTCAGGTGATCCAACAGCATCTTCAGGGTTGCCTAAAAGAACAAAATGCTGCTCAGGAAACAAAACACTTGACATCGGTGGTGCTGCCATCCTAACAGTGCTGCTCCAGAGACTAAGAGCAAGGCTGACAGCTATTTTTTTTCTACCAACACCCATCAATCGAGTATGTAAGTCCTGAATTAGGAAAGCCATATTAAACTGTCACAGAGCAGACTAATTAAGACAGACTTTCGGGTAAAATTCGGCTTGTTTCTTACCTGATCTCATTTTTACATTGATGAGTTTTCTCACAGTGGAAAGGGGACAGGAGGAGAGGGGAAAGAAGCTGCAGAAGCAGTACTGATGATCCAGTACATTAGAAAATAAAGAAATCTTCAGTATGACCCCAGCAGCATAACAAGCTTCCAGGTAACTTCCAGGTACTGTGCAGGCCACTCACTCTCTATGTGCCCCCCTAGAAATAGGCTGTGATTTCCTGCATTTGGGAAGTGTCAGCACACACCACGATTACACTGCACAGCGGTAAACAAAGGCTCTATTGCACATACTTAAGAAAGGCAAATGCATTTGCCCTTGTGATTAAGACATACAGATCAGAGAGCTCCACAGAAATGGAGAAGGACACCACGGGAGAATAATCTTCAATCTATCAGCGTAAAAGTAGCGGTCACAGCTTTTCGTTCAGTTTCACAGAGACAATATAAAATGCAACCCAGAATAAACCCAGTAATGCAGAGCCTCCAATTAATCACAGCATGGAAGTATTCTGAAAGATGTGGGGCATCAAAAATCCAAGTGGACTGTTAAGTCAGGAAATGGGTGTACACATTTTGACATGTTTTATTTCCAGTGTGAAAACGTCCCTTATTTTCTGAAGCATGCAATTTACTTGCCCCTGCTAACACCACTCACCTTCTCAACATCTGGCAGGCAATCCAGAAGGGCTGCTGTGTGCTCAGAGTCACTTGGGTCGTTCTCACAGCCGCTTGCTGTCATTCTCAAGGGATTTTTCACCATGGCATCCAACACTGCTTCATAGAGCTGCTTCGTTATCAGGGGAGAGGGTAGCTCTCGCAGGTAATCCTTTAGGACACCTTCACAAGAGACACAAGAACAGTTGCCTTTAACAAGGTGCAGATTTGCTTTCCAGTGCTTTTTGGGACCACTAAGGGACATCAGCTTCATCTGAACCGTGAGAAAATCCTCTGTGTCAGTGACGCTCCTTACACTTGAGAGCAAGAGGTGGGAGGATGACAGCAACATGGCACAGTGAACCATGGACTCAGCTAAGATGCAGGAGGTATCTCTGCAACCTTCCCATGAGGCTAGGGCCACCAGCACCCCATCCCTGCAATCCCAGCAGTTTCTCCAACTCACGCAAGGCAGCTTATCACAAAGAAAGGAGTGAATCCAGCGTAGGAAGAAGCACTGCCTCCAGAGGTGTGCACAGGAGCGGGTACACCAGGCACAGAGTGGGCACCTCTCCTCATCGGGGTGAGGGAGAGGCAAGAAAAGGGCTCTTAGCAGTCCCCCTCTTGTCCAAGGAAGGAGCTTTTACAAACACCAAAGTCTTCAGCTCCACGACACCTCCTCCTTTATATGCAACGGCAGTTAATTTGTCTGTTCAGTTTATTTGCAGCTATAAAATGATAAGCAAACATCCCAGTGCCAGCGGCATGTTTGGTGAAGCACACACATTTCCTCACCTACCAAAGCAAAAAGCACACAGATGTCCTGGAATATGTTTTGGTATACTTTCTTTGTTTCATAAAGAATACGCCACTTCTGTTACAGCTCCACTTTAAGGGGCTAGTTTTTGTTTATCAACTTCACCATATTCCTCTCTGCCCACCAAATTTTACACCTTCCCTGGATTTTAGAGGCCCATGTGCCATGCATGGATTAGCTGGTTAAAATATTTAAGAGATAAATGTGGCAGAGGCTGGTGCTGTACAGCATGGTTTGGGATATTTTCCTTTTTCCGTAAGCAAAGCACTATCAAAAGATGCTGACTTTTACCAGGATCTTTGCTTCTATTGCGCTTTTTTTGGAGGGGGAGGCTGACATAAGAATCAACTTACAGTAGGAACTGGTCTATCATAACCAAATCCCTTTATACCACTGAAAAACTCACAACTGTCCATTAGTAATCACTTAGTAGGAAATCCTGTAATAGCATCCACAGTCATAGGACTAACACCTGTCAAAGGACTTTCTCCTGTTCAGCCCTGAATAACAGGATAGTTTAATGCGCCCTGACCTTTCTAAATCCTTTTGCTATTCACTCAGCTACATTAGCCCTGTAAGAGGCTGATGCTATTTTTTGCCACGAATCTACACTTCCCACTGTTGCCAGCCCACTAGCACATCTGCCTTGACACAACCACACACAACAAATTTAGACAGCAAGCACAAACTGCCGTCCACTTCATTAATTCCTCATTTTTCTGGCCCACTGAGCTGTTAATGGCATTGCATGCTTTATGCAGAGATATGAATTCACATGGATGCGAACAGACACGGTGCGACATGACTCCTGGTCCGTTCCAAAAATGGGCTGCACGCTCCAGTTTGAGCCACAACCAGACTTAATTTGTGTGTAAGCCTCTGCCAACCCCAAGAGCATTTCTCAGTCAAGATTTAGTCATTAAATGTTCATTCTTTAGTCTTTGGAGACCTGTCAAAACCAAAAAATCCTTTTAATCTCTTCACAAAGGAGTGCTACTCACATTTCAGAGGGACACGAGGCAGCACTTCTCTCCAAATCAGCCAAGATTTGTGCTGAGGATTCATATTTTATGGAACACATATTTTGGCTGATAAAGTATGAATTGTGTGCATCAGCCTCAGCATCGCAAATATAGCAGTAAAACACCAGGGAAAACATTCCCCTGCAACCCAGCTCCCTAAGGGTATTCAAGAGAGGTTTTGTGGGCTCTTTTATTGTTAGCACTAAGCACAGTGGATACCTAGGTCTGTCAGCAGAAATTGCAGGTTCCCCTTTCAATCCAGACCATTTCTCTGCTTACAAGTTAATATCAGGCAGTTTCTGCTGTTTGGCAGAAAGCACCGGAGGGTTTTTATTCCCCTCATTCTGAACTGATTTACAAAAATCAGGGAGAAAACAGGGCTTCAATAATTTCACGGAACAATCTGATCTTAGAAGTTATAACCATTTTTTCTCATTAATTTATTTGTAAAGAGACGAAATTAATCCCGTTTAAAAGATCATTTATAAAGGGTATATACCATCTGTGTATACCAACAGAAACACAAGTTGCTGCTGCGAGAATGGTTGTACTTCGGAGCAACACTGAACCCAACGGCAAAAATCTGCCGAGGCAAGTAAGACGAACAGGCTAGACTGTACATTCTGAACCAAAGGGTTTATTTAACCTGGTAAAAGTCACCAAATAGTAGTATAATTATACAAAGTAGTGCCAGAAGACTAAAGTGTAATGAACAAAATTAATTCCCAACACACTGAAATGAAATAAACCACTAAACAAGGTAGAACTGTCCCATACAGCTGGATGCTGTGTGCTACAGAAAGGGCTTTGGCACAGGAAATTTTTACCCTGGCTACTGTTGTTACATTTTCCATCCCTGAATAGTAGGAAATTAATGCTTCTGACTAATTTCCCAGAGCAACTGGTTTACTCAGTGGTACTTGAAATTAAAGTAACTTTGGCTCACATAACAAGTGTCAATAGTTATAAAACTGCTCCGCTTTTAGGCAAACAAAACCAACCTCAACAGCTTACTTCAGTTATGCAACTCCTGTGAAGGCACCCATGTAAAGAGCTGATACAGATGCAGACCTCTTGTTCCTGTACTCCCAGTCCTTCCAACCTTTGCCAAGAGCTTGCTGCATGACAGCAAGCCAATGGCCGCTCCACTGAGCAGAAGAAAGTTGCTATTTAATTATGTTTTAAAAGAAGCAATGACCAAATGAAGGCTCTTTCCTGCAGTTCTAACCAGCTTAAGCAAGATGATGGGTTTCCAGAAGTCCTGCAATCTACAGCGTAAAGGGAGGACAAGGGGTTTAGCCAAGAAGGCCCTTGGAATCACATTCTAGAGCTGCTAGCACAGCTGACGTGCCTGATCACAGCCAAGTGATCCACTCCAATACAAACCAACAGCAGAGCCTGAACTGGCTCAGGGATCCTTGGCTCCTTTCAGACTTCCACTTCCCTTTATAACTGGTGGAGCAGTTACTGAAAGCAGCTCCTTCCATACCCTCCCTCCAAATCACTGCTGCTTCATACTTATACATCCCCACTACACTCACCCTCACCTAACTTTTATCAATACAAAGCAGCAGTTAACAGCTTGTTAAACAACAACAGAAAACTAGTTCAGAGCAGAACTTCACCTTCTAAAGGTACTTTAGGAACACGGCACAAGTCCATACTATAAGAAAGCAAGTCAATCTATTACCTGTTATGACATTAATATCCGGGTACTGGCTTTCACAGAGGGTAACAGCCTTGCTGTCCTTCTCAAATGCCTCTCGAAGCTCTTTCTTAACTGCTGCTGAGCCACATAACCGATACAGGCCTACCACCTAGAAGCAAAAACAACAGCCTACATCAGTCATTTCCCTGCAGAGGGGACTAATAACTGGCATCATGTGTTGTCTCATCCAGGAAGTGCAACTAAACCGACTGTTTGGAAATTTATATTAAAGAAATACAGACAGCGCAAATCAAATGGTCATGTATGGTATCAAACACTTCACAAGACACACAGCTGGGTCTGTGAAGTGCTGAATAACACTCATGTTTTCCATAATGGTGATCATCCTGAGCAGTATTTTACTGACAGGAGTTTTAAATTGGAATAATTTAATGCTTTGCTTCTATGCAAACTCAGGAAAAGAAATACTGAAACACCTGCTCTTATCCTACTTATTTAGATCACCATTATTCTTCCTAGTTTAATCATACAAGGCAGAAATGGAACTTCAGCCAAAAGAAATTAGGAGAAGAAGTGGTGGGAGCTTTATGTATTTAAAATCACATTAATTTCATATATTTACCAAAATAAGGTTATTAACCATTAAGAAGAAAAAAAGCAGTCATACAACTACCTATTAAGAAATGTTACAAGCCAATTAAAAAAAAAAAACAACAAGCAACAAAATAAACCATACTCCATTATTACACCTACAATATGCTGGTTTAAAGATGACAAGATGCTGATCTACATGTGTTTCAAATCATAGTAAAAGTTTTATGCAAAACAGGGGTTATTTAACTTGCTCAAAGTGATAAGAATTAAACCCATAACACTCTTGGACTGAATAACTGGTTAAATCATGTACTTTCATGCACTCAAATCTTGCATTTTATCATTATTTACTTTTCATTTTCATCAACACCATTTACACAAAACACTCCTATGATCTCAAGGAACTAAATCTTAAACATATTAATTTTATTTTAATGAACTTCACAGGCAGCTGCACTGCGCAGTAAAAGGTTAGTCCAAAACTCCCATGGACTCAAAAGACAAAAGAAATACCCAAAGACAAACAAATAAACACACACAAAAAAACCCCAACAAAACACACACACAGAAAAAACCAAACAAAAAAGAAACCCTGACTTAGACTGTACTGACTTAGACCATACAAATCTGGGTTTGAAAGCACGAGTATTTGTCTGACCATATATTAATTCTTATTTAAATAAATAGAAAGTTACCCGATCGAATTTGTACCCACTCTTCCCAAGACTGATCACAATCTAGTATTTGCCTAAGAAAATTTCTCTTAAACTTTTCTAATGCCAGATCTGAATTCAGGTGCAGGTAACACACCATGACAGCAGTCTGAAGTACACAGTATATATAAATGTCAGGCAAGCACATGGTTAAAAAAACTTAACAGTATATTTCCCATTTTTGGTTCTCCTTGTGCAAACACACAAAACAGATTTCATGCTCAAAAGTACCAGGTAAATCCAGACAATTCAGATCCCAATCGCTTCATTACCAGTGTTGCCTTGATTACCCAATGTCATTTGCATGACTAGGTGCTAATAAGCCCAAAATAAAATGCTGAAACCATGGGACGCATACATTGGTAAGAATAAAACTTCTCTTTTCCACTGCTTTGCACAACAATGGAAGCATTCACAACAAGAATCATACAGTTGTTATCAGCAGTGACTTTCAGCAAAGCAGTTACACAGAAGTAAGATTTCTCTGTATTTTATGACCTAGGTTATAAATAGCAGAGTTAATCTCTTAACACCTGGAACTACATCCAACCTGTCAGCAATTTAAAATAGAAACAGTGGTAGGTGTGATTACTTCTCAATTTCACCTGAGCAATAACAGGTGTACAAGAAACCAAGGGCTCTCACATGCTGTGGAACAGCATGCAAGAGTGCTCCCACCATCTGACCTTAGGATTGTGAATAGTCCTTCCTACTCCTTCTTGTCTAACATCCATAACTGGTTATTTTTTTTTCATACGTCATTCCTCAAATGTATTTTTGTCCATTACCTTACATCAACCAAAAAAACTGTATTAAGATGAAGAGAAGAAACTGGGCACTGCTGCTTTACAGCATTCATCTCCTGTCCTGATTTTGAGAACAACCTGAAGAAAGGCCAGGGGCAGCGGCATGGGGAAACAACTAATTCAATCCCCTGGGGTCTCCATCATCATCAGTGTGCCAGACCAAGTCTTTGGCACACTGGCTTGAGACTGAACACATGTAAGTAAAACCTTGTCAAAAGACCAGTCCTCATCACTTTGTGCCACCGCACAGGATGCCTCAGTTTTGGGGAGGAGGGAACATTATACTCATTTTTGCGTTTAGATACATGTCCTTATGGAGTGATCCGTGTCCCAGGAATCAAGCATTTTCAAGTTCCCAACTCTGCTTTCTGAGGGTGACTCTACATGCTGGGGGATCCAGATTCTTTTCACTATCCCAGTCCTAAAGCACTATCTTGAGTACATCTCCCCAGCAAAGGCCAAGCTGGATGCATTGACTTCACACAGTTCTGTTATTCTTCCCACATTACAGTGACTGGTGCTTACCAAAAAGGAGCAGCAAAGCAAAAGAAAACAAAAACTGACATGTAAAGGTGTTTTTCATTTCCTCTTTCCAACTCACTGCATACGCTCTGTGACAACAGTTACCCTAACACAGAAGCATTAACAGATTAAAATATGCACAGTACCTGACAGCCTCTCTTTTCAATCTCCAGGATGCATTTCTGCATCAAAAGTGGCACCATCAAGCCTGCGTTTTCCTTCTCTACAACTTTCCGAGCATCTACCCCAAACATCACAGGCTCCCGATCTGCATCTAGGCCATCAAGAGAGTTCTCCCACTGCTCCATGAGTGTCAGCTTGACGTAAATAAGCCCCCTGGGTTCCAGTTTGACAGCCAGCTGATGTGTCTTTGCCACTCGGAAGAGAGTGGGAAGAGTCACGGTTCCATGGCAGCACACACGGTTCTTCCGTGGGGTGGGCTCCCAACTGAACACCACCAGCTTCAAGTGCTGAGCGTTTTCGATTTCTATGTTGAATGTGTGGTCCATATCTAGGAATGCTGTCCTACACGTAAGCAAGGCTGTTCTTGCTTTGTTTACTGAGTCAACCTGTATTGCACAAAAGACATCTTTTGAGTCTATTCTTGGTGGTTTTAAGTCTTCCGCACCATAAAAGTGAATGCTCATGAGTCCAGAGAGGTACTGAGAGCACTTGGGTTGATCAGAAAAGTTGTAGTGTTTGAAGGCATCAATATCTATTTCAGTTTTACCACCATTACCTGGAAGGCTCTCCTTTCCTTTCCCACACTTGGTTTCATGCCCATGTTTACTGGATTTTGTTATAAGCTCGGGAGAGTCACCATCACTGAGGTAACCACCTTTGCTGAAGGATTTGGAGCTCCTCGACCTTTTCTTTTTGGGGGTGTGTTGCGACAACACGCTGCTGTCGAGGTGGTAACGACTTATCACATTTCTGCTGGCAGCTGTGGCTGAGTTTCCAGAAGATGGCAAAGATACCGTATGGCTTGTATCCCTGGCTTTCAGCAGGGAAGGAGGATTATCTGAACTAGTATGGCTTGAAGTTCCCTTGACACTCAGCTTCCTGCTCAGCTCTGGCAGCTTTTTCATTTTCATGGAAAGCTTCCTCACAGTTCTGGGAGATTTAATTCTGTCAGGGAAAGGCCAGTTGATTGATCCGCTTTTTTTCAGAGGACTGGGACTTGGAGGAGAAACCTCTGTTGAGGGAACATCAGCCTTGTGTGCAAGTACACCTCCAGACCCTTTAGAAGAAAAGAGAAGGAATAATCATTTTCAAACCACTCAGTAACTGCTGTTCACAGCAATGAAAAAACAAATATTGAGCTAGAGGAAAACATGTTGATTTGTCATAACTTGATAAACACAATTCATTCAGACAACGATCATTCATTCATCAGTCAGATGTTCATGAGCATTTGGAAAGCTGTGCTCTGCTCGCTCGTTCAGCCAAGTTTGGCAGTTCATTGTCAAAAGCCAGATTTGTTCTGCTTTATGGAGATGAAAGGGCCAGAAACTAGGTAAAAACAAACGAGCTAGCTCACCCACGGCATTCAGCTCAAGCTATTCGTGCTGTATCCCCTGTACAAGCAGACGTGGCTGAATTCCTGGGGCACAGGTGCAATGAAACCAGTCTTAAACGGGAAAACATCAGAATATGGCAAACGCACCTGTCTACAAAGCCAACATTTAGCTCCATAGCCAACACATAAGCACTGCCTATTCCTCTTAGGTCTAGAGGAAAGACACTCATCTCTAGAAAAGCTTATGATTGTACTGTTTTACATGTCCTTCTATTACATCAAAGAGACCTAAATCCCTCCTGTGTACACACAGACAGAGAACACCTCACACCTTTTCTTCCGTCATTTCTCTCAGCTCCTCCTTTCTGCCACAGGACGAAGAAGGAACACAAGTGTTCAAGTGTTCATTCCTTCCTGCACTGCCTCATTCCTGAAGTGTTGTTTTCATGAGATACTCAGCAAATCATACTTTACAGAGGTTTCTCTTGCAGATTTCTTAAAAGCTTATCACTATCAATTCTAAACTAATCACCTTAAATCCAAATCACCATAGAGCTAGTGACTTTTACAAGTCCTTGCTTATCCAAATTAATTCTCACCATTTAATTAAAACTTTAAATACTTAACTTAGCTTAAACAGATAATCAGGTGATCTGGTCTTTGGTCAAGGTGATTTGTTGTAGTTTTGGTTTCCTCCCAAAAAATCCCCTACAAAGACCAGTTCTAGTCCCAACAGAAATTTGGCTTTAATACTTTTGCAGACAGTTGCTTGAAAGAGTATCTGTATAAAAGTCTCAGTCATGAAAACGCCTAGAATGTTTTCCAGAACAACAGAGGAAAATTCATTTGGCCCTGCATCTCATGGAATTAGTCCCCATGCAGGGGAAGGGCTATTTCTAGCACGCCTGCTGTGCTTTTCTGGCAAGCAGCTAGCTAGAAATGTAGTGTTTGATAAAAGCGGACAAAGCCTTCCCTTGTACTGCAAATCACAGCACAGTCCCACTGGTGGGCTGGCCTGGAGCGCTCCATAGCAATCAGTGCCATACTGCAGCCTACTAACATTAATCTTCCCTTTCTGTCAAGTCTCTGGCATGGGCTTGGAAAAGCAGGCCAGCAAATTAAACTTCCTCCCTTCCCAACTCTTTGAAACTGAAGAGTCAGACTAACACCCTGGCTTTTATGTGTCCAACTTCTGCTGCATTCAGCAGCAAACAGTTAAAATGAAATATGTGGCTGGAAGAAACTTAACAGTCGAGTATTATGCAGGATGGTAATCCCATCAGCATTGAGCCACATGTTGTTCCACTAAAGCCAGCAATGTGCTGAGGTATGCATGCCATTTTAAAGAGTATACACGACAACTCTGAACAAGCTGCAAAAGGAGCTGTAGCATAGTTTGGTAACACTGCACTTCCAAGCCTTCCCCATCTCATACAGCTTTCCCACAAGGGTGCCAGAGCAACTGAGCTGCTCCTTGTTCCTTTACCAAGTTGCAAGGCTTGCTGGAAACAGGCTCCTCACTGTCCCTGCCCCTACTCACTCAGCTGCTGCACATCCCATCTCAGCAGCTAAGCTTTAAAAATACCCTTACAGAAGAATGGTGGAGGAAGGAAGGAGAAGATGAAACATAAGAGGTACCTGTTGAGTAAATGACTACCAGGGCAGCAAGGGGATGGTCAGTTTTATGTAAGCAGCTGACAATATATTTATGTGTATATATATAAACCGATTTCTTCTTTACAGTGAGAACATTTAATCACTGGAACAAGCTCCCATAGGACACAGAGGAGTCTCCATCACTGCAGGTTTTCAAGACACAACTGGACAGGGTGCTAGGTGATCTCATCAAGGCACTCCTTCCCCCCAAAGGGTGGACCAGATGATCTGAGGTTCTTTCCAACCTGAGCTCTTCTATGATATACTGTCTTTCCTACATACACCTTATGCTTTCCTGAAGATTCAGCATTATGAGCAACACAAGAAAAAAAAAAAAAACAGCTTCTGAAGGCCAACACAAGCCAAATTAAAGGGGCTTGACATCGTAAGTGACTGCTTCCATCAGCTGTTTGCTCAGCTTGACTAGTAAAGCTGCCTTTTACTTTGCTCAGTGATATGGCTATGTGAAAGGATGAAACCTTTTATACAACCAAAGGGACACAACTGGAGAGACACAACCAGCCCACAGTGCTTTATGAACCCTGACCCCTCCTTTTTCTCCCCATCTAGCCAGATGTCCATAAGGCAATTGCCACCGTCCCCTTGGTTGAGCAGGCTGGCACGCATGGACTGTACCCCTACACAACACTGCCCGAAGGGAAGAGAGGACTCAAACCATCTTAAGCACTTAACAACACAGGCCCTGCCAGACATATGCAGTGATTTAGCACAGTAAAGATGCTTGTCTGACCCTGTTTAACACTATTTACATGTGCTTGGGCACATATATCACTGTCTTACCCGCTGCCAGCAAGGCATGTTATTTTACAGGCACATTTGATTATCTATTACACATGTCACATTCCTCATTGCTTAAGGTAGGGTTTCTGAGTTATTTCAAAGTTCCTCAGAAAACCTGTAATTTATTTTTGGGGCAACAAGCTAAAGTGAAGGAGTAAGTCAGAAAACTATTAGTTCCTTATTACAGAAAGCTATTGAAGTATCAAATGGCCACTCTATCAGCTAATAGAAATGCGGAGTTCTCACCAAACTAAACCTGAAAGGTATTTTAATTTTTCCTACCATTCTTCAGACGTACTTAATAAGTACACTACAATCTAACACTGAAAGCTTTTCTCTAGAATAATTAGTACTGAAGACCTAAGCCATTACACTTTGAAAACAGGGAAAAAACAACACAGCTAAGTGGTTGTAACTTTCAAAACCAAAGCCTCCCTTCTGCCTATGTTTTTCATGCCTTTTTAGTAGTATTATTTACAAAAACAACCCAAGTATTATTTACAAAAACAAACCCTTCTTTTTTGGGAAGATGTGTTAAAAATGAAAAAACAGCAAATCAAAACAGAAAAGCCCTAATATCTCAAAATTGTTCTTGTAGCAAACAGTGGGTGAGTGAAAATGGACTACTGCTCTTCTGTGCGAGATTACAAGTAATACTAATCTGGATGCTCAACTGACACAAATGGCACAGCTCTACCGATGTCAAGGGCTGTTAACTTACACAGCTGCAGGCAACTTAGGTTTTTCATCCTCAGATAGTTCCAGACCTGCTCTGACACAAAACTTCAAAATAGAACTGTAAATAGCATTGAGAGAAGAATTCATGTTGTATCAAAATCAAGCAACTTCAATTGAGATATAAAGAAAGCATCACTTCTACTCATATCAGCAACTCAGGGTAGGACACACATATACACAGACACAAACAGAACTTCTTAAGAATTAAATACAATGGAATTATTTCTATGTAACATCTTAATTATCTAAATAAATGGGAAAATCTCCTCTTTTAACCTCTAAAAAAGGTCTTTTTTACCCCTAGAAAAACTACGACTTTGACCAATGCAGTCTGAGTTCCATCCCACATAATGGAAAGATTATTAAAAACATAAAAAAAACCAACCAAACAAAAAACCCAAACAAACAAACAGGAAAAAAACCCTCAATGAATCCTGTAAAGGTAGTCAGCTATATTCAAATACTATGCACACTGACATTAATTAAGCTGTGATCAACCCATCAACCCAGAGATCACTTGATCCCTGGAGCAAAAGATATAAATTGCTTTCAATAGCCCATTAATTAGAACAGGAAGTGATTACAGCAGAACCCCCTGAGGATCATGTATGCTGAGAGGTGAAAGGGCTAACCACTCACTGCCTGTTCTCCGTCACTGTGGTGACCCTCAGAGCATCCTTGACAGTGGTATCTCATCAGAGAGAGGAACAAGCACATGTAACAGCACTTTAGATCTCTGACCGCACTTAAAGAGTTCAGTATCTACAAACAAGCATGAGTTAGTTGCAGATATTTTAAATATCAATGATTCTGCAATGCACACAAACTGCAGTGGGCTCTGTTCATGTTCATCACACCAAGACACAAGCAGCAGCACTGCACCTGATGCCAAGCACTGCCTGTTTGGGCTGCTCTCACAAAGATTCCCTCCCCTCACTGTGTCTTTCATGGCACGAAAAGCAGCTTTGCCCCTATTTTCCCAATCAGAGCATATGAACAGTTACTCAGTACAAAATAAACTGGAACAGGTAATGGCTATTTTAAATGAACTGCTCCCACTTCACAGCTGCTACATTCTTTTGCCTCTTCCACCAGCAGGTCTTTATGGCATTGTCACCCCATAGATCAAAGACATCTGCATGAATAAGCCCTCGATCTTCAAAAGCATGGGCACAAGCTCCCCAGAAGCCCACCAAAAAAACTGGCTTCAGCTCTGCAGGAGTGAAAGGGAGCAGAGGAACCTTTCTCCCATATGCCAAATCATTCTGTTATCTCAAACATTATGCAAATATTTCACATGAATGCCTTTCTGCCTCAGGAAACCAAAGCTCCTTGCACTTGGAGAACAATTAAATCACAAAGCATCTTCCATCTGGAAAAATAAAAATTAAGCAAATAGTACCTGCAACACGTGGAAGGAAACTGGCAGATAGAATTTGCTGCCCAGTATACTCTGTATATTGCTGGAAGCTTATCTGCAACATCTAAGCACAAAAAATATTTGTTTGCATTGGCCCCAAAAGATGTATTTGGAAACTAGGATAGTGGTCATGGTCTAAGTGGTGAAAGAACGCTGTAGCTTTAATGTGATTTAAGGCAACCTCTATTGGGCATGCATTGGGGTCAAGTGTGAACATGATACCACAGAATACCAGGTTGGAAGGTACCTCAACCTTCCACTTCCTGCAACGTTGAAATTAAATCTGTTTATGGTGATTCCTACCCGGATTTTCCACTCAGACAGCTAACACATATACATTTTCCATAGCAAAAGCACCATCCAGATCCTGGCAACTGACAATGCACAAGTCCTACCAGCATGTCCCTGAGATACACACATGTGTGAGATGATTCTACTGATTAGGTAGACACTAATCCCAACAGTAATCCTACCCAAAAGCAAATATATTACAAATTCTTCAGAAGGTGCCACAGTGCAAATCTATTGCAGGATGTGGTATTATACAGAGGTGTTTTAATTCAACATTTTGCAGGTGATACACACATCTATAAAAACATAACAGAATTCAATCCTAAACAGCTGCAAAAAAAATTTACTGTAGCATTTTATATAGGCAAAAAACCTATATGTAGAATTCTTCATATTGCATTTATAAGAAAAAAAAAATCCAATCAATCATTTTATCTGCGCAAGGACACATTAAATTAAAACAGCCTCCACGGTGCTTTCCTCTTTGAACTATTTTCCCACAGGCCTAAGACCACAAGCGGGCACTGTTTCTACACTACGAACGTGGGAACCAAGTTATCTTCTTACTCCAACCTCTTGTGTACTTCTTACAAACAAAACACACTATTTTCCCAAGTTCTGCTGTAGAATCATAGAATGGTTTGGGTTGGAAAGGACCTTAAGATCATCTAGTTCCAACCCCCCTGCCATGGGCAGGGACACCTCACACTAGACCATGTAGCCCAAGGCTCCATCCACCTTGGCCTTGAACACTGCCAGCGATGGAGCATTCACAACTTCCTTGGGCAACCCATTCCAGTGCTTCACCACCCTTACAGTAAGGAATTTCTTCCTCATATCCAATCTAAACTTCCCCTGTTTCAGTTTGAACCCATTACCCCTTGTCCTATCACCACAGTCCCTAATGAAGAGTCCCTCCCCAGCATCCCTATAGGCCCCCTTCAGATACTGGAAGGCTGCTATGAGGTCTCCAAGCAGCCTTCTCTTCTCCAGGACTGAACAGTCCCAACTCTCTCAGCCTGTCTTGTACAGGAGGTGTTCCAGTCCCCTGATCAGTCCTCGTGGCCTTCCTCTGCACTTGTTCCAACAGTTCCATGTCCTTTTTATGTTGAGGACACCAGAACTGTATACAGTACTCCAAGTGAGGTCTCACGAGAGCAGAGTAGAGGGGCAGGATCACCTTCAACCTGCTGGTCACGCTCCTTTTGATGCAGCCCAGGATACAGTTGGCTTTCTGGGCTGCAAGAACACTGCAGTCGGCTCATGTCCTTTTTTTCATCAACCAACACCCCCAAGTCCTTCTCCGCAGGGCTGCTCTGAATCTCTTCTCTGCCCAACCTGTACCTGTGCCCTCAGTGTAGGACCCTTGCATTTGTCATGGTTAAACTTCATCAGGTTGGCATTAGCCCACCTCAGAAGCGTGTCAAGGTCCCTCTGGATGGCATTCCTTCCCTCCAGCGGATTAACTGAACCACACAGCTTGGTGTCCATCGGCAAACTTGCCGCCGCACTCAATCCCACTGTCCATGTCACCAACAAAGACGTTGAACAGGATTGGTCCCAACACCAGTCCCTGAGGGAAACCACTTGTTACTGAGAACACCAAGGGGCACCTTACGTCTAATCAGCTCCTTTTAAAAGCCAGGGTGGCTAGAATTTCTCACCAAGGCATTACCTGACAAATCCTATTAACATAAATGGCATTTACAGTAGAAAGAAACCACATTAACACCAAGAACTAACGGCATAAATTAAGACTATGGGGCAAAGTAGAACAACTACAACTAGGATCCATTTTATTGATAACATTCACAGGAAATACCTATCTGCTGTTGTGTTTATAAAGACTCCAAATAACTGAATTCTATCATTTATTTTTTCTTAGACTTCTGTCTAATAAGGTTGCTTTCAAAAAAAATAGCAAAAAGAAACAAATCCACAACCATTTTCTGTCTATAAAGTTGGAAACCCAAATAAGGCAACAATATTTAAAGTTTTGAAGGTAAAATTGATTCCATTATCCACAGAAGAAAGCTGCAAATGACAAAATGAACTGTATATTTTATTGGCTTTTATAGAACCCCCTTTATTCTATCTATGCTTCTCAAAATCTTATACTTTAGATTCTAACCAATATTGACATATATTACATAATATCAATAAGGAGGGTAAGCAGACTTTTCCCCAAATATGTAATCACTTATTTGTCAGGAGTCACTGCTGAATGTACCCAGCTTGCTAAGTATACAGACACCTGTTTCATAGCAGTTGTATAATTCAAATAAGGTCCTAACACAAATAAAGCTAAATTGGCCATGCTGCCCTTCATGCAGTAATTTTGTATGGAGGAGCTGTCGCCTTAAATTTCACTGAAAATAACTGCAGATACCTTAACTGGATTAAAAAGAACTTCTAAGTCACTTCTCCATAATCAAGCCAGTTACTGAGCAGTAGGGATCCACTTCATCATCAATTAATCTATGCAGTGTGATCACTGTTCAATACATGCAAAATGAGAGCTGCATTTAAAGTACCTCAATTAACTCAATGCGTAACAAACCAATCAGGTGAAAACTTCTGTCCTGGTTTCATAAGACATATTTCTAAATGGGCAATTTTGCTATCAGAAATAAACGTTTCTTCAGTATGAAAACAATCTGGATTTTTTCCTTCTCCCACATTAAAGGATTTATTTTTCTTAAAATTAAAGAGTCACTTGCATATTGAGGAGATTAACCCCCGAAGCGGGGGTCAAACAGTTTTCAGGACACACATGGCTTTCCAAAATAACCATGCTTACTGACCTCTCCAAAGCACCTAGAGCTCCAACGACGACAAAAATCTACTTAAGAACATGATATTTCATTTGTCTTGCAAGCAAATATAACTTATCCAAGTATTTAATGCACCTATAAAGTGAGTTATTTCTAAATGAACGCCCAGTAACTTTGCCACTAAAAATACGCTTGTATCTGCAGCATTCCCACAGAAAGAACAAAATGTGAGCTCCCAGAAGACCAAGTGGTTTTTATTTCTGCTGTTTATAGCAGTTGCTCTGGTGCCTTTGAAAACAAGCACTGTTCCCAGAAGCAGTCTCCACACTGGGAACCCAGGCACAGCAGCTCCGAACATGTGGGATTGTGGGACAGAAGCCTGCCAGGATGGTGAGCAGGGCAAGACAGATGGGGGTCCTTCTCTGGAGGACAATGTATATGCTCCAGTGTCGGTGCTTCAGGTCCTCTCTGCTGAGCCAGACAGAAATACAAGCTCTTACAAAAAGCAAAAGTGTGCAAAGGAAACGTGAGCCCTCTCTAAAAAGGGGAACCTGGAATTCCCTGTCTCCTGAACTTTATGCTGTTTCTAACTCTCAACAGGATACTAGAGTTAAGCTCAAGATAATGTAAGAGATATCACTAATTAAAATAATCCCTTTTGGAAAGGCTTGTGTTTTTTTTTTTTTTCTCTGCTTACTTTTGTTTGCTGTGGTTTTATTTTTGTTTGAGCGTTTTAACAGACTGGTAAAAATATTTAATAAGATGCTGAATTCATGTAGTAATGGTATTATGGAAATGAGAGCATCAAACACTCAGCCAAAGATAACAAGGACCAAAGAGGCTGGGTTCTGAAAGTGAAAACCATTCCTCTCCAGTCTATTAGATTAGCCTGAGACAGTCAACAAGACAGCAATTATAGAAAACAAGGTGAAGAATAGTATTTCTATGGTGTTCCAAAAGTCTTCATTAAAAAGACCCAGACAGCAAGTTAAAGAAAGTTCTGCAGACATTAAGTAGCTTCGAGGCTGGAATCTAAGGCCAGGGTTAGACACTAGCTAACAGAGGAAACCCCACCACTGTGTCCTCGCATTACTAGCCTTTAGCAAGTTTGCTTTGTAAAACCTTTGCCTTCAGCGAGGTGAGGGCCCAAAAGCACAGAGGACAATCAGACTTTGACATACCATGGACAAACTGACTGAGAAACAACTGTGCAGCTGTACACTTAGTAGACATCAGCCTCACAAACTGAGTCATATTTTATGAACTTGACAAGCATTTCCACCAGAAATTTGCTTGATTAAGATAAAGGAAGGAGAAAGAGAAAAGAGAGGTATCAGAAGGGTTTATTATTCCCCTAAAAGAAAACAGAGGACAAACACTTTTACGTTCCTGAACCCTCTTACCTGTTGAAGGGCACTTAAAGGTAGGATTGTCCTCCGCTGCTGGCACACTGGGAGCCTTACAGGCAAACCTCTGTCGGTGCTGCTGCATTTGCTCCCCGGGATGTACAGCATCGGCCTGACTCACTTCGCTGGGCTGAGCTGTATGATTGCTCCCTGTGCTCTCCATGGAGCATGGGGGACCTTCATGGGGGCCCACAGACATCCCAGAGCCACCTCCAGGGAGGGATTTGTACCAAATAGCCAGGGAGCCCCCAGCAACAGGGCTATTCACAGCAGAAAGGTGCATCCTCGGCAAGTCAGGCTCATCATCTTCAGGGATTGGGTTGTACCATATTTCTCCTTCATCATCTGCATCATTATCCTCACCCAAGTCCAAAGCAGGGCTCCTTGGCACAGCAGGGCTTGCAGCGCTGCTGACAGGAGCACAGCTTCGCACGGTGCGCTCCCGCCCCACCAGTGACATGGAAGGAGCCTGTGGCACTGTGGGTTCAGGTAGCGGGATAGGAGATTTGGGTATCGGGATAACAGCCCTGTGCATTTCCTTACAGGCATTTTCTTCTTCCAGAGGAGGAGGAGGAGGTCTGTGCGTGCTCTGCTGCAGCCAGCTGCGTTTCTTAGAAACAGTGATGGTGTTCATCGGCAGCTTGTGCTCAGGGACCGCACTGGCCTGGGGGGACTCAGGCTCCTTCCTGCTTCTCGAAGCTATGTAAACATTTTCTATCAGATCTGTTCCCAGAAAGAAAGGGAAAAAAGAAAAAAGGAGGGAAACATAAATGTTTAGAATATCGTTTTGCTTTCAACAGATGAACACACAAGCTGCTGTATGACATCTACATTAAAACTCATCCGAGAGGACAAAAGACAAGTTGATGCGATTATGTAATTAATTTCAGCCTGTCAAAGCAGAATGTGCACATAATTAATAAAGAGTCAGACTTGTTTGGCTGTGTTTTTAACACCATGTAATATTGATAAATGGCAATGAGATAGCTTTGCTGAAAGGTCATGCATACTTACACAGAAATGGCTGGGGGGTTTCTGCCAAGTTCAGGTACAATTGGTTTGAGAAGTTGCTATGTGATGTTTTTCCAGTTTACTTAGCCAATGAAGAAACAGACCTTACTTTTGGTATAATGTACTACTAAAATGGCTACAACAAACCCACACAGATTCGCTTCTAGATTTTTATATAAATAAAGGTGATGATATCTCTTGCACAAAAACCTCCAGAAAGGACTGTCTTTATCAGCTTTATCCTATAATCAAGACAGAAGCAACACTGATTTGTAGGGAACAAAACTATCATGAAAGGAAGGAAGGAGAATGAAAAACTCGTAGAATCACAGAACAGTTTGGGTTGGAAGGGACCTCAAAGATCATCCAATTCCAACCCCCTGCCACGGACAGAGACACACCTTCCACTAGACCAGGCTGCTCTAAGCTTCATCTAACCTTCCACAAACAGCTTCTCTGAGCAACCTGAGCCGCTGCCTCCCCACCCTCACAGGGAAGAACTTCTTCCTCATGTCTAACCTAAATGTAGAAAAGTTTTTAAATATCTAATGACACACCAAAAATTTAATGTAACACCTGATCAGATTCCACTGACTGCTCCCAAGACTTGACACTATTTCCTTACAGAAATTGCCAAACATTTAATAATGCATCCAAAAAGTCACCTGCACTCGAGCCCCTTGTCAGAGCACATCCAAGCAGCCCACCCAGCAGCAGTGGCAGGCTGCAGGGCACCAAATGCAGCAGCATATCCAGTCTAGGCAAGCACTGGTCCTGTCACTAGGACTGGAAGGAAAGTGGCAAATACATCCAAATGATAAACAGGGAACAAAGGCCAGATAACCCTCACGCTCCTCTGTGCAGAAGAACAACCCAGACAGGGTTTGCTCAGCCAGTGAGACTGAATGGGGACAACTGGATTCTCCTAAAACAGACAACTTGTTTTCATAGGAAGCCCTCCACAGTTTCAAATTCCATGTAGGAGCAGCTATTTGATACTGCTTGAATGTAATTCTCAGCAAAACATTATTTGAACACCAATCACAGATGTTAAAATAGGGATATGTCTCTGGAGAATTCAAGGAGCAGCTCTGCAAATCCAGCTAAGTTCACTGCAGACGGGGAGACAGGAAAAAGACTGTCACTTGAACACCTTCCCTTCCAACCTCCTTTTAGGTTTGTACTTTAATGACAGAAGAGATCCTTGATAAGATCTGATACAGTTTGATACACTGTTTGATGTAAGATTCATCAGTTGGTGATTTTTTTTTAAGGTGAGGTTTACTTGTTTAGCTAAACTGCAATATGAACAGCTTGTGATTTGAAGAATTAACTTGGTTCAAAGAAGTAACAGAATTAACCGTGCTCATTTTGAAGCCTGTGCACACCTCCACTGAAGTGCTTTGCTACACCGGGGTCTAAGTCAGTCTATTAACTGAATCTGTGGAAAACAAGAAAGCAGGACTGAGGGAGCAGATCTCTGGCCAAAGTTTCAGTGATTTGGCAGCAACTGTATTCCTTCCCCCAGCCACAGCCTCGAGATTAAAATGTGCCATTGCAAACATTCCCCTTTACACAAATTTCACTACTATGTTAAGAACTAACCAGAAGGACAGGGAACTAATCTGCAGGGGGCACAGGGCTAGGCCTGCATTTCCAAGAAGCCAGGCTGGATCAGGTACTTCTCAGGCAGGCATCCTCCTACCTCAAAGCCCTCTACTTCTGCACGGGCAGCCCAAGAAGTGGTCTCTGTTCCAGGGACATAAATAGATGGAGCATCCGAGAGCTCTATTTCCACACAAAAAAAGTATCTGCTACTTCCTGATCCACTGCAGCAGCACAGGCCCATCCGCACCAGTTAAGGCAGACAACAATTCCCAAACCAGCAGGCTCCTATGAAGTACAATGCATCTAAATATACACCCAGCAACACATCTGGCACCAGCCTCAAGCTGCTCTTCAGTCCCAGCAGTAGCGAGTGCACAGAGCAAACTCAGCTTTGTTTCCAACATCCACCCAGGCATTTCACTAACAAACCCTGTGCAAAAGCTCACTGCAAAAACTTTATTACTAACCAGGCACCACCAACAACCCTGCTGCTGGCAGATACACTGCACCTATCACACCTATTCACAACCACCCCATCTCCCAACGAGGCAGCACACTGCCAGGGGTCAAGGATCACAAATGTTCACTGAATGTCATCCAAAACATACACTTACAGGCACATCTTCCAACTATAGTTTTTGCAACTGACAGCAGTACCTGCAACAACCGCTTCTCCTTTATTCGAACTTGGCCACGCTCCTGAAAGCCCTTATGCCTGTGTTTATTTTAGAAACAAACTGTCTTCCATGCAAGTATCTGCACAACCAGCGGTTCGATATCACAGAGCAAGTTTTCAATGGTGTGAACTGTTATAGTAACAAGCTGGTTTTAAATAAATACAAAGCACTCAGACATAGCCAGGCCAGGGACATACTTTTTGTTCCAGAGCAAAGTTCCATTCAGAAGAATGCTGCCTGCTCTCTGTTAGTACTTTCATATATTTAATGTGTGTGCAGTATTTTAATGTAAAACCAGACCAGGCCTTCAAACAAATACAGAACATGTCAGTGGCTTCTCTCAAAAGGTGTTTAAGGGAGAAAAACAGAGAGAAAAAAAGACGGAATTTTCCTTCACATTCCACTCGATATACAAGAAAATAAACAGAGCAGTATTTAAAGTTAAGCCATTATGGTAACAACACATACATGCTCATATATGAGCAAAGCCAAAGAACTTCAACGTTTCAGCTCAACTGAGGTCAAAGCTGATATTCAGCCATATACATATGTATGTATACGCAGACATATAAATATTTCAACATGATGCTGTGCACTGCTTTTCCAATCGTAAGGAAGCAGGGAACAGCTTTTCCAGCCTCTCCATATACGGATCAAACAATCCATAGTTCTCCAGGCTGCTCCTTAAACACATTTTCTTTTACTACATTTCCTAACTCAGCTACAAAATATAATAGCTACGTATTTAAACGAAACAACAGCGAAATTGATTTGTAAGCTTTCAACGCGACCTTAAACAAACCCAAACCACCACAAAGCCAAGCAGCAAACCCAAGCCAAGGGGTGACAGAAAGCCGCGCGGTGAAGAAGCGCTGGTCTCAATCCGAGAGCCCCTCACGTTAACGAGGAATCTTTATTCCCGATAGAAGCAGCAATCTCTGACGGGACGATGCTACGGCGGCGGACTGACTCCAGACCTGAACTCCAGACCGCTGCCCGCCCCTCTCGTCCCGCTCCCCCGTGCCGCCTCAGATGAAGGAGCCCCGTCCCTCAGACACTCACCCTGCGGGGCGCACACCCCGCCGTGGCGGTGCCCGGCGCCCGCCGCCCCTCGCTGGGACCTCCTGCCCCGCAGCTTGGAGAGCGTCCTGCGGAGCGGGTCAGCCATGCCTGGGTGCTGCGTCCCCGCCGCCTTCAGCGGGCGCTGCGCCCCGGCCCGCGGGACCCGGCAGCCCCGCTGCGCGGCAGGAGCGGGAGCGCTGGGCCGCGCTGCCCCATGGCGGCGTGCCTCCGCGAGCGCGGCCCCAGCTCCACCGCGCACATACCTCGCATAGCTGAGCGGGGTGAGAGGGCGACCGCAGTGCGCATGCCCAGCCCGCCCCGCCCCGCCCGCGAGGGGCCACGGCTGACAACCCCCCCCCCCCCCCCTCCCCGGCCCGCCTGAGGGGAGCCGGTGCCGCTGGTGCGCGCCGAAGTGGTCGGGGGCTCCGGGGGCTATGGCAGGCGGCCCGGGTCTGTCCTCCGCCGGCGCGGGCTCCCCAGCAGTACCCCGGGTTGTACGCGGAGTCTGTCACACTACAGAGAGGAGTATCATCACCTGCGTTAGCCGTGTGCATGGCATTCCTTGCCAGAGGTCCACGGCATGTTTCAAATGCTTCATAGAATCATAAAAACATTCAAGATTATCAAAACCAACCGTTACCCCAGGACGGCCAAGTACACCACTTAGCCATGTCACTATGAGCCTTATCTACACAGCTTTTGAACACTTCCAGGGACAGTAATTCCACCACTACCCTGTGCAGCCTGTTCCAATGCCTGACAGCCCTTTTGGTGAAGAAATTTTTCCAAACATCCAATCTAAACCTCCCCTTACACAGCTTGAAGCCATTAATTCTTGCCCTATCATTTGTTACTTGGAAGAAGAGACCGACCCCACCTCAGTACAACCTCCTTTCAGGTAGCTGTAGAGAGCGATAAAGTTCCTGCTGAGCCTTCTCCAAACTGAACAGCCCCAGGTCCCTCAGCCGTTCCCCATCACATTTGTGCTCCAGACCCTTCACCAGCTCTGTTGCCCTTCTTCGGACCCGCTGCAGCACCTCAATGTCTCTCTTGTAATGAGGGGAGCAGAAGTGAACGCAGGATTCGCAGTAAGCTGCAAACTTACTGTTCTCTTCTGTGCATGTGACAGTTCTCGCTTCCTGACCGGTTTTTGGACTGTTTACCTGCACTCTCGCTCTCTTAAAAAGCTTTTGTGCCCTCCTCAGTGCAGTTAACACCAGCAACACGGGAATGAAGCTGGCCTTGATGTCAGGGACCTTTAGTATTCCAGCCAAAATGCCACACAGGTAGAAGACAAGTGGCATTAGGACAGAGCAAATAATGTACTGAGGCTGTTGAAGTGAACAAAAATCTGGGCTTGGTGTGTGCGTTGCTCAGCTACATCGCGCAATGTTAATGCAAGCACACAGCCCTTCAAAACCTATCTCGGGAAATGATGTGGCACTGACTTTTTACCAAGATAAAATACTGGGACAGCTTTCATTGGTTGACATGTATGTGGGTTTATGTCTTCCACATTTGATTTCACTGTAAACAGCTTCAGGAATATATTTTGCAGCTTTTTACATTACATACCTTATGAACAATGTATGACACACCTGTCTTGTGGGTGAGAGCAGAGGAGCTGTCGCCATCTCCTGCCCTTTAGCGGTGTGTTGGATGTCACCTCTCTGCAGAAGGCAGCCGGGAGCAGGCAGGCATTTCACGTGTTCCACATGCCAAGCACAGCACTGTCTTGATACATAATGAATGCCCAGACACAGGGCCAAAGGAAAGGCTCATTAAGTTCTGGAGGAAACAACTGCAGCCCAAGAACATCACACACATTCACAGTTTCCTCTTTTACCAGATTCTGAAGGGAGGAGTAATAATTTGATCATTTGAAACCAAATCCTTGTGAAGAACAGATTTTAAATGTTGAATCTTTAAATTCACCCAACAGCAGTAACACAGTAATACCCGTATCTCTACAATGTAAACCAAAATCCAAACCAAAACATTACAGAATAGTTGGGATTTAATCTAAACTGTATCTCAGGGTATTTATCATATGTCATATTGCAACAACTTGAAATGCTATTTTGACATTGTGTCCTTTGAAACCATTTGTGTTTTTTTAAATACACGTATTGGGAAATATCTCAGCACAAGTTTCAGAGCAAGATGTAAAACCATTCCGGAATGCCTTTGGTTGGGACAAATCACAGAGGAGATGGTGGTGGCTGGGATGGTCTCAATGTTCACTGCTGTGCAGGCAAGGAGCTGTGACTTCTCAGGCCTCCGTCTCTGCAGGGGTCGAATACTGCCCCCTCTGATAGCTGCATCACAGCACCCGTGGCCTGGGTTAGAAATAGCATCTTGGGCAAAGTCACATGCAAGAAATACATAAAACAAAACCTAACAGTGCTTTTCTGGCAGTACATTCCTGTGCACAATTAATGAATCTATCTCCAGCAGATTAATTCACAATTACAGTTTCTTCATTACCTATGGGCTTAAGTAATGCCACCTCCTCTAACCTGCTCTCATCTGTTTGAGTGGTTAAGCTTTCATTCCCAACAAAACCTTTGATTTCTAGTCTGGAATCAGTAAGCAAAAGTAACACTTTTATGATACCTTCCAGAACTGTGATACTCATCTGTAAAGATACAGTCAAAGAAGAAAAGTGTAAACATATTTGATGGTGCTATTTTTGTGGTTATTCATTTCATAGTTGGATGCTAAAACAGGTTGCCCAGAAAAGCTGTCAAAACTACATTCTGGGGACAGTGAAAATTTGGCTGGCCCTGGCCAAGCAAACCTACGTGGCTTCTGACCTGCAGAAGTTCCATCTGATCTAAATTACTGTCCCAGCTCAAAACTTTTCCTCATACTGGAGCTGCCACTGTCCCTAGCTGAGAGATGGCTTGGATAACATGAATGAAGTCCAGCTGAGCAGAACACCAGGGACAAAATCCCTGGTAAAATTCTGCATGGGCACCACAGCCCAACTGCACTGACCTTACTGATGCTATCAGGAGGTTAGCTGTGCCACCAGCATATGTACACCTGAGACAAAGGGCATGTGTTTGAAGTCTGGAAGAGAAGATCTACCCTACCAAAAAACACTGAAAAGATTCAAAATAGGCAGCAGATGAACTCCAAGCTTTCTCAGCTAGAAATAGTTGTGGCAACCATTTCAAATTGAGCAAACAGAAGAAGTCTACACCTACCTTGGCTGTCATCTTCACACCTGCAGATTTCCATCCTGTTCTAATGAGAAATCAGATTCCTCCTGTCTACCTGTGCCATAGCTTGTCTGAATTAGTTCCCTAATAAGTAACAACTTACTGCACTTCAAAAAACTGTATGTAACTTTTAGCAAATTCCTCTTTATTTAGGCGGCATTTTTGGAAATTTTTGTTACTTGAATATTTCCTTTTAGCAATTAGAACAATATTAGTAGAAAGTAGGTACTAGCCAGAGTAAAGACCAAATCCTGCAAAGAACTGGGGCACTGCTCTTTGGTGTGCAGTACTGCCTTCTCCCATGACTATTAGCAATGGAAAGAAAAGAAAATTCAGCATCATTGTATTTTCCATGCTGCTTCACACAGTGTTTTCTTCATGTTCCGTATGGTTTTAAATGTTAGTTTAAGCGTTTAGATTATTCCTCTATGCAATAGGCACACAGGAAACAGCTCAGTGAAAAGCTGCCAATAGTTGGGTCTATAAACACAGTTTGATCTGTATCTCGGAAATTTGTT
This sequence comes from Myiopsitta monachus, assembly GCA_017639245.1. Taxonomy (NCBI): domain Eukaryota; kingdom Metazoa; phylum Chordata; class Aves; order Psittaciformes; family Psittacidae; genus Myiopsitta; species Myiopsitta monachus. Next base: position 13,230,525 of record CM029923.1, on the reverse strand, counting down.
TCCATTCCAACCTGTGGTTACAAAGCACTTTTTCTTGTTGGCAGATGGATTTTTTTAAAATCCCTATGCATCCTGTATTTGCCCAACAGGGTTGGCATTGATCGCACACAAAAAAACCAACTTTCAGATAAAATAACATTAAGGAGCTGGCTGGAACTAACTTGAGCCAGTGGAGTAAGAGTCAAAGCTGAGGTTTTGTTTTCAGCTCAGCTTGTTTCATTCAGGAGCTGCAAATCACACTGTGCTGAACACAAGTCTTTTTACTCAGCCTGCTACAAAAAGTAGAAGCAACTTTAAGAGGATGGGACTAGAGCTTGCATCAACTTGAAGAGGCTTCTTATTAGGAGACAAGCAAATATTCAGGACTGGTTAAACAGTGTGACTTTAAGCAAATAGAAAGCAGTAGTACTCTTCTGAAGGTACAAAGAGAAATGTTATAAAAGGGTTTTTTTTTATTAACAGACTGAGATTTGGCCAATTACTTAATCTTTTCTGAGTTGATGACATGAGGATCGTAAATGACTGCGCAATCAAAGAAGTCAAACTTAAGTTGATGGGAAAAAATAGCCTTGATAAGAAGTCTATATCTGGTGAAGGAGCTGATGTACAGATGGCAGTGCTTGGGCCCTGACAGAGCTGAATTACGAAATTACACATATAAGTACAGAGATAAATAAATCCTAATAAAAGACTGACAAATACCCTTCACAGCCTTACTGACAGTGTCAGAGATCATCTCCACCTCAGCAAATAGTGTCAAAGAAGCTGTGCTTTCCTAAGTACACAGGCTTTCATTTCTGTATGCTCTCGGAGACTGGTTCTGAACTGCTCCAGTCTGACCTAGGAAAATTCCATCTGTCACAGCATCAGATGGGCATCCTTAGATGTACCTGAAATAAAAGTTACATATTAATTTATGATGCGACTGTGCAAAGACATACTTTATTTTACTTCAGGGGGATTAATTTGTGTGAGTAAAACTAAAAGTGTCTGGAAAGGTGAATGAGTCTTCTTTTCATTAAAGCTTAGCAAATTGGGATCTTTCTTCTCTCAAGACCTATCGCAGACAGGAGGATAAAGTGACAACTACATTACCAAAGCGTAGCTGCTGACAGCTGAGAACTGGGAGCATTTGAATGCCGCAATAAAATCTATGAGCACTCTTTTTATTGAAAGTGTCTGCCTTCCTGACATCAAAATGGACTGAAATAAGAGTCCTGTGAAACTCTATCAGCAGCTAATAGCTGCATGCATTATTTCCAGCCTGCCAAATGACTGATCTCTCTCAGACGCAGATACCACTACAGTCATCCATACCTTTGTTACCCCCAGACCCTATTTTGAGCTGGCCAGCCAAGGCACCTGAGAGGCCCAGTGGGTCCAGAATACAGCTGCTTATCTTCTTAGGAAGACAAACCTATGGGAGAATGAAACATTTATATTCTAAACCTGAGAAGGTTGCTAGACAACAGGCTGGCCAAAGCTGAAGGTGTTCATTACCAAAATGGCTCCACCATCTGCTTCCTGGTCTCTGGAACCACTTGCAAAGGGAGTTGCACTTTTAAAAAGCAAATCTGAAAGATTTCAAGAGCAGTCAGGTCTTAGACCACTGACTCCCTTCTAGAGGGCATCCTTGCCAGGAGCCTTCTTAATCCAAAACTGCCCCACTGCTATTGAGATGTGATACCCACTGCACCACACCTGCATTGCTCTTGTTTGGCTGTTTCCAGCCAAACTTGGCGCTTCTTCCGAAGGAGGTACCAGACCCCTGAGAAGCCACTGCCACCGTGAGTTCCTCTCTGACTCCTGTGGCATAGGACACCTGGCTCTGGTGATGTGACTTGTAGCATCAGGATGGTGGCTACCCTGCCTGTATGTGAAGTGCTGAGCCCATTGCTCCCAGTGGCATGGTCTACTTGTCCCGTTAAGGTGTAACTAAAATTAAAAAGTAAGGCATTTCATGAGCCATATAAGGTTAACCTAGAAGTGAGCAGTGTGATGGAAATACTTCTGTTCATAGCTATCAGCTAAGTTAAGCAGAAGGAGCATTCACGTCTCTGCCTTCTGTGTTTTGGTTGAAGAGAAATAAGAAAGCAATTCATGCTCCTTTTAGTATTTGCACTTATATTTTTGAATTGGCATTTGCCTTTTTAGAGAATACAAGCTAACATCCTTATGAGCTTTTCAAAACATGACATTGAACTTCAGGGCTGTCATTACCACCTCTGACTGCAATCTTACAGCATGCCAGTGCTATGGTAGGATGCCAGTCTCACTGAAGATATGCTAAAAATACCAAAGTATTTTGGATACAAAGAAGGCAAAGCATTACCCATGTAGTAAAAATAGTTGGTATCATGACCATCATCACTATTACCTTCTCCTAACATGGAAACAAATCCAGCACATGGGTGACACTCCACCTTTTTTGAAGAAAAAAATAAAGAAAGGGTGTGATTTGTTCAGGCAAAAGAAAAACAGATTCAGATTTATGCTCAAAACATTAGGAGATCCTCTGAAGGAACTGAAAACACTAAATAAGCATTTCTCAGTCTACTTTGTCCTATCTCTTTAGGCCAGAACCACATCTGTGGGCAGAGAAGAAGCAGAGCTCTCAGCCACATCTGCCCATGGTCTGTCTTCCTCCTCCTCAGCACAGCCAGGGGTCTGCATGTCCACACAGCAGAGTCCAGGAGCTGTTGCAAGGTGCATCTACCATAAATCCCATTATGCAACGGGGTCCTAAAACCTGCTGCCTATGCAAAACTTATTTATTAAAAACCCTGCAAAACTTAAACAGTGTAAGAAGAATATCTTGAATGGCTTCCAGTCACATACTAACAGCCAAGAAAATGCCAGAACGGGGAACACATTTAATGAACCATTTGTAGGGGAATCCACTTTGGTAAAGTTCCTTTCTCCCACTTCTACCATTAGAAATAGCTATTCTTTAATATTTTTTTTTTAAATCATCAGCCTCAAAACTTTTGCGTTTTGAGTTAGAGCAAAGCATAGAGGACTTCTAAATGCTGTAAAGGAAAGGCAGCATTTAAAAAGAGCAGTGGGAAGGTACTTAAATTTGAAGACTGATCCTTTTAAAGAACTGGATACAGTGTGCTGTGCTCAAAGCACTTAAGATAATCACAAGGATGCCTTGAAAGATATGTTCTTATAATGTTAAATTTTAAGCAACAGATGTTGTTTCTGTAGGCAAAATCTGCCAATGACTTTCACACGTTGAAAGAATCTAGTCTGTTTTTCTCTTTTTTGTAAGCTAAATAATTTTGTTACTCAAACAACTTTATATGTGTGCATATATTATCATTTCATGAAAGTCATGCTGGATGTTGCAAAGCCAAAAAAAAAAAGGGGGGGGGGGGTAAGGGAAAGACAGAGAAACCCAGCATATCCCCTGAGGCTGCTGAGAGATCTGTGGAATTTCATATGTGAAATATTCTCTCCTTTCTTTCTGGTGTGTGTATGTGTGTGTCAAACAGAGCAATCCGAGAAGTTAATGGTAAGAAACTATGACAGTGAATTCTGTGCATGCATTAGCGTGCTCATCCCCAGCTGGTTTGCAGAATCATAACACCGCTTCAGTGAAGTGGCTGAAAACTAGAAAGACATTCTTGTAGAGCTACATGGGTGAGCCCTGGAGGTTTTTTTGCATCTCCTGTAGTGCACCTTTTATGCAGAACAGAATGAAACTGGGTTTCACTAGAGAAAAAATGGTGCTTAGACCAGGCACTATCAAGTGCATGTTTTGTCCTGATGAGCTTTCCTGGCTTGTAAAGAACAATGCAGCAAGGAGAAGACTAGTACTTGATCCTGCTGCAGCAGGGAAAATCCATCATTTGCAAACTTGCCAGGGTTGCTGCCTACCATCTGCTGACAGCTTGCTCCCAATAACTTGCTCCTGCAATAACAAGGAGAGATGAAAGCGAAGCAGCTCATGGGAAGGTGGCATGGTCAAGCTTCTTTTAGTGTCCAGCATAACATCAAGTCACCCCTCAGAGACACTACAGAATCCAAGAAAATAGAGGTAAACCCATAGATTTCTAATCTCATTTGTGCTCCTTTAACCACACATCTTGTTTGCTCATATTCAGACCAGTCTCCTCTTAAAGATCTCAAGTTACATGGTTCTACTGTTATCCCAACAGTCTCACCAGTCATGTGGTTAGGACGCATGTCCAAATATTTAACCCAAATGTTAGTTAGGTGTTCTATCTGGTCACATCCCACATGATGTTTTAGTGTAACGTCTTGCTAACCTTCTGAGGCTGCTCAGTCTGTGGAACACGGTCCTAGGTGACATCCTTCCTACCCAGCCTAGAAGACCACACAGCCCATAGCAGCCCAAGAGGCAGAAGTGACACCAAAACCTGGCACAGGGACTGTCCACCAGCACTGCATGGGGTCCTCTAGAGTTTCCAGGACAACAAAATACATATTTAAATGCAATTTAATCTTTGCAATAATTGAAAATCAAGTTACTTTTCATGGTGAAATATTTTCTGAGTGGGAGTGGTGGCATGTCCATGTATCTCAGCTGATTCCAAGAAGGCAGGAAAGCCTACAAAGGCTTCTGTGCTTTCTCTAGTGGGCCCTCACAATAAGGGCACTCTTCAGGTGAGACCTGTTATTAAGAAGTGTGAGCTATTGAAAATATTCAAAATATTTACATTCTTTAGTGGACAGAAGCACTACTTTATCCTAATCTCTAATTACTTGAGTTTCCAGACGTGCGACAGCATAATCTGTGTGACGTCCACAACAAAGACCCACAGCATTTTAATACAGGAAATTTCAGAGGGATATCACAACAGGGGGATTCTGAAAGAACATGTATATTTATTAGATTACATCCATTTTTCTAAGTAGATTTTTCCCTGTTTAAACATTCAAACTTTCCTTCTCATTGCTAAAACTTGTTACCTAAATGCTATATTCTTCTCCAGAATAAAAAGATTCAACAGTATGTAAAAACAAAGTCTTTAAATTTAAACTACCATTTGGTTTGGGTTTGGTTTATTTTTTACATTGAGCTGTAAGATCTAAAATGACTGGGTTTTTCAATCTATTTTTGGATGGGTTTAGCTTTGTGTGTTTCCCAACATTGGTTTCTGCTCTGAAACAAGGTAATTTTCAGTGTTCTTCCACTTTTGTCTGGCAAATTCCCCTCCTGTCTATACGGAAAACAGACACAGCTAAACCAGATATACTGAGTGTAAAAACAGAATTTATATGGGAAGGACAAGGGCAGAAGGAAGTCTGAAAATAAAATTACTCCAACCAGCTTTTTCAGACTGTGCTTCCAAGGCAACAGCAACTCCGTTATTGCAAGGTTCCTCATTTATCTTGAGCAGCTGCCAGGATTTTGATCTAGTTTTCAGTTCGGAAGAACTAAAATTATCCACCTCCTTCTCAAAATAAAACTCCACCAACCAAACACAACAAAACACATTTTAACTGCGCAGTGGCTTCTTTCTTTACTACCAGACACAAAGAAAAACCTAGTCAAAAAGCTGCCAATGTTAATGTTCTTTAATCAGAAGATGTATCCCCAAGCAGCCCATTATAATCAAGCATGCAGTTATCAGGTATTATGGGCTAAATTATGCACAAAGACCCCGTTACAAGTTTGCAGCCTCCCTGAACTGTTGCCCTGCAGTTGCGTGACAGACAGGGCCCTGTCTGAGCAACTATTTATTGGCAGGTCAAAGCCTGCAGGCTGTGCAAGGAAAGCAATGGGGACACAGAGACACACACAGAGAATGTATTTCTGTGGATCTTCATGCATGTTCACTACTAAGTATTTAGGGGAAAAAAAGAAGCTAGAGCAAACTGCAAAGACTGTCTCCCGCATTGCTCTACAAACAAGCCCAAAACTGGCAGTTTGTTTCAGCAACACTGCTGATGCAGTGAAGCCGATGCTTTGTTACCTGCAGCATCAAGTCTCAAGAGCTTTAATATCTAGATTTCATTAATACCTTGTCTTAGGATTCAACACCGTCTTCTACACAGTATGTTTTCCTTCTTTATGGACAAGAACTGTATGTTCCTTTTCCTTCGCCAGTCCTGCCCCTTCCTCCTACCAGCATCCTGCTCTCATAGAAAACACTCCAAAAAGTTCACTCAGAGTCATCTTCCCCCTCTACTTTTCCTGCTTCTGAAATGCAAGAAATTAATTAATGCTCTAAGACAGCATTTTTTTTTTTCCTTTCTAAACAGCAACTGGGCTTAATGAAGACCCTTAGGTATTTACCTGCCTTACCTGAACAGGCCCAAAGAACAACACCTCCAGTTCTACCTTCTCTCTTCCCCTCTTCACTTCCTGACCCTTGCTGACTCTGTCACAGCTGAGCTTACTGCAGGGTTTTGGGTCAAGTGCCATGACACAGCTCCATAGGCGATTCATTTCCTGAAGTGGGACTTTGCCATCTCTAAACCTCACATCCACTGCAGCCCTCACACATCTCTTCCTTTGGCCTTGGAAGAGCTTTGCCTGTAACACTCCCAGGGGCCCTGAGCTTTGCCACGTGCAGGAGCAGGGCCCTCTCTAGATAGCTGAAATGTGTTTAATCAGTCTTTTTGACAGTCAGTTACTTTAGAGAGTTTTAACAGTCAGCAGCCTCTGAATGGTGACAAGTTTACTGATCATTTCAACAGAACCCCGTGTCTCCGGGATTCCATGTGCACGCACGGCTGCTCCACTGACTGCCCCAACCTCCTCTACCCACCCAGTGAAAAGAACAGCTTGTGACTCACAAAAACATCCTGGTCTGCAGTGGTGTTTCTGATTCCACACATCATTTGAGAAGGACAACAGTTGTTATGGATGGACATTGGGAAGGACTGCTTCCCAACGAGGCGTTTCCTTTGCTGCTGGCAGGCATGAGCCCCTTTTACTTCCCATGCTCAGTGCTGCAGCTGCTGTTCCCTTAGGGGTCAGCACCAAGGGAAGAAGAATACGCTCTTCCCAGGAAGCAGAGTCTCTGACAGAATAGGCTGATGCTTGGCTCTCACCATTAAGAAGTCCTCATGTTGCAGTCATTATGGCCAGGCAAGACAGCCTATACCAAAGAAAGTATTGATTTCTTCTGCAGAGGCAAAAGTGGTAGTGACCACAGCTCTGAGGCTGGAGTGCTGCTCATGCTCTGTGGGGAAGCAAGCAGAGTGCATGGTGAGCAGGATGCCAATGCACAGTCGCTCTGTTCAACTGGCTCCCTTCTCAGACAACATGTAAGACATCAGCTCTCCCTGCTTCTCTAATTCGGGGTAGTCCCCAAAAGCCCAGAGTTAAACTACTCATCATTCACTGTGCCCAAGTCTTGCCAGCGCTTAATGTGCAATGCTTAGGAATCCCATTAGGAAATGTACCCAAATATCAGAGAGAAAGTGAATGATGTCTCTTTATATGCCTGATTCAGCAAGCACTATTGAGTCAATTGTCTACTGCAAAGAATTGTCTACTGCATCCTGGATGTGGCCCCTGTATTTCTGTCTGAAAAATACATCCACCTCCTCTGCTTGTCCATAGGAGATACAGAGAGGGAAGAGCCAAAGGCTTTTAGCCCAGTCAGCAGACGTGAGTCCCATCTTACTAATGCTGTTATGACAATGCAAATCTGTGCATCTCAGGCACTTTTTAGATGTCTGTTGGACTGGTTTGTGCTCTCCCTGTCATATTTGCATACACAATACTTTTTTGATAAATACACTCACAAATGTTAGCCCAAAGCATAATTTTTCTTTGCCTGTCAGCAAAGAGCATCTGGAAATGATCAATCTCTCTCTCCACCTTGCCCAAATGTCCTCAGGGAGAAATTAATCTTTTTAAGACATCTATATTGAAATGAACAAAATGCTTTTGTGAGCTGAGTTCAGAAACTAGTTAAGTTTTCCTGAGAACAAAGCATAGAGAAGGGAAAGGGATCCATTCTTTCGAGGAGTGAAGAACCACAAATCACTTTCGTTATTCTACTGCTAGGTGCACAAGGCTTCAGCCCCTCTCAAGAATAAGAGGCCCAATGCTGTGGCCCCTGTCAGCATAAATTCATGGGTGTGATTAGCTTTGTTTCCATTACCTACAGTGGGATTCATACGTAGCTGAGATTCATACACACATAGCAGGTTCTTGCAGGAATGAATGCAGCATCTCTAAGGAAAAATGTTACTGATCTGGGAACAGATAAGTAATGCTCAGTGTTTCGATGTACTCTTTCTCTCATTCTCCACCAGCTCTTGAACTTAATATAAGAACCAGTGAATCAATTATTAGAAATAGTCAGTAAACCTGCTTATTATAAAAATAGAAGGGCTGCTTATTTATCAAACAAAAGCCATATTCAATGGAGAAAAACAAAGGCTTCCAAGACGGAACTGACCTTCTGAAGAAGATTATTTCCCGAGTTCTGGAGAACCAATTTCCCAACTGCTTATATTTCTGGTTCTTAATTCTCAAATGTGTATGCACATTCTGGAATATAAACACAAACACAGCTGTGATGGAAAATCCTGCAGTTTCCCAGGAATTAGTGCTGTTATAAAATGTGATAGTTTTTCAGGTTAATTTCTGTAGAATGCTATTAAAATCTATGGGACTTTAGCAAAATGAGAAGGAAAAACAAAAATCAAGGTCTTCAAAATATTCCCAACATAAAACGATTACTTCATTTAAGCCCCTTGGTGCTGCTTACTGAACTCTGAATTTCGGAGCAATCCATGAAGACAACTGTGTAGCTCCCAGCGTTACAGTTTCACTGTAGCCAAAGCAAGCAGCAAGTGAAATTTCCACCTACCATGGAGCATATTCAGCCCTGGCAACATTTGCCCTTTAAGTAAATCACATTAAGTATTCCCACAGCAAAAAAAAAAAGACCATTAACTTTCAGCTTTGTATGTTGCCAAAACCCAGTGGCACATTAAATGAGGTCTTCCAATTAAAAGCCTAAACACATACAGTGGGTCAGTTCATCTCTACAATCCCCATTTCTTCCCTCAAATGCTAGTTTTCTTTTCATTCCTTCTAAAGAATATTGAGGGAGAAGTTGTTTTTAAGGGCTGATTTAACTTCCCCGTTAACTGCAGGTCGTGACTGTTGAATCCTGTCTGGAGCTACCCCGGTACAGCAGCCACACAATCCTCAGCAGAAGTCTACTCCGAGGAAACAGACACAGTGCACTGGAGCAAGTTCTATGAGCAGACAAACTGCCCTCAGAAATGATGGGTTTTGCTATAGTTCTGTCATTTAGCTTAGTATTAGCTTGGTTTGTTTTGGTTTTTAGTTACATAAAATGCTTTTTTCCCCATGGTTGCGCCACAACCAAAGACCCAAAGCAAAACCTGAGATAAATCACATTTTACAACTCTGAATACACCACTGTGGGCCATTTACACCTGTGCTTACAAGACATCTGCTCTGTATGAACACAAACCTATGAAACACAGAGCTGCTGGAGAGGCTATATGCTTCCCCAAAACAGAAGAACTCTCTTGTTCAGCTGCATGTTTTTGCTGACTGTTACTGATTCATTAATGCACCGATTTGCCCACACTGGAAGAAGGGCTGGCGGCGCTCACCGCATCACTGTCCTCACTTTGAGCATTGCTTTGAAGCTGAGGGCTCTGCCAGGAATGGCGTGGGTCTGGCTGGCCTGGGGCAGACAATGGTCTGGGTCACCTTGGGGAAGGCACATTCCAGCCTTATTTTGGTAGCTTTCTACGAAAGAAGCGTATGAATCCACAGGAAATCAGATAAATGCAACTTCTGAAAATGAAGTCTTCCCCAGTTTCTCATTTTGCAGAAATAAGGGGGTGTGTGTGAGAGTGTTCTGAAATTCAAATACATTATTCTGTCAATCAGAAGATGACAAACCCCTTGTTCTCAGGCTTTGCTCGACTAAGTTAGAAACCGCAACTAAAAACCTAGCTTGTCTGAAATGGAATTTTTGCATGACATTTAGCCATTCATTATACTACACTGGTTTTCAGTGCTTTGCTGCAGACAAAGGTACTTGACTAAAACTGTGTTTTCCAATCATTTTTTCATTGTGATCCATGGACATAAGGATTATTTTTGAAAGAGAAATATTACAGTAACTCTCTCCAGGCAGCATTCAAAAATGATGTGAAATTTACAGTGCTGTTTTAGTACCAAGAAAATCTAGAGCAAGATATCAAGAAAGCAACCAAAACAGGGGTGTACTGTTTCAAGAGGCACTTAATCAAGGAAATTAGAAAGGAAATTGGAATAAAATTAGGGTCTACAGTTTAAAGTGGTACTGGAAATTCAAACAGGCGTTTTCCTGTTTGAAAATTCAAAACAAAACCACCCTCCACTGGAGTTGCACGGCTAAAAACCCAGCAGATATAGACCATAAGAGCTGTATTATTGAAAGGCTCCAAATGCCCAGTGGTCTGTTGGACGATTTTGCCAATGGAGCAGTGCATCTTTCTGCCAGCTACGTGATACTTTACTGTCTCAACAGCTCTCCCAGTAAGCGTTCTCTCATATTCAGATGGAACTCCCTGTATTTCAGTTTGTGCTTGTTGTCCCTTATCTTGTTGCTGGGCTTAACCGGGGTCTGGCCCCGTCCTCTTGATACCTGCCCTTGAGATATTTGTATGCATTGATAAGATGCCCTCTCAGTCATCTCCTAAAGGTTAAACAGGCCAAGTTCTCTCAGCCTTTCCTCATAAAAGGGGTGCTCCAGTCCCTTCACAATCTTCATAGCCTTCTGCGTGACCCAGCTACTTCCCAACAGAAAGGCTGTCCAATTATTTTTATGGGGAACCCACTGCCTGGGGAGAGATGTTGTTTGATTGGGCTGGTTTGAGGAAAGTAGGTTAATCATCCCCTGGTAAGACCTGTGGTTTAGGTTTATTTCCCCATTACACTTTCCTGGGCTTACCCTGTATTAATCCTGTATTTGTTTTCATATCAGTCCATCTACAGCTAGAAACAGATGGTGGGAGAAGTCAAGTGAAAGAATGGGAAATCAGTGTTTGCTCCAAAGAATAAGTTGTGCTGCTGCCCACCCCTACAGCAAAGCCAAGGCGTGATTTATCTTTTGAAACTACCACAACTAAAGCATTCTAAGGATGAAGAGCACTTCATCTTCTAAATGAAGAGCACTGATAAAATTATTTGATAAAGACCAAAAATGCTTATCTCCATTCACCGAATTCATTGCATTCCCCTGTCAATCCAGCTCCACAGGTTCTGGCTTCCCTGAAAATTCCTGCTTTTTCAGAAGTGCCCTGAAGAAAATAGTTCAAAGGAACCAGCAGCACAAACCCATTCCAATCTCTGGTGTGACACTGCCTTGCAGGTTCAACTGATCTTTGTGCATTTCTATCAAGGACACAAATTCTGTAGACTCCTCTGAAGACAATGTTGCTCCCTTTTGTCTGTGATAATCTATGCATAAAGAACTAGCTCACAGGAATCCTATCCCTCTCTTACTCCCGTTATTCCCGAGTTCCTAATTGTATCACTTAGAAGCTGTTAGAAAGCAGTCCACTACTACCAACACATTTGTCTCAGGAATAGAACCATTTCCTGAGATTCCTGTGTCCCATGGGAAGCCTCCTGTGCAATGGAAACACTATTTCTTTCAGTAACTTTCTGTATTTTGCCAGCATTTTACTCTGCAGAAATCCTGCTTTTGTTTCAGTCTGGACATTCCGAGACAACTGCAGACTGCCCAGATAATCACTGCCTCCCATTGCTCTTCACCTTAGTCAATGCATCCAGAAAACGCCTTTGGCACTAGTGGAATCAGATTTCTTAACAAGGTGCCCCATTTGCCCAAGGGTTTTCTAAACACATCCCATGCTAGTCTTTTTGAGAAGCTTTTTCCTCTGTTGTATTTGCCCTCCTGTGAATTAGAGGAGTCCGTGTCCCCTCCTGAGCATGCCTGGGCAGCCATTCCCACTCTGCTGCTGCTAGAGCAACCAGCCTGTCAACAAGCTCATCTCCATAGGGCACCAGTAGAACCATGTTTGGCCCAGGCCTGATGGCACTGGGATTTTTCCAGCTATTTGGAAACCAAGCTTTCAGATTTTTCCAGGCTACTGAGTAGTTGTGGGGGTTCTTAAACATTTTCTTTCAAATTGGAAATCTGCACAGCTGGAGCCATTGCCAGGGATCCCTTTCAACTGGTGCAGCCATTTATCCTTTAAAAACTTACACTTCAGATGTAATCAGCTTCCACAGCTTTAAAACAGTCCTGCGTTGTTCTCACATTAACCCTACACCCACAGCAAAAGCATCTGTGACCAGCAGTCATAAGGGGGTTGGAAATAGAAGCAAGCTAAGACCGAAACAGGCACACGACCCTTTCCAGACTGAAAAGAAAACCCAAATTGTATCATCCTACTGGTGACTGAGAGTTACATCTTTTCACCCACATTCTGCCATGATTTTGCAACATTAGCAAACTTGCGGGTGAGCTTCCAGCCCCCAGAGAGAGTCAGCCAGCACCACGCAGCTTCTGCTGCTCTCTGCTGATAAAAAATCCCCCTCTTGAGTGGATTCCAGGCTCACAGTAAAATCACTCTGTGTGGAACGCATTGCATTTCCCTGGATTCACTTCCAGATTGGCAGCCATCTGTAAATGAAGCAGTTCTTCAATAGTGTTAGTATACATCAAGCTGTTGCACAGGAGGGATGTCTTAAAACAACCTCCATTAGCATTTCTAGTAGGAACTGCTACCTGCCATGAAAGCCATCATCCTCCACAGCTATACTACTGTTCTGATGTGAATACTTCTTTTCCTGATCATCCTGGCTTTACAGCTGCTGCTGGGCAAGCACCTGGAAGCAACACAAGGGGTTAACTGCAAAGTAACTGCCTTCCAGCCACTGTTTTTTAAGTCTTTAAATTTTAAAGAGAATTTTCTCAAATCAGACCTCTATGTATTTTTACTGCCTTTTTTCCCATTACACATAATGATGATCGTCAGATTTGATTCATCATAAAACCACTGCAATAATGAGTTAATAGAACGCTAATTTTCAGGAGCAGTTTTCCCCACTTGTCCGCGGGGGTGCATATTCACTGTCACTATCTCCTCCTGAAAGACAACCCAGGATAAACTGTTCTTTAGTTAAACAGCTGAGCTATCAGTTTAAGTTTAGTTAAGTACTCACTCACACATTTCACAGCTCCTGATGCAGTATCTCTATGAAATGGTAGAGCATCTCTACCAAAACCCAACCATCCAGCAGCAGAACCAAGCCACCCAGGTAACCTGGCTTCAGACAGGCTCTCACAGCCTTGTTTTAGATGTCTTACTTAAGAAAAAGCACAGTTGGTTTTGCTGTTTGTTCTGAATAGGGAAGCAGCCATAGTCACTGCTTACAATGAAGATTTCTTCAACATGCAAATAATACTATTAATCATTCTTCTCCCAGATTAGCCACACTGGTTTTCTCATTGGAAATTGAGCATCAGATGGTTTTAACCTCAGACAACTGCATGCTACATGCATCATACAAGCTGAAAATAAAGGGAGCGGTTGGCATGGTAACTTCATGCACTGCCTTGTAGAATAGCAGAGTAAACAGTACAAGGACAAAAGCCTCCTTCGTCACAGCGGCTGTGTGAACACATCCATTTCCAGAGCTGGTGATGTTAACCTTCAGTTATAATGCTCTTCAAGGAGCGCTTCAATAGCAAAGAGAACTATTATAAGACTTACTATGCAGTCCGCTGAACCGTGTAGTTCATGTCAAATCCTTCAAATTCCATTAAATTTCACTCATCCCACATTACCCTGGGATAAATTGTGTAGAGGATAACAGAGGCAGATAGGTAAAAAGCGTCTTCCTAGACATACTAAGATCTGCAACTTGCTGCCTGGATGCAAACCAAACCTTTGGGAAACTGAGCAAACATCCCATTTTCATATCTGAGCAGGAGCTTGCTGCTATTCCCTACCTTCAGCTCTCTAAGCCAGCTACAGTACAAACACATTGCTGTTAAAAAAGAAAAGGAGCACAAGCAGTCTTTTTTTCCACCACATTCTCTGAAGATTAGCACCTTCAACCTAGCTATGTTAGGACCACAGATACTGGGGGAAACAAAAAGTCCAACAGATTAGTGAGCCTTTCCATTTAGAGACTTCACATTCAGCACCTCAAGCAAAACTTCCCTCATTTCTTTGTAAGCAAAACTCACAGAAACCATTTGATCTCAGAAGACCAGGACCTAGGGACCAGTTACCTGAGTAGTCTGTGACAATCCACATCCTGAAGTGGAGGGTGTAAGGCTGCATCACGTGCGTGGAGACAGCTATTCCTGAAAGAGATCCTGCCGCATTAGATATTTTTTAGTGAAAGTTTCACACACTGTTACTAGAATGAGGGAGAATGTACATGAACATTCTAGATGAAGTGCAGTAATTATACTCACTCAACTTGACCAAATGCAATGTCCACAGTTCTTGAATTAATGCGCTGCAATGGCTGTCCATCCAGTAAAAGCTCCATTTCAGCAAGCAGCTGTATTTGACCTGTGAAGGGGTCTTTATTCCAACTGGAATTCAGCAGGGTCATCATTAAGGTTTCTCCTTGCATCTCAGAGGCCAGCTCTGCTCTGCTCTCTGCTAGCCTAGTCCCTGCTGACTTATATTTACATTAACAGTCTAACTACATAAACTTCTACTGGTATGCTCAATCTCACTGCAGAGTTCGTAAGACACAGAAGCTTTACTTGAAAATAAACCTAGAGAACCATCCGCACACACAGATTTGCTGATACTTTTTCATACACAGACCCCAAAATCCACGCAGCAGCCTATCAAAACCACAGCACATCCTGACTAGCACCTGACCAGCTGTTTGTACTGAAATAAACACAATCTGGCAGTAAAAAGGCTTTATCACAGCTTTGTCATAATTCTCTTTTCCACATAAATAAATAGATCCTATTTTCAGTTTTAGGAAGAATACATTAACTCCTTCCTGCGTAACTCAGTCTCATGGTTCGCGGATGCAGATCCCATTATCAAATATTAAACTCCATTATTAAGTAATTTCTTTTTTTCAGTTTGCAGTTGTATATTTACTACAAACAAAACCCTGAGGAATCTGTTGAGTCAGAAGAAATACATTGCTGGAATACATACAGAATTCATCCCTCCTATTCACCAAGCATGCCATGCAGTATTTACACACCACAGATGTCTTCAAATGTAGTTTTATTCCAGTGATCTATTTGCAGTCTTTACACACATTTCAAAACAACAGTATGCAAACATATCACAGGAGAATACTTAAAGACTCTTTAGTATAATACTCCTTTATAAAAGGTTTTGACGCAATGGAAAAGTCAGTCCAGAAAAAGCTCACATTACCAGGTTTCTTGATAAACAAAATTCCACGAAGCCCTGTAACCTGCATGAGCACGAGTATCCATCACAATGGATCCCTCTTCTAAATCTCTGTTTTAAATGAACAAGTTTACAACGTTGTTCAGTAGACAAGTTTCTATCACGACACTGTACATTTCACTTTGTGCTTTCCAAAAGGCAAGCATACTACAGAAATAAAATTCCCTACCCAATAGGAGAGGGAAGTTCGGTAAACATGGATTTGTTTCCCATTCCAGCAGAGGAATCCTAGTTCATGGAAGTTCTCATTATGGCAAGATCCAACACACCCTGCTCATAACTTCTTCTTCTTCTTTGTCTGCTCCCCAGAGTCCAGTTTACGTTTCTTGGCAGAAGCTGGCTCATCATCTTTTTCACCATCTTTAAATAAAAGACAGAGTTAATCAAGTCAGCAAATGATCCTGATCTCAGAACAACTGGCTTAGCCACACCTGAAATGACTGGAAAACAGATGTGGTAGTGTTAACTGACAACATCCTTACTTATGGAATACGGACAGCATGTGGACAGAATAGAATGATTACTTGCTATTCCTACCACAGGCCATTGAGGATAACTAACAAGAGGCTTTGTTAAGCTACTGTACAGTACTTGTTAAAAAAAAACCAACCCCTATTGTTTGAACAGATAAGACAAAAGGTTAGAAAATTACCTTTTAGAAGTAATGTCCGGGTCTATTAACAGTTTATATTCTTAGTCTCTGGATGAAGGCTAAGAGAAATGTGTAGGAGAAAACACTAAAAAGCATCCAGAAATGGAGCAAGACAAAGACAGAATAACTGCCCCGGGGAAGGAACACCCCCACAACAAAAGGAGCAAGACAGCAAGAAAACCTTCCTTTGCTGACAACTTTACTGGTGAACTAAACCATTATCATGTGTTCTGAAAGCCCAGAATTTCTGCTTCTGGTTTTGTTCTCTTGCTTGTTGCTGCTTAGTCTCTTTCTCCAGCAATTAAAAAAACAGATTTAAAAATACCTCCCTCCTCTCAAGTACTTATTTACTTCTGAGATTACCACTACAGCTTGCACCAGGATGAAGAGTGACAAGGGCAGTAATCTGTCACACGGACATTTAACTTCACTCTTGGTGCCCAGGTTTTGCAAACATTATAAAAACAATGAGACTTACATCTACACCCGGAGCCGAGGCAGCAGTGCTTAGGGAAGCTCTCGCACCACTTTGTTCTAGCAGTACTATAACTGAGCCTATTTCATATAGCTACACCTCTAAAGACTCTTGAATCACAGAATCATTTAGGTTGGGAAAGGCCTTAACATCATTGAGTCCAACTGTAAATCTAATGCTGCAAGTCCCTATCACCCTTTATTTCCGAAACATGCGCCTGCAGGATGCTCTCGTAGACCAACACTGAAGTAAAGCCCCGCACAGCACTGGATTTCCATTGACTCTACCAAGCCTGTGTCCACCATCAGCCCATGTCCACCATCCAGCCCACCATTTAAACTACATGATCACTGCAGGTCCGTCCCATCGGATCAATGCCATTTTCCTCTGGTTACCTTGCCCGGGAAACACCTCCTCCAATACAGGGAAAGACTCTGTAGGCGAGGGGTCAGTGCTGTCCCAGCGGTGTTGAGACGCGGAGTCAAGGTGCAGACAGAGACCCGCTTCCGGGGCACAAGGGGGGTGTGCTCTGCGCACAGCAGCACGCACTCAGCACTCACCATGCCTATAGCCACCGGAGCGGCCGGCAGCACTTCACTAGAATCACAGCCTGGTCTGGGTTGGAGGGGACCTTAAAGCTCACCCAGTTCCAACCCCTGCCACGGGCAGGGACACCTCACACTAGCCCACGTCACCCGAGGAGGGCTCCCAGCTCCGCGCAAGGAGGGCTCCGCGCACACGGCCGGTAAGCACGCGTTCCGCGCCGGGCCCTCACCCGACTCGAGCAGCTCCTGCTCCTCCTCCGGCAGGAACTTGGCCCTGCCCGCCTGCCGCGGCGCGTCCTCGCCGTTGTCCTCGTAGATGTTGGACCACTTTATGGCCATGTCCAGGCCAGGGGGCGGCGGGGGCTTCTTCTCGGGAGGGGCGTAGCTCTCGGGCGGGGGCACGGCGTTGTTCTTCCACACCTTGAACTCCTTAGGGGGCTGCAGGAGAGAGCAGAGACCCGTCCCGTCACGGCGGGCCGCGGAGCCGGGCCGGCGGCAGCGCCCGGCCCCGCTCGCGCCCTCACCTCCTCGGGCGCCCGCAGGACGCGGCTCTCCCAGTCGATCTGCTTGTTGAGCGGGTTGTAGAGGAAGGCGGGCGGCTGCGACACCCTACGGAACAGCTCGTCGGGCGGCGGCAACCGCGCCCGCCGCCCCGGGCTGCCCCCCGCCGCCGCCCCGGGCCCCGCCTGCCGCTCTTCGGGCTGCGGCTCCTCGGCCTCCGAGTCCGAGCTGGAGCTGCCGTAGGCCGCGAAATAGCCCAGCGGGTCCCCTCCGTCCGCCGCCATGGCGGGGCTGCCGCCGCGACACCGACCGCACGGAAACGGCGCCCGCCACGAGGGTTCCGCCCGCCGCCGCCGCCGCCGCACCCCCGGCCCGGCCCTCGGGGCCGACCCCACGCGTGTGTCCGTGTGGGAGGGCCCCGGCCCGCACATGGCGAACGGGATCCGGAGGAGGGAAGAGCGGAGCTCCCCACGCCAGCTCCGTGCGCCGCGGCGTTTCTCTCCTGCGTGGACAGAGACAGAAAACCAGACGTGAAACCGAGACATCCCCCGTGTCTCCCTTATTACACCTGCAGGGCGACGTAGAGAGAAAAGCACGGTTCCTGTCATGTTCGAGCACTGGCCGGAACAGAGCAGATGAAGCCACAACCGTCACCTCCCCGTGCGGACCAGTCACGCGGGTGTCCCTTCCCAAACAAGGCTTCTCAAACCTGGTGGAAAAAGCCTGTACTGCACTTGTAAACAAGGCCCATACTGTCTACACCAGCTAAAATTCACCTACAAGGACTGTCAAGTCACCTGGCACCGCAAAAGCAGAATAAGGTCCAAAGAATGGGCTTCAGTTCTATAGGACTAATTCCTTTACTGTACGGATAAACCAGCCGATCTCTCATAGCCTATAGTATGATGGTTATTTCGAAAGAAACCCTATACACAAAGTCTGATGAAAGCAGCCGCGCAATAGAGCCTGCAACATCTGCAGATCCTGTTCTGAATCGTTCTCCTCATCACTCAAATGTTTTCTTCCCCCCCCCCCCCCATTAATAAAACCAATCTTACTTTAAGAATTCAGTCAATATACGCATGGCGGGAAGCAGCACTTCTCACAGCTTCAACAACTGAAAAAAGAAAAGCCAGATGCAGGTTGGCAGTACTAGTCATGAACCACAGAAAATGTAGGTAAGCAGCCGAGACCTTAATTTTACATGCACGTTTTCCCTATACATTGCTCCTGAATGCAGCCCCACAGGCGGAGGTGTTTCACATTAAGTCAGCCTCTGCACCAAAGACAAACCTCTCTAACGAGACGAGAACAAAAGCCGCCTGCACACACCAACCCAAACCCATACATCCAGGTATTGGCATGAACTGCTCTTACAGCCTGTGCACGTCAATAATGAGGAGGGCAGACAGCAAAACAGGCAGTTAGACCAAAGAATTTATTCCAAAAGTTCTGATAAAAATATTTCCATTTTTAAAAAAGAAAAAGCATGTCAACAACCATTTGGTAAGAGGATACATTCATTCAAAGCCCCAGGTTTACAGGCTGCGTGCAGGAGCGATCCCTGCATGGCACGCTGGTGGTTGGACTTCAGTCTGCAAGGCAGTCTTCACCCTGAGCTAATGCTGTTTCAGTTAAGGCCAAGCTTGCTCACTGTCCTCCACTGACAAGAACCCAAGGAGGGACCCAAACCTGAGCACAGCTCATCAACTGGTTACAGTGGGTATGTAGACAAATCAAATTCTAGATATCCCAAGAACATGCAACCACAGTTCCAGTTAACTGGAAAGGGTGATTAAGCCTTCCCTTAATCTCATGTTAAAAGAGCAAAATTTTGCTTATATATGTAGGCACTTAACTTCCAGAGTACCTTCTGAACCAAGCACTCGTGTTAAAGAGCATTTTTACCATTCAGGCAGTCTCATGATTTAGAGGTATAGAAGAAAATCAAGGATTTTTATAAACACTGAACAGAAGCCCACATCTTTATTGAATGTAAGCTATTCATATACTAAGTATGGAGGGTAGCTGAACATTGCAGTTTAGTTTAACCTACTTCCAAAACCAGAGTAAGCATTATGAAGAAAAAGAAAACAGAGGCTGCACTGGGGTCCTGCAGATGGTCTGTCTCCACAAGAGGAGAACACAGCTTAGGAATACCACCTGGGTTTGAACTTGAATAGAATTACACAGCTATAGCCCTGCCTGACAGCAAAAATAATTTAAAGCCTTAAATAGAAACCTATCCTTTGATATGCTGAAAACATCCCATGACTTTAAAGTGTACTGCAGAACGCAACCGTACCCATTTCCACCCATCAGTTTGTCTTTGACAAGTAATTTTAAGGTTATTACAGGCCAACTTTGAAACGAGATGACAAGAGCAGAGTGTGAGAGGAGTAAAGCATGTTACGCTGTGTTAAGAAATGAGAACCTTCCCATGCTGAAATAGTTTAAAATGCATTTGACTCTAAACAATTTGAAATGTAAACCCATCTATCTGCTTTGAAGAGTAAGTATCTGAAGTGCAACATTTCCAAGAGTCCTTCAGGTATGGATACGTTCTTGCTACAGGACTCCTCTAACTTACCTACTGGGACAAAACATACAAGCTTTGCTCCTTAATAGCATTATACAATGTTTTCTTACAGCCCACATGATGCTGTTACAGCAGTTTACATTCCTTTTCCAGTACTAATGAGAATTTATATTTAAAGTGCACGTCAAATCGTAAATCTGTAACTAATACACAAGAATAATATGCTAAGACTTGTGGAAGTATACTTGCTAACTCAAATCACTGTGATACCGAATGCCTTTTGATTTACTAGTAGGATAAAGCTGAGACAATTAAAAGACTTCCTGCAAGTGTAACTACAGACTTGGGTTTTCCGTTTGGGTTTTGTTTTGCAACTGGAGCTGCGCACACCTCCACAGAAGGCAAATGTTTCTCTGTAAGATAAATTTCAATTTAGGAAATGAGTTCAAGCTTTCTGGTAAGTAAGCTTAAGCTTTTAGTTCAGGAAGTTATTTTTCAATACTCGGTATCTTTCCTAACCGTGTTTCCCAGTTCACCTGTCACAAAAACATTAAAAAGGAGATTTGTTCGTTTCTGTAGGAAGAAAAAAAACCTGCTCATGTTCTGCATCTACAGCTGACTGAAATATTAAATACACTGGTTTAAAAAATAACCCTCTGCTCGTACAATACTAATACCGTGACCTTTTGGAAGAAAGCTCCCAGAGAACATTAAATCGAGCAGCTCCAGTCACCAAACTATTAAAAAAAAAATTAAAATGACCCCTTAAAACCAGTAAATGGATTGTTTCCTCTGATTTTGCTAGTTAACAGTTTGAAAACATTGCCTTAACCTTTATGAGCCATCGCACAGAGTTTCAGTACCATCCGGATGAACAGACAAAAAGTCACTACGTTCACTGTGGCTGAACAGAACGTGATCTTAAAGGCAGAAAGCAATTTTCACTTGAACTACTACACGGTTCTTGCTGCTCTGCCTGGAGCTCTGGGGGGAGTGGGGGAGCACCGGGGTCTCCAGGCCCTGGAAGGGTGGCTGAGAAAACAGCACTCTCTGCATTTCCCATCTCTGTGATTGGTAAATTCATTGAATGAAGAGAGACAGCAGACACAAATGCAGCGGTGCTGTAATCTTCTTCTGGGTGATGTATCTGGGTAGATTCTTTGTCTTTTGTTTTATCAAAAAAATTAGATTCATCAGAATATGATCTAGAAAGATTATTTGTTCCTCCGTACAGTGAAGTCATACAGCTGCTGCAGCTTAGACCTATGACAAAAAAGAGAGACTGGAGTTAATTACAATGTGGTGCACTTTTAAAACTGTGCTCTGATTTAGTGTCAGTAAGATTGTCAGAGATCAGTTGTCTGTAATTTTACCACACAAATCTCTTAACCTCACCTGTGACATCCCAATATTATTAACAAATATAAAACATGCAGGTTATCCAGGATGACGTGAATGATTTCTCTGTATCAGCCATGACAAAAACACACCATAATTTAAGCTTCATTTTAGGAAGTCACTTTTGACCTTAAACCCATCTTTTGATAGATTTTTCTCACCGTGTTCTTCAAACTTCTAAAAGCTTCAGCTACACTGGTTCTACTCCAAAGTGGACTGGATTTAAAGGCTGGTTTAGCTGAAACTACAGTTAGAATGTACTTCTTCCTTTATTTCTCTTCTGATGGGTGTGGAAGGGGAAGTAAGGGTTTTGGTTCAGAGGTCTTAATCTGCCTTGAAATACGAGTACATATAGTCACTTCAAGCTTTGTGTGTCAAGAAAATCTTTCTGTCTGTTTCAAACAACACCTGCATACACTTAGAGCATCTAATTCGAAGTTCTGGCACTGAAGGCACACAGGGGAATTCCCCTCAGGTTGCATTTGCTGGCTTATCTTCTGATGAGGCACAGAGCTTAACAAAACCAGAGCATCCTGCCACTGCAGCAAATGGCTTCAAAAGAAATGCAAGAACCGCCTATTGTGAGTTCCTCATAGAAAGCAAAACTGAAATGTGAAGGAAGAAATCATAAAAACACATGATAGGTTTTGGGGTGTTTTTTTTGCAATTTGTTATTTATGATGTGTTCGGATAGTAAAAAGGCAGAGCCAGAACATGTGCCCTACGATCTTAAACCCAAACAAACCAGTGATATTTCCAAGATTGTCCTCCCAGACATGGGGGGGGGGGGGGGGAAACCAACCCAACCCAACCAACCAACCCCACCTGTACTAAGAAACACGATTTAAGTAACTGTTGGAGATTAATTTTGCAAACCCTCAAAACTTATGTCTTAGAAAAATATTATTATAAACTTCTTACCTTTGAGAGCTTCAAGTTTTTCATTTTTGACCTTCAACACTACATCAGTTATCCTTTGTAACAGGAAGTTTTGTGTTCGTTCCCGTCTGATAGATTCAATCAAAGCATCTAGTCCCTTTGGGTTTTCTGCCAAGTAGTCCAGTAACTTCCCAGTTTTCTTCCTACTGGAAGATCGAGAAGAAATTTCTTCTGTATCCTCTCTAGTGAGTATTTTCCTTGAACGTAGGTAATCAAAGTGTCTCTCGGCTATGATTTTATCACACAGGTAAGGACGCATCCTTTCTAATGCCTGAAAAACAAACCAAACCAGTATTAGCCAGTCTCTCCATTTATTTAGAAGCCTGTATTTGAAACCTGTATGATTCTGATACAGGTTAAGGAAACAATTTTTAAAGCATCCCCTCCTGTACTGACCAACTTATGTTTAGTTATCAAAACAAAAATATTCTTCCACCACCTTGTTCAGAGGGTGCATACAAGAACGTCACCAGGATGTAAATTCTACTCATCTTATTTTGAGCTGTACATTAACAAACCTTCTTGATACCAACACTGGAACAGAATTAATGCATGTTCACAACTCTCTGGTTTCGGTATCTACTGTTCTATAAAGATAACAGTCACAAATGACCTCTCTGTGCTTGAAAAACAAGCTCTTGTTCCATAGAATACCACAAAAATTGTCAGTTTCTCCTGCCAACATTTTTCACTGCGCAGAATTACACAAGTCAGATACCCACAAGCTGATTATTACCAATGTGAAAATATAAAACAACACCCCCAGTATCATCTGATTTAGGAGAATCAAAAAAAGCCCAAAACCCACAAAAACTTGAGCACCAGAAGGAAAAGCACCTTTACAAAAAGGCATGTGAAGAGATGGAAAGAAACAAATCTTCTTTCCTGAAGGAAGTATTCAAATAACCTCCTACTTTTTGAGATCAGATTCTATAACAGCAGCATTTAAAAATTAACAGTTTTTAAATGACTGCCTTATAGCCATTTACTAGCTCAGCAAATAGAAGCAGAAGAAAAGCTAGATATAAAGACTTACTTTAAGACAAATGATTTCAAACAGCAAAATCCTGCCTGGCATACTGGTGCTAGGGAAAGCACCAACAAGTCTTGAAGAAAAAACTTCCTGTACTGCTCCACTAAGTATAGCAGAGGTTAACTGTGTTCTTCTAGCTGCTCGTCAGGATCCAACAAATACCAAGCTAACAGCCTGTGGTTCCACAGTTAAAGAAAACATCAGGTGAGCATGCATGGAAGATAAAGGAAGACTTCTGGCCGCAGACTATCGCCACTAAACTGTAAGCCCAAAAATGAAAGGTGCAGCTCCATGGTGGATCATTTAAGTGAAAGAAGCACTCCCCCCTGCACAGCAGCTGCATGTTCCCACCCTTTCCTGTGTACTGGCGGATGAGAGGATCCACTCAAGAAACTGAATCTATGTTGTTCCCCCTCCCACAGCCAGATTCATTACCCAGTCCAGCTGAATGTGCAGTCACACTGGCATTACTGGTGGCCTAACAACTACAGTAAGAGCAGAAGAGTGCAACAGTACAGCTTATACCAATTTAGGCAGCTCTGGAAGTGTCCAGTTTCAACAAGCCCATGACTGAATGGTTACCAATGTAAAAAGCAATACAGATTTCTTCAGCTCCCATGGAAATCTCATCCTATCACCAGAGGGGTCAGTCAATAAACTCCGAAACATAAGTCGGTCAACGCTTCAACATTAAGAAGACAGAGTTGTCACTGAATCGAAAGACTCACTAACATCTTCCTGTAATGAGTCTTTCACTGTATGAAGTGTGTGCGTGTTCCGAATTCCCCTCTGCACTGTCCTCAAGTTAACAGTTTATGAAGGACAGAAAGAGTAAACATATTAAAACAGAAGCTTTAAATATACTTTGCTCTGTATCAATGATTTTCCATGGCTCACTGCCCCCTTCCCATATAAGACTCCAGCCTTTCCTCCTCTACACAAGCTTAGCCAGACCAAGTTATCCATGTAAGCCACCTTTCTGAGGTATGCTGTCACACAATGCACACAATACTTCTGGTAACGCAGTGCTGGTGTTTGAAGTGATGCTACCAGAGGCACATGAACAGCTCTGAAACAGCAAAGTGAGTGTTTACACTGAACCAGCACTTTGTATCATGAAACTGCAACATCTAAAATATGAGAGAAGCAGCTCTACAGTCAATCAATGACTCAGCATTGATTGACTGGTCAGCAATGTTGCTTGCTTCCCATCACAGGTAACTAATTCCAGACTGAATCGGGATGAAGTCTTTTCCCAGATTCCAGACACCAGTGAATGAATGGGGAGGGAGGGGGGTGCACGTGATACACAACAAACAGCCTCACAAAATGACCAATACTGAATCCAACGCTTTATGAGAGAGACTCTTACTAACACCAAGAAGAAGCGCGTGCGTTTGCAGTTGCTGCCCTCCGGACACCACATCCCTTACAGGCCGCTTCTACTGCGCCTCCGTGCCCACCGCGGTTTGCGAGGCCCGCCGCGAGGACCAGGCCTCGGCTGTCCCGGCCGCACGGAGCCGCTGTCCTCCTCCAACCGAGCAGCCCCGGGGCCGCCACCTCCGCCCATGTCCCACCTCCGGGGAGCGGCCGGGAATGCAGCCGCCGCACTCCCGCCTCCGCGCCGGCCTCCCCCGCTCGGAGCTCTCGCTCCGACGCGGCTTCCGCTGCCTCCGCCCGGGCCCTGCCCCACCGCTCCGCACCCTGGCGCCGGGCACTGCGGCCCCTGGGCGCAGCCACCACTTACATCCTTCTTCACCTCGGCCATCTCGTCCTCCGTCAGCAGCCGCAACGCAGCGCCCGGCCCCGGGCCCTCCATAGCAGAGCCCTCCTCCGCCGCTGCGGGAAACCGGCCAGGGCCGCGCTTCCGACCAGAGCCCCGCCCCGCGTCCTCCCGCCCGCCAACGGGCCGCCAGGGGAGGCACGCAGCCCCGCCCAGCGGCGCGTGCGCGAAGGGGCGGTGTCTCCGCCGCCTGGCCGCTGGGGTGGCGGCGGGCTCGTAGCCGGCTGAGGTGAGCCCCGGTCGAGGGCTGCCTTCCCGAACGCCAGGCCCACGGCGCTGCCAGCTCTTCAATAAACACACTGGATAGCGAAGGGGCTGCCCAGATCTGTAAAGTAAAGGACGGTCACCACTGTTCCCCGGCGGCGGGGCTGGCTTCTGCAGAGCCGGGTGTCATAGATCACAGCCAGGCTCCAGGCTGGCTGCCAGCAAACACCCAAGCGGCTCCATTCCCTGCTGCTGCTGCCCACCAAGAGCTCCCTCTGACTCACGCACACCAGCCTCGGTTGCTGGCGATGTGGCAACAGGCCTCTGCTCGCAGCCCAACTCCTGCCGTGGTGTTATTCCCACCTTCTTGGGAATTGCTGCCTCTACTTGCTGTAGTGCCTTTGAATTGCTCAAAGATGTCTCTGTACCTCTGCGTTAAACATCCGAAATACAAAGTAAATGAGTGTTTGTCTCCTGTGCTGCTGGTCACAGGGCTGCAGGGCAGGCTGGTGTTTGCAAGCCCAAGTGCCTATGCTGATTTTCCCTAACCTGTGCTGGGCACCCGTATGTATGGAAAGGTTTCAGGATTCCCTGATGATTCCATTGAGCAGCTTGCAGTACATCTGAGGGAGAGACAGGTGTCTTCCCAGCCCCTGACTCCCATCCTTGCTCATTTAACTAGATGACTTTTACAAGTCCTCCTCTTCAAGGTGTATAATATATTGTAGACATTGCTGGCTCTGTTCAATACTGCTGATGAAAACAGTGATTGTGCATTCTGGATCTAGTGTATTTAATAACTGTGCTGAGTGAGGGGCGCAGTTCAAAGACACAGGATGTCTGGAGGGTTAGGCTTCTGGATTCCTGAGCCATGCATGGGACAAGCTAAAAGGAATTCACTTCAGCCATCGGGAAAAGAGCATGTGATTAAAGAATACAGGAATAGAATATATTTTAGCAGACTTAATGCCAATAAACCCTAACAGGATTTAATGGTCCAGGCAGCTGGAAGAAGACTGCTCTCAGCATGAAACTTATTTCAGGAGGTTAACATCAGTCCAGTATTAAGAAGTGAAGCTCAATGAAGAGCGGGTTGGAGATAATTTCTCTCAAGAGAACAGGGAAGATTTTGGACCCTGCGTTGGTTTCACAAGTGCGTACACATGTAAACGCCCATCTAGACTAAATTTCCACGTGAGTTTTGGAAACTGCTTACACCTCAGAGCTGTTCAAACCTTGCGTGGTATTGGTCCTAGAAGATGGTGTAACGCTGCCATCACAGTTTGGGAGAACAGCTTGGTTGGCTTTTCAGAGCAGTGACTGGCTCCAGGATTTCTTGCCCCTCTGCCCTCATTGATCACCCCCTCTCCAGACAGCCTGTCCTTACTTCAGAGCAGGGGCCTCCACCTTGGTGCCTCATGTGCTTCCATCCCATTCTGCTTCCCGGTCCTTACCCAGGGGTCTGGGTCCTGCCTCAGGACCCCCTGACCCCTGTGCAGGCAGCAGGGCTCTGCACCCACAATTCCTTAGGGAGGAGGAAGAAAGCTGCCAGGCAGGGAGAAGGGACAGTTTGGTTTAATGACAGATCCAAAGCAGGATCGAGGGCCTTGCACAAACTGAATGGATATCTACAGCCTCCAATGGCAATTTTTCAACTACAAACCTATAGCAATTAACCTATAGCTAGTGGATTTTGGGAGTGAGGTTGATGAGAGCGCAAGAATGATGCAGGAGACTGTGACTGATGCTTTTTCGGCAAGATGTACTTACAGTGGAGCATGAATTTGTACATCCAAGAGCAGAAGTCTCTGTTTGCTGAATTCTACAGCTAAATGTTGCAAAGGGCATTCCTTTTTAAATGACAATTGTACTTCTGTTTTTGAAGGTTGTTTTGATATTCTTTAATGTGGCAAGTTCTATAGCTTTTGTTATTTTTAATTATTGCCACTTAGAAAGAAATTCAAGTAAATTGGTACCAGCTCTCTCCCGTAGATATGCGTACATGAAGATGCATGTAAATGCAGTAATTTACTATATTGCACCAAGCTAAAGGTAGCCACATTAGATGCAGCACTAACTCAAATATGTTAGTATAAAAATCATACTTCTAACCAGTGTAGCCATGAGGGACCAGGGGAGATGGTGAGGAGACAGGAAGGGTGGCCATGAGGGGCAAAGGGAGGTCGTGAGGAGAGAGCAGGGGCAGCCATGAGGGAAGATCATGAGGGGAGTGGTGTGGTGGTTGTGAGGGGACATTGTGAGAGGACAGGAGGGGTGGCTGTGAGAGGAGATCATGAGGGGAGAGCAGGGCAGTCGTGAGGGGTGGCCATGGTCTGTGAGGGGTAGCAGCTATATAGTGTGGGCCACTATGAAGGGGCAGATGAGGGGTGGCTGTGACTGGAAATCACGAGGGGCAACCATGAGGGGAGATCAGTTTGCCCTTAGTGACGTGGGTTAGTGGTGGGCTTGACAGTCCTGGGGTAGCGGTTGGGCTCCATGATCTTAAAGGTCTTTTCCAACCTAGTTGGTTCTATGATTCCAAATCAGTACAAAGGCTGCATTTAGATCGGCCCTAACAAAATCTTTCATCGGCCCTGCTTCTCCAGCAAGAAGAGTATTAGATTATGGTTTGTTTAAAGTCCTATTATAATCAAAGCTGTACAGTCTGAAAATGATGTCATTCTTTTGCTACATTACCGTTAATTTAATTTGGGTTTCTTAAAAGGTTGAAGCGACAATATTGAGGCCTTGAACAATCCTGGATTGCCACAAGATGGCACTGGAGGCTCATTAGCACTTCCACACGTGTCCATGGAGCTTGGAGTAACTGCATTGTCTCACGAAATCCTTAATCATAATATTAAAACCTAATGATATTAGAGCACAAGTGAACAAACAGATTAGCCCTACATGCGCTATTTGTAGCACACAATAAGCAGAACTTAGATATAAAACATGCGACCATTTGTCATATGTTACCCCAAAGCAACGTCTGAAATGTAGCCACCTCTACTGACATCCTGGAGGAGAAAAGACAAGAGGGTACATGAATAGTTCAACCGTAACAGTCATGCCACTAAACCTTTGTAGTTTTACCTTTTGTAACTTACAGTAATCGCAGGGACTATAGAGAAAATACCACACTACAGTAACATCCGTTTAGTTGTCTTGGACAATAAAAATTGACTCACAGCCGCTGTATCTAGAACAGATCGGCAATATCCCCTCTCTATATTATTCTTAAATGTAGAGTCTAAAATAATTATTTGCTTCTAAAGAGTCAAGAGGTCTTCTAACAAGCTTAAAGATTTTAGCACTAGTGTCTATAATTGGCTTTATTTCTAGGCATGTAACAAGCTTACACATAAAAAGATGGCATGAAACAATATTGAATTAAATGCATATGCATTCAGTTTCAAAACAAGAGGCAAAAACTGCACAGTGCACAGTACAACTGACACTTTATTCCTTCATGATGGGGATATATAATACTGAAACTGCAAGAGTCACCAAAAAAAAATAAAATCAAAGTGCAAACTTCTATTAGAACAGATTATGGAATGTATTGATGGTTTTGGCACAAAAAGTGGGGTAATATATACTGCAACAAGGTTTTAAGTTTAATGAAATGTAACGCTTCTGTGTTCAGTAGTCATATTTGTGCACTGCAGAACAATACAACGTAGAACAGTGACTAACACGATTCACATGCAACTCTATTCAAGTTACATCACACGTCCAGTTAAAACTTCTCTGAAAATACACGTGAGGTCCAACAATACTTTATTCACAATCACTTAACAAATACCATTCTTTAAGCACTCTTATCTTTTCAGCTTCCTTATTGATAAAAGCAAAAAATAAAGAATCTTAAATAGTAAATTATTTTCCTCACATGGTTCCATGTGAACGTTGATGTTGTTTATCAAAGCAATTTGGCTCTGACCTCATTGATGTAACGTATAAGAAGCTGAATGAAATCAAAAGCCAGTTCATGCCCAGTTTGCTATGAACAAACAGCATTCTGTGCACTGACTTTTTGGTTTTAGAACTGGACATAGTGTTGCCTATGAGCTCTGTACCTATCACATGGAAATCACCAAAAAAAGCAGAGCTTAGCTTCATACAGTGGCATCTATTGAATACCAAATAGGAGTTGTATTAGCATAGAAAAGACAGAAATGCTGAAATGGAAGAATTCAAGTCTACGTTAAAAGATACAGTATGCATTCACATTTTCATTGCAGAGAGAGACACTGCATTCACATTCTGGTGAAGAAACCCACGTATCACAGCTCTCCCTAAACTCTTAGCGAAGATAACACCCATAAAAGATCTATAATGCACATTGCAGCTCTTTCATTTGAACTGAACTAAACTAACTGATCAAAGGAAAAGAAAAAAACCAACAAAAAAACCCCCAAACCAAACCCAAATACTTTTGATGAGCAATTCAAGTCCCACTTCTGAGCTATTAACCACCACAGTAACTTCTGCACTGGCCTGCTATGTCATACAGCCTGACAGTTATCATTGAGTGCTTTATGTGGGCAGCTATTAGTGTTCAGTGTCTCATCTCCTTTTTTGGTTTGGGATTTTATTATTTATGTTAATCAAGGATGATGATTTATATCAGGCATCCGAGAAATGTTCTGGTGACAAGTTGTACAGGATGCCCGTTACATGCATATGTATCGCAGCAGAAATGTCCTCACAACTGAATTCTTTCTTTGGGCAGCAATAAAAACAGTAAACAGCAAGAACAAGAAGCACTTGGCATGAGTTTAGTTTTTAGTACCATACTGCAAATACACAAACTGCAGTGCTCTTAATGTTTTTACTTTATAATGACAGAAAAGAGTACCACTAAAAGCAGAGAGGTGAGGGCAATCCCATTAAGCAGCTTAGGTAACTTTGGGCATCAGGCTAGGATGTAATTCAGAGTGTCTGTTAGGAAGTTATGATACCTATTGAGACCAACAGAGAGAAATCTGGTGTGATTTAGAGCACCTACATTCTGTGCCTGAAGTTAAACAACTTGAATACAACTTGGAATCATCACCTGAAGGAATTCAGAAATCCCTCAGCCCCTCCCTTGCTCTTTCTGTATACCAAAATGCAGCCTTGAGGGCAAGGCAATCTGAATGGCAATAGGTGAAAGACCAACCTCTCTGTCAATACAGATGTTTCTCAGCTCTGAGACCCTGACTCCCCCTCTCCCTCCCATGGGGAGCCAGGGGAATTCATTATTACTTATTCTATTGCTTTCAGGGACATAAGATATCAACAACATCCAGCAGAAATGTTTCTATTTTCTGGAGTAACCCTCAAGAAGATGAGTCACCCTTGTCACTCTCTGGATCTATACCTTCTGTTGACAGTCATTCTTCCAGCTCAAAACAAGTCACTTGAAGCCAAAGTAGTCCCCTCAGCTTCTCTGTCCTCTAGGCACCTACTCAGGGAGGGAGTGAGTTTAGGGTAGTCCACTGGGGGTTGAGATACATTGGAGTGAACAGTGAAGAGGGAGGAAAAAGGACAGAAAAGGAAGACTCAAGTAGGATAACTGAGACAGCAGAAGGCAAAATCACTTGGGGTTGAAAAAGCGCTCATCATGGTATAAACTAAAAATGGGAATCTGAGGAAGAGAGAGACAGAGAAAACGGTGGGAGAAAAAAAAACAAAACAAAAGCACAACAAATTTTGAGAGGTAAATTGAATAGAAATCCCACAGCTTAACGCTGTCCCAGTGTAGGCGGATGCTCTGGCTCCCTAGTGAGAGGAGGGATAAGGCCCCAGGACGTGCATGGAAAGGTCCGGGAGGATTCTGTTCCAGCTTTGTATGACAGCTCCCATGGCTGCATAGGTTTTTAACAGAGTACAGCTTGTCCCTAGAAGGTCACAGTTAAATATTGCAGGCTCACTTTTTGGCACAAAATCTTTGACATCAAGTAATTCTAAAATGCACTAAGGGAAGGTAAAGAAGAGATTCCCCACTACAGTGTTTGCATTGCTAGAGCCTGATCACCTGGGTCAAGCATAAATGAGGGGGCTTAGGAATGGAGAAGAAAAGGAGAAACATTAGGAGAACTCTTTGGAACAGCATGCAGTCATAAAAACAGCACTTGCCCTTTGGCCGGCTAAAGACTTCCTTTTGGACATGCTGTCTTTTCCACATACATTATATTTGCTCATAATTGCTATCTCCCTTGTGATATCTGGTGTCATCACAACATAACAGCATACCCACAAAGCATCAGATATATTTGGGCAGCTGCCAGGAGGTTTCCTCCTCATTAGCCACCAAGATTAATTGAGAGACGCACTGAGAAGTACCTACGGATATGAGTACTTGTGTTTCCTCCCTTATGACTGCACAAAAAAGCACGCAGGTTTCCAAAGGATATCCAAGTGTACGCTCGGTTTGCTTTCCTGCAGACCACGTTGCCCGAGCCCCCCATGCTTGCTTCCTACTGTACCTTAGCAACACACAAGTGGTTCAGGAAAGGTGGAGGAGATAGCTAGGAAGCTGATAACATGTTCAGACTATTTGTCAGTCTCTGGAGAATTCCCACTACTGCCTCTGTTTGCAAATTTCTCCATCCTTAGTTTATAAATGATTTAGTAAGAAGCATGTGAATACAATGGTGTATGCTTCACTTTACTGCGGTGAAAATAAAGTATGACTCAGTGGGTAAAACATGTTGTGGAATTTGCTACAAAACCCATATTTGTTTTAACTGAATACCACAGTAAATATTCATGCAATTAAAAAAAAAATAAGCTGGTTATTGTTCCAAGAAAAACTGCCCCAAGGACAGATAAAGTACAAATGCCAATCTTTCAGGAAAAAATAGCTTCCCTTATTCATATGCATAATCCAGGAATCACTGTCCTTCAACTCCTTTTATCACCCTTTTCTTTTGAATTTTGCTACTAAGTGGCCTTCAAGAGGAGAAAACAGAGACACAAATAAAGCAAACAAAGATAATTAAACCCCTTATATTTTAGATTACTTTCTCAGATTTAGTTTTTCCATTAGCATCTCAGTCTTTCATTTCTGTGGCCTGGGTTCTCCCTAGAATCTGGCCCTTTTAAAAACTCCTCTTCCATTCTCACCAAATTGAAAGTCATGGCATTAGCAGCAAACTGGGACCTGAACTTGCGGATGTATCTTGTGTGGCTGCACTACTCTGTCATTCAAGTTTCCCAGGCAGACGTTGCACTTGAACCCTCCCATTGGAGGGAGCTTTTTCCAAAGTCGCTCCCTGGCATCTGAAACAGATTCCAGCCGCAACTCTGCCCAGCAGCATCAACATGATACGGCCTAGACAGTGAGCACAGGCCACTGCCCACTGGTCCAGCTGGTGTATGGAAAGCTTCTCTACCACACAAGATATCCAGTTCACGAGCCTACTGATTTCTCTTCAGTTTCCCCTGATACCTTGCATCACTGAAAGTAAAGAGGACCAAGGAAGGAAAAAAAGGAGCAAGGAAGGAAGAGAAAAAAAGACAGGAGAAGGGAACAGTGTAAAGACAACAGAGGTGCTTGAAATGCTGAGAATTAGTTGGTTTTCATAACATTTCCACAGATATGTTAAATCACTACAGCTGGGGGTTAGCCACTATAATTGTCTTCTGCTAGCCCATGGGACTAACATACTTCAGAGTTATGAGCCCCCAACAAACCGTACAGCCACCTTAAATACCATCTGCAAGGACATCATAAAAATACACAAAGCAAAAAATTTGTAAACAAGGGTTAGTAGCACAGTGGTACAGTAGATTGTCAATAAAAACAATAAAAGTGTGGATACAGATTCGTCTACCTTGTGTGTAACATTATTACCAGTTACAAGGGAGGGACTCTGTAAACTCATAATTCTGGAGTTTTGTTAATAAGCACAGAGCAACAGGTAAGTGACCCATCTATTTTCTCCAGTTCCGTGTTGGCTATTGGGATCAGCATGTGGTCCTTCAGTTTTTCAAATACCTGTTCAGGAAAAAAAACAGACGAGAAATCATGGCACTTTACACCTCTGCTTTCCCTTCTCTCTTAGGATTTCTAGAATGAACAGGATTTATCAGCAGGGGCTAAGCCATCTCATCATCTGTAATCAACACTAACATTTACAGTGTATGTGGCGTTCATGGCTACGGGGTTCACACACATTCATCCTGTAGTGAAGGGAACTGCTGCTACATCCACTTAATGCAGAAGCAGCACCAGGAGCACAGGAGACAAAGTAATTAAATCAGTAGTGGAGACTGAGAACACAGCCCAGGCCTCCCACCTTTTGCCATCTGGCATTTCCACGACTGGACACAACAGCCCGTTCTGGAAAGCACCCGACTTCAATTCCCAACGACTTCCCAGCAAGGCCAGGATGCTCGGGGTCTCCCAGGCACCTCTCACCTTTGCACTCTCTGGGTACTCCTCAGGGGCTCGGTGCAGCAGGACGTGACCTTTGCTGGGAATGTTTAAGTAGATGCAGTTAGCAGCAGCATCGTCGGGCACTGTCAGCTTGTCATAGCGGTGGTCACTCATCTGTTGCATGGTCTGTCCGAAGACACAAAACACAGCTATTCAGACCAAGCATATCAGCAGCCCTAAACAACTGGGAGAACAGAGTCTTCAGCAAATAGCTCACTGTGATTGCTAAGTCAGCTAAGGGCCATTTTACTATACAGCAAGTAAGAAGACCTCTTTTCATCTCTGCCCTTCAAGGAAGAATCTACTAACCCTAACTAAAATGAGCAGTAGAAAACCTTTGTGAATGCTTCCTGCAAGCAGCAGGATTAAGCAGGGCACGCAGTAAGCACCCTCTGTGGGTTTTTTTCCGCAACGAATGCATATTAAGTATGCAAAATTCTTGCGCACATTGATGGTACTCAGGACCTTCAAAAAATAAAGAAGCCATCACTCAGTGCTTATAAAACTAGCGTGACTTAACACAAACAGGACAGGAACTGTTCCCAGCTTGGATATCAGCCCAATCTTAATTCTTTTCAAGGACCTCCTTTCTGCTTTCCAAGCAGTTACTCTTTCACTAAGCACCTGTGCTGGGGAGCAAGAAGGCACGTCTGCACTAATCCTTATTCCCAAGGGGACAACACAATAAGCTCATCAGAACAGTAGAGCTGGTGGGTTTCAGAGGCTTAGTTTATAAGTATAGGGCTCATACACAAGTTTGGCCGGAATTCCAGAGGCAGAGACTCTCAACAGACGAGAGCTATAAGATACCATGTTTTGGATCAGGCTCAGCTTATTAATATGGATGGGAAAAGCCTTTTCCCCGTTGTACCATTCCAGCTTTACCCTGACAGAGACTAAGACAGAAGTGAACAAAGCTCAAAGTCAGAATTTCAGTCCTACTAAGCAAACGCTAGTGTTCCAGTTTCTCTCCTAGCCCCACGATGTCACCACACATATTGCAAAGATGCAAACAGGAAGAAAAGGAGAAAAGGCTCTTTCCACCCCCCCCATTTTTGGCTTAAAAATACACTGATGTTTTCCTAAAAATAAACTGTTATTCTGCTAACAAAATTTTTCAATTCCCTTCTCAGGGAAACCCCACAGATGTGCAATGCAGAACAGAGAGCAGACTCTAATTTTAGGCACAGCTAAGTTTAGCATTAACCCATTTAAAGGTCATTCATTTGTACTACTTCTCATTCATAAAAAAGTACTATATAGAACTGAATTATACTGAGGATCTACAGTATAATGGGAAGCAACAAATCAACTCCAGCCTGCATATATCTACAGTAAGTAATTCCTTTATAGGTCTGGATACATTTTTCATGCTGTAGCCTGAGTCAT
This sequence comes from Myiopsitta monachus, assembly GCA_017639245.1. Taxonomy (NCBI): domain Eukaryota; kingdom Metazoa; phylum Chordata; class Aves; order Psittaciformes; family Psittacidae; genus Myiopsitta; species Myiopsitta monachus. The sequence continues at coordinate 13,195,234 of CM029923.1, read as the reverse complement.
CCACATCCCATGGAGAACATGAAACTCACAGTGAAGAATGCCATGCATTCTTGGGGAAGCTTTATCAGATTGTCATTTCTTGTTCCTTCTGAAGTTATGAAACTCTCCCGAGTTCCCAAGGTCCCACGTACCTCCATAAAAGGCTAATGTGTTTTTCTGGGGAAAAAATCCTTGCACCTTTACTTCTCCGGATGCGTTTTTATTACTGTGCTTACCATGGCTGGCTTTCCTATTTAGCATTTTGTTTCTGTTACGTTGCCAAGATGTACTTTATTAAGCTTCCCTTGATGCTGCAGACATCTATCAGCGGGCGACATGCCTGCACACAGTGTGACTCTTTCTCCCTGGTAATCAAGGCCAGCAGACTCATCCTCTACCTGCAGCTTCTCTTTTCTTCCCTACATAATCTTTTTAAGTCTTGATTAAGGAAACGTATTTACTAAATCTGCAGTAAAATACATGTATCAGTAGAGGAAAAGCCACCCTGCCTGGATTTCCCTCAGCTCCCAAACACTTGAGCTTTCTCCAGTCCCTGTTGGAAACAGAATCCCAATATTGTAAGTTTTCTGTAGGAACAGCTCATTCCTCAGAAATACATTGTGAATCACTGTGAACCATTTCCATATGAAATTACGAATGAATTCTTAAGCAGGAGGGTACGAACACATTTCCTATTCTTTCACTTCCGCAAAACGCTGAAGCGGGAACACCAGCAGCAAGCAGGACTGAAGAACAAGTGACAGGACTCTAACTGTGCCTCAGGAGCCAACTTCGGGGAGCTTGGGAGACAGCGGCAAGGGCATGTTAGGAGGGTTGTTTTCAAGAGTGAGAAGTGCAGAAGTGGTGGCTGAATTATTTCAGAAATAAATGAGGAAAAACAAGAGTCCTAAATTGAGATGCAGCAGCACCGGAGTTTGAGTACACAGCTGCAGGAGTGGGAATCTGATCTCTGCTAGCTTGAACACCACCACAAGAAAGCATTATTAGGAACTGGGGGTTTGACAATACAAGCTTACGCCCCTCCTTGGCTCTTAAGATGAGGGGAAAATGGCATTTGCAAGCTTTAACTGCTGTTACAACCATGCCTACATGTTAAAGTGAAATTTCAAAAAGCACAGTGTTGAGAGAGTACCCAGGCAGCAACACCCCAAGTCTGCCCCACAGGCAGGCTCCGGATGCAGCAGAAATACACCAATACAGTGCCATTTTAAAGATCCATAGGGTTTCCTGTGTTTCTGCTATGTAAAGTCACTGGGCACAGGTACCTGGCCAGATAGGTCTCCAGGGCAGAAAGATAAAAGCAAGGTCCTTTGATTGCATGCTCTATCAGACACACCCCAAAAATGCATGTTTGGGGGGAAATGACAAGTTCACAAAGACTGTTGTGCTCGCACAACGCGCCTGCGGAGTGCTGGCTTCCTGCCCACAAACACCGTACAACCGGCTACGTGAAGAGCCAGGCATTTCCCGCATGCCTACTTTCTCTGGGAGTTTTCTTCTGCCTGAAGAGGGTAATTCTCACTGCGCATTCTCTCAGCCCTTAGTCATGCTTTCCTTGTGTTGAAGTCATTCACATAGCCTAAAGTGCCTTTTCTATAGTTTTTTTAGCGCGTCCTCAGACAACTGAGGTAATGGATAAGTTCAATAATCCTAAATATGAAGCAGCATTATGCATGAAGGAAAAATGCGCATGCATTTAGGGCCTATTATCACCGACAGAGTTAAGATGACCACATGCACTTTTAAAACAGGCCAAGCCTAGTTATAGATTTTCCCTCTCCATGGGGAAAGACCCAGCCTGAGCCCTGCTGCTACCCAGCATCCACACTGCTGCAGGACAGACAGCAACCAAACCCACCACACCTGCAACGTGCCTTAATCTCCAACACCCCACGAGCAAACCCAAACATACAGTGAATATTCCTCTGCCAGCACGGCAATGAACACCGCACTTAAAAACACCCATGTCACAGTGACAGAGCTGAACCCAGGACACAGAGCAGCAGAAGTACAGATTTTCAGGGCCTGAGTTTAGGTTTGATTATCCCCTGGCCCCCAACATTTGAAAGAAAAAATCAAACCTAAGCCCAAGTCAGACACATGTACCTTTACACCTACAAGCCCATTCCCTCCCCAGCTTTCAGCTACCCTTTCCTAAATCCTTCGAGTCACAGTATTCCACAAAGAAAACTATTCACTTAATAATATTTAAGGTATTTTTTTCATTCCAAGCACATGAAAGTTTGGCCTGTTTTACACTGATGCTTTCGTGCCATTTGTGCCTGGGGCACAGAGAACACTGCTGGTTACCAAACCTGCCACTTCTTTTAAATGCTTGCAGAACATGGCAGAGCTTCCTTAGTGCTGCATAAATGGGGGTCTTTAGACCCATGTGAGAGGTAATGCTATCCCACTTCTGAACCCTAAGACAAGGACTGGAAGTGGCCAAGATTTGGTACGTGGCTCTCTGGAACCTCAATTCATTAGCTGTCATACAGAGTGATCCTAGTTCGAGCTCGCTTTTGAACCTGTAGCAAGGTAGCTTCAGAGTTCAGACACACACTGGGCAAGGAAGCATTTCTTTTCGAACTTGCTCCTTGGCTTTAGAGCTCCCCTGCTTCTTGCACTAGAAGAGACAGCAAGCAATTGATCCTCAGTTGCCTTTTCCACATCATTCCTTATTTTATAGGCACCTATTATCCCACTAGTTGTTGCTTTTTCAGGTTCTAGCCATAGCTGCCTTAGTCTCCTTAGGCAAGCTGTTCCAGGTACCTGTCTATCCCTGTTGCACTTTTCTGAATCCTTCCAGTTCCATTCTACCTTTTTTTGGAACGAAGGTACAGTGCATGCCAAGTACACACAATAGCCAACATGCAGATGTACCACAGCTTTAATCAGGGGCATAATGATGTTATTCAATAAAGTTATATGTAACCATCCTGTGATTTCGTTTTCAGCTGAGCTGGCAACTTCAACAAGCCCAGCATCTTACTTCTGCAGTAATGACAAGTCGGAGCACATTATTTCATATGTGATGTTCACATTGTCATTCTCCGTGCCCCTGCTGCACATCACTTTACGCTTATCTACACTGAATTCCATTCATTGTTTTATTGCCCCATCTCTGTCTATTAAGTTCCTTCCTCATTTCTTCATATTTGAAGAAACAATTGGCACTGGAGAAAGAAAGCAGCAGCCCCAGGCTTCAACACAACAAAGTGCAGGACAGAGGGGGACTGGCAAGCTATGCCACAGTGCTACACGCCTGGTGGAGGGACTCAGCCTGCCATACCAACCAACTACTTAATAGCTTTTCAGAGTTTCCTTCAAATGCAACAGTGACCATAAATAGTTGACCAGCCTGACCAGAAGGGACAGGAGAGCAGAGCTGGAAAAGCCAGTGATCTTGCTTGAATGTCAAGATCTATAAGGAGTGTCACCCCGAAACACAGACAGGCAGGAGAGGCAACAGTGGATAGACTCAGTAGGAAGGGGACAAGGCAGCCACTTTCAGCAGCATAAATCACAGTGAAATTATCTAAAGCTTCTTGTCAGGTACTGAAAAGTCTACTAGAGATAGAGGATAGGATAGCAGAGAGCCTATGGATGCAAACTGCATTTGAGATCTATTTGAAAACAGCAATGACCCAGTCTGCTGTGGTCAGTGTGCTTAATTTCTTAGCCCATACACAGCCAGAGCATTACTCTAATTTCCACCTACCATCCACGCTCTCAGCAGCTGGACTTTGGGCTTTTTCTCCCTGCTGCACCCTCTCAGTCATGTTTTCCAGAACACAGAGCTCTTTAAGCAATATCTCCCACCCTTCTCCTCCTCTTTTCCTGGCGCAGGACATTTTTTTGCATCACCACTGATGTCACAGGTCCCATGTGCTATTCATGTGCATACCTATGCTGTTCTGCCCCTCTGAACCACCTTACATCATGTCCATGCTGTCACCTGCCTGCCAGCTCTGCGCAAAGACCGCTGCAAATGGAAACCACAACCTGAGGAGGGGAAAAGGAAGTGGCTTACATGTGCTGTTGCATTCAGTCAAGAAGGCGAGAGGACAAACATCCTGTCTTTTGGAACAGGAACCCAGAGAGAGAATAGTCACACGTAAAAAAAGCAGCAAAGGAATAGAAACATGAGTCCCCATTTACGCAAGTCAAATGACATCTTCTCAGTCAGCCCCTGACCCAGCTCCTGTGGCTGACAGCCTTACTGGTGACGACAAATAGGTATTGAAAGGGACGCTTTCCTTGCCCTTTGAAAAGGAAAATAAACCAAGATAGATTAATCCAACAGCCTCTCTTCTATGTATGCTTTTGATTCTGTATCTTCCAAAAGACTAACTTCTTCTGCATAAATACAACTGAACAGCACTGACGCTCACAGTGTGTTTATTATAACATCTAAGTTTTAATTAAAAGAACTTCTAATTAAAAGAAAACCACAGCTAGTTGCCTTTTTAAAGCAGCAGGTTGTCTGGTACTCAGTGAAGACCTGTGTCCTCTGAGATGCTGTACACTCCTGATTAATCAAGTAATGGAAAATCAGGAGCTAAAAGGAAAGTGCACAGAATTTCTACACTTTCCTATTGTAGTTCTGAGAACAGCAAATTCACATGTTTTAAACTTGGGGGGCAAGCTGTCAATTGTTCTCTGGATTTCACTACCCTTTCTTTGTTGCTGCATTACAGGAAAGTCATCATTCATCTGCACTTGCTGCTAATTCCCTACCTGATGTCATCCTCTTTGGGTTATTAATATTAGTAATCATTTCCACAGCAACCCATTGTGATATCGTAAACAGAGGATTATGACTTCATGTGGGGAATAAGCAGAGGCACAAATGATGAATTTTTAAGGAAGAAGAGATAATGTTTTCATGTAAACTTGTGCATTACTAGAAAAGACAGACACTATACAGACAATAGGAAGAACAGATTTAGCTGGGCCTTTCCACGCTGCCTGGAGGTACAGGCTGCTTTCTAAGAACAGCAGGTAGTTGAAGTTTTCCCTTCGGTGCCCCTTCTGGAGGCACTTCTGTGGCAGAGCTAGGAACCCCTCAGCATTTTGCAGGCATTATAACCCTGCTCTCATGCAGGGAAACAGTACTCGGCTTTTTAAAGCTGGCACACTGCAGAGACTTCAGTCATACAAAATGGAACAAGAACAAAAGGCATTTAATCACAGAAATGGGGGCAACTGCCAATGCTAGAACAACTCCTAGCACCCAAGTCTTTAAAAGCACTGCTCTGATCAGAGCTTTGGATACAGACCAAAGGTCTAGTTACTCAAAAGAGGCTCCTTTCTATTTTATCCTTATGATGTGGTTTCGATAAACCTCCCCTGACCTCTGTCAGAACAGCTGCATTTGCAATAGCATCCTTTAGGGAATAATTTAGGGGATGAATGAGCAGCTCCACTCCAATAGAAGATATTGAATGGGAGAGTCCAACCTTTTATCAAAAGCGGAGGGAAAGGGTGGGTGCACTCACTGAAGTCATAGTACTGCACTACTGCACATATTCCAATACACTCCTGTCCACAATGAAATCCCATTGACTAATGAGGTCGGAGACTGGGTTACCAAGGACAAGCTCAGAAGTACAGATGTCACCACTGCTCCAGAGGACACGAGGGGTTACAAGCTTAGCTGCATTACCTGCTCTGCCTTGAACTTGCATGGCAATGCAACTCAGCCCTGACATCTGCCAGGGCCAAGCTGCCTCTGCGATCAGCATCAGTTCTTCTGAAATCCCAGACATTTCAAATGCAACTCCATTATCCCAGATCCCAGAGGGAATACCGCAGACACAACTGGCCGCAGGGATTAAGCTCAGGCCATATGGTGGAGATGAGTGCTCTCCTTGTTGCAGCCCTCACTCCTAGGCACCATGCTGGATTTCCTACCTTCCTTCCATGTCCTCTGCTCCTTTCTGAGATCCATCAGCAAACACCTGGCATCTGGCATTGCCCCAGAGCAACGGGCTCACAACAAGGCTTTCTCTACCAGTCCCATGGGAAGACCCTGCTGTTAGTCCTTTGGAAAGTGCCCAACATTAGAGCCTATCCAAAGGACAACATAATTTCCCAATGGGTGAGAACACAACTTCATTAGCAGCCACTTGCAACAAATACAATACATATTGCTTGCAATGGAATAGTTGAGTTTGCCAAAACTGGGAACATGTGTAGCCCTCAGATCCTTTGGGATTGTTACCAAGTTATCCAAAGGGTGACATAGAATGGTTTGAACACAGACAAAGCTGCACAAACACAGGACTGTGCCCACCATCATCTGCTTCTGCCCAAGTCTTCACTCATCACAGAAAGTAGAGGGGATTTGCGCTCTGTACAACCAATAGACACCAAAGAACAGAAACGCGGCTTTTGGGGATTTAGTATAGAGGGAGTACAGCAGTAGATGCTGTGTGACAGTTCCCATTGCCATCTTGTCTAGCACTTGCCTTTGCTGCTGGAAGCTGAACTGGATTACATCCCAGGCCAGTTCCTGCTCTTCTGCTGTCACAGCAAGACCCCAGGGTGTGCCCCTCATTGCGGTAAGAGCCGTGCAGAGCGTTCTCCTCCAGTGCTGCCCCATCACCATCCTACACTGGGGCCGATACTGTCACAACCCAAATTCATTCTCACTCACGCTCATGGTAAAGGTCAGTGACTCCAACAGTGCAGGATCAGAGCCCAAATCTGACATGCTTGGAGGAAATCCTGGCCTCACTGGAGTAACAGAAAAATCCCAGGCTTTAGCGGCTCAACAGCCATGGCTGATGTTCAACTGTGGAATTGAGCATATGGAATTATGAACAGGCTTAACTACAAAAAGGAATTAAATGTATGCTGAAAACAGCCCAGGGAAGTTAAAGTTTCAGCTGTAATAGCCACTACAGGCCCTGGTACTTTCTGCAGTTCATCTGTCTCTCTCTTTTACTCAGTTTCCTCAAGTGCCACTTTTCAGCTGCAGCCCAAATAAATATTCTCTACTTGCCAGAGCCTGAAGAGGATTTCGCAGTTAACATGTCACTTCTGATTTATTATCTGCTTCTAGCATGTGCTCTATAATCCCAAACTCTGTGCATTCATTTCCGAGCTCACTTGCAGTGCTTTACATTACACACACCACACTAAACTCATGATCAATTGCACTCTGCCATATGTGAGCACCAGATTCAATTTCTTTTTCTATTTTTAAAGTACAGTAAGGACATGAGTTGCACCAGTATGAACAATGAAGGAAAATTTCTCTTTCAAACAAGACTGTTAGTAGGAAGATAAATCCTATTTTAAATAAGAAACGTTAACGTAGCATGGTGTAGCAGTTCACTTGCTGCCTAACAAGACACTCTGCAGAATGAAAACAACTCAACCAGAGATAGTTAAAGACAGCTTAATCATCCTGCTTGTATGACTGCATTTCCAGACATGAAAAATGGCAACAACAAAGGAGAGGTTTAAAATAACAAGCTATCACAATAAAGGAGTGACATGCTGGGCCGTGCCAGACAAATGACCCAGTGGAAGGTCAGGGGACCGTACTGCCACACAGACTGCAATGGGTAACAAGAGGAACAGCTGACAGCGCTGCTACAGCTCAGCTGCCCCACTAAAATGCAGGGAGCAGCTTTTAATTCCGAGTATCAGGGTTTCCCAGAGATCCTCTTGCAACTGCATTCCCACAAGAGTGCGAGAAGCTGAATACCAACTGACTTTTTTTTCTTCAGAGGCAAGTGAACAAATACAAAGAAATCACTGAGGTCATAAAGCAAGAATTCAGACGTTAGAGGATGTTCCTGATCAGCAGCACTGCCAACTCCATCGTTTCCAAGATGGATGCTTCACCTATTTGTTTTCCAGTAATTTCTCTGAAGAGATTTAGACTGGAGGAACAGATAGAGGTTTCCCAGGATGAGAGTGGAGTCGGATCCAATACACTGAGCAAGAAACACACTCTGGGTAACTTCATATGTGGCTCTGACTGGGACACGGTTGCCTGATCTAGCAAGCTAGCTTGCTAGGAGAAGGACATATGCTGCGGCACAACACTGCTGTTCCAGGCCAGAGTCCCTAACCTCAACTGGCATGACCTCAAATGGTGTGGTCCCTAACCTCAAATGGTGTGAGCAAACATGACCATCACACACATGTAAGCATGCTGCTGAATGTCTGATGCAGAGAAACACACTGAAAACTGACACAGTTAATCTCTTTTTAAAAGATATCACCAACAATCGAAGACTGCTAGGTTATCTTGTTCATTACCATCTTCTTTTAAAAATGTATCTGCTCTTTTCTACCTTGACTAATGCTGGTGTTTACTTGACACTTAGTTACCACCAACATATAATCAGCTTATTCAAAATGTATTTTTGGCTATGATAGCTGAATTGATGCATTGCAACAGTGAGCAGAGCTGTGCAAAAGGCTTTAATCAAACTGATGAGTTCTCAGATTAGTCCTGGCTCAAGTTCAAATTGCAGCTCTGAGCAGCCAGTACTTGAATTTTGCTCATGTTTATAAACATTCTATACAAGTGTAGGGCTGTCTGGATATCTGCAAAGTTCATCAGGCTGCTGCTCACAATGCGTTTAGAGTTTGAGACTGAATATTTGGGATTGTGCATACTTCACAGGGCACTTTCCATCCCAGACTAAATCAATCGAACAGCATCAGGAACCTCAGACTTCTACAATCAAAACTATTTGTCATTTCTTAGGGAAGACGACAAGGGTGATAACCTGGGAATGTGCTCCCAGAGCTTCATGTAGTGATTTCTAATAAGAGAGTGACTTTGACAGCTTGTTCAAATGAATGAGCAAACTTAAAGCCACTCCAAACTGGAAAGTCAAAGGACCATCCTCTTGTTTAAGAGCTCAGGCAGAACAATCAGGCTGCTACCCTGATTTACTGTTAATTGCTGCCAGGCTGCAAGTCTAAGCCAGCCAGGAATACACTTTCCTGGCCTCCATAATTCAACCCATCTCCAGTAGGGGAGATGGAGATTTGAAATGTTGGGTTCATCTTAGCTGAGGACTGATGCATTTTAAATCATAAACTGTCATAAGATTAAAAAAAAAAAGCTAAAAGAAATAAAAAACAACCCAACTCTGCTGCTGAGCTCTAATGGTAAAATGATGCTGCTGGGAAATGAAAAATCCTAGGATTATACCCATGAGGAAAATGTGTAAGCTCTGAAAACCAAATGGGCAATGAATTATCGCAGCATGGCAGTAAGGACAAGAAGTCTCCTGGGCATCCATCTTGCAAATATTTAAGGATGTTCCATAGTAAAAAATAGCACTAGCTTACTGAAGCTGAGGAGACGTACAAGACATGCAGGGTGGGCTCCTAAGCATTCTGGGGGCCAGGGATGTTGCTTTCAGAGTTACGTATTATTTCTGTTGTAAATGCTCTGCCTGGCACAGATTCAGTTCAGTAGCCTTGGGCACTGACAGCAGTGCTGCTCTTAATTCCCACTTTAGAATCAGGGCAAGAGATGCAAGTTGGGTTGCATAAGCTGCATTTAAACTGAGCGGATTTCAGAGGCTTTCTCACTAGCACAGCAGAGCTATCTCCATCACTCCTCATTTATTATAAGGGACGCAAAGCTGGCTTTCTTCATGGGTTAGCAATCATGTTGCATCATGGAGGCTTCTGCGCAGCCAAAGAGCAAAGAATCAGTATAATCATAAGCTGAAAAATTAGGACTTGCTGCCACCACTTTAAAGTAAATTTTGGTTTAACCTTTCATGGCAAGTCCTGAGAGAGATGCATAAGGCAGCAGTAATGCTTTCAGACATGCTCTGGCTTACCTGCATCTCCAACCACAGTGGGCAGGACATTAGGTCCTAATTTATCAAGAGAGACAACAAACTCCCTCTAGCTTCACTTCAGGTAAATCTCAGCTGCACCTTGCTGGTTTGGTGCCCCAGCCAACTGCCCCAGCAGTTTCTGCTGCAAAGCATCAGTGCCTGTGGCTGCACTACCATGCAGGAGCAGAGATTGCTGATCTCTCAGGTGAGCTGTCTCATTGCCTATATGCTTAATGAGATTCATGGCTTCAGGTGTCTCTGCGCCCACATCTCTAAAAAAACCTAAATTTGGTCGATTTGCTCAGAACACACCCAGCAGGCAGGAAAACCACTGAGCCCAGTGCAAACCACAGCAGTAATAAACATTTCCCACTGGGGATGGTGGTGTTAGTACAGTGTTGACCTGCTACACAATGGATTATTAGTTTCCAAGTCTGCTAAGTACAGAGAGACCTCTTAGTGTCACGGTTCAAACCCATAGCCTCCCACCCTAGAGGAAAACATTCAGAGACACAAGTTATTGGTCAGGCTAGGATAAGACTACACTTCTTCCTGTTGAAGCCATGCTGTTATGAGACCCTCTTGGGACCAGAGAAGAAAATGCATGACCAGAAAGGAACTTAGCTTTGCAGCCAGGTGATGGAGGAAGGAGGGATGGGGAGTCTTGGATGCAGGTCCCAGAGGCTGGAGTTACTTCCTGATTTTTTTCCAGGAAGTCTACACTACAAAATGCATTCGGAGGTCATCTTCACAACAGGGATCAGACCCTTTCTCGTCCTTCTTCATGCCAAAACTTTAACTTCCCTGCTGGCAATTTTAAAAGCCACATGGCAACATCTGAAGTAAATATCAATACCACTCTGATATTTCCTTCCTTCCTCCCTCCTATCACCAAATTATCACCTGTTTAGTCAACAACGCTGTAAGTAGTAACCTGTAAAATCCTGACAATAGCTAAAGCTAAATTAACATCACTGTTCTCTTGCCCAATATAAACATTCTTTATTGTTTGCACATGAGAGACCCTGGGATGTACTGATTTCCACTTTCACTGATCTACATCTATTTTACGATTCAGTATGCTTGAGCTGAGATTAAAAAGAAAAGACACCAAGAAGTTTGTTGTTCTGATACGCCATACCTTAAGGGCTTTCTGCGCAGCTTCGCTTGATCCAATAGCAATCAAGTTTGGTCCAGCCATGCTGCAAAAGCTCTTCAGATGCAAAGAATCATGAACAGGGACTGTGGAGACAGCATAATCCTGTATGGAAGCAAAGAATGGTTGCTATACATGTTTTTAAATTGTCCTTGGCCCATCATTATATTGAGACATTCCATAATTAATTTTACTCTGCAAATTAACAAAGGCCACATATCCCAGGGCAGTGTCAGTTGTTTAAGTATGAGATACCCATCTGGACCAGCTTGCCTTGTCTGGTGCAATGGAGTAAGACCCAGAACATGTTTAAAAGATCGTTGTTGCAACTGTAAAGAAATACATTAAAAAGCATAATTAAATAGTACATACGTAAAACCTGTCCAGGGGATCAGCAATAAGAACACGCTGGCAATATATGAGAACAGTAAGAACATGAATGTTGACAACAGCCCCCACTATCCAAGTTACTTATATGCAGTAATCTCACTCTTCACATGCAACTTCAGCATCTCTCACTTTACGGGAGGCTCAGACCTTCTCAGTAACTTGTACTTTTCTGTAAGTCCTAAATAAAGCACTTGAGTCTGATAAACATCTTGGCCAGTATAAGTTTACATTTGTTCAGTGGATGACAGCTTATATTTCCCATGGCATGAATGAATGCTACAAACCTTAAATGTGTCAGCCAGAATTTCTGCACCACGTTGATTTGTCCGCCTGGAAAGACCCACAAAAAATTCTCTGCCTGGAATGAAAAAAATGAAGGGTAAAACAATTACAGCATTTTTTTAAAGCTGCCCCCCCCAAAAAAAACCCCACTTTGTCCCCTGCATCAGAGCACACATGCTTTAAAAGCAGTCCAGCTTTAGAGACATTCTGAAGCAATCTTTCATGGATTGTCATTTTCTATCTTTCTCTTCTCAAGCTGAGTAGCAAAACCGAAAAATCAGTGTAGAAGAATGCAACCTGCAATTCTGAGCTGATAATTTAAACCAATTATCTTTTTCCAGAAGACACATTTCACCAGAAGCATAAATAGCTTCCTCTTCTAAAGCTCTGCAACTGCCATTGAGTCAGGAAAGAGAACAGCTGGGCTGGATTAGTACAGCACTGATTGACCATTTCTCTCTCCCTCTGAGATTTCCTCTGGTCTCAAAGGCAGCTCTGCAGCCACCAGCATCCTCCACCTCCAAAGAAAATCAGTGCTGGATCTGCACTGTTTTAGAAAGGCCTCCCTTCCTGGTCTGCCTCTTTTGAGACCCTTCTTTCCCCTTGGTTAACTAAGACAAGCAGCCAGTCTACTGTGATGCTGATCAAAATGAACAGGCTCATTCAGCACAGGTGGGGAGCAAGCGTGTGTGCAGCCAATGTGAGAAAATGCCTAATGGGTTTAATGACACAAAAAACACAGTCAGTATCTTCATCTTTGAAGGCAACCATGCATATAAGTTGTCTAGCAAATGACATCTGGCAGGCAACTCCACCACTTCCTCCAGAAACTGAAAATGCGTTTTTCACATCTGATTCATTTACCTAGTGACAATTGTCTGCACCAAGCTTCTACAAGCCCTGAAAATGAGTCTGGTGAACTTAGCTGCCTGCAATGAGGAATACGAAACAACTGCAGCCAGTTGACTACTGAAAGCATTTTTCTTATTGGTACTTTACAAGCTAAAGTAAAATTTGTATGCGCAGTGCTGCTCTTTGTACTGTGTGCACTGCTACTTCATTTATTCAGGCATTAGGCAGGACATTGAGGATTGCGTTGAAAATTCGTCTCAGCAGCCTTCGTGACATGTAGTAAACAACTGATCTAACAAACCACACAAACGACATTTTACAATGCAGACAACAGAGAACATATTGTCCTCAAGGCAGTTGGAACAGGTAAGCAGCAGAGTCACTACCAGTATACCTGTAAATAAGACATCTCCACCATCCAAGGTAGCATTTTCATCCACCATCTCTACTATATTGAGGTTGAGACTTTCTAGTGCTCTCTTCATGGATTCAACCTGTTTAAAAAGAAAGTTTAGATCTACTGTATCATTGAAAAACTTAAAAACAATACCAGAAACACGTATCATTAATAAGAATTAAAGTCCTTTAAGTTAGCAAGATGGATGGCAGGGTCCTTTGTGTCCCTGCCCGTTGCAGCTTCCCAACTCTCTCCAGAGGCCTTTGTGGTCTGGATGGGATGGGGTGTCAGGTAGCTCATCTGATCTGCTCTCTGGGGGTTCCTGTTTCTCTCTATCACATCCTTGTTTGCCAGCTACTTTACAAGAAAAAGCCTTGGGCTTGGACACACTGTTAAAGTAGGTGCTTCAGTTTAAAGCTGAACTGGACAGAGGCAGGTCTTTGTGCAACCTGGAGAACGCTGATGGGTTAATGCTGCAATGCAGAACTGTATCCAGGAGCTTCTCGAGACCAAGGGACTCATCCTCCCCACACAAAATCCCATCTAAGGCTTTGGCACACAGATCGGAGCGAGCCTGCAGCATGCCCTTTACGATTATTAATACTTCTTTTTGCTCCTCTTTCACTTGATGCTAAAATTACTTCAGGCTGAAACCTGGGACTCAGGAGTCTCCAGGCTCAATAGTAACGCTTCATCGTTCTTAGTCTTGTTGCTCCATCTGCAGCGTTTCTTTAAAATTAGGCTTATAGGGAAGACTAGACCCATGCAGTATTTTAAAAAAGATAGGAAACAGCTGAAATAATATTGGAGAACTGACTTGTACAAATACAGCAACTGTTTTATGACACCCATGTACTGATAGCACAAAGCTTTCTTTTGCCTGTGAAACCCAGTGGTTTTCACTGTCCAGGTGCTATGTGCTTAAGAGCCATAAGACCCCAAAGAAGAAAACAACTGCTTAATATTGAGAAATAGCATTGAGGCATTATATAAGGTTCCCAATCCAAGAACACACAGACTCACTGTTTTGTGCTGACACAAAGCAGGCAACCAAACTCACGACTGGGACACCCCAATACATGAGTACATCAGCCACAAACAGTTGGAATAAATAAATAACTCATCTGATGATGAGTATATTTAAGGCAAAAGGCCAAACCACAGAAAAAAACAGTAACACCCCGCCTGTTGTGTGGTCACCTCTCTCGAGTTAATTCACCCCCCTCCAGCAGGTTCCAAAACCAAAACACCAAGAAGAGAAAGCCCTATGCTGCTGATCAGATGCTTCCAGCGGAATTGGTTTGGGCTTGAAGAGGAAGCCAATCCAGTGGCTGCCCTTGCTGAGCACCCACTCCTCATGCTGCTTCTGTCTTCCTCCCCAGTACCATGTTCACACCAGCCAGGAGCAACAACATTGCTGCGGATGCTACAGAGAAGTACCCCTCTTGCTTTCTGTGGGGAGAGCCAAAAGCAAAAGCTTCTCTGGACCACAGAAGAACATCTGAGACAGTAAAGAGGTGTAAAACCCAGGCAGCCAGCAGGGAAATTATGGAAGTGCCTCATGCTGCTTGGCTGTTCACAGACCTAATGGGCCCAGGAGCTGTGCAACAAGCACTGCAAGCAAGATAGACACTCTGGCTGGAAAATCTGTGTTAATGGCCTAATAAACTTAACGGCCAGAAGGCAGCAAATTAGTGTGAGGAGAAAAGCAGCATCTTGGCTGTGTGTGAGAGGCTGGGGGTACAAAAGCCCAAAGGCAGATCTGCCCATGACCAGAGCAAACAAGCAGCCGTCACCAAGGGGGGTGCAGGATCCCTCTAGCAGGTGGAAACCCAACTTTTTACCTGAGCATTGCAAGCATGCAAAATGCCCGCACTGTTGGAGAAGCAACTCCAACACAGCCAGGAAAGGTGCCGCAGAGCTTCCCAGAGACACAGGCAGGGAAGCAGCAGCACTTCACATCCCCAGGCCAGAATGGCCAATTAATAACACTTCCACTAGAGTACCAATTAAGCAAAGTGCCTAACTAATGAGAATAGTGGAAGGTAAATGCTGACTTTGGATTTGTGATTCGAGTCATATGGATGTTTTAATCACCAGCTGCTGAGTACCATTTAACCATCATGCTATGTCAGAGATGCCTCAAATTGTTTATTTAATTTACAGGGCTTGATGCAGCTGTAGCACAGACATTAAGGAAGGTTATCAGAACTAAAAAGTTGCCCACAGAAAACTAGTTTAATTTGCTTTGTGATTGTTCCAGGCTTTGAAGATATTTATAAGATGCTCAAGATGTTTACCTCCCAACAGTTGAGCTCATTTATAGCTTACAAAACCAAATTTAAGTAAATAAAATGACTGCCATATAAATAGCTGCATCTTTTTTCCATGATGGGTGTTAATGGATTCAAGTCTACAGTTCAATGTTTCGCAGGGTTTTTAAGCAGCCAGTAGAAATTCCTAGTTTTAATTGGAAAGTGCTGTTCACACGTCTAGTGACATATGCTAGGAATATCTTTCAATATCCTCTGCTTGTGTAAAATAGAAGTCCCAAGTTACTGTTTGGTTTCTGTAGGCAACATCAGGAACTTTATTCAGTAGAAGTAGAAATGGAAAACGGACCACAAACTAAAATGGAGATGAGCAGAGGGAAGACTTGATGCTATTAAAAGGCAACTAGGAAAAAAAATAACTTGTAAATTCATGATTCAACAAAACCAAAAATGAATAGTCCATCTGCTTTTGCATATGGCCGAGTTTCCTGCATGGGGATAGCAGTCTTGCATTGCCCCCACCACATCATCTTTAAAGCCATCCTGAAGCAGTCCTGAGCAGGGTCTCCAACATAGCACATCCACGGTACACGTCTGACAGATGACCACCTTGGAAACAGTGTACTGTGTCATTCAGAGTTTGGGTTAGTATATGGTCAAGTCCACACAAATAGCTTGAGTCTATATTTTATCATTGCAAAAGGAAATAGAGAGCTTGGCTCTATCCTTAAGCCTCCTCACATCAGAAGGATTGTGCCATTTTCCAACAGAGCTCCTACCCCAGAGAGGAAACAAGATAGAATCTTTAGCCAAGAAGGAAGAAGTGATTGTTATCCTCAAGCAAGAAGATAAAAATAGGGATGCAACAACAGCATTTGATTTTATAAAGTCCTTTCCCCTCCTCACATTATCCTCCCCAAACTCTCTCTTTTTCTGAAGGATAGTCTGATGAAATCTTATAATGAAAGAAAGACTCATTCACAGCGCAAGCTTTGATGTATGAACAAATAACCACCTCTTTCCTTTTTTTCTTCCCTAGGACAGAAATGAAAAAAGCTAGATGGAGAAAAATCCTCTATGAAGCCACAGTTACCCAGGAGACACCAGTAAAATAGACAAAGCATTTGGACATGACCTGATCACAAGCATATTCACAACGAAGACTTACTGCTTGCTTTTTTTCATAAGCAGCCAAGAGGAAAAGTCACCTTCCCTTGCTTTATCTCCTTTATTTGAAAACTAAAATCCCAGGTAGTCACCATTGTAGCATACAAAGAAAACACTCATCAGTATCCTTTTAAGAGTTCTGTATCGTATTATCTCAGGTCAGCTTAAGGTTTGTAATGCGATATTGGGTTTTATTGTACATGTACCCATTAGTACAGCGGTTGAGTGTTAAAGCTTGTATGCTTTGTGTACTGATATTTTTTTCTAATAAGCACATTCCTGGTGTGAGACGGGATGTGTCTAATCCATAGCAAAGCTGATTGAGAGACAATGGGCTCCAGCCAGCTCAGCTCTGTTTCAAGGAAAGAGGACAATAACTACATTTGACATTTATAAGAATCTAATTTCCTCATGCTTTAAAAATGGAGCTCATTACCCTCCGGACTGGTGCCTTCCACCAATTACTGTAACTGATGTGCGGGACTTTTTCCTTCTCTATATTAGTATTTGATGCACTCTAAACAGAGGCTGCTTCCTAAATTATTTACTGGCCTTCTGTGTACTAACCATGTTATGGGATTTATGCTATTGACAGTAAGAATGAAATTCTCTTTTCAAAAGACAGTGGAAACAAGGAGACAAGAAAATGATTTTTATGAACCACAGGCTCACCCCTGCCAAAAGCAGGGCAGCTTTTCCCCTGAGGTGCCAGGAGTGGGCAGACTTAATATATGCAGAAGTTAAGACTATGATATCTGCGAGGTGACTATTTCTGGAGCCATTAGCTCCGAGTTCACAAAGTGCCACTGTCAATATACAATGCATTTTTAGCAAGGCTCCGAGTGAAGGCTATAAATAGAGATGGACAAATCCGGAGCCAGAAAAGGGTAGACTTCAGTTTTGCAAAACCAGATACCAGTGGTGGTCATGATCCAGGTTCTTGTCTGAATGTGCTCCATTTGGGGATGAGAAAAATCTGTCTCCTCTTGATGACAAGCATTGCCCTTCTGGGCTTCCAGAGGCTTCAATGAAAATAAAGCAGCACTGTAATGGTTTTGAGATGAAAAACCCACTACTAGTTATTTTCTTGCTTTAAGTAGGTCAGATACACACCCTAGTGTATATTGATCTCAGAAACTTGTGGGATGTGGGTTATGGCAGAGTTTTCAACTCCGGCTCCCAGTGTTGATCCCAGAAAGGGCCCTGGTTTTAAAGAGGTCAGCAGGAAAAATGGTGGAAGAACAAGATGCTCCAGCACTGCTGTTCAAAGCAGATCACACTGTAGGAGTGTGTTAAGTGCAAGACAAGTAAGGTCAGCTCTGTACCACAAACAGCCACCAGCACAGCCTGGTAAGGACGCGCCGTTCCTGCATTCCCACCCCTGCAGCTGACATACCACTGGTTTGCTTTGGCAATAGATCTCCCTTTCCAGCCACACAGGGCCTTTGTGCTCATCCCACCACCTCTTCCAGGAAGGGGAGAGAAGGTGAAGACTGGTAGCAGCCTGGCCCTGAAGCAAATTACCCGCTGCTCAGTTTTGTGCTCCTGGATATGGGTGGATATGCTGCTCCCAAGGCACCCAGATTGCATCCATACTGCTCAGTTCAGAGTGATCCGAGCATGACTTCAAACTAGGCTGTGCATCACAACATATGGAAAACTCAGAACATACAGAGAACCCTTTCCGGGACTTTCAGTTGATACTACCCTGCCACTCTCTGCCAACACAAAGCTCCAAGGCCAGGTCCTCAGCCAAATGGCGGGGCAGTCTCACTGTAGCATCATCAATCAGACTTGTAGTGCCTCGGTGGCTGTGCCAGAGTACCAGCACGCAGCCAGCACCGCACTCTGCTGGCAGATGTGGTGCTCTTTCCAATCTGCTCAGGCAGATGTGCCATCCAGTGTGCATGCAGCATGGCTCATCCTCGACCATTTTTTGTCAAAGGAGGCCACAGGAGGGCTGAGAAGCCACACTGAGGTACTCCCAAGCCATACTTCCAAGCTGAGGATAACTTGTTAGTTGCTCCTGTTACACAGATCCCATGCCTACACTTTCAGGTTGCAGCTCTGAGACAGTTTCATCCTTACACAAAGCTTGCACCAAGCACGCACTGCTTTTGGCAAAGTTTGGGTAGTTTATGAACCACAGAGTTCAGAAAGGGACACATGGATAATTACCCCACTTGTTACTGCCCACACATGGCTAGTTACGGATTCAAATCCTCTTACTGCCCTATTATTGAAACAGTTGCAACGTGTGTGCCTAGAGCTGATGCACTTAATGCCAAATGTCCACTGCCCTGAGAGCGATCCAAGATCACGGCATGAACAGCAACACTAGGGATTAACAGGGAAAGGAAGGCATGGGAAGAGCTGACCAGATGCAGCACAGAGAGAGACTGGCACACAGAGGAGAAGCAGAAAGAGGCATGCAGTGTCCAGAGCTTGTCCCAGAAAAGCTTTTCTGCCATGCAGGAGTCTGGCAGGTCTCGGGAGGTCATCTCTTCCAGGTACATGCAGTTAAAACCCATAATTAATCTGGATGTCCTTGGAGCATATTGTGTTCTAACAGCTAAACAGAGCCAAAGCAATGAGAACAACTTTACATGGCTTACCAGCTAAATCCATGCCTGGGTTTCCCCTTCTCTTCCACCACACTTAGCCTTTAAAATACAGGGATGCTCTTTCCCACAAAAGAGGGGCCAGCAACCTGCTCACTTGCTGAAAAAAGCTGGGCTGAAATTTCAACCCACAGCAAGTGCAAATCGTTTCAATTGGGTATGAAAAAACAACAACAAAAAAGATCACAGAAGAAAAAGGGATGCTTAAAAAGATGGAGACTGAAAGTAGAAAAGAAGGCCCACTGAGATCCACTAAGCATAAAATCAGGTTAGTGGAAAAGTTTAAGTGGCATGAATGCATTGTTACATGAAGCACAGTGGAGATTTTGCTGGATAAAGACGATGACACGAAATTCAAGTCGTACGCAGGCATGCTGAGAAAGTAATGTTCTAAATACTTTCTGCTTACAATTACAAAATGATCAATTGTTAAGTGTTGGACAGAGAAATATATTCCATTCTGCCTGGACATGCACAGCAGGCCAAGAATGCACCTGGATAAGCCAAGCATTCATTATCTCCCAGACACTCGATATCCCATAATACCCCCAGCGGCTGCCAGCTCCTTGTCCACCCTTGACCACACGCCATGTGCCCCATTTCACAGCTGAAAAGTATTTAAAATTCATGAAGCCTGCTGAAAGCTCGACTGTCACATTCTGCTCATTCCACAGGGTATGGGAAAACCGCGCAGAAGGGACATTTCAACCAGGGCTATTATGGCTCTTGAATAACCAATATTCCATTAAATTGCTAATAAACCCACTTGAAGATAAGTTGATCACAATCAAACCATACAGTAGCATTCCTTTCCTTTAACACCAAGTTGTCAGGTTTCACTCTGTACTGTACTACTGTTTCTGTGCCATTTGTTTTTGCCTTGACACAGAGCATTCAAGACACTCACTTTGTCCCCAGTAATCTAAATGCTCTATTCTAAAGAGGCTGAAAGATCTCTGGCAAGGATAATACTCTGCCTATTTTAAAGTAGGGGACTCTCTTAAAAGAAAAATCTATGCTAAAGAAGTGAAAAATAATTATCCCTCAACCAGGATATTTGGGGGTCTGTGACTTCTTGAACAAGATGCTTGGAATTTGAATATGGTGGTAAACCATATGAGCACTCCCTGCTTCCCTAGCACCCAAGTCAAGCTTGATTTGGTCTGAATTTTCACTTGAGTCTGCAGTTCAGCAACTCATTCCTTCTCCCTCCACCAAATCTTAGTTTTATCAACCAAAATAAATATATATTAAAAAAAAACAACGTGGAAAAAACCTTCAAGAGCATTTGTTTTGTATTAAAATGGAATTTTTTTGTTCAGTTCCTCACAGTTAATTGTCAAGCTGCTGGTATGCCTGCTGCTGCCTTCTGATCTTGCTGTGTGCACATGTCATTGTGCTGAGAGGACTCCACATTTTATAATTTCTAATACTGAAAAGCATGTCAGTCTCCTGTTTGAAAGGGGATTTGAAAGTTTTAATCTTTTATTAACTCACCCAATACTACTGAAAACCATCTCCCACCCAGCTCCATCCCAGCAGGGAACCATCATCATCACCCAGCTCTGAACTCTTCCCATCACCTCTCCAAGGTGTGTGGGAGCCAGCCTGCACAAATGGCCAAGCATCATCAGCAGAAAGATTTGGTCCATCTAGTCTGTCTGGTGAGAAGCTACAGACAACATCCAGTGGACATCACAAGGCCCACACTGCCACATACCAAGGATGAAGGAGAAACAATTGCTCCAGTGGGCACTTGTCCAGAGCTGCCTGGATCCAACCCAGTTCAAGGAGCAATGACCATCATCACAGGCAGCAAAGAATATTTTCCTTCACATTGAATTCACTCAATAACTGGCCTTTCACTGAGGAACATCCGGGTGCTCCTGTGTTATTTTAGTTATAAGGGCCCCACGGGCAGAGGTTATACTAACCCTATATAGAGGTTATACTTTCCCCTCTAATAATAGGTTTCATGCATGCTCTCAGAGTTGATTTGCCTGTCTCATTTTAGCTATGCTAACACATCCTGTGAGAGTGCCCTGAAGCATCTAGACATATACAACAATAATGATGGCAGAAAATTTACATTCTGGTCATTTTCCATCTCCCAGCTAGTTCCAGTAAGGCTCCCACTGCCAGGTAAGAAATCCCAGTAGGATTACAGAAGTCTGCTGATACACACAACATGGATTAAATCCTTGAAGACATGCCAACAGTTTTAAGTAGTTAAAAATACACCTAGATACAAATAAGCAAACTGAGAGTCATCTATTTGATTAAATTGGCCATCACACTGCTAGGTGGAGCATTTCAACCTGAAAATAGTCTTTAGCTATCTAATACTATACTGACAAGTTCTAATAAATTCTTCAGCTTTAAAGAAAATCATGCAGTAAGCATAAGCCATTATCCATCTCTGGCTACTGTTCCTTGAATTCAAGCTGACAAAAGCCTCCTGGGTGACAACAATGAATACTACTGACCAAAAGGGGACAATGACCCAGCAGATGCAGAACCATGCCCTCAGCCCTGATATGGGAGCACAAACGCCTCCCCAAAGCCACCGCAAACACCCTGTCACCAGAAGTGCTGTGAGAGGCACCCATCCACCTTGTGACCAAGCACCAACTTTGACTGCACCACCAAAAGTCCTGAAAAATTGTTAACTCCTTGTTTATGACAGACATCTAAAGCCTTGGAGAAAGGCAGTAGCCACCTGTCCTTCACAGGGGGACGTTTCACCCAGACAAAACCAGCACACATCCAAACTCTTACATACAAACAAGGTCTTATATACAAATCTGTACAGCAAGTACTAATGAAGTAAGGAACTCCTTTAAGGCCTCCCTCAGTGCTTCAAAGCATTCAATTAACTTGAAGACTACACAGGGTTCAGTGCACTTGCATTTACACAACTCCCCCAGATCATTTCTGCAACATAGGCTCAAGGATATAGACTTTAAAACCTTTTACCAAGATGCAGCACAGCAACACACATCCTTTTAATACTCAATGGATGAGAACTCATCTACTTTAAAACCAAAACCTATATTAAAATACTTTTTTTTAAACCAGGAATTGCTTAGGTGCTTATTCTAAGTTCAAGTCATGGTGGTTTCAAATCTCAGAGGATGCTTTGGTCACCCACAAGCCTCATCAACACAACTTCACGTGCGTTTGCCAGGAGAGCATGTAGCTGCAGGTCAGAATTAGGAGGGCCAAACCTGAATGCAGGACCAGAGCCTGTCCTAGGCAGGTGGCAGAGGATGAAATCCTGACCCAACCAAAACAAGAATCCCCTCCATCCAAACGTCCCTTTATTTTTTACACAACAAATGCAGAAATGCAAATGTCAGCGCACTTGGAAGAAAGCATTTTAAGAGCACTAACAGATGCAAGGTGGTTGGGTGTTTTGCTCTTTTCCCTGCCAAACAAGCTGCTACACACTTTTACATATCCTGAGACCATATTCTTTCAATAGAGCTACATACTGTGCTCAGCTAAGAAGCGAGTCAAATGGGGGGTGTGCTGTTATGTTTTCAAAAGAAAACCATTCCTTTGACATGTTTGCAAATCAATTATTCTGCACTTTGCTACTGTATAAGTATCTTTTGCTTGTACTTGAGTCAGATACCAGTGGATTTAAACAAAGAGAAACTTATAATACACACAGGGACAGAGGGAAAATGAAGGACAGCAAAATAACAGCTAAGCAAAGAGTAACTGCCCAAAGATTGTATTTAACTAAAGCTCTTCTAGTAGAAAGACACTCTAGATGTCAGACTCCTAACCCAACTGTGCACCTTTAGCAAGGTGTGCTGCTTCAGCATCTTCCCAAGGTAATGGCAAAGCAGTAAGGAAATATTTCTCTGCAGGCCTTTAAATACCCCTTAGAAATTAGAGTTTCACTTCTGGTATTATTTAATAGGAGCTACTTCTGAAGGGGCGGTAAATCCAGTAAGAACTCTTCCCAGCTACACTGTGCTGGGCTAATTTAATTCGATGCCCTACATTTCCTAATTACAATTAGGCCTTCTGAACCTGAGGCAGCAAGCACATGCCCATGTTTCACTGCATCCAAGCCAGTGCTCTCCACAGAGCAGCAGCGATGCGCCCAAGGGGTTATGCATCAGAGCGTCTGAGCTCTGTCCTCATGTACATGAGGCACCGCTTTGGGGGACACAGTGATACCACGACCCTCCCGACAGGTCTCATGTTTGGAGCGGTACCTGCCTGGCCCAAGCTCCCCACTGCACAGAGCAAACAGCAGTGGCATGACTGACAGACGCAAGGCAACACTTGCCTTGCAAAACAACAGCCCAGTTCCAGACTCATGTGGGAATAGAGAGCACATCTGCTGGAATAACAGCCAAGAGCTGATGATACAGCAGACTCCGGTACTACTTTATAGTCAGCCTGAATGACTTTTCCTTTCTCCACACCGTACTACAGAGCTCCACTGCCATACAGAAATAATGGGAAATATAGAAATTTACTAAATTGTAACTACATGGAAACTATTACCTCACCAGGTGCTACCAACACCATCAGAGGTGTGGAAGTAGCCTGACAGCTTATAGCTGCAGCACTCCCAGACAAGGTGATGCCAGAGCCTGTGAGCAACTGCAGGACCTACGGCAAACAAAAGGTGAGCCTGGGGCTAGAGCAGCAGTCAGCCAATCATGAAAGTTAATTGAAAATCACTTAATGCATTCCTACTACTGAGGAGCTGGACTGTGTATTTCCTTGGCTGCTGTTTTTGGTTTTGGCTGCTGGGGGCTCCTGCCCCACTGGAGAAGGTGTCACTGCTGCTTCGGGTGGCTGAACCTCCTCAAGTACCACAGCCCCAGCCCTACTGAGAGGGCTCAGCTGTGGATGTGCTATGTCATCCAGCCTGGGAGGAGTAAAATGGTACCTGCACCATGTGGTAAGCATGACGGAAATTGGTGTGAGCTCCTAGTCTACGGAACAACCACCTTTGACTGGCATTGAGCCATTAGTGCATCTCCTGCAAGCATCCTGGAGAAGATGCCCTTAAAGTTATGCATCTCATATAAGGAAGATGCTCAAGAGTTCCTCAGTCATTCCTCACAATCACTTAGGAACACCAGAGACAAGCATATACTATACAGCAAGTTTTTTAGCTTCTTCAGTTGGAAGGATCATCAGCTATCTGGTGTAACTTCGCATTGCACATGCTTACAGATCTGTGGGTCAAGCAACAAAGTGGAAACCTGGGAAAATAATGACTGCTGTATTCTTTGTAGATGTTAGAGACAAGTTTTAAGAACAACTGCTATTTACTTCTGAATGCTTTTGATGCCCTGCAAGTGGCAAGTGCTCAAGGGGAAAGGTAGAAAGCCTGTTTTTCTACCTGTTCTGGCTGGTGAAAGGAAGTTATAACTATAATTACACAACACTTGAAGTGACAATGTAGAAACAAATACAGCCTGCAAGGTCAGAGCAGAAGGAATGGCCTGTTTGTTTGGCCTGTGCCACATTCATCTTCCACTTCTGAGTAACAGGTCGAAAAGAGGGTGAAGTAGGAAGCAGGTCTCCAACGTGCTGGAATACACCAAGTCTTTTCAATACTCACTTGTTTCTAAAGAAAGAAATACAGCTGCTTCTTCAGAAACCACTTGTTACAATGATCAGACAGACTGATGCTCCTGAAAAACCTAATGCATGGTTAACAGATGTTAATTTATAAAGGCATAACAACTTGTTCAGAATACAGATAACACTCCATACTCCTTCAGTTAAAGTGGAAGCTAAAATGCACCAAACAAGTGACAGATGCCATAGACAAAATGGATGCCCCTAATAAGTAAAAGCAGTTACATAACAAACACAGGATTAATAATTTTCAAAAGCTGTATTTTCACAAAGCTGGGATAGCCGAATCAAATCATTAAGCAGCTGATTTGGCTGCTAAAAATAAGTGATGCCCAGGAGCAGCTTTAAGAAAATGTCATTAAATGTCCAGAAAGCTTACTCTTACATGTGGGAAAGAATGCTGTACTAGATTAAGGATCAAAGATAATGGCTAAGTTAATTGGCATAGAAGGGGAATTAAATCAGATACAAAAGCCAAAACAACTATAACAAGTAAGTTTGAGTGCAATATATCAGAAATTAAGAGGATTTATAAAAGCAAGAGAACCCTAGTGAAAACCTCTGGATAGAATCAAGATTCATGAGGGCTTTTTTCTTTACTTCCCTACCTTGGGAAAAACAGGAATAGCAACAGTGGTTGCCGATTCATTAGTACATGAACAGGGTGAAAATTACAACATTCACACCAAAAAGGTAAAAGTGCTGAATAAATATTTCTGCCTTGCATAGGGGAAAAGCTAGTTAAATATTCAGACTGTATTATGGAGAGTAATTTTCATCCCAGCTGTAACACAGGAGGACATTAAGCAGCAGTTATTAAACTACACTTATAGAACAGCAGGTCAGGATGGTTTCCACCTAAGGAGAAGTCCTGGAGTGTTCATAGTCTTTCACAGCCTAATGGGCATGACAGAAAAATCTGCAGAATGACTATGGCAGTAGTAAGAAATTAAAGGATAAAAGCATAGCAATGAGCATGTGTTTACAGAAAGCCAGTCGCACCTAGTTTGATACAGCTTTGGAGGAAAGGATAACTCCAGTCAACAGCAGCAATAGCACTGACTGCACCAGGTTAAGATGTGCACAAGCAGACACTGCTGCTGGTATGCAAATAGAATGTTTTCACACAATGAGAGTGCAAATCATTGCTGAATAAGTATGTTTCAAACAGAAACCTATCAATGCAGCCACTCAAATTCCACACAAGGTACACAATCAGTGGTCAGCAACCAAAGGAGCGTTAAACTGCGAGCAAACCAGGTCACAGGCAGGGAGGACAGCACTAGAGGAACAAGTGACCAGCCCACACTGCCATATGGGCACCATGAAGGCTGAGTAGCTGGCATGGGGACCTCAGGCCACAGCCAGAGGATGGGCCATCTGTTCTGTTTTGTAAACGGAGCCACCACAGAGCGTAGTCATCTGCATGTGGGCTCTAACCATGGCCCTGTGACCAAAGAGAGACAAGCAGGGGAACACTCTGTAGAGACAGAGATCCACCATCCTGGCTCATGCATTGCCACAGCTGCTCTCCAGTACACCACATCCACCGCATGGAGAACATCCAACAGTCACGAAGGGCTTGGAGAGGAGCCACACAGAGGAAGGCATCATTTCCAAAACCTCAATCAAAGTAGCATTCACAGAGCTCAATCTGTTCAGCTGATGAAAAGACATGATTATAAAGGCCTACAGTCATGTCTGCAAAGACCTATTAAAGGAACAGAAATTCAGTAACAAACTCTGACAAAATACAGCACCTAGGAGCTGAATCCAAACCAGGAGCCATGGCTGATGCAGGGATAGGGGTTTTATTTTTGAAAGGAAGAATTTTACCATTTACACAACTTAGCAAGGATTGTGTTAAACGCTTTTCCTTCTTTGCAGCCTGAGTGGAAGACACCCGTGGCTCCACAGCAAGCAGCCCATCCCCAGTGCAGACAATATGGATCTGGGAGATGATGGGCAAAAGGCTGAACCTGGGAGCCTGTTGCTAGTGTGGGTACCAGAGAACATGGACAAACTGCAACTTCGCAACTTCTCCTCCTCGTTCGGTAAAGGGGAAGAAGATACAGAGCCTACTGAGAAACTAAGGCACTTGTCAGACAGCAGCTAATGCCAGTGCAAATGATGTAATTCGAGGAACAGGAGTCTGAAAATCTTGACTAAACCTTTTTCTTTTACCTTGTTTAATTGCTGCCACACACCCCCACGCAGGCAGCGGGACGCTCACAGAAACAGATGATGTACTCTGTTTACTACTGACAAATGGATCCATTTTCAGTTTGCAGGTAGTAAAAGGCCTCCCTGGAAGAGCCTGCGGCTATTTAGGACAGACAAGGCAGTTAAAGACATCTCACAGCACCGCTTCCTCACCACTTCTGCTGGTGTACTTAGCAATAAGGAACATTAAACGGCATGATCTTGACTGAAAGCACACAGGCATCTGCAATACGTATTGCAGCACGTGGAGCGATGGGATAACTGGGGAGGAGCAGTGTGAGCAGCAGAGTTCACTTGGGAGAGGGCAGGGGGCAAGGCAGCTTGGGAAACACTGACGTATTGTCTTTCCATTACTAAAAATTACATTTTGTGAAATAACGTTAGATCATTTTAAGAGGTTTATATAAGGACACCTGAAAAACAAGTCCTTTTGCAAATTCTATTTGTTTAATGTCTCCCCCCCTTTCTATTTCCACTATGCATCAGGTTGTGAAAACCCAACATGCAATGAGACTAGTGCTCCCAGACAGAAGGGACCAACCTCGACCCAAGTTAAATCTTCCAGCTGTTCCCAGCTCCTTCTCTTCTCTCCATCAGACAGGCTCATAGCAGTGCCTTAATTACTTGTTTAGGAAGGATGTGACATGTTCCAATTTAATACATTTAGCCCGTCTTAGAGCAAATGTAGAATTAAGCCTCAGTATGCACTTGACAGATCTCTTAGCAACTAGGGTGCAATCAGCCAACAATGGATGATTCACAGTTTTAGCAAGAGTGTGCAGAACTGCCTGCCAAAAGTCTGAATAAACTCACATTGCTAGACACTATGGTAAAATGTACCCTGATCTCTTTTAAACTATTATATCATAGAGGAAAGTTAAACTGCATGCATTCCAGCAGCTTGCCCGAGTCTGGAAATATAATTGAACTGCAACATCTCTATTTTATGATAACTGAGACTTTTCAGTGGTTGTTTTCACTTAATTAGGATAATGGTACCTTTCAAGGAAGCTGCTGAAATCCATCAGTTTGTATAAATAAGGGATGACTTCTTCCGTTTCCGCTGCTCTGAAATGGGGAAGGAAGAGTCTGGAGGACACTAATGGGGGGAGTCTATCCAGAGTCGCATCAATTAAAAGATGAGCTTAATCCCAACCTCCTGCTGTGGGGCCCGGTGGCATTTAAAATATTTAGATGCCTCTGTGCAATCCGCAAGTCAGAGGGGAATAGCAGGAAGCAGCATGAGAGAGTGCAACCATACCCCCTAACACATTTCTGTCCTCTTTATCACCCTCCAAAGTCCAGTTGAAGGCCAGGCTGCCACAACAGACACAAGATGGCTTGTATTCCTACAGCCAAATTTTCACCTTCTTTGAGCAGTTTCACTTCAGCTTAGGTTTTGCTTCAGAAGAGTTTCCTCTGTGCTCTCCATATGGATATCTTCCTGCACAAAACCAGACTCTAGCAAACCCTTTATGAAATACTATTGAAAAATTAAACAAGACTGGAAAAGCAGTGCTGGATTAGTCCCACACAACAGGAGCACTGAGTGACAAAGGACAACTCACAGACCATTCCCTTTCAGCTACAGCCATGAATCATGACCACAGCTTTTCTTGTGGCATACTGGACACCAGAGTGAAACCCCTCTTGAGTAACAGGGTCTGGTCCAAGGAGACAGGGGCAGCCTCTCCCCAGCACACCAGCCTCATCTTAATGTGATTACAGTGAAGACTCCCTTTGAATCTCCAGCACTAACTTCAGCTCCGAGGGTCTGAAAACCTTTTCACTCTATATTATTGTGATTTTTCTATTGCATCTGCTCATATCTCACATTTTAGACTGTTTTTCATCATCTCTTCCAAGACATCCATTTTCACAGCAGAAGAGAACTGAAACAGTTGTCCTTTCTACTTTAACTGCCTCAAGCTGCTGCTCACTTGGTACCCAATGGAATGAAGCCCTGTTTAAAAATAGACATCTCACCACCTTTTCAGTAGGTCTTGTCCTCCAGCTCTATCTGGGGACAACTCAGTGACACTTGGTGCTCCATCTGGGCCCCATGCAAGCACTCTGATGCTGCATCACTCCCAGGGATGAGCGCCACGGTCCTTACAGACCAGGTGCACTCCCAAGACAATGAAAAGCCTGCAGCATGCTAAATCCGTTTACCATTTCAGTGATGCATCCCAGCCACCAGCAGCCTGGGGATCACTCCTGTTGCAGTCAGGAGCCTTGCTCCGGCAACCTCAAGCAGACGTTTTCCAGGTAAAGCAGATATCCTTGGCTAAATAAGTAGCTTGCTTTGGCATGGGAGAGCAGGACACCCGAGTGGGTTGGCAGACTTTACCTCTGAAAAGAGGGCTGTGGTCAGGGAAAGGAATTTGAACACATTGAGCTCCATGCTGTTTTAATACTAGGATAGTCACAGGTTTCCGCTCGTATGAGCTGACAACCCTTCAAAGCAAAAAGGGCGGCAGCAGGGGAGGTGCAGTGAGTGTTGGGAAGATGCATTAAGTGCAAAAATAGCACAGTTGAGTTTCTGTAAATGCACAAAGACAAAAGTTAGGCAGGTAAAGAGAGGAGCGGGTTCAAAGTAGGTGCTCATACATCTACTGCTTTTGTAAAGAGAAGCTTCCTATTGACAACACTCAATAGACAAAACAGGGCTTAGGAGATTTTTCCATCTATTTCCATAAGGATTAGATCAAAGGGCTGAAAGAATGTGAGCAGCAGGGCTGCAGGGAGCTGGGGCACAGGCGCCTTGGCCAGGGAGGGAGCCATAGGCGGGAGGGGGATCTGGTGGTTGACTTCAATCCAGCAGCAACGTGCGATCTGTGCCATGTACTACCAGCATCATCACATTCCACCAGCTAAAAAAAAGGGCTGTTATATCTAGAGACAAAACACACCGGGGACTGATTTTGCCTCTGCTCCGAAGCAAGCTATCCTGTGCCTGGATGGGGGCAGATGTGATGTCATTTTTCCACCCCCAAGTTGCTCTGCTGCAGCTCTTTGGGAGCTCAGCTACTGCTCAGCCACAGAGCATGTGTGGTGGTATTTCTGCTTTGGGGAACTCGATGTTACTCAGTGCCTGACGTGAATCCCGGCATTGTAAGAGGCAGCAGAGCAGAATTCCCTCGCTCCCTGCTTTACCCTATAAGGGCATTCCATGATGGTGCTGCAAACCTGTGCCTTCACACAGATTTTCTACAGCTGCTGCAGCACAGCAAAGCCAAGCCCGAGTTTGGATTCCTGCACATTGTGATAATCAGCTGGGGTTCGGAAAATCCTTCAAAAAATCTAATGTTCTGGCAACTTAACAAAGCCTCTGAAAAAAACCAACAGTTTAACATCTGGAACAAAAATACTCCGGAGAAGTCCAAGACCAACACAGCACAGAACATTCCTCCCCCCATAACTATTACTGTACAGCACTTCCTTATCCCCAGCTCAGTCAAACTGGATCGTTTGCATCAAGATGTTGAAGCATACTGGAAGTCATGCAGGAAGGTGGGAAGATAAAGAGCTATTCATACACTTGAACTTTTAATTTTCTGGGGTTTGTTTATTTTTATTCCTGTCCCATGGATTTCCTTGTCTTTTAATGCACCTTAATCTTCATCAATATTTAACTCTGCAGCAGAAATACTGCATACTTTATTTTCCCATTTAACTTGAGAGTAGAGGAGGGGGGAAAAAAATCCCACATCCACGGGAAGAAAACCAGCCAGGTCTAAAGGAAACTACTTTTCCTTTTTCCACGAGATACCCTGGAATAGGACATCTTGTGTCCTGGAATAGAGTCAGGGAGAAGGATGAAAGAGAAAGGTGATCAGCAAGAACACCATGCTATTTCAGAGACTGAGCCAGGGTCATGATTTAGGACACTTCTTCCTACCTGTGGAAGGAAGTAGTAGGAAGACCTACAATGGACTTAACTCTCAGCAGACATTACAGTTCCCTGCAGCATCATTCACAATCAACAAGCAACCATATAATTACCTACACTACAGATATATACACACATCTACACACATACATAAATATATACGAGATCCAGCTGGGGATAGTAATGCTTAGCAAACTTCTGAAAGCTAAGGGACATCTGCCATAACTTTCAATATTTCCTGGAATAGCAATTCCCCACCTCACAGAACAGACTGCTCTGCAAGGTCTGCCCAGGACAGAGCGAAACGATACAACCCTGTGCTGGCAGAGATGCTCCGCATGACATTTACCTGGCTCACTGTACCACACCAGAGCCTTCAACAGAAACACTCTATTTTTGTGTTTCCCTTGCCTCTTACTGAACCTCTAAGTTCAGATCATGCCCTGAAAAGTCTCAGTTTTCCACCTCCCCACTCTGACAATGGGTGGCACCCAGAACAGCACTTGTGCCTGGGACACCAGCAGTCTCCATGCATCTGTTTAGAAATAAGACAAAGAAAATCTCAGTTAAAATGTATGGAGGGTTAAGCTTTCCAACACATTTTCAGTGTTGCACATGGGCTTTCCTTGGAAAAAAAAAAAGTTGCTATGTTTGTATAAGCTCATGGTCCTCTGCCCTCTAACAGAGTTACTGGGACTCATGGTAGAGCAAATCAGACCCCGGATACCAACTTCTGCAGTATTAAAAGCAACATGGAGCTACCTGCAACACTGTCACACAGCAGCCTCCAATATGCTCAGGCCCCTGAAGAACCAAGCGCACACTCTCAGCTCAGCCAGAGATGACAGGTCCAAGAGAGCTGCTCTAGACCTTGGATCCAGCAGGAAGCAAACCCAAACCCAGAATGCATTTCTATTTCCACGTGTTGCATGGACGGTTTGTACATTTTAATCTCAGTGCACCAAGCTCTCCTGCAAAGGGGACTTTGACTCAGCAGAGTGCAAGCGCTCAGCACTTGTATCATCCCTTCACATGATAATTTCTAAGGATTTTCGCTAATGTAACAGGACAGCAGAAACAGACTGTGTTGTATTCAGGTTTGTGAATGTGTTTGGATGCACTCTGGGTCAGCAGAGGGGGGTGATGCCATGCAGAGCCCTGTTGCGCAGGAAGCCATCCAGACTACAGTGCCTTGGGACCCCTCTGGATCAAGAGCAAAAACAGACAAATCAACCCGACGAGTTCCGTGCACAGCTGCACCTCCCAGAAACGTGGAAATACTGAGAAAAGAACTCTGACAGAGTCATGGAAGGCCCACTGTTACAGAACCAAGGTGTTACTGCATCTACCCATTCCCTGAAATCCAGGTTCACATCAACAGACACACAGTACACAAAACAACATCTTTCAAGTGCTCTTACAGAAATGAATGATTCCTTCCCACACCTCTGCGGCTCAGGTGGGTCATGATCTGCCGTGTACAGACACAAAGCCGCACATCTGGGCCCGGCCACTCAGCCAAGGGAAGCTATGGGTGCTCCTTGGAGCTTTGCCTCTGGGTTCCCAGCACATGGCATGGCAGTGCCAGGGCCCAGCTCCCTGGTGGCACAGTTGTGCTTGAGCAAAGCTGGTGAGGATGAGCCTGGCCACCAGCCAGTGGCCACAGCAGGCAGAGAATCAAAATGCCTCCAAACACTAAGGAATCAAGTGAGAGCCACTAAACTCCGGCTAGAGAAGAACCTGCGTGGGTTGTTTTGTTCCTTTAAACACAGAAGGCCCTACCCAATTAAGCAAAAAGCAAACCTGAACAGATGTGGAAAACTGGGACCAGAAGCGGTCAGTGCTGTTTTCAGCAGGCTCCCCAGAGAACAGTAGGTCTGATCAGTCATGCCAGGCTTTCGGATGGCTTAGTTTTTCATTTAAGACTTCTCCTCTCAGCCAGAGCAAACAGTATCAACAGGCACTTCAGGAGTACAAACAAGCTTTTTAAATGTAGCCTGCATTTTTTTCCAGGCTCATGAGGCTTATACTGAAATGTCCCTCTCCATGCAAGTTATTCCTCTTTTCAAATACAAATATGACCCACCAAATCTTATTTCAAGCAGAACCAACCCTACCCTCCAAATAAAACCCAATACACTGCTCTTCATCCCTGCCTCAAAGCAGAAGTTGGATCTACAACTTAATGGCATGTGCGGATATTCCAGCGGCACCGCTGCACCATTTGGGGCAAATTGTATGAAGCATCTCTCCAGTGCAGACCTGACCACCACTAAGGACCCTGGCACAAAAGGTTTTCATTGTGTCTGTGGAAGTGATTGTTAAAGAACAGGTACTTGAGAAGCTATTCCTTCCCTATACAACACAGCTGTGATACAGCGACAAAAACTAAGCCAAGCAGCTGGGGCAAAAACAGTGCTCCTATCTCAAGCTCAGGGCACCACTTCATGGATTTCCATTCTCCATCTTCTGTGTTGCTGTTTCCTCATTCCCTAGTGAGGACGGTATAACTGCAAGCCATAGAAGCTCCGCAAAAGCCTGCATGAGTCCATCCTCTATCTTTCGTGTTGTCTACAATAAACCTTCTTAGAGGGCAGCAGAGGACAGTGAGAGGTCTACCTTGCTACCCGCAGGCAGGGTAAGTGAACCCCACAGATGCACACCTACCCTTTCTCCAGGGCTGCAAAGCCCCCAGACACACATGTAACCTATTCTAACACTTCACCATCCCTCCCCTTTTCCTTTAGTATCAAAACTGTATCCTGCTTGCTGCATTTTAATTCCGCAACTTCTTATCCCCTCTCTTCATAGCTAATCCCTCCCTTTCGGCAGCTGGCTGCCCAGGGGACACTTCTGCCTTTTCACTGTTACACTATACAGAATGTAATGAATCTTTAATTAAATGGGCTTGATGATGAAAGTCATTCAAACTGGGCTTCATCAGCAAGACAAAAACCCAGCTGTCTTTCCTAAAGGATATAATTTTATCCTTCATAAATTTAAAATATTTTTATTTTAAACTGTATATTTAAAATATATCCTTTATATTATAAAGGCTATAATGAAGCACAGTTTTAAATACCTAGAATTCCAATCCTAGCACTACAGAACAACAGTTTGCATTTGTTAGGTAAGCAGGGACCACCTGAAGGAGGAAAATCTCTAAGATCTTAAACAATCAGGCACAGTTTAAGCCATGCAGCTTTTATGGCAATTCCTTCATAAACCAGGAGCTTCTAACAGTCTAACAGGGTTAATGCAAGCACTAACAAGAGCACAACTGGTTTCACAGGGACTGTCATTTGCACATCCGAATTACAGAAGATGGGTGCAAGGGCTCTGGAAAAGGTGCCACTGGGAAGCTTACTGTAGCTGAACGGAAATGGAGTAAATAAAGCACGCATCATCAGCGCATCCTCAACGTGCTTCTCATCCCTTTAGGATAAGAACAACATTGGGAGCTTCTCTTGTTTAATCTGTACAAGAGGATTCATGCGCCCTGTACTGAACGGCTCTTCACATTGACTTCAGTGGGAATAAGCTACCCTGGATTTCGGAAGAAGAAAGCGTTAACAGAAAGTTAATGAGGTACAAACCAGGTTATGAATGGACCAAAGAAAAAATGCTCCTAAAGCTATTTCCTGCCCTGCTGTGATTGAATATATGCCTTTTAAGGCCTCACCTCCTCTCTCCCCCCCCCTTTCTTAGGCAATGCTTTATTGTACCCCAAGACTTTCTCCACTTTTCTAATCAGTTTCCATTATGTCCTTTTCCTTTAAAGTCTCCCACTGTTACAGCTCCACCAGGAGCAATAATGCTGAAAACAGCAGCATAGACTTGTTACAGACTTTTAAATAGTCTTGAAATAGAGCCAAGGTGGAATAAGTCTACTGGACAGGGGGGTTAAAGCACCAGGGCTCCGACTGCAGCGCCTGCATCCCTGCGCCTGCCAAGGCAGCTCTGCACACGACAACATGGAAAGTTTTAGAGCAGAGTCTAGCCTAGGGCAAGAAAAACTCCTGACCTACAGCTTTTAAGAAGGGTGTTACGAACCAGGGGGCTGGATTTGGACCCCTTCAAACCAGAGGGAGACCCAAAGGCAGAGCACCACATTGCAGCAGATCAGCGCTCAACACAGAGTCTTCCTTATTACTCCTCCCCTACAAGGAGGGTGATGCACATTTGCTTCATGCACTCACTTCTTGCTTTTATGTTCAAAGCAGAAAACCACTCCCATGCCTCACACATACATTCTGCTATCACATCCATTCAACTATTTTACCTTATTAATTAATGAACATTTTACTTCAAATATTTCCCTCTCCAGCACATTCCCACCTCCCCAGCTCACACTCACAACCGGTAAGGCTCAGAGCTGGCTGGCAATCTCATGAGACAGGCTCTCACAAGAATTTCCTGCTTCTGGTTCAGCCAGACATACTGCAACAACAGATGCTCTCGCAGTAGTTTGGCACCTCCACCCCTTGTTCAGGCCAAGGCCCAGGAATGCAAGTGAAAAAAACCCCCACTTTTTAATTTCTAGCATTTTAAAATAGCTCTTCCCTCTGCTGCCGTGGGTGTCTGCTTGGCTTCCATGCTAAAAGACTGCTTCCACTGAGATTAACTGGATTTGGAAAGTACAGTGCTGAAGGTTCCACCAAAAAAAATGCTTGGTAAAGGCACCACCGCAGTAAGGCATTGGAGCAGTTTACTCCAGAGAAGCAAGTGTTATGGAAAGAACGAACAACTGACCCTTCAAGTACACTGAATTAGGTTTTCCATGAGTCCCAAGGTACTTCCAGCAAGCATTTCTATCAAGGCAATCTAGCTGGTGAAAACTCCGCACAGGAACCTCAGGCAAGACCTAAGTTCTTCCAGGTATATTCCTAAGAGTGCAATTCATGTGGATAAAGTATTTCCATGTTTTCCGGCCTCATCGATTGAGCTACCATGCAAGCCTGTACTACAGCTGATCTGGACCATTTCTCATTATGACTAATGCCTCACAGTAAATACTTCAGGTACTTGTAGGATGCTACAGCTCACACCTGTGCTTCATCATAGGGAGCATCTTTCCAGGCATCACTGCTGGGTCAATGCAATTTCCACTGACAGATCAGCCTGGGAGAAAGCCTTGCTGGAAATTCAGGATTTAGGCCACATACAGATGCACTCAGACAATTTCCCTCTTCTCATGCCAGGTCTCACCTGAACATATGCCCATGCCACTGGCATGAAGGAGCATGCTGGACACTGTGGAGAGTCCTAGCTCCTTTCAAGAGGGGTGACCCTCACACCTTGTTCTAGTTGTTCACTGAAATGCAGCCTCCTACAGCCTATGCTGATATAGCAGCAGCTGTAGCTTAAGATACTTTCAAACTCACCTTTGCTACCTCCTGCATGCAATGGCACACTGCTGCCTTATGCCTCATACTTAGCTTCCTTACAGCACCAAAACAGGGGAAGTGGGGGCAAGAACACCTTTTGTGATAAACAAAACCCTCACTCCCAGCATCCAGGCAGCTCAATTTTCAAGGATGAGTTTAGAAACAGAAGCCCAGACTTCTCAGTACAAGTGCCCATAGCTGCATTTGGCTCCTAAACCACCAAACCTGGGCTCAGGAGGAAAGCCTGCACTTCCCATTCAGGGATTTGGCCAGGGGTCAGAGGACACATACCACAGTGTGAGGCATGTTGAAACACTTTAAGAAGATTCTGCTGCTGGTCTCATCTACAGGAGTTATCACCTACGCTGGTGTCGGGGCAGGGATGGGGTTAACACCTTGCACCAGACAGGGTACGGATGACAAGGAAAGCTGGCACTGACAAAGCCACCTCCACATCCTCTGCTCCTCCGGAGTGCCTTCTCAACAAGCTAAATGAATGCATCTACTTTCTACTAGGTATAAAGGGGCAAACCTACAGAAAATCTCATTACTAGAGCAGTCAACGGATATGGGAGGCTTGTCAGATGCTTTATGAATCAGCAATGAAGAGAGAGCTTTCCCAGCCCTGCAGGAGCATGTAAAAAGCAAGGCATGAAGATTAAGTGTTCTTTCAGTATCCACGCTCCACATGGATTTAGCTTGTTCTTCAAACTCTTTGCGGGATATATTTAATATTGCTAATTATAGTCATAAAATATATTGCTGTATTTAATACTGTGCATGCAAGTTCTATTGTGCTATTAGCCCCACACTTTCACAGGCACCACACTACAGTCAATCTCTATCTCCTAGTCAATATTAAAGCATAAGAAACACTTTAAAACTAAAGTCATATCATCTTGATGAATGTTACATTATGTCAGACTTTCCACTATTGAAAAACATGATCATGAGATCAGCTCAGGGAGATGCAGCCCATTCCATGTGTTTAAATATTTAACATGACTGTCAATATGTATTCTGTAAGGAGAATAAAATTAAAATGGGTTTTCAGCACTTTTCATATCACTCCCAAGAAGTCCAGTTTGTTACCACCATAGTGCTTCATGGCAGATGTAGTTACGCGGTGAATCTGCTTTCAGGAATGCAAAACAGGGCACTATCTTTAGACACGGTCCCTGGATTTATATATCTGAATAAGACCTTACACATTGTTTTATTAGCAGTCCCTTGTTTACAATCCACCCTGGAGAAATACAAACCTGTTTCTTACAGCGTGTTAGGAATACTGCTACACTTTGGAGGGCTGCTAGATCTCTAGGAGCTCCCATTAGGCTTCTGGTTGTATGTAGCAATCTTGTAAAGAGGGTAAGGAAACTAAGCGGAGTGGAAACTAGGTTAAAATCGGAGAAGCCTGGTGCAGAATTACAAGCAGTGCCTTTAGTCCTTAAGACGAAGTGCAGACAGAGCACATTTCAACCGCACAAAAGCTTTTGGTGGTTTCTGGTGGCTGCTGATATCTGTGCCAAGGTTACCCTAAGGATGGAGAAATGAGAAAGATAAAGCCATGCTTGGGAAATATCAAAGCCAGGACATGAAACAGCAAGTCCCCGGAGAGACAGGACACGCTTGCAGCCAGCAGAGGGGACAGTCACTGGAGTATTTCCCCACTGGTACCACAAACCCAGCTGCCTTTATCAGAGTCCTGGATTGCAGTCACCCTTCTTTGTATTAGTTTCACCTCTCTTGGCATTTACCTCTTCTTACTCCCCAGGCATCCTGCATGGCAAGGACACAAGCCGCAGCAATCCAGGCAGCAGGGGAGTCACAGCTCCAGCTACTGGGTCAGGCAAACGCATTGGGAATGTTACTGCAGCCAAGTGACATGCAAACAGATGCAGCACAAGAGCCCTCCTTCCCTGCCCAGCAGGATGTAACACCTACACATCCAGACTCCTATAGCCTGTTTGATCAGGGCATCACTGATGCCAGGGGTACACACCAGGCTTCCATGCAGAGGGCTGATGGCTGGGAAAACTTTTGGAAACACTGGCCACCAAAGAGTGCTTACCATCCAACCCTGGCCAAGCGATTTCTAGTCCAGTTCCTCTAAAAGCTCTCCAGCCAGCCCTGTGTGATGCACAGCTGGTTTGATGGTCTCCTGTCAGAAACAGCTTTCAGGATGCTCATGGCATTACCTCAGATAACATGGATGCCACTCCTGGCAGCCCACCATTTCAACCCACCCAAAATCACTCTCTTGTGCTTCTGCAGTTTAAACAAGACCAGCAGTTCTACTTCACAAGTTTTTAGCGAGTCAATTAGCTGTTAAGCAGGGGCATAGGGACAGAAAAGAGAAGGGAGTGGTGCCTTTTCCAAAAGACTCCTTGCACTCTGAAAATGAGATACTATTTGCTATCACCAATGCTGGTATATTCAGGCTCAATCAATCTCTATCAGGCTATTCAGGAAAAGCCTGTCCATCATCTCCACAGCACAAACTGGCATGTTATCCCCTGCCAACAACTGTCCCAAAACATAGACGCCAGGGCCCATGGGAGTCTGTCCTTCCCCTGGCACCATTCTGCAAAGGCTCTTCTAGGACACTCTATTCCATAATATTAAGCCTGGCTCTCAATATACTAAACCACTGTATGCCAAGTATTCATTGCTAGGCCTTTCTATGAATAATCTTGCAAAGCTTGGATGGCAATATGTTTTCACAGCTGATGTGGAAAAGCTAGAAAAAACATTTCCCAATGAGAAATCTCTGCTTTACAAAGTGTGCACTGTTTCTTAGGGTCAATCTGACTTGCTAAAGGGCAGGGTGGGGGGATGCTTTTATAATATTGACATGAAATACCTCTGACTGTCTTAATGGTGGAATCCTTTTTTCTGCCAACTAAGACAGATTCACTTGGCAGGGAAGAAAAAAATAAACCAATATCTGACCTCAGAGCACCTATATCTCTCATGCTAGTGACAGCCCATCTTATGCTATCAGGCATCTTGATAAAGCTTGAACACAGGTCCCCCTTGCCAGGTGGGATGGAAACACCATCAAGATCTCTGCAAGGTTCTTTGGGCAACTCGTGACCTTCAGGATCATAGATATTATTATGTAATAATCACATAATATTACAGCTCATTTATAACACATGGACAGCTTAAGTGGGTCTAAGAGACCTGTATATCCAAGCGGCCTGACTCCAACAGCGGTCAATACTGGCAGCTTAAGAATAACAAAGTGGACTAGTATAGAGCGCTGCTGTCACCAGTGTATTCTCCCAGCTTATTGTAAGAGGCAGTGTGCATGTTTCCAAAGCCAGATATTGTGCATCTGCATCAAAGTGTTAAACAACTACTGATGGATCTCTCTTTCATCAGTTGATGCCCAGCTGTATTTTGGCCCCTGAAACATCCTGGCAATGAATCTGACAGTTCAGTTGTGCACTGCATGACAAAGTACTTCTTCTGTTTGAATTTGCTGCCTGGTTATTTCTCTGGATGTCATCAAGTTTCACACTGTCATTCCCAAATCATTTTCTCTGCACCATTTGAGATATTGTAGAGCTCTCCTATTTCTCCACTCCCCAAAATAACTTTGAGCTGAAGGCATTTATCTAATTAGCACCGCTCCATACAGCAGCGGTCCTATACTGCAGCAAGGTCTTCTCATCCACCTCCACCTTTTCCACTTACGCTGCGTTTACAGATTGGGCAACCAGAACCTCACACAGCATTTCAGGTCCAGATGAACAATCAAGTAAAAAGGGCCTTTCAGCAATAGTAGAAGAAAACAGCATTTAGGAGTTCTGGAAATAGTCACCTAGAAGGGACAGCCCTAACGCAGAGCCCTGTGGCCAAGGCAAGCTGGTTGCATTACAGTATCACAATAAGGTCCCATCCCAGCACAGAGAATTAGCAAACATTTGCCTTAAGGGTCATAACAGATTGCTGCACGTGCACTAGTATTCCCATCACAGGCTTATAACAGATACCAAGCCATGAAGTACTGCGTTAAGCTTAAGTGAATACCTAATGACTAGCAATAGCCACACCACCTCTTCTCTGTACAGTCTTGGAAGAACATTAAATACTTGACATTCATCACTTTTACTGTTTTAAGCACAGTGATGACAGGCACACTCAGCTATCTGGGTAGGTGAAACTCTGCAAAGTACTTGTGCTGTTTGCAAAATTAACTCTGCAGGGCTGGTAAATTACTCTCACCTTTACAGAGAGGCATGGTCTGAAGTTTACTATTAAATGTGTAAAGGATTTTAAAACACATAGCACACTATTTCTGGAGAACAGGCCAAAAAACTATGTCTAAAACACTTGTCTTTCTACCTTGGGTTTGCATGGAGATGACTATTTCCATGGCCACTAGTCTCTGACTCAAAGGACATCAACCACACTTCAGTGCAGAGACATATGCACAAGCATTATGCTTATTCTGTAGGACGGCCCTTTCCATGAGGTATGGGATTCAGCTTTCCTGACAGCTCTTACATCAAGCCTTAGAAAAAGAACAGAGAAATACAAAATCAATTGCAACACTGCCGATAGCATCCAATTATGTGGCAGTCTTCTTTCAGCTTGCTTCTGTGGCCAGCTGGGACTGAGATGAGACAGATGATTTCATCTTCCCAGAGAACTTTGGTTGGCATCCAGAGCCAAAAATGGATAGCCAGTTCCTATATTATAACATATATAAACCTTCCAGAAACAAGTTATCACAATTATTTTTTAAAGATAGTGCCAAGTACTGAGTCTCTACTGAAATGAAAAGGAAGTCTCCAAGTCTGGAGCAAGATATATCAAAAGTACTTGTTTGGTTTTATTTTTTACTCAAAATGACGTAAAATATTACGGTGTGGTCAACTGACTTGTATGTGATCAGTGGCCTCAGATGACTGCAAAACCCGTCTCAGGTACATCTCAGCCATAAAACATGTCATTTAATTTTTCCTGAAGGAAAAAGCCTGCCTACTGCTAGAGCAGAGACTTGCGTTCTTAAATTAGCACCAAAGGAATCCCACTGGTTTTATACAAAGTATTAGGAGTTTTACATAAAATAATTAGGACCCGCAAACCGAAGAATGCTTGGCAAGATGCAGCATTAGGGCAACAAGTAAACCCAATAAACTTGGTATCAGAATGTGGAAAGTACTACCCTTATAAAGCCAATTGCTAGTAGAGCCTGCAAAGATTAAGGACTACCTACCCCAGTGGCTTATATATATAGCTACACAAAGAGCAGGGGTGTGGCCTGCCACTGGCGATGCCATCCCAGCTCCTGCTCTTCCTATGGAAAGTACAATACAGCCCAGCAGCACTATAGCCTGGGCTCTGAATAGGAGCATGGTAGGCAGAACATGTCAGGACCCTGGCTTGGGAGACCAGTACACAGGGGCTATGGGAGGCCAATCTGGAGACATGGGGGGCAAGGGAGCCCCCCAGATGGAGAGATATGGAACTGGAGGAGAGTTTGCAAGTGGAAGCGCATGGGAAGCAGAAGAGGGAAAATTAAGATATATGGTTCTGTGTGTGTCCTAGCACAATGCTGGGAGCAGCTGCTGCCTGTGCCATCAGTACAGCATGGGAAGCCTCACAGGGGACTGCACTCTCCATACCAGAGTGTCTCAGAAGCCAACAGCCAGAAACAAAGCACACAGCTCTTCTGCATCACAATGCCCTGCTCCACCAACCTCCAGAAATGCTGTCAGATCCCACAATTAGCAAGACAGCACTGCAGTCTACATACCAACCCTTTCTTCTTAGAGAGTGTAAGGAGCTGCAGGCTTGTACAAAAAAACACAAACTGCAAAAGCCATCAGGAAGCCTACACTGGGGTTGTTACAAGCCCACCTTTGGATCTCAAATCCAAAATTCTAGCAGTGACTGTGGTTCACTAGTGTCTACAATGCTCTTAAGTGAGGCTGCTACCAAAGATTTAGGTTCAATTTAAAAGCCTGTGCAGAAACCTCTTGGGGAAGGAGCAGGGTAACTCCAAGCTATATGTGCCAGAGCAGCCAAAAAGGCTCTTTGCACTTCCTTGAGGAAATGCTTAAGGTTATTTGGAGTCTTTAACCACTTAGCATTTGCACTGAACCATAAGCCCACCAAGGGCTATTTATCACAGCTAACAGAACAGTGATTAACAAGGTACGAAAGCCAACATCAGGCCTACACAGTAATAATCAGTGTCCACAGGAGACTAAAACCTAGGCATTTAATTTGGATTCTGCCTTTTTTTTTAAAATCTTCTGGTCAGCAAATTGGATATCCCTGAGAAACTTCACACCACAATTTAATAACAAAGTCTAAATATTGCCCCTGCTAGAAAAGCATGAAATCCAAGTTGCTCCTAGACTGTCTTTAAAGATTGTTTTGCAGTTCTATAGATAGAAACCAATTACAGTGAATACAGTCCACTTATATCGATCTGACTAGAAGCTACTTCCTAACATTTTCATTAAATCTATAATCACAGAAGCAAAATTGAAAATTAAAAAAAAAAATACAGCTCTTGGCATAACCAATTCACCCAAAGCAGAGTCCTATTAATGGAGGGTCAGAGCTACATTAACAGTGAACCTCACGACCAAAAAACCACCTACCCAAACCAAGAGGCAGCACTTGAACTGCAAAACAGGTGGAAGGCAGAGCCACAGAAAGAAATCAAACTGCTTCAGAAGGACAAAGCATCCTTCCTCATGTCTACCAATACTACCATTACACAGGCTTCTGGTGCAAGTCTACCTGAAAATGTCCAAATGATTATGAGGTTTTTTTAGACTTCTCAATACAGTTGAAGAGCAAACTTAAGTACTTTTTGAGGATCTTTTCTCCTCTACTGCATGCTTTTTAGTTAATTTATATGCCAATACAAAAACACTGAAAATGAAACATATATTATAGAAAACACTAATGCAGGTTCTGACAAGAGTTACTTAGCTACCCATGAGCATCCCCTGTTTGCTACCGCAGAAAGCCTCTAAATGACACACACTTTGTAGAAGATCATTACACCTGGTTCTGCAAAAAGACAATCAAAACCCGCATTAAAACTCGGTTATACATTTTATCTGATGTCTGGCTGGTATTTCTCAACTTGTTTTCAGCACAACCGAAAACAACGCACTGACCTTGCATGCTTTCATTCCAATTCTGAGGTTAGACTGAGAGGATGGTGAAAAGGATAGGCTAAAGGAGCATGTATATAGCACAGTGTATAACAAGGAACGTAA
Source organism: Myiopsitta monachus (assembly GCA_017639245.1). Lineage (NCBI taxonomy): Eukaryota > Metazoa > Chordata > Aves > Psittaciformes > Psittacidae > Myiopsitta > Myiopsitta monachus. The sequence continues at coordinate 13,151,889 of CM029923.1, read as the reverse complement.
GAAAACACAATAAGGCAAGAAGGCAGAAAGGCACTCAGTGCCCTAATTTTTGCCAATCTTCACAAAGTTTTTGTTCATGTTTACCCACCCACTATTTAAGCCCTAAGCAATGACACAGTAGTAACCTCTGTGCTTTATCATCAGCCTTCTAGGCAGAACACCAAAGTTAAAGGGTAAAGCACAATAAGGACATGCAGAGGGGTCAGTGCAAATGTACAAGACCAACACGATTTGTTGTAACAGTTTTAAGAGCTATGAATTATTTAAAGTGGTAATAAAATGTGTAATCTCTTGCCCCTCTAGTGATCAGCAAGTGTTAATCCTCCATGGAAATGAGAGATGTTTTCCAGTTGTTCCCAGTGTGTCTTAGGGGAATGGGAAACAACAACACTCTTCAGTGGAAGTTTCTTCTTGATAACAGAGGAAGAAACTGCACTGATCTCTTCTGCAGCAGCTCCTGAAGCTTCCCAGCACCAGCTATTCTCCCTCCCTTATGCAGCAGCAGAGGCCAGATCACTGTGGGTGCATTTTGCTGAGCTTTTGGGTTTCCATCTATCTGCATAAGCACAAAAGTGGTGGAAACGCTGTTTTGTGCTATCCCAAGCACATAAAGACAACTTAGGCAACACGAGCAATGTGCTGATGAGGGCTCTTCTCATCAACTAACTCTGTTGTGTTCAGAAGGTCACGTGAAGAGTTTATACTAGAGGAATAAACAATTGAGAACGCACTGCTGGAACGAAAGGTGCTGGAACTGGCAACCTTATCAGCGATTACAACTTTTCCATTGGAGTTACTCAACTTGAGCATCAAGCATACTGGTGACTGCACACAGCTCAACAGAACACCAGCTAATCCACATTAGCAATCTACCTCTGGCTTACTTCAAAAGCCTTTAACCTTCCTGCCAAACCCAACACTCAAGAAACTATGAATTTTAAAGTAAGTTCAGAAGGTGATAACACAGAAACATAATACCTCGGACTAAGTCTGAGTCTTGCAAGCAAATCATTAAATGCATGACTAATTGTTCTATTTTACTAAAAAAATACTGGGCTCTTTCCCAGTACTGACTGACCATGACCAAATTTAATCCAACTCTCCATTTTCTCCCTACAATAGCTTGGAGCAAGAACAGACAAAACCTCAGGTTTTATTTTGGTTTGATGCAGACTATCAGTAAAAAAATTCCAGTCATACTGGAGGGGTAAGAAATAGTATCTACGTAAACCCAAAAGCTCAATCAATATTATTGCAAACTACTGCAGAAATCTGCCTGCTCCATACAGTGTTACAGTAATTGATGACAAGCCTTCTTACTAAGGAGTCTGGTCAGTGAAAGAACACACTGCATCAGTTCTTCAATATTGCATTATGGGTTTTCAGTAGCATGAAACAGTGGAGATGAAGACAGCTCATGCATGTGGCAGACAGTTCGTAAGGCAGCATAACACCTGAAACAGCACTGCTCCAGCTGTGCATTCAACCAGGCTGTCTTTGGGATGCATCTTGGCAGCCCCTCTGTGCCCTTCAACCTTCACTGTCTGATCAGGCTTCAGAGCATGCCTTGTGACAGGTTTCCAGGACACAATCCCTCCCTCAATTAATTCTCTGCGGAAATGGTACTCTGCAACCCTGCTTCCCTCACCCACTTCCTCCACTGCTTCCTGCCCGCTCTGTACAGACATCCATTATGCAGTTGAGATCAGCAAGACAAGCCTGGCTGAGTCCTGCCTTACAGGGAGGCTTAGGTCAGGAGTGCATGCTCAGGAGCTGGGCTTTACATTAACTGGGTTAATCCAGGCATGCACCAACTGTGCTGCTAAAATATTCATGGCTCTGCACTTACACATTACATAAAACGAGACTTCACTTTGAGAAACTGGTGCTGTAGGTAGACTGCATCCACCCTCTTTCCGTCTGTTACCAAACTGACCATGCAAGTGACACTGCACTGCAACAGCCTTGGTTTACTTTCATACCAGGCTGACAAAGCCACTTGAGGTAGGAGTGCAGTTTTTCCAGAGGCAGCACGAAAAACCTGGTTTCACAGAGCTTCACCCTGATTTTCTAGCAGCAGATCCCTCTGACCAGAAGCAATCCAGATTTAATACTGGCTGCTCTCTTGATAGTGAAGACTTCATGGCAGTTCAACTGACATATACCTGACTCCACGTATCCTAACATACAGCTGCTTTCCCGCTCACAGAATAATTCACACTGGAAGGGACCTCAGAGTATTTCTAGGCCAACCTTCCAGTCAAGGTAAGGCCAGCTATAAGAACAGAACAGGGTGCTCAGGGCTTTACCCAGCTGGGTCTTGAAAGCCTCTAAGGATGCACAGCTTCTCCAGACCCTTGTTCCACTGCTTGGCTGTGCCCACTGAAAAAACTTCTTATACCCTATTAAAACCTCATACTTCAATCCACGTCTGTTGTCCCTTGCCCTCCTGCCACACAGCTGAAGAGCCTGGCTCCACACTCTTGGTAAGATGTGGCCTGTGAGTGCCAAGTAAAGGGAGTAATCACCTCCCTCAGTCTACTGGTCCTGCTCTCATTAATACAGCCCAGGATCCTATTGGCTTTCTTTACCACAGGGATGCACTGTTGGCTCATGGCCACTGTGCTGCCCTATGGTGGTGCTGCCCACCATACCTGCTCACCCCAGGGTTTTTTCTGCAGCTCTGTCCCTCTCCCATCCAGTCCCACCCAGGGAACATTCCTTCCCTGGGGCAGGACTTTGTATTTGTCCTCTGTTCAAGTCCACAGGGTCCCATGGTTCAGCCCCATCCTTCAGCCTGGACTTCATGGGTATGGCTTCTCATCCTTCTCCCCCTCATCCCTGTCTGAGGCAGTTCACAGCTTTACACAGATGCCTCCACCTCCAATAAAGGTCACCAACGAAGCTATTTAACAGGGCAGATACTAGGACAGATCCCACAGCAACTTCACTTGCCACTAGACAACAGGTATTATCCCACTGGGGAATTCAAAGACTGAATATAAACCTCAGAAAACGCTACTGACTAGACACCCACCAGGATAAACAGGAGGGTGAGGAGCAGGTGCTGGACTCCCTCAGCTTAGGTGGCCACAGGCCTAAGTAAGTGGCTGGACTGCCTGCAGCTGGACTACCAGCAGCTGGTACCTCCAGAACCAGGGCTGGAGGCAGCAAGAGCAGAGAAGCTCTGGCTACAATAGGAAACACTCTCCTATGAAGCTACCCTCCTATGAAGCTACAAGAAACTACTGCTGCTTCTTGGGGGGCTCCCTTCTGACACCAAAGTCATCATAGATGCTCACCAAGAAGCCTAAGACATGCATCAAGCCCTCCACCATGGCATGCAGAGCTCTAGACAAAGTAGTCATGTACATATTTCTGCTTTCTAAACTCTTGACTACCTTGCTGGTTTCAAAATGACATACTGGGCACTACTTAGACAAAGCAGACTCACAAGCTAAACTCAACTGACCTTGGTTACCATGCTGGCGAGGGAAGGCTACCCCAGGGGATGCCTTGAAGGGGAGAAGGACTAGGAGCAGACAGGCATCATCCCACACAAATGAGCACCTTCTCCCTCTCTAAGACACTATTGTAATCATGTTCCCAGAAGAACAAATTGTAAATAATTAAGAACTACATGTTCAGACAAGCACTACACTGCAGTGCATTGTTATAGCTTTAAGAAGACACTTGTTCAATTATTTTTCCTTTTCTACTTCAGAAGACTCCGGGGAGGGATTTGCTCCATTATCCAAGAAAACTAACGAGGTTCAAATTACTCTTCAAAGTCTTTTTCTCTCCTCTTGATCCATGACTGTGCTTGGACAAGTCACCCATGGAAAGAAGTAAATTCACTCTCATAAAGGGCAAACTGTGCAAATGGCAGCAGGACTCCCAGAGCTATATACCAGTGAGTCATGGGAAGGACCAGCAAAAACTCACTTGGACTCTGGCTGAGAAACAGCTGCTTCTGAGAGTAGCATGTGGCAAACACACTTTCCTCTGATGCCATCACCTCTAAGAGCACTCAGATGTGCTTCAAAGGGTAAACACACATGGTGCACACAAAGAAATGCACATGTACAGGATGTGTGCAGAATCTCAGACTGCTACACTGTTGGGCAAAATTCAAATAAGCTTTGTAATTGCTAAATGAAGGGCACTGTATCAAAAATACCCAGAAGACACAACTCGCTCATTGCACTTGATGGCCAAGAGCAACTACTGCTATACTTCAGCTTGTAGCCCAACTCTGTCCCACAGGCACAGTACAGTGCTTGTGGATCACAAGATGAATTACTGGTACCACAGAGAAAAAGGGAACTGGAAGAGGGCTGTGTTAAAGCATGCTTACAAGGAAGGCAGATTACCAGAGCAGTAGTTTCACAGCATCTGAGTAAGGTTTAATTTGCTACTTACAACTCATTGAGGAGATAACTGGGTGATACTTAAAAGTATACACTGACTGAACTAGCTTATGAATGGGCTGAGCATGTTAAGGAAGCCCCAAGAATATCTAAAGTAGGACTCCTTGCAGCTGCACATCCTTCACACCTTTCTCCAAGGAGGCACCCTGCATCCCCCATACATCCACACACCACTCACCACGGGGCCTGCAGCGGCTGCCCAGGGAAGGCAACAGCAAATTCAAGGGCACTGATGCTAACACCAAGTCCAGCCAAAACAAACACCAGCTCTTGGGCACAGGCAAGGTACAATGGGCTCAGGTACCAGTAATGCGCTGCCTGAGCCCAGCTCACGTAATGAAAACGGGGCTTAGCGAGGCAATGCTGCAGCGGGGACACACAAACCCGCACAGTCCACAGGCGATCCATCCCCCAGGACCGAGCCAGCCGCCCCGCAGGAAGGATGAGTCACAGCTCACCGTCCACTTGCTCTCAGGAGCAGAGCACCGCTCCCCGAGAAGCCCCAGCCCCGCCGGGCTCTGCCATGAAACAGACGGCAGCGGGAGGCCGGCAAGAGCCGCTGCCCGGGGCCCGTCGCGAACAGCCGCTCCGTCAACGACAGCTGCCGCTGTTGCCCCCATACACCGCTCCCAGCCGGGGCTCCGGGGCGGACCCGGGGACACGCCCGACGGCGCGGCCGCCCCGACCCCACCTGCTCTGTGCGGGGACCGCTCCCGTAGCCCCCGCCGGACCGGGCCATACCGGACCGCACCGTACCTCCTTCCTGCGGCTGGGCGCGCCCGGGCGGGTGATGAGCGCCGTCTCCTCGCACACCACGGCCACATCCTCCACGAAGACGCAGTCGGGGAGGTCCTCATCGGCCGGCAGCTCCAGCACCTGCAGCCCCAGCTTGCCCCGCAGGACACCCACGTACAGCTGATGCTCCCGCTCCGCGCGGGCGAAGTCCACCTCGGGGCCCGCCACTCTGCGCAGCGCCTGCCGGCACAGCGACTCGGGCAGCGCCCGCACCACGGCGTGCGTGCAGCGCCCGAAGGCGGCGGGGCCGCCGCCCAGCCCGGCCATGCTGCACGGCGGAGCGAGGAGGGAAGGACGGCGAAAGGGGCGAGCGGCCGCGACCGCCGCCGGCCCTGGCAGCTGATAAAGCGCCGCCCGCGGCCCGGCCGCGCCCCATTGGCTCCCCACCAGGCACATTTCCATGGGGCCGCCGCCAAGCGCGCTCCCATTGGCTGGCGCCGGCGGCCGGGCCGCGCCATTGGCCGCCCCCCGCAGGGAGCCGCTTACCTGGGCGGCGGGCGGGAGCGCGGCGCCTCTCGGTCCGCCCTGGAGCCCGGCCCGGCCCGGCCGCGGCGGTGGAACCTCGACCTGAGGCGCTCGTCCTTGGGCGGGGCGTCGGGGCTGCCGTGCGTGCCCCGGGGCTCCGGTGCCACAACGCGGCTTGAGGAGCAGCGCGTTTGCGCGCAGTACTTTCGCATAGCTGTGTATAAACGCGTTATAACGCCGGCACAGTGCGAACACCTGCGTTGAATGAGCATTTCCAGGCTCATCCGAGCTCGGTCCGAGCAGGGGTGAGGCTGCTCATCCTTCCTTCTTGGGTATGCCTTAGGCTCGATGCCTTGGCTCTCTATGGCTTCCCGGTGGCAGAGCAAACAGCTCGTCTCTTTATCCGTGTGGCCAAAGGAAGAATATCCCATCATGAAAGCAGTTCCAAACACAGATCCAAATCAGACAAGCCCAATCACATCCCCGTCTCTTGTCGTGGCTTTTTACATGTCACAGCGTGTCCACCTCTTTCACACTGCCAAAGTTTCCACCTGTGCAGGGTAATGCGGGCAGCAGTGTTTTGCTCCAGGGACTGCAACAATGAACCTTTTCTGCCCTTTCCCTCAAAAGAAGCCCCTACCTCTCCCCATTTCATTTTCCCCAGGTTTTATCCTGACTTGAAGTTATCCCAAACAAGGGACAGCCCTTTCCAGCGCACACATCTGCCTTCCAGGCAGGAGGCAAGTGGGGCGCTAGGCACCAGACATGCACGGACAGCACCAGCCCCGGATTGCTGCTGTGGGCGCTCTCCCAGTTACCTGATGTCTCTCCTCACTGGAGCAGACAGGGAGAGAGGAGGAACATCCATTTTCCTTCCAGCTCTTCTTGCACCAGCAGGGCTCTTCCAAATGCTGCCCTGGTCACGGAGGGGATGCCAGCAGCGCACAGCTCCATGTGCCCCCTTCACTGCTCAGACAAAACCCCGGAAGCTGCCTTTGGCTATCACAAACTTCAGCACACGTTCAGCATGTGGGAGTATGTATGGTTTGGGAATAGCACAAAGGAAATACCAAGATGTGTTTCCAAAATGGCAGCTGACTAGATTTTCACCTGCGTTTTCCACAAGTTCTCCAAATACCTGGTAAAGGCTGCCTTTACTTAAGGTGCATGAGCACAGTTATTGGAATAATTGTCATTCACTCAATAATGTGCAGATATTATTCTTAAACAAATGGACAGGTAATTGAGTTGCTATCATGTAGGCCATTTCAAATCCTTGAGAAACCAGTATAAATGGTGTTAGACTGGTGTAACGTGTGGTCCTCCCACAGTTGTTAAAGCCTATTTCAACTAACTACACATTTGAGATATGGCCATTGACACACTTTGGTTTGCTTTTTGTTAGAATGACTTTTAGCCAGAAGGAAAAGTGCCACTATCTTTCTGTAGTTAAAAAATAGTTGCCAGGGTTCCTATCTGAAAAGGCATTGAAAATAATTGTTCTAGCAGCCAATGGATCGGAAAGTTCTAGTTAATACCGATTTTCCTGGCATCTATAAATACCTTAAAAGTGTATAAGCAGTGGCAGTTTTTAGATCTCACAGAGATTACAAGAGTATGTGTTCCGAGGTGATGCCACAGTCACCTTGTGCTCATATGACATGCTGGGACAGTGGGGTTTGCCCGGAGGCATTGCCACCAGCTTAGGGTGGCTTCAGGCGGCCATGGCTGCTCTCTGGGAGCTGGCCAGGTATTGCTTCTGACAGCTTCCCTATACGTTTCTGCATTGTGGGAGACAAGGCTGGAGGAAGGAGGATTCCTTTATGAGATGCCATGGTGTGAAATAATGGTATGCTATGAATACAGCGTGTTTTGGAAATACAAACCATCAGCTATTTAGACAAGGTTACAGAAGTAACGACTACAGTAACAGAAAAAAAGTGATCTGTATTTCCATAAATGTATAAAACAGTGCAGTTTAAATTCAAATTAAGATCTGTTTGCTGACTGTGATTGTTCTATTATTTATGTTAAACAGAAAGGCGTCATTAATAATCTAGGAACAAGATGCACCTAAAAGAAAACTGTATTTATAGTAAGAATAACAAAAATTACCAAAATATCAGTTTACTCACAAATTAACATTACATAATAGAATGTGCTCATAGAGTCTTGCAGGAGTGCTGTTTTAATTCATCATATGCAGTAATACAAAATGAGTCAGCTACAGTCATCCACATAGTATTTATTGTCTACCTTGATCTATATTGCTTGTCTACTGTGCATGTTAGAGAGGGACTCTTCATCAGGTACTGTAGTGACAGGACAAGGGGTAATGGGTTCAAACTTAAACAGGGGAGGCTCATGTTAGATGTAAGGAGGTTCTTTACTGCGAGGGTGGTGAGGCACTGGAACAGGTTGCCCAGAGAAGTGGTAAATGCTCCATCCCTGGAGTTCAATGCTGGGTTGAACAGAGCCTTGGGCAACATGGTCTAGAGAGAGGCATCCCTGCTCATGTCAGGGGGGATGGAACTAGATGGTCTTATGGTCCTTTCCAACCCAAACCATTCTGTTATTCTATGATTCTATATCCAGTATTTTCCTGTAATTTTGTCCTGCTGGAAAGGCAGTGTAAAAGGGCACAGCTGCTCCCCAGCAAAGAGAAATGTTGTGTCATGCTATGGAATTCATGCACAGCAACGAAGACAATGCTTGTAACAGAAAATGGACTGCAGACGACTTCAGCAGTATCACAGAAAGCTGTATATAGAAAGGAGAAAATGCTTCATACAGAAAAGGATGCAAATCCAGGTGTTTTGTGACTGACACTACACAGAGTCATCTGCTGGCAGTGACAGTGAGATGAAAATTGCTTTGCAAAATGTTCTTGGGGATGCATATGTGAATAGCGCATTCACTTTCAGGAGAAAAGGATAGATATTGAAACTGGAGATAGGGTTTAAAAGTTATGACAGAAGTCACAGATACACTGAGTGAAATTTCATCCATTTGACAGTCAGTAGCAGTGTATTGGTAAGATTCTCTTTATTTTTATTTTACAGCTATGACTTGAGAACAGTCTGCAGCTACGTAAAAAAACCACCACAAAGATGAAGGGAATAATTTCTGCAAGGAAGTAGGCAAGCAAGGGACCTCAATTGTAGCAAGCAAAAGTACAGAAAAATGTGTAAGAACAAAGAGCACAGTAAAAGACTGCCTGGGAAGAACATGCAGCCTCTATACCAGGTCTTCTTAAGAAGTCAGAGAAATATCTGGCTGCAAAGGTTGAACACAATTCCCATCACTTGCAGGTGCTGGACCACCACCGCTGGCTCTGAAGCTTTAATGGACATCTCACACTATTAATGAAATGCTACTTGAAACTTGAGACAGTGAAAAGCTAGGACAAGACAGCAACTGAGCCTTTCAGTCACCAGTACGTCCTGCTATGGCAATGGGAATCTGTACCAGAAAGATGGGGAGATACTGAATTTCACCTTTTAAAGGAATATGGGTTTTAGTGATGTCTTCAGCTCAATGAAAACACATGCAACTACTCCATAGCCAAATGCCATTATTAATAGAAGCAAACACTGCTCTGGAGGAAATGCTCCCATTATGATCAATGGGTCATCCTCTTAGTAAAGATACAGGATCAGGTCTTACAGCCATAAAAAAAGAAAAAAGTCACTTTAATAATGTTTTAGATACACAAAAAGCAGCTCAGCGTTTTTCACCCAGGTAGTTGACAGAAGTTTTCAATTTCTGCTCTCCTACTGTAATACGAAACTCCACAGTGATTCAGTGAATTAGTATTTATACTAAATAATTAAGTGTCTGGGTTCCTCATTGAGAGGAGTTAAAGACATTAGGCAGCAAGGCACTTTGCCCCACTGCATGACAAGCTCTGGAGTGTTTTGCATTGCTGAACAGATTTTGCTCACCATCTATCCTTTACGTAATCATCACTCATGGAAGAGGAGACCAGCCTCTTCTGGACAGAAGAAATCACAGGGGCACCTGCCAGCCTGTAGAGAAATCCTTTTGGAAAGCAGCATTTTCCCTTGCCTGAGTGGGACCCAAGCTATCTCATAGAGTCTTCCTAGGGTTAGATTAATCCCATATGTAGTTCAGGAGATCACAGTATTTGTTTTGTCTTCTACTGGATAATAGACAGGGTGTTTTCTCAGCTGGCATTTTGCATCCTCCAGAGAAGGAGGAATTTCCACGAGCTGACGGCTATGCAGTTGTTGCAGACCAAGCCGTCAAAGGATGATTCTTTAAAAGCCAGCTTTGGCAGCATTGTTGCTGTGGGACATGGCATCAAGGAGCCTGGACAACACGCAGAGGCGCAGGACATTCCTCACATTTATAGTCTTCCCACGTGCTTTGTTACAATATGTTGCACTAGAACAATCAAGATCAATGTTTGGATTCACTTGGCTAAGCAAACAGATCACTGGGGAGGGAGCTGCAGGGCTTTGACTATTTACCTTATGTGCTGCCTACCTCCTCACCTTCACTGTAATTTAAGTCCACTTGTGCCCTTCCTTCTCCACAGGGGAAAAGTCACCTGTTGAATTGTAAAAGGAGCATGGATTGGGTACCACAGGTCCAGATAACCATGACTGAAAATTGTCATTTTTTTTCCCAGGCAGATTTGTACTGCCTGGAAATTTATGCTGGACTACAATAGTTGCCATCTCTCTTACAGTAAAGAATAGAAAGACACCATTTATTTCCCTGATGGACATTGTTCCCAGAAATATGCCAGAAATGCTACGCCAGGCAGGAGAGAAAGAGGAGACAGGGCTAGGATGAGTGCTTTGTAAATTGTTCTTCTTGTGGCTGCCCTGGGAAAATTAGACAATAAGACTTTTCCTTCTATCAGTCAGCGTTTTTAATGAAATATGCTGTTTTATCAGCTTGGCAAGAAAGCATCAGCTCCAGCAGTAGAAGAGGGGATGACTCATGCCATTTGCACTTAAACAGCTGTTGTTCAGTGGGTCCCGTGGATCCAAAACCAGCTGCTGTGAGGTGCTGCAGATGCTCCCATAGGCAGCACAAAAAGGTTGCCGGAAGGAAGGGTGGGATAAAGTCTTCGGTAAACCATAGGTTGTTAAACTGAGCTGCATTGATGCAAAAGGAATAATGCATGTGCTGTTTTTTTTCTCCCCTTCAAGTCTTCCACCAAAACTATGCCTTTATTCCCTAGAAAAAACTTTAAAAGCGCTGATTAATGCAGGTTAATATTTTCTAAACAACCCAAGCCTTTTGCAGGGTGACGGGATTTGCTTTTTAATATTTATCCTAAGTCTCCATTCCCCTTTTCTATGGAGTCAGCTGATTGGCTGGCAGCGCCCACAGGTATGGCAGGCTGTCCTTGCCTTTCATTGCCTCAAAAGCCCTTGCAGGCTCAGCAGTGAGATGCAATGACATTTGGCCGTAGCATTTCTTGCTTTCTTCATTTGTGTTTCCCATTTCTTCCAGGACCCAGCTGCCTGAGAATGAGTTCCCAGCCTTTCTTATCACTTAGGCATCTGTTGCCTTGATTTGTACACGCTTTGTGCATTTTTGGTGTTAACTTTATATGAAACTTGTTGAAGTGGAATTAGCTTTTATAGCCACAAGAAGAGACTATGGAAAGACACATATCTCTGTATGTCTATGTACGCACACCAGTCAACAACTTTGTGGTTTCCCTTGTATGCAGTCAAAGGGCAAGCAGTTCTTTTGCCAGCTTCCTTGGCGGTAAGATTAGTGCTAGAGACAAACAGATTAATACACGACAAATGAAGCTACGAAAGTGAAAGATTTGTACTAGGCTTTTTTTACTGAGTGCATTAATATGGTGTCCTAAGTGTCAAAGCTATAAAACATGAAAAGATACACAGATTTACTTCAGTATTAATGTTTCCAAGGCTGGTGGCAATAACTTTTGCTGTAATTGTATTCCTCACAAAATAGATGTGAAACTATCTTTTCTTCTTCAAAAGAAAAGCTGTTTGCCCCTCCATAGGGAAACAATGAGTAGGTGCTTCAAAAGGAAGTGGGTAGTACGCAGGGAGTGACACCGGTTGGAAGGCTCGAGGAGGCAGTGGGTGATCAGTTTGTTCTATTTGAACTTATGCTGTTCCTTATCACTCAGCTGAGAGGTTTCTGGATGCCTGTAATGCACCAGCTGAAAACAAATGAAGACATTGAGCAGTTAAGGTGCAGTTTAGAAAGGGACAGAACTCCTACTCCCCACAATTTCCCTGACAATTAGTGCCACCCCATACAGTGGGGACCAGAGGCAACACAGAGGGCGCTGCCTTCACCAGATAAACCAGCAGGACATGAGGCACCCTTGATACCACCTAACTGTTGATGCTGAGAGAATGCTGAGCTGAAGCTTCTATGTGAATCAAGGTCTCTTTTCTGAACATCAATAAGAAGATCAGAGCCCATCTCTGTGTATTCCTTGTAGGATCATGTGCCCTTGTAGTGCAAAACCTTTTCCTGATGTCCACTTCGAACCTTTCAAGCTGCAGCTTCTGCCTGATTTATCCTCAGCACCTAATGAGAAGAATTTGTCTCCATTGTGTTTGTAACTGCTTTTCAAGTATCCATAGGTTGTTACTAACTCTTTCTTAGCCTTCTCTTTTCAAAACCAAACAAGCCTAGCTCCCTAAACCTCCTTCTATGCCATGTACTTCAGACCCCTAATCACCTTGGCTGTCCTTTGCAGCACAATGTCCAATTTCTCAATGTCTCTCTTGACCCAGGAGCCCCAGGCTGTACACAGTATTCCAGATATGGCCTCACCAGTACCCGTTAGAGGGAGAAAATAATTACTTACCATTTGCTGGCCATGATCATCGTAGTGCAGCCCAATATGTTATTTGTAGACTGTGAAACTTGTTGGCTGGTTCCCATTTCATACGTACATATGTAGAGTTCATACATTTGCAAATCTCCTCAGTTCTCCTTGTTGACCTGCATGGAATTGCTGGTTCAGTTGCACTGAAACCCAGAGCTCAGGTTTCACAGGGCCAGTCTAAATTCTTCTGGAGATCAGCATGACTCAAAGTGAAGATTACCAGCTCAGCATATTCCAAGCACAAAGAGCAAAAATGTAGATCAAACTGAATTACTGCTGTGAAAAACAACAGCAACCTTCTACACATAATGCAAACCCTCCTATCCTTTCCCTTGTTTAGCAGGAATTCTACCAAAAACCAGCTGCCCCCGTTTAGTTCTATGGAAATCACACAGCTGTATTCAGCTCCAGGAAAGCTGTGCCTAGTTACACTAGTAAAAGATCTCATCCACGTTTTCTTGTGTCATCTTGAAACTGATGGGTACAACTCTTCTTTCCCCTCTCTTTGCCCCCCCCCCCCCCAAACCCTGAGGATTTGTGATGAGCTGTAAATTACTATTTGCTACGGTCTGCAGGTGTTCTGCACCAATGCTCATACTTCTGTCTGATCTGTTGATATGTCAAAATCTCTATCGTTCTACATTTGATAGCAGCTTATTATTTTGTGAAAATCCAACTGCTTTGGTTTTAGGAAGACACAGAAACGCTGGCAGCCACATTACTGGAAAGGAATGAACGTTGTCTTGATGCACTACTAGGAGAAGTCCTTTCACACAGTGAATATGCTTGCAGATACCTTTTCTGACCACATAAATTCAGTTCTGTTTGAAATGTGTTTGTGAAATCAATTGAAGAGGGTGCCTTTCACAGTATAACTGCAAAGATAAAATCAGCTGCTGAAAGCAGATAGCTGTCCTTGATTTCTCTGAAAGCAGTAACAGAAAAGTATATTTCATGCATTTTGGCACTTTTATTTCTTACTGCTATAAATATATATAGATTAACTAGCACCTCAAAATGCTCATGTTCTTATTCCATTTAGGATCAGAGAAGAAATACCACAAGGCAATGAGCACAGTAAGTAGAGATGGAAGAAATTCTATTGTGCATGTAGATAAAATATAATTATTTAATGACTATAGCTTCAGAGGACAGATAGATCTAAAGTATAATTATCTGCTCACTGTAACAGACACATTAATGACAGGAATGGAACTATGTACTTCTTTATGCCTTTCACTTATAAGTAATATAAATCAACTTCTTTTTTTTTTAACAGCAGGATGAAAAGCATGATCTTATTTATTTTTCACAAGAGAAAGATGTCTTTTTAAAGATAATTAATGGTCTCAGGCACTTCCACCTGTGGGTACTTTTCTTTCAAGACCTGAAACTCAGAGGCTTGGGGAAGCACCTGGGAAACAGCAGTATCTGAAGCATCATAAGTAGGGCACACCACACCGTGAGTCATTTCTCACAATCTCTCCCAAAACAGTGAAGGTGACAAGGCAGTGTCATGTGGGAAGTGTTTTGTTACAAACAGTAGAACTGCTCTGTGTATAAAACAAGAGTATAATTCAGCACCGAAAAACGAAGGGCATATATCAGTACCTGTTGTATTTTAACAGCTGTCTGAAGTACCAGATGACTTTTGCTACATATATTGTCATCTCCGGATAAGAAAGGGAAATATACACATACAAAAGAAATGAAGCAGTGACATCATGATTTAAAAATACTTTAATAGCGCAACATGAAACTCAAGTTCTACCCAACCGACAGAAAATGCATCATTTTCCTTTCTTAAATTTGGCAAGTATGAATGTAAAACTTGCCTTTTTTTATCTCTACTATCTTATCCACACATAAGGCTTGCCTTGCAGTACAGGCTATTTTAGCAGGATTAGTTATTGAAGTCAACAGGAAATAAACCACTATTTCTAAGATATTTCTTTTTTTTTTTTGTTCCTGGTACATCAAGTTAAATCTTTCTTAAACAAAAAGACAAACAAACCAACAAAATCAAGATGCAGCTAGTCAATAACCGTATTAATCTGTGTTAGGCATTTCTTCCCCAGTAAATCAGAAAAGGCCACTTTTAAAATATAAAACCTATTAGACAAAATTATTTTTAGATTAATACTTTTTAGACATTAGTCAAGTACTGCTTTCTTTTTAGCTTATAGTCTATCACTTAGCTTTGCCCCACTTAATATATAACAACCGGAAGGCCAATTCCACACTGTCATTGCTGCCAGCACAGAGTCATTCTAGTGAAGTCACTCCATGTCAAAACATGAGCAAAACGAAAACCAACCCTGTGTGCATTTATGTTTCTTCCCATTTGGTGTATGAATAATTTTGTCAGAACTGGGTACATCAAAAATTTTTACTATTGACTATTGATTATTTTACTGCGTTGTGTCCAATGCCCCTGGGGCTCTATATGATGGAATTTCCTACATGCATCTGCTGGCTATTACCACTTGGCTAATTATCCATTCCTCAACAGAAGGGAAATCATTATTCCAACCTTTTTTTTTTCATTTCACAAAACCATACACACATATCTATGCTGCATGGGCACACCGATCCCCATTACATGCACAATGTTAGATTGATCAGTTGTACAAAAATCTGTTAGTGCCTAATGATGCTTCTGCATATTGCAAATTGCAGCAAGTCTGGTTTTTTATAGCTTTGCAAAGGTAATTCTACCTCCTCTTTCTCTCTTCTTAACCTTTTCCCTCAAAATGCCACTTACTTAATTTTTTCTTCTAGCTAAATTGCTACGCTTTGTGTCTACATATAAGTTTTATCCTTCTGCCTCTGTTTCAAAATCATGACCTGCACTAGCTATATGCCTCGGGGACAATGAAACTGCCAATAACAGGGCACAAATGTGGCATTTAGCCCACAAAATTTGGTAGCTGCCCCCAAAAGAGATCATGTTGACTATGGACACCTATGTCTTCAAAGTGAAATGTAAAATCCACTTCTTTGATCCAGTCCTCTGCTCAGTAACACCACATTTATAAACAAACATGCATCATATAAAATAAACATTGCCTTGCTGCCATTGAGTAGAGGAAGAAAAAGGCTCCTTCTGCGCCCATTTTATTTTTGGGAAGGAACTGGACACTACAACAGAGAGATGCTTTATATAAAGGTCTAGAAATGTGGAGATTTTCCAAGACTCTGAGCGCACTGTGCACTGCCAGTGTGGTAAGTGAGGCAGTTTCTACTCTTAACGCCTTGCAATTCTAGCCACATATTCAACTGAGCCCCCACCTGAAATCTGTCTATGAAAGCACTTTAGCTTGCACAAAGCAGTGGCAGGGAATGAAGATACACATCAGGCTGATGAGCACTAAGAAGTAAATTGTTTGCCCAGATGGAAATCAATAGCTCTCTTCACTCTCTTCATTCTCTGGCAAGACTGGGAGCTTTGGATGGCAATTAAAGCTTACCCAGCTGCCAAGTGTCCTAATTACATGCACAAGAAATCCCACATTTCTCCTTGTACCTGAAACATCCCTTGTGTCATATTCATTAAGCTCATTACAGTCAGGCCTCCTGCTGTTGCTGGAACTTAGGTATTTTTCTTAACACACCACCCCAAATACTTGCAGGCACCTGGCTCCACCAGTGAGTGATCCTCCCAAAGCCCCACGGATGCTCCACAATGGCCACCAGCCCCTGTGCCACACAGAGATTTTCACAAGACCCTTCTAGGTAGCATCTCCCCTCTCCCACTCTCACCTCCCACTGAATTTTGCTGCCCACCCTGCCCTGCACATGGCATTTTCCATTAATTATTGCCTCCTGCTACTTGTTCTTCAGCCACTTGTTTCTTTTACTCACAACAAACTTCCCCACATCCTCTCCAGCCGTTTGGAAATGAAACCCATCTTCTATGTATTTGTCAACAGAGTGTTCATCCATCCATCCTTTGTGAACTGAGGCAGGCCTGGGTTTTGAGAGGAAAAAACAGATTTTACTTCCCTTGTAAGGGACAATATAGCACAAATCTCTCATAAAGCTCCATAGTCTCTTTAATGTCACTGGCACATTTTTGGTGCTGCGTAAAGAAAGTAACTAATGGACAGCTGAGCTTGAGCAGTGCAAACAGTTTCCAGGAACAACTCCTAATTGTCCTTTATCAAAATATGTGTTTTTTTCAGAAGCCTTTAATAATTCAGGTCTGAATATAATGCAATTAGTGAAGCTGTGCGAAGCATAGTAAAGAAAAAAGCCACTAAAAGCTCAGGCCTCTTATTTTATCATCATGATTATCGTTTTATTATGAATTAAATTGGGAAAACCCATTAAGAACCTGTGGATCCAAGAGCAAGGCCTCCAAAAGACAAAGGTAAAATAGCATCCCACTTAGCCTGAAAGCTCAAGACCACAATGCCCGAATATTGTGCTGTATAAATCACCTTCTGCTTGCACAAAATGGTTAGATTATCTTAATTAAGCCACAAAATAAGCTGAGCAGTGTTCAGCTATATTCACCAAAGAACAAATAGGCTATGGGAGAAAAGAAAGGGTAAGACAGAATCCATCATTCCCCTTGAGTCATCCATAACCTTCCGATTTACACGTGAACTTCTAAGGAGGAAGAAGGTTAAAAAGAATATTATGAAAATTAAAGAGTATTAACTTGTGTTATGCTCTTTCTTTCTGTCTCTTTAATAGCACTTTGATACTCATTTATCCTCAGCCCCTGCTGCACTGCTCTGGAAGGGCAGAGAGGCCTTAAAGGCAGGTATAAATGAATTTACAGGGCCAGAGAAGCAGAAGGGAGCCTTAGAGATAATGAAAATGATAACCATTATCAAAGAAAGAGAAATTATTGAACAGCTGGTACTACTGCTGATGCAAGAAATAGTTAAACGTTTCTCTTCATCTTGATGCAGTATAGTTCACCAACAAATGGCATATACATTCCTCTTTTGATACAAATAATTCATATGCACATAAACTACTGCAAATAAAGCCTGATTTGAATCCTCCTTGAAGGTGAAAAAGACCATCTGTCCTTTATCAACCAGGCACAAAAGGGATGCCTTGCTGTTTTATAAAAGCTGCCAGTCAATTCTAGGTGTGGGATCATCTATCACAATAGGCAATGTGCCATCTCCCACACTGGTGAAGTGCTCTGCAATTTGCAGTGCTGTGAACATGGTTTGTAATTATATTTGATTGGGCCACGGCACATAAATTACACAGTTTTTACATTTAGCTGCTACCACAGATTCTTGCCTGGCATTAGCTCCTAGGGGCTTTCAGTAGGGATAAAGAGGGGGAAAAGAGATGTAAGCTGATTTTTTAAAGAGACTTTATTTAAAAAAAGAGGTTTAGGGGGAAAAACTAACAATATCTATGTGGGGGTTTATTATTATTATTACTACTACTACTACTGCTACTACTATTACTTTGTTGTCAGTTCATCTGGGCAACATCCCAACAGGACTAGCAAGAGAAATAAAAATATGCCATTGAATATTTTTTTCTGGCAGCATATCTCTAGGTATGTTAGAACAAGCCCAGTTTTCTTCTCCTGTTTGCAATGATTTGTAAGCACAGCTGTCAGGCAATATTCTGGTCTGGAAACCAGATCCATAGAAACAGTAGCTTACAACCTGCTATGCATATGTTGGGTGCGATACTTGGTCATACTTGCCGTCTACTGTGACAGATACTCACCAGGACGCAAAACAAGAAGGCCCCTCCTGCAGAGACCTCGAGGATGGAATTTGAAGAGACAGATCCTAATCATAGCACAGGAGTACATACTATGTGATCCCCCAGGGTTTACTGTCATTGAGGAGCCGGCGGCTGAAATGGCAACACAGCAAGACCATCCTCAAACACTGATCCCAGGGAAAAGCTGAATGATTGAAGATTTGCAACTATTTAATCCTTTTTGGCCTGGAAAGAATTTTAGAAGAATGAGAAGCTTGAATCAAAACTTGAGTAAGCCTAAGGCTATCCTGATATGTTTGTGAAATAAATTCCCTCCCGACACTTTCTTATTATTTCAGTTCTTGGATCATCATTCTTTGCATGCTGGGACCAACAATGCCTTTTATTGTAGCCTGCCCTATTT
This sequence comes from Myiopsitta monachus, assembly GCA_017639245.1. Lineage (NCBI taxonomy): Eukaryota > Metazoa > Chordata > Aves > Psittaciformes > Psittacidae > Myiopsitta > Myiopsitta monachus. The sequence continues at coordinate 13,133,222 of CM029923.1, read as the reverse complement.
TCCTACTGCACGCAAAGAGAAAGGTCCCTTGGTGAATGCCAGAGGCAAATACTGCTTTCTCAAAAACTTACATGGGAGAACTATGCTTTGGCTTTTGTTGGCATACTGTAATCTTCAGCCACACTGAGAGTAGGCTGAGTCATTCATAAATATGGCCTTTGGACTTGAAAGGTCAGCTGCGAAAAAAACCTGCTAACACAGAATCTTCCTGGCAAACCCAAACATATCACAAATAACCCACCATGGTAAACACTCCACCCATAACTGCGTAACTGCAGACTGCTACTCCACCGGCTACAAGCAGCAGTACCAAAACAGGAAAAGGTGGTGGAGATAAGGTGCTCTTGGAAAGGTTTAGGAAAATCTGTGATGTTTTTCACATACCATAGCTCAGTGAAAGAGTTTACAGAAATACCTGACAAATGACTGGAAGAATAGGTGGACCTCTGCAACAGGAGGCAAGCTTAGGAAAGAAGCAGCGACATGCAAAGGATCAGCCTAGTGAATGAGAAGCCTTGCAGTGAAACCACAAGAGCCAGCTGTGAATAAGAGAATAACATTTGAGACATAGAAAAGAAACACAAACTATTTTCCAAAGATAATGAAGAATTTGAAGTCCTTCTGGGGCTTAAGGGTATTTATATGTAAATGAGCTTCCTGCACCCAACCCAGAATCCAGAGCTGCTTAGAAATTGTTGCATTATTTTCTGTTGAGTAATCATAACTTTTGAGAATCCAGTGCAGTCTGACACAGAGCTATGAGCATGGTGTCTGGGTGTGCAGGGGACTGCCTCCCACTAAAGAACGTGGATGTCTGCTCTAAATGATGCAGCACCTTCACAGCTGGGTTTTGTGCGCATCTTAGTTGAGAGCAATTCCCTTGTACATGTACCTGAACCCCAGCATTCACTGTGAACTTGTTATTTTTATGAAAGTAAGTTGAAAATAGGTAGAAAGAGTGGTATGGGGTTGTGCTGAATGAGAGCCATAACAGATTTTAAACTTTACGGCTGGAGTTGGAGCTGATGAAAGGCTACAGGTTGACAGGCAGAAACCGAAGTCCACTCAGCTGATGCAAGCAGCAGTGGAGAGCAGCTGTCTCCAGCCCCTCGCACAGTGCTCTGGCCACAGCAGCCATTACCACCCCCGGGACACATCCCAAATGGCCTTGGCACCCGCCAGCCAGCGTCAGCAAGGATGCAGCTCAGTGCCAACTGTCACGGAGATGTGAGAGATGGCAGGAGTGAGAGTGGGTAGGCAATGCTGAGCTGTGCAGAGCACACATGTGCAACAAATGGACCCTCTTGTTCCTCCTAACTTCCTCCCTCCCCCTTTGCCCATGTCAGCAGCCTCCCCGCTTCTTCCTCCACTCAAGCACTCGAATTGGATAACTTTCAATTCCTCCATTTCCTTACCCCTTTTTCCTCCCAGAATACATCTAGGCTCCAGTATTTCTTTCTCTACAACTCCAAGAAATCCAGGCTGACCTGGTTATGCACGGTGTCCCTTCTGTCACTCTTGTACACAGCTACCCCACCTCACTGGCTTAAAATGTTGCTTTTGAGGTTGACCACCTCTGGGATCCCTCAAAACCGTAGCTCCTTAAGCGCCTTCATCAGATTTGGGTTTCTTGGAGCAAGTCCAAAGCTAATGGGAGCCATCATAGGTCTCTCTGGCCTAGGTATAAAAGTTTTTACCACCTGCAGATCTACTCCTTTCTCCTCCTTTGAAAATCCAGCCCTGGTCTCATCGGACTCTAATACCATCTCTACATACACATCCCTGGTGCTCCTTTCAGGCTCACCCAGACCAATGTTTTTATATTTTTCCTATGAACCACCTCTCCATAAGGAAATGTTTTGCTCATTCCGCTCAGTTTACCACATCTTGTCTTTTAAATCCCTCGTCAAACTCATTCTCGCCAGCCCGCTTACAATGCAAACAAAGTAATGCCCTGTTGTTTGCTTTAGCTTCTCAAGAAGTTATGTCACACTGCAATGGATCTTAACCCGTTTCCTGGGCACGTGAAGGCAGGGTTGCCAGAGGAGCTAGCTGGGGCAACAGGACAGGTTCCTGCACATATGGGAAGGCTGAGGAGGAGCTAAACACATTCCCCCATCTGCCCTGCTCAGGTGATGGCCACCACGGTCCCCATCCAGAGACAGTGCCCAGACCCCAGAGTTGCTGTCTGTGGTCTGGCCCCTGCTCCATCCCCTCTTCTGCCAGAAACACTCAGCTGTTGGCCTTGATTAAATTTGGATTATTAAGCAATCTGTCCAGGAAGCTTGTGCCATCTCCAATGAGAGAATTTCCCTTAAAGCAGATTTCTGGGCACTGCCAGTTTACCAAAGGGAAGGCCGCTTCTTTTTCCAAGTGGTATGAAAATGTGTGGATTTAGCAATATTTGTTTCTTGCATTTGATAAATATTTACTTGCACCGATTAGGAACGACACTATTCCTATGCCCGATTAACTCTGCAGAGCGTGATTAGCATGTGTGGCATTTTAGCTGACTGACACTTGAACCAATATAAAAAGCCAAAGCACGAAGCCTTCACGTGAGCACACGAGGATGGAAATTAAAACAAGAAATTATACACGTTTTAAAATATTTGGGCTACTGGATTTCTCTTGCAGGTATCTAAATACCAAAATGCCTCACACCATACTGCTACCCTGTTTCTACACCCAAAAAGGCACCAGAGCTATTGTCATGGTTCCTACATTTGAAAGCTTGTTAAAGTTTGCCCTTATAACCTCTGCAGATTATAAAAAGGCCTATCCCTCATGAAATATCTATTTCATTTGTATTTAAAGTCATTTTTGGAAACTAGACCTGGACTTATTGTATACAGAAGAGTGCAAAGGCTTATGGCTGACATTTTCCTAAGCTTCAAATTGTACTCCAGTGAGCTAAGATCTTACTTTAATTTGCTTATAAGGATTTCTTTGCTATGTGGCTGTAATGTGTTATTCTATATGGAGTTAATGTCTTGCAAAACAAGGTATCAAAGATGGCAATTGCAGAGCCTGTTTCCTCCTCTGCTACCAGAGCAGCAGAGACGAGCTGTGCTGGTGATGCCCGAGTGTGTTTATGAGACAAACTGTCTTCAAGAGAGAAAACGGAGGAGAAATATCAGCAGAAGGAAGATGAGCAAGGAAGTGTGGGAAAAGCGTTCAGCATTCACATAAGCCACACTCTGGCTGGAATACTGCAAGGCATGTATGGCCTCAGTAATGAGGAATAAGATGAGCATCCCCACCAGGCAATAAATGAGCTGAAAATGAATAACAACCACTGGATACATGCTATAAAGCTAAGTAGAGTGGTACTGATACTATTAGAGACCAAGACTAGGCAAGCTGATCCAGACTAGAAACTCTTCTGGAAGCATAGGTCTTTGTATTTTAGTACACCAAAGGAAAACTCTGATTTAGGCAGTCACCTAAGAGCATATGCTGGCATCTTCAAGCAATATTTCAAACTTGCAAAGCAAGGGTGATAGCCCAAGGACATGTCATTCCTCACAGAGGAAAACTGGGTTTAGGGAGAGCAGATCACTTTTCTGTCTTGAGCCTACACAGCCTGGTGCTGAACCAAGGTGAACTTTCCTAGGAAGAACTGAGCAGGAAGGTGAGGTTAAAATAACCACTAGAAGCAAAACTGCAGGGACAGGGTGGGTAACTTTCAGATGCCAGCAGGAGAAGCAGATTAGGGCTGGGTAACTTCTCAGGCATTAATATCTCTGCAAGAATCTGACCTGAAACCCAGGGTTCAGCACTTCTCTAATGCATTTTCTGTGCGCTTGGGTCCGGGCAAGAAAGAAGTCAAATCCACTTCTGCAACAGAGCAAGGGTCTTCAGCTGGTACAGCTTTCCCACCTCTCCTGCCCAGTGCCCAGGCAGTCACCTCACAGCTCAGCACACGCAGGTACAGGATGGAACTTGTTTTGAAAAGTTAGATGTCAAAAGGACACCTTTTTCTTTTTCCTCCCCAAATGGAAAACTCCATGTGCTAGAATCAAATAATTGAAGCTACTGAAACAACAGAGTAACAGTTAATCCTGCCCAAAGCGTAGATATAAATTCTCCCTGGAAAGGCTACTGCATGTGGGATTATATACAGTGGTTAACCAAATATTCAAGGGACATTAGTAATTACCATAACATCCCACCACTTACTCTGTCAAATGCACAATTTATGCAACAAGCCCACAGCTTCAGAAGGATTTTGTTTACTTTAAAAATAGTTGGAAATACATTTCCAACCCACAGGGTTTTTTTCCCCAATACCTTCCTGTATCCACCTCAAAAAATGCCTGAAAGGCTTCTAGGTGTTTTGTGCAAACACCTTTCACAGTGATTTTTCCCTTGAGCTGTTCATTTCCAACACACGGTGTGCCAGAGCACACAGCTCCCTCATTTCCCTGCTCTCCTGGCAGAGGTGCTGGCCACCAGCATGAGATGGCTGCTCCCAGCGCCCATTCCCAGCTTCAGAGCCCTCCTGACAGCCCATCATCTTTCACACTTAGGGTGGAAGAGCATCACAAAGAAGGCTGCTGCACAGAGATCAACCTTTATGCTACAGTTCCCAAACACCTAAGTTTTATTAAAAGCAAATTTCTGGAAGCAGAAATACACGTCTGGGAGTTATAGATGGCTGTCAGAGGCAAACAGCTCCCATCTCTCTGTTACACCAGCACCATCACTCCGAGCACCAGAGGTGTGCTGGGGTATGGGAGAGAGTTCAGTCTTCTCTTAGCTGCCTGACAGTTTCCACTGGGAGCCTGTAGCTGTCAGTGGGAAACCTCCCAGCCCTTATCATTCCAGGCTGCGCTGAGTCAGGAAACTAAAATTAAGAGCAGCTTGGCTCCAGTCCCTGTGCTCCTTGATCTCCTGGCCCTAATGCTGCGCCGAGCCACAGCTTCTGCAGCGCTTTGCCAGCCAGGCCAGTGGCCTGCCTAGACTTGTTGGTAAACTCTAGCCCTATCATAGAATGGTTTGGATTGGAAGAGACCTTAAAGGTCATCTCAGTAGTGTGTCAAACCATTAATTGAAAGGTTTGGTCTTTAAATCAGGTCTGTATTTTGGTAACTTTCTTCTTTCTTACCTAGACTCTGGGAGCACCAGATGCTTTTATGGACAAGGGATCAGGATGAACCCTTAGTAATGCCATGCTTTTATAGCAGCACTTCAGTTTCTGATGGGATTTATTTAAGACCGTGGAACATTTATATATTTAAATGGAATTGAGCAATAGGGTAAAAATAGACTTTATAAGTTAAGCTCTTGTTATTAACTGACTCAGTGCCGGCAACCAAGAAAGAAGCAGTACTTGGTAATAAAAATTTCCCTCATCAGTCTAGCTTAATAAACACATTGAGCTGAACTTGACTGGTCTGAGCTCATGCTCGCCGCCTTCACCTGGACCTTGAATGCAGTTCACAATCCCTGACTTTCCCCAGTGCAGGCACAGAGCTAGCTTCTCCTTGCAGCATGGATCCCTGGCAGGAATGGACCTTGGCAGCACAGAAGGCAGCTACTGTGCCTATCCCCTGTCTGCTCCTTGGGCATGGTGGCACCTGCAGAGCTCTCCTGGCCACCCCAATTCCACCTTTCTTCCCACTTAGTTCCCCTCTGCCCTAGCTGGCTTTGCAGATGAGCCATTACTAAGCCTTACAGGGTTATTCTAAAAACCCAGTCTTGCAGAGATGTGGGAACTGAAAGCCCCACTTTGTTCATATTTGTCTTCCCTTGTCTGTGTGCATGCCGAAGGGCTATCATCTTCCTTCCCAGCCAAAATAGAAATTCAGTAATGCATACTTGGGGAGTTCTGTCACTGCAGCAATCATTTAGTAGTGACAAATAAGCCAGGGAATAAAACAAACAGATGGAAAATGGTCATCCCCATCCATGGACACCTGCTCTGGGATGCAGCCTGTAATGATCTATATACACTTCAGAGACAAAATTACTTTACCACATGTTGGAGAGTATCTGTTCAGATCTGGGAATGAGTTACAGGAAAGACATAATGGGTACCAAAAATGGCATCAAATCAACAATCTAAAAAGTACCTAGTTGTAGTTTTGAAAATAACAGATTATCTCATTCACAAAAAAGCTCTTGAGTTGAGAAACAAAACAAGGGTAAAAATATCCCTTAAAGAAAACTAATACGAGCCCCAGAACTCTTCACCCCCAGGGATGAGTCAGTGACACCACAAGCTTCCAGGGCTTATTCAAATGTGGGTTATGGAACCTGATTTTGTTCAAAAGAGGCATTCCTCTGAGTAGGAGTAAGGTGGAGTCTTCCATGCATTTAATTTCCAGGCTCAGGCCTTAAGACATTTAAACAGAAGCTTAGAATTTAAAAGATTTTTAAGGCTTCTGAAGCCCCTATTGAATTTTGAAAACCTACATGCTCAATACTTCCGAAAGGCAAGGCCAACCTGATTGGATGCCTAAACAAGATTTACGAGCAGAATAATATTGGCAAGCATCCCAGTGTTAGTATGGTTTACAGTAACAAAAGAACCGCCTTTGCAAGAAGACCTTGTATCTGTTCCCTCATCAAAATCAGCCTTATTATTTCTTTTTTTATCCCAAGAAGTAGCAAAATGAGGTGAAGACAACACGCCTCTGTTCAGCAGCACCTTCCCAGCAAAAGCTTCCAGTCTCCACATCATTCTGCCAGGGTGCATTTTAATTCCTGCGTCTCAAAATGCAGATAGCCAGAGCACTCTCAGGTAGGAATGATGCAGCCTCATGCTATGATGTCACTATCGGGTAAAGTTTCAGCTGTTTCCGTACATAAGTAGTTTTATGACTGGGATTGATGATCTTTATTTGTAGGAAGGCCAGATTTAGGTTTCCATAAACTGAATAGAAAGGATTCTTTCCCTACTCTACCCCTCTCCTCTTGAGTTTAAGGGGAAGCAGAACAGGTGCTAAATATACATTCATTCATAACTTTGTCTTTCTGAGTGAATGCAAGTATGATAAAACAGCTCACTAGCTTTCCCCCTCAGAATAGAAAAAGCCTAAGTAGATGACATAATGTGACAATTAACTTCCTACTTTTGAACAAATAGAACAGATATTATTGCAGCTTTGGACTTTGAATGGAATCCTTGATTTCCAACAATGTGTTTGGAACAATTTAATAATGGGAAGGAAACAAAAGCAGATGTAAACATGGAAAGTAAATTGAAAGCAAGTGGGCTGAATTTTGGTGGCAATTATGTAAAACAAGTGCCAGCACACAGAATACATATGAAAGCCTTACTGCATGCTTTAACATCAATTATAAACCATCATTCCAAAAATAGCTTTCCTGACAAAAAAAAACCCAACATATCCACAGGAGGAACAGAAGACTGTTATGTAAAGGGAATCAGGGTCAAAAAAGAAGGTCCAAGAACAGTGATCTATTCACAAACCCTGAATTACTTCACCTCTTTCATGGAAAAATACAGGGCAAGTATAAGGCTTTTTTGCTTCATGTGGTTACAACTATAAATACATCTTCTGCTGACCTGCAGGTATTTACTGATGCCAGGCAGATGAAAGCTGAATTCTTGCCAGCCTTTTGCTCCTTTTTTGATAACTGGTACATGTCCATGGCCCTTAGCCACAGCATGGTTCAAAAATTACTCTGAGACTCTTACCAATGATGGTGGCTATTTTTATAATCCACTTGTCTAGATCTGTGGGATTTTCCCCATTAGATAATTGCTATTTTAAGACTAACTGGTCAGCTAACACAAAGATGTTGAGATGAGATCCAAATTTTGCACTGTTTGCATCACCACCTTGAGTCAGTAATTGGTAATGCTGTAAAACGACTCATTTTAGCCTCCTGAGTCAAAATTGGCCAAACCACCACCATGAGTAGACCTGGCCCAAATGGAAAAACCATTCAGTGTGTTCCAGATGCTGCCCACTGCTATTTGGCAGGGAAAACTAGTTAACCCCGTATCAAGGTGCAGACAACATTGCTTCTAACCCACTGTATCAACCACAGGGTCATCGGGAGCTTGGCAGCATACCACTTGACTTACCTTTGCTTGCAAAGCGTGTCTCAACAGACAGACATCCCTGCTGCTGCTGGCCATGACTTGAGCTTTGAGCAATGCAGATTGTGAAAGAGTTCGGCTGGATGTGGAATAGATTGTTATTTTTCCTCCTGCACAGAAAGGAATGGATTCAGCATGTGCCAGATTTGCCACTTTAGGGATTTTGGACAACTTGCAGCCCATTGTTTATCAAATGGCACTCTGAACCTTCTGCATCATATTTTCTTTGACTTAAATACATCTCTTAAACCAACACAATGTGTATAATGGCAAATAAGCAAATACATTTTAAGAAGTGGGATTTTTTCCCACACATATTACATGCTAATTTGCCTAATGAAAGCAAACACTTGCATGTAATGCTGATGCTTTATACTCCAGATGGACTCAGAGCCGCCTTTCAGTGTGACAGCCGATTACAAACATGTCGTAATCACCTCACCTTCTTACCTTGTTTTTTTGAGAGAGATGTTATATTTCTTGCCCATTTGCCTTCTGACCTTTTTTGTTTCCTCCAACTGGAACAAAACTGTTCCTAAAAATTCCTGTGTCACCCTCCCCACTGGGGGATTTTGGGGCAAGCAGATGTGGCTGAGGCAGATGAGCAGTGTCCCTGCCCACCCCTGGGTGATGCTCTACCACAGATGTTCTCTGCCATCACTGAGCCGGGGACCTGCCAGCAGCTCACTGGACACAAGAAGGTTTTGGCCGGACTCCAGGATGGCAACTCCTACGATTTGTTAATAGCTTGAACACTTTAGAGAATTCTTAGCGCTGCTCCAAATCAATCCTCCCCGCTGCACTGCTCTGGCGGCTACCTGAACCCATCTCATCAGTCCTCTCTGGCAAAGCTGGTTTAGTTTTTGCCCTTGAACAAGAGAAGCAAACAAGAAATTCCATGTGCGATTTGCAGGGGTGGCAGGAGAGCCCTGCAAGAGCCCGACAAGGGCAGGCAGCTACACAACACCCTACCAGCGCCACCACACCTCTGCCTTCCGTGCACCCCTCTTGTCCCCCTGCACTCAAAGTCATCTGCAAAAAGAAACAAATCAACCCCTAAAATCCCTCCCTATGAACTTATCAGCCTATCCCGAGGGGTTTCGGATAGCTGCAGCCTTCCCTGGCTAACAGCTTTGCTGTAAAGGATTAATGCACCAAAGGGTTCAAATATTAATGAGCATCACAGAACGAGGCCAGGAGACACGCAGAGGGTGCCAGGGCTGTTACACTCATTTAGCATTTTTAAATGGCACCATCTCCTCCTAAAGACAACATTCACATTTAAAAACCCCAGACAACAACAAACCACCCCAAAACAAAACCAATATTCTTTGGAACTTACAATTTTCTGCAGAGATACCTTTTCTTCAGGCAGCCAGGTGATCTGTGCTTACAGAAGGTCTGCAGCGCTTCTGCATTGTTGGTTATTTTAAGCACACTACAGATGTAAATAAGACCTCCGATGACTAAAATGACGCGGGATCAATGTGTAAAGCTCTTTCAGGTTGTTTATGAGAACATCTGAGAAAGCCTGGTTCACTTTTTCCTCTGCACAGACAAGTTTCCTCTGCCTCTGTGTACAGCAACAGAGGAGAGGAAAACACTGGGAAAATGTTGGAAAATATGATAGCAAAACTGAAAACACTGACAGGTGGGCTCAGAGGAGGCAGACTGCTCCATCTTCTGTTTTCAATGGACTAGATTTGATACCAAAGCGCTGCCTTCCCTTCCCATTTAAGGAGCCTATTTATAAAGCCAGGAGAAAAGGATGAGGGGCAGAAGCAAAGAATGTGGTTGGCGTTTCACTCAAGTTCCTCCAAGCTCTGTGGGTTCACCCCAGTCACCTCCGCCTGCCTGCCTCCCAAACCCTCCCATCCCCAGGAAGCACAGGGACCCCTCCTGCAAGCAGGGAAAAGCTGGCTCAGCCCTGGGACGCACATGGGTTCATCCCCAGGAGCAGCTCAAATGCTCTTTCCAGATGTGACCTTTCCGGGCTGCAGCTGGCCACCGAGCTGCCCATTTCAGCTGGACACAGCACTCAAACCACAGCGTGGAGGCCAGCCAGAGAGGATGGCATGGGCAGCACCAGGAAGGGTGTCAGTAGCACCTCCCCAGCACTAACCCCACTTTGGGGAAGACACTGTGTTTATGGGGACCAAGCCAGGGCTGTACCCACAACCCTGCTGAGCTCACCACACTGCCGGCAGCTGTGCAGGACCACAGGCAAAAGGAGTATCCCAATTTTTTGGTAGGAACATTTGAGAGCAATTTGAGAGAAATGTATCCCATTTGGAAAACTCTGTGTCACAGGGATGTTGTGTTCCGGGGAAGGAAGATGGAAGGTGGAGGTGCAGTGTCACCCAGGCAGGAGGAAAAGGCTTGGCAGTGCTTTCAGCTCCACAAGATCTGAGCTGCTGCATGTAACCGAATGGCGCCTGCCACGGATTCAGGTAATTTTTCCCTAGTGATCCTCTCAAAAGGCTATTTTTCCTTTAAAACAGGGGTTGTGCTGCTCAGCCTCTCCCAAGCACTGTGCTATCATCTCCCATCGCTCGCCTCAGAGCAGCGTGATGGATTGGCAGCAAACCCCACAACAGGAGCCCAGCCCCAAGGCAGCACTGACCCCAGGCAGCAACCCTGGTCCTTTCCCCTGGCCATCCCTGCTGCCTCTGCTCCTATTGTGAACTCAGACCCTCCCTCCAAAACACAAACATCCCCACCATTTCCTCTGCATCACAAATAGGCTGCAAATCTGCCAGTAAGGGAAGAGGAAAGGACATCCCTTTGGATCTCCTGCCCCATCCCCTCTTCTCTGGCAGCCAAAAGCAGAGCAGAGTCCATCTCTTGCCTGCAGTGGCAAAGGTGCAGAAAGAGCTGACCCAGGGATGCTGGGAGGCACCGGGAATGGATCCGGCCACATCTCCATGCCCAGGCTGCACAGCCAACCTAACCAGCTGGAGTGTGGAGGAACAAGAGCTGTTCAGTGGTTTTAAGAGGGGAAATGATTTTCCTGCCAGACCATCCCAGGCTTCCAGCACTCACCGCACCATCTGACCATGGGCTACGTTTAAAACACGCTCTCTGGCTCTTTCTCACCAGGGAGAGGATATGAGTAACAAGCTGGTACAGCCTTCTCGTAATGCCACATTTTTCTGGTTAGCAAAATCTCTGGCAACACCATGAAGATAAAGACAGATTTCAGTGCTCGAGCACACCAGGTGCAGGTTGGATGATGATGGACAGCTGAACATCTCCTCCTCTAGCAGCGCCCTGGCCTGTGAAGCACCTCCGCACTGGGGAGGTGGAAAGGCAGGGTGACTCAGGGAAGACATCCGCCCAGTTTCCAGTAGCCCTTAGACCAAACCAAACGCTTGGAAGCACTGGTGGAGCCATAAGCAAGTTGTGGGCAGCGGAATTAATGAGACCTCATTTCCTATGAATTTGTATCTTGCGGCTGGACTTTCCAGTGCCATATGAGCACCAAGGAGGCACTTTCTGCGGTCGGGGTGTTCATGGCCTCTCCCTCTTCCTCCCCACCATGAATTCTTCCTCTGGCTTCTAACTGGAGCTGAGCTCAGGCCACCAGCTCTCCTAGGGCATCCGCGGGCTATCCTTCCTCTCCTCAGCTACTCGCCTTCCCGGGCTCTGCCTCCACTTTAATGTCTTGGAAACAAATACCTTCTATTCATGTTTGGCTGGAATTGATCCAATGGACTCAGAAACACAGGGCAAACTTGCAGGCAGAAGTGACTAAAGAAAATGCATTTACTAAGAAAGCCAGCATAACAACACTACAAAAACATTGTACTGTAAAGCAGGAGCCGCCCACAGTCCTGAGTCCAGCAGCCACAAATGAAAACTTCCTTAGGGCCAGGAGGCACTGGGAATGGGCATGGACCACACCTTCGAGTGCTGAGGACAGTGAGGAGGAAGGGAGCTGTGATAGGGGCTCCCAGTTGCCCATCAGCACCATTACCTTCCCGGGCTCCGCAGCATCCCTGGCAAACCCAGCAGTGCATCCCCTTCTCTCCCTCCTCCTGATGTGGGTGAGGCTCAGTGACTGCTGCTCAGCCCTGCCGCAGGTCACTCACTGCGGCAACAGAGGGGTGAGTGGGAAAAAGGCAGTGAACTCCTCCGCTTGATACGCACAGCTGAGCAGGCACACACTGCATTTCCCACATCAAAAGTGGATCTATTCTGCATATATGTTTACCCTCAGTGACACTAATTATGTAGCAGTGGCAAGGAAAAACCTTTGTGACAAACAACACTTCACATGTGCCTTTTACAAGAGCAGGAAGAGTAGATGTTTCTCCAAGAAGATATACAGTGGGACAAATGGAACAAATCAAGGCAAAAATGAGAGGCTGCCTATCTGGATTTACAGTGTTGAAGGCATCATATGCCCTAAAACTATATAATTTTTAGGAAAGACCAAAAACAAAGGCAAGCAAGGCTCTAGTGAGCACAGGGCTCGCTATCGCAGGCAGTGACAGAACTGCAGCAGCCACGATGCAGCTTGGAGCACACCATCACCATGCCCCTTCTAGGAAATCAATTGTCCTTCCTGCGATTAGTGGCTGCAATAGAGCTGAAGGGCAAGAAAGACACAGTATTCCCATGTGCAGACAAGGCATGAGATGCCAGTGAAGACTACCAGCCTGCTGGGCTGAGGGAAGGGGGCTTGGACACTCCAGAACAAGGAAAACTCATTGGACACCCCAGGAGCAGCCCCCGGCATCTCTGGGGTGGTTATCCAGAAGGCAGAGCCAGGTCGCTCACAGCAGTGTGCACAGGAGGGATGCTGGGCACAAACGGGAGTGAGAAGGTTTCAGACTGGGATCTGAATTACCCAATGATCTTGTGTTTTCCCAAGGCCTTGGCTTCCCATGTGTAAAATGCGAAGGCACATAGAGACAGCATTTCCCGATGACAGCAGTTTCATAAGAACATATGCACTAAGACTGTACGGCACCAGAGACCACAGAGGTTTAAAAATAAATACCTTTTTAAGACAATGAAGAATAAATACCCATCACATGAGCAAGTGCAAAATTAGCTGGGAGCATGTTGTCTGCAGGACAGGAATTCACTTTCCTGTTAAGCTGGTTTGCAGCAGAGCTGACTGGCCACAGTGTGTGATCCAACAGCACATCCCTTGCTGGAGGAGGTGAGCAGGACAGCAGGACACAGCCTCAGTCTGTACTTACAGCTTAGTCCATGCATCCCACACCTTCTCTCTTTGCATGATAATCTGCTTCTCAAAATATTTTTCTTCCTAAAGCTAACATGAAAATGAGAGCTGAAGAAACTTAACCTCAAACTGCTGTTTAAATAGCACCGAGTTACTAAAAAGCAAAGGGGGAAAAAAAGACAAGCTGAAGGTGCTACCATCTGTGCTAGAAGAGACTGACAGGCAGCGAGAGTCTTCCAGATATGCTGAAGGAATGATGGCTCCCACTCACATCAACAGCAAAATGTCACTCAGCATCTGGATCAGGACCCCTCCGCACTGGAAATCAGCTTTCGGATGGGGGCCAACAACTCTCTTGTATTTACTTGTCTGTGCCTTAGTGACACTGCTGCTAACACATAATTTATTTTGCCCATTTAGGAGACATCCAGTTATCTCAATCATTTAACAATGTGTAAAATTACAAACACATTCAACTACAATGCGTTCCTCTTGCGTAAACCTCTCCTCTTGGCCACATACATAATGAAAACCCTGTTGAGCCAGTAATAAAATCCAGAAAGCTTTCAAGTCTCAGAACTGAATGTTCAAATTTTGTAGCTCACTTCCTTTTCTAACCAGACAGCAGGGCTGCCAAAAGAATTTCTGGGCGTTCAGCCGCTTTTGATATACACATATATACACACATACACACACACACAAATATATATACGTATATATATATAGCACTCTGCTGGGGCTGGCAGAGAGCAGGCACTGATTGCTTTTATGTTTTTAACACTGTTATGAACAAATGCATTTGAGAAAAAAAAATACTACTTGTTTTCATCTGACAGAACAGACAGCTCAGACCTGGACAGGGAAAACGATCAACTCCAGCTCTGTCAATAAATAAATATTTGCATTTCACTCCAGCAGAGGAAAAATGCAGCACTGATTTTAGGAACCAACCTCAAAAATCCGTGTGTGGAAATACCACCGCTCTCCGTGCGAACAGGCCAGTTGCACAATGCAAACGCCTGATCTGCATGAATAACGGAGCTATATGCATGTACATATATGCACACGATCCAGCACACCATGGTTTTGGAGGCTAAGCCTCACTCCTGTGAAGAGCAGAGCATCCTCATCCTGCACTGAAGCCAAGCAGTAGCGAGTGAACCAGACCAATCACAACTGGGAAGACTTCAATAGCTAAATCAGAGAGCCTTAAGATTACATTACATAGAACACTTGTGATTCCTGCCTGAAAGACCAACTAGCTTCTAAATCCTTTGCACTATTTATAACAACAAGCACCACCACAGTTACATTTCTTTCTCTTCAGAAGCACTGTCTGCTTTTGTATTTATACTGTAAGCAGCATATTAAAAAGGGGACCAAATAGATTTCACATATGTCAGTGCAATACAAGAGCGGGCAGCAGCCACGTGAAGGGAAGGACAAACATTCAGCGAGTTTCTTATGGCATGGAAATACAAAGTGAAGTTCAAGTCTGAGAGTTTTCCCACACTTTGGCTAAGTACATTACCAACAGCCGCTGCTCGCTGCCACCAGACTGGAGCAGGACGGTATGGGGCATGATACAGCATCCCCCAACACACAGGCACTTACACTGGTGTGGGAATGAAGGACAACTGAAGGTAAGATAAACCAGCAAATAAACACTGTCTGCGGAACTGCACCCTGTGGCTCTTCACTTGACAGGCAGAGCAAGGTCATCCCAACCTACCCTGCACTCTAAACCGGGAGATCTTTGCATTGCCTTCATGATGAAATCTTTCCACTGTCAGTGGACAATGAGTCAGAATAGGGGAGGGATGCTGTTTACTGAAAGGCTCTTGGAACTAGAGGGAGGAAAAGGCAAATACAGAAGAGAGGCTAAAGATGGGTTCCAAAAACAAGATAAGGAAAGTAAAACATTGACAAAATATGGGAGTGAGGATGGAGGTGGAGGCATAAATACTGAAGTGAAGGCAGAACAGGGGGCACGTACTAGAAGAACCTGGCAGAAAGCTGGATGCAGGTAAGAAATAGCAGAAAGAACAGCAGAGGTGAGAATGGGAAGGACGAAAGGCAGCCAGGTTCCCAAGTTGTGCACATGCCCTTTTTTAAAGTGAATGCAATGCCAAGATCACCTTGGTATCATGAGGACACCAATGACCCTATCGGGACAGCCAGCTTGCAGTGGCAAAGAGGATAAAGTAAAGGTGTCTGAGTAGGAAGAATCAATGCTTCAGGTATCCAAATGCCTCCTAGTCCTTAGCACCCCCTCCTGACATCCCCATGAGTCAGGAGATAAATGTTATCTCCTCTCTATAGAGGGGCACTGAAGCATCAGGAGATTTGTCCAAGAGCACACTGGCAAGCTGTGGAAACCCAGAGCTTGAACCCAGCTCTCCCCAGGACAGAACTGCAGCTGCTAATGAGAACCAAGGAAATCCAAAAACTGCAAATGACCCATCTCAAAGGTTTAGTCAGTGAAACTCCTGCTGCAGGCATGAATGGAGGAAATGCAGACTCCAGCAGGCAAATTCTTTGCCACCCCATCTCCTGAGTCCCAGAGATCCTGTTGATCTGGGCTAATAAATTTCCCCAAGCCCTAGACGTTCTCTTGGCCCTCATCCCAAGCTCACATAAGAAGCTATTTCATAGGCAAGGTTCTTATTTACAGTTACTCAACTCCCATAATATTTTATCTGAGGTGGCATTTTTAACACTCCCCTCCCCAGTACTGGATGAACTGTCTCTTTCTTTGCTTTATAGGTTTGTAACTAATCTAGTCAAAATCCCATAAATATTGGGATGTTTCTGTGCTCCCCATTCAGGCGGGAGGCTGGCTGAGGAAAAAGTCCATTAGCATTAAAATGATGGTGACATCCAGGCTGAAGCTGACAATTCATTCATTTTCTAAGTCTACTGTCATCATGCCAAGCTGCCCTTCAGGAGCTGACTGTGCATCAACTGTGTAGCCTCCTAAACACTGATACTCAGGGAAAGGGTATCCTGCCATAAAATCCAGAGGGAGTCACAAGTCCTTGCCAGGTCACACAGTGGGTTAATGCACTGGTTTGCTACCCCTGGGAGAGCCGGGCTGGAGCCTTTGTTTTACTGCAGACCTGTGTGCCACTCTAAGAGCAAGGAGGAGGTCATAAATGCAAGGGGAATGGGGCGCCAGGGAGCAGGGAGCCTCAGGCCAGTGCTGCTGCTGGAATCAATGAATCTCAGTCTGGGTCTAAGGTGGCTGGGGTTGCTTGAATCAGTGCTCACAACTATCGCACAGTAAAGAGGTGCGAGCAGGCCATGTTGAAACGTGGCCTGTAGCTCAGCTTGCAAAGAAAGAGGTGCATTGTGCTGCCACTTCTCCTGGCTGTGCAACGGCTCCTAGTGCTGTTGTAGTTATACCAGCACTCAGCACAGGAGCCTTCTTCTCTCGGGACCCTTTTGTGATGCTCCTGGCTGCAATGGGGTGGTCTATGCACAGTACTTGTCAGAAAAACGCCTTGTAGACAAGGAAGCTGCAGCCAGGGCTTGAAGACAGGGAGGTGCTGAGCTGCTTTAACCAGGATGATGCTGTCCTGCACTAAGCAGGTACCCATGGGATGGCCTCATCCCCTTGTGCCACCAGGGTGGCAGGTCACCTGCAGTCAGGGAAAGATGTCCTCTGCAGGTGAAGCTGGTGGGAAAGCAAAACAACCTCACCAGGGCTCCTAGCTTTACTCACACCCTAAAATGACTACTGAATTCTATAT
Organism: Myiopsitta monachus; assembly: GCA_017639245.1. Classification (NCBI taxonomy): domain Eukaryota; kingdom Metazoa; phylum Chordata; class Aves; order Psittaciformes; family Psittacidae; genus Myiopsitta; species Myiopsitta monachus. Next base: position 13,116,199 of record CM029923.1, on the reverse strand, counting down.
GTATGTGTCTATATTCAATCACAGAGCGCTTAGCCAGCCCTAACACGGACTTCTACTTTCTAACTCTACTTTTCTTCAACACAAAACTTTCCTGAAAAGTTAGACAGCCCAAGGATCCCTTTTAAAAAGTGAACATTTTTTCTACAGGAGTTAAAATGCTGTCAACTGCAAATCAGAGGATCAAAACAAACTCAATTCTCAGCTGAGGATAACTTCTGAGGAAATCAGAGAGGCAGATGCAGCCACCCTATTCCTTCGGAGCTCTCCAGAAACTCAAATATCAGTTGTTTCAGTTAATTAATATATGCTAATTACTTACTGCCATTAATTTTGACCAGATAAATCAGCATTAACGTCAGTATAATTTGGATCAGAAGCTAGCGCTTATGAAAGATCTCAGCCCAGATCAAAGGTAACGTGTCAAAAAATCTCCCCAAATGTGGAAGTGGATTTCCCACCATCCCCATCAGCATCTTGCAGGGGTGGGAGGTGTGTGCACACACAGTTCGCTTTCCCCAAAGCATCTGGTCCCTCTCACCTTTTAGGAACATGCCTGCTGACAACATCCAGGCTCTCAGCAGTGGTCCTGAGCCCCAGCTCCTAGCCCATGGAAGCCCACCGGCACCGTATGCGGTGTGCCCCCCCAGGTCCCCACGCACAGGGTTTGCTACCCTGCTCTGCTCACTCCCCTGATCTCTTCATTTCACACCCAACCTTCACCAAGGGTATTACAGCAACAACCCTCTTCTTCTGCAATAAGAACTGCTGCTTTGACCATCCCTTTACTGTCTACATAAGTGAGGAAATGCTTCTTACCCCACATTCTCACCATCTAGTCCCCTATTTTTGAAGCATGTAAGGCCTGAAATGGAGAATTTGGGGTTTTACACCAGCCAATATTAATAGAAACATTTCAGGATTCCCCCCCCCCCCAGTGTAAATGGAACACTTTTATTTTTCTGAGCATGCCCCTGTGGTGCTTGCAGGCCAAACACTGCAGCATTGTACCCGCCGGGGAGCTTGCTATAAACACATCTGTCCAGCTGCTCTGCCAGGGCCACTGAGCTCTCTATAAAGCAGGAAAAGCAAATCTGTACATTCAATATTTACTGTTTGCAGTGTGTATAATCTAAAAGCGGTTTTAGCAGCATGACCAAGGCGTGCTTTTAATCAGTGATTTTTATTTTGACATGGCACTGTTAAACACTCTATGGGTACATCCCGAAAAAGCCCACTCCTTGAAACCAGAGGCTCTCCTCTCACAACCCCGTACAAACATTATTGTGCTATTCCACACTGCTCCCCTGCAAGACCCATCCCTAGCTCTCATTTTTCTGCTCTGATCCCAAATTATCCCATAAGTCTCAAAGTTGAGCACATGGGAGTTTCAGAAGCAGACCCCACGTTAGGCAGTGAGAGAAGACACAGCTGTGTACAAAAGAATGCAGATAAATGCAGAGTTAAAAGAACACCGCCACAAAACCAAACTTCTCTAAAAGTAAATAGCAGCCAGCCAGCATTAGTTTTCTTTTATGATGAACATAACAGCTAGCTTTTAATGCTTGCTCCATGCAAAAGAGCTTTCATGTCAACACTGACACTAGGAGTCATAATTTCTGTACAACAGGAAAACAGACATTAATGCAATCATAAAAGTCTCCATACCAAAGTAGTCTGCAGAGAGCCCCTGCTAACCCTTTACTTCCTGAGGACACTGGTCCCTGGGAAGCCAGCGGGCAGCAGCCAGGCTTCCTGGCTGACTGCAAGAGATGTCCTCCTCCCCATGAGTCCGTGCTACGCGCTGGGCTCTTTGCTCCTCTATGGGGCCCACGTAGGAAGTCTTTCACAGAGCAGCCCACCAGCTCTTGCCAGCCAGCTCCCTCCAGTTTCAGTTTAGCCCTCAGAAGAGATACGGAGAGGAAGAGATTCCATGCACTCGGTTTCTTCCTCACTCAGAAAAGTCACCCCTGCCAGCTCCACAGAACTGGACACATCTTTCAGATCTGGGCGCTAATCAAGTCCAGAGACGGTTTAGCGCTCCTCCCTAATCGTAGGCACATAACACTGGGATGGACATTCGCACTTTTCGCACATTCCTGGATCATACCTCGGTCTCCACAAACATTCTTAAAGCACATACACGACCTGTTGGCTGCCTGCAAGTCCTCCGTATCTGTGAGGGTGACATCGTGTCTGCTTATTTGTCTGCTACTGATATTTGCTCTATGCAATCACAGACTAGAAGCGAGGGGCACAAGCAAGAGAACAGCACAAGTACCTCATGTCCAGCAGCAGAGTAGCCCTGGAGGAGGTTGTTGCTGGCTTCCTTGCGCAGGTTAGTTTGTGTGTGCCATACAGTGTGTGCAACAGAAGAACACAGCTACCTGCCACTGCAATGTGCTCACATAACATATTGGCAGGCCAAGGGTAACAGCCCAGCTGGAACAGAATGGAAATGAAGGGTACAGAATCAAACACAACTAAGGTCTCACCGTGTTTTAATAAGCTTGTGTACGTAGTAGAGAATGAGTAATGACTCCGGACAAAGCCAACAGGCACCTCAGGGGATTCTGAGATTAATCCTGTGACATTTCCAGCAGCTAGCCTGGAAAATGCAGTGAGTGACACAATTCACTGTGTGGCAAAGCACATGCAGCATCCTGCCAGACCTCCCCTCCTGTTTGCATGCAAAGAAAAAGATATACTAATCAACATTCATTTTTAATTTATTCAAGAAAATAGCTACAAAACTGTGTTCTTAAAATCCAATGATAGGCAAGTCCTTTGAACATCCATATATCACAGACAAAAAGCTGTTCCACCAGGTCACAAACAGGGAGGGAGGGAAAGCATCATAAAGGAAGGCAGAGGGCTCCCCTAGCTTTGGTGCAGACTAACTTTAAGGTAGCATAGCTGTGACTTTTAACTATACTGAAACAAAACACGTTTGGGGAAAGAAGAATTTTCCATGCATTTTAAATATAGGGGAAAAAAAACCAAACAAGCCAACTTGAACATACTGAAGAAGCTGTATACTGAAGCTCGTGGTCCCCCAGGATAGATAAAAGCAGAAGGCAGTTGTCTCTGAGGCGCAGTTAAGCTGTAGACTGAGGCAGACAGCAGCTGACAACCATTATGGATCACAGCCTAGAAGTGTGCTTTGATCACAGATTTCTCAGGCACAACCCAATTGACTGCAATCAGGTTCAGCTAGCTCCAGTAACTCCTTGCAATCAGGAGCAATTTTCCTCTGAGCTTGCTCATTTCTTCTTAACAGATGTCAGTTTGCATGCGTTGCTCCCCTGGGAAATCCCTCACTCTGAGGACCAAAGTTTAAAGTTAAGAAGTTTCTATTAAGGTCATTATGGAAGATTAACTCTCCGGGGCAGTATTTCTGCTCAGGACCTTCATCTCAGCTGACACTGGGAAAGAACCTGGGTATGCTCCTGATGCCTCTGCCTCCTTCACAAAACTCATGAGACACAGTTGTGGCTTTTTTTTCTCTGGAACAGATACAGAGCGTTGAGGCTATGTTACTATATTTGCAAGCTACGTCACAGCATGGGATGAAAACAGCAGAGAAGAATCAGTAATCTGTATACAGCCAGATGCTGGCTAGGGCCACCTGAGTTTTATTGGGGTTTTCTGTGGCATGGAAAGCCAAAGCCCATCATTTTCACTGCAAATGTCAGCCATAGTGACGTACTTCATGCAAACTGCATCTTTGGGATGTAGCCTATTGCTAAGTACATGCACATGAGAGTAGGTGAATATATATATCTGTAGGTAGTAGGTGAAGATATATATATACACTTAGTCCTACCTGCCTCACTGAGGAAATGGTAGTAGCTGGTACTACACCAAAGTTAATGCCAGTCTCTTGAATGACAGTGTCAAAGGTATTCTGAGTCTCTGACAAGGCCAGAGGGACTAAGCAGGAGCTGGCTGGAAATGCTTTGCATTACTGCATCCAGCTTGGGGCAAGAAAGCCCTGCAGTGTGTACTGCTGGTCAGTGGTCCATAGGAGTACACCGACTGTCAGCAGGGATGCTTCTTGCCTCGCTTATGCTGCTATATCCCTTGTATCGGAGTAAGGTATATCAGTAGGGTCGTACACTTCACACAATGAAGCAGCAATGAGCACAACTGAAGGTTACATCAAATTTCCCTTCTCTGTTTCCGTGCAGGGTAGGAGGCTCACAAGTCCCCCTTTCACAATGGGAACCACTGTGACACCTTGACAGCCGCCAGAGGAAAATGCAGCACACCTACAAAGCAACATGAACCTCAGTGCATGAATACTGCAAAGCAAAACCCCCCAAATATTAGAAACTGCGGGGAAGGCACAGACTATAAAAAAAGCTGACAGGCATGAGCACAGTTGAAAGGAGGGCAGTAGGGAAGAGGAAGAAAACAAATAGGAAATGCCATACTCAAAAGAATTCAGCATAAACTCCAAGCAAATCAAAGCAAGGTAAAAAACCTGAATCCACTTGAATTGTAGCTGCTGAAACCTCCTGGCTGCTCGGTCGCTCCGCTATGCTTAATTTGCCCCACTGGATTTGCACCTCCTGTGAGTGACTGAGAGGAGCCATTGACTCCAAGAGGACTGATTTAGTGCAGCAGGAACCAGCGGCCTGGCAGGGGCTGCAAGGGAGGCCAGCCTGAGCTAGGTAAACACGGTGTCGTGGTGTAACCCAGCAGGCAGCTGAACACCACACAGCCGCTCCGCTTGCTCCCCCAGCTCCCAGTGGGATGGGGGAGAGAACTGGGGAAAAAAGGTACAATTTTGGGGTCGAGATAAAGACAGTTTAATAGGATGGAAAAGGAAGGGGAAGGGGGGAAGAAAAATAATAATGGAATTACAATATGCAAGGAAGTGATGCACAATGCAATTGTTTACCTCTTGCCGACCAGTGTCCAGTTAGTTCCTAAGCAGAAGCCCCCAGTCAGCTTTCCCCCCAGTCCCTATGCTGAGCACAATGCTATATGGTGGGGAATATCCCTTGGTCGGCTGGGGTCAGCTGTCCTGGCCATATCCCCTCCTGGCTTCTGGTGAGGTGGGGTGGGAGGCTGAGAAGCCCTTGACTTACTATAAACACTGCTCAGCAACAACTAAAGCATCAGTCTGTTCTCAACATTATTCTCATCCTAAATTCACAACACAGCACTGTGCCAGCTGCTGGGAAGAATGTGAACTCTATCCAAGCCAAAACCAGGACATGCTAGAAGAGGGAATGCCACAGGGAAAATAGACTGGAATAGGGAAAAGTAGATGAAAGAGGAGGAGAGACAGAAGAAATGCACAGCAAAGGATGGGCAGGGAAAAAAGAGCATGAGAAAGAGGAAATTACACACAGTGCAAAAAATGGCTGGACACTGGATTTAATAAAACCTGTCTCCAGAATCCACATGGTTGTAAACCTCTGGCATGCTCTGGTTTGGTGTTATATACTTACTGTCAGTGGGAGCCCCAGCACCCGGAGGAGCCTCTGTCCTATCCAGCACTGCACCCTGTGCTGCAGTCCCTATGCATGGCCATGGAAAGTGATGCTGGGTGGAGGGAAGAAAAACCAGTTATTTCTCCTTGATTTGTTCCTCTGGAAAGTCCTTTCCCTGCAGAGAGACACAGGCCTGTGAAAATGACAGGATTTACTCAGTACGTCTGTAATACCTACTATGTAAAGCCAACTGTTTCAAACTCCTGCTTTGCATTAGCCAAGCTCCTGGCAGACTTCACCTGACACACAGCCTACAGCATGAGAAGTGAGGAGCCAGTAAAACACTCTTCATGCCGTGAAGCGGGGGGTTCTTCCCAGTTCACCCAGGAAAATAAAGGTCTGGAACAGTACGGTACACTGAATGAAATCTAAAAACCCCAACACATTCCAAACTTCTTCCTGTTTCCTGATGTGCATGCAGGAGCTGTAGGCACAGCCTGGAAAGTAAATGCTGGGTCACCGTTTGCGACAGAGAAACGCGTGTAGCGAAAGCCTATGAAAGGGTCACAGTCTAACCTGACCTCCAAAGAAACTCAGCCCTTCCCAAGCCTTGTCAAGTGCTCGCTATTCAGGACAGGTTTGCGAAAAGGCGCTTCAAAGCTTTCTAAGTGACCTTTATTTTGAGCAAACGGAGGTTCAGTTACAGTTTCCCACCAAAGCTGCGCGAATGTGTGGGACAACACAAACCAAGGGAGAAAAGGCGCTATTCACTCACTTCTCCTGCGGCGTTTGCTGAATGTCGTGAAAGCCACAGATCAAAGCCGGACGCTTGGTGTGTGTCCTTAAATCAGATGTAATCAAATAAGCGAGTGTTTGCATAAATCCCTGGAAAGCAAACCTGGACGGTTTCACCCCCACCGGTGAAGCAGCCCCTTCCGCTTGCTCCATTTCTGGGCTTAACTTCTTTGGGTTTTTTCAAAGTTTTCATTAATCAAGGCGTGTTGAGTCACAGACTCCTTCCTCCTGTTCCTGAAGGACCACAGAACCCCCCCCCCCCCCCGCACCAATAAAACCAAGGGAAGCCCGGCACACTGGATAGCTCAGAGTCTGGAAGTGGGACCAAGCCCTGCTCCTCCTCCTCACCAGCTGGGGCTCAGCCGGATCAGTAAGGATGGGAAGTCTCTCCTGCCATTACTGGCAACCATCTAAGTCTGTTGGTGGTCTCTGTCCAATTCTTAATGGACACATAAAATACCTCCTGTCATTAGAAATGGCACTAAACAGTATATATTGGCAGCCTCAGGAGGCAGATGCACGTAACTAAAGACTGAATTTCCCTTTCAGCTACTGCCCTTTCTGGGCAAATTTTGAGGCATGCAAGTGATGAAGAAAACCACTGCTGCCTTCTGAAGAGCGAGTTCTGGGCAAAAAGGGCCTGGAGCTTTCCTCCCATCCCATTTCCCAAAGCCCCAAACCACCACAAAGTAAAACATCCATCTAATTTACTTCAATGGGAAGAAGAACACAAAGAGAATAAACTGGGGGGGTCTGGGGGGTGTTCAACCTCACAACGGGAACCCTCCATCAGGCCTGGGCACGGGAGAAGCAATGGCAGCGCTGAGGACAGGAGCCCTCCCGCCGGGGGATATCTCCGAGGGGTTGAAGGAGGATGAGGCCGGGCTGGGGTCCCCCTCCGCCGGGGACATCCCTCGCACTCCCCCCGCATCCGTCCCCGGGGTCATGGCATCCCGCTGCGGGAGAGGCCGCCCCGTCCGACCGCGGGGGTGCTGTTGCGCGGTAGGGTCTCTGGGGGAGGGTGGACAAACTCGGGCCGTGTCCATCAGCCCCGCTCCGTCCCACGGAAGGCGCACGGTGCGAGGGGGCCGGCAGTAAGGCTCCGACTGCCGCTGAGGCCGGGCTCCACCGCGGACACGGGCCCCTTTGTGCGCCCCTTCCCTCGTCCCGCAGCCGCCGGGCAGAGCCAGATCCAGGAGCAGCGCTCCCAACACAACAACAAACGGCTTTTCTGCGACTCCGGTGAGGCCCGGCAAAGGCTGCACCGCCGGTACCGGAGCACGGGAGAGGCGCGCACCGGCAGGAACACGCGTCGCCCGGCCCCGCCGGAGGCAGCGGCACCGGCAGCGGCACTTACCGGGAGCCCGGTGCGCGGTCCCCGCTCAGTCCCCGCCAAACGGTCCCGGCTGTAACCGCCCGGGCAGCGGCACCGGCAAATCCGGGCTCCCCTCTCTACACGCGGGCACGCACTGCAGCGGGGCAGCCGCGGGCAGGTAACGGCCCGTCCCCGGCGCTGCCTCCCGTGCCCCCTCCCCTCTCCGTGGGCTTTGCGGAGTGTCGCCTCTCCGGCTGCCCGCTGCCTCACCGCCCAGCCCTGAAGGCGGTCGGAAAAGGAGCCCTAAACCCCAAGATCCCAACTCCGAAGTGGTGTTAGGGACAATGCTCTCATTTGCAAAGAGAAACCCCTGGAACGGGGACTTGTTGTCAGGCCGCTGGGCAGCACGCTCTGCGCCCGGGCTTTTGTCAGCGAGGGAGCGAGAGGCGGTGGAACGCCAGTTGGCTCCTCCAGAGCAATTCCCCTAAATCATGATAGACGGATTGCGTGAAAAACAGGAATTCCAAAGAATTTCCTGCCCTGGGAACAGAAGTTAGGGCTATATTTAACAACATCTGAAGCTGTCAAGAATGCTTTGTGGTTGGATAACAGAGCGCAAAAATGTGAAAAATGCGGGCTACTACTCTACCAAATATGGAAATATTGTTACGTCTGGAGCGGGCCCGGGGGGAGCGCTCACCACCAGGACGGGGCAGCACGGGGGGAACGGAGCCCCCTCCCCAGCCCCAAACCTTCAACCCCAATAGGGAAACACTGTCCGAGAGTGCCCGAAGCGAATCACCAACGCGGGGATGCGCGGATGAACGCAGGGCACGGGAATTCCCGCGGAGTCCTCCCCGTCCCGGGAGCGGGAGCCCTCGGAGCACGCTGGGCATCTCCAGGCTGCCGGCCGGGCTCCGCGTACACGGGAATCGCGTTGTTCCACCGACGACCGGCGGCAGCGCGGCGGGTATCCCCCGGTACCATCGAGCCCCCCGCACCCCGTCCCGCCCCACTCCATCCCCATTCCCATCCCATTCCCGTTTCCCGCTCCCGGCCGAGCCGCGCGGCGGGTCCCTGCGGGCGCGGGGGAACGGGGCGGGCGCGAGGCGAGGGCACCCCCCGCGGCAGAGCCGCCGCCAGCGCCGCGGTGCCGGGAGACGGGGCGGGGCGGGCGCGCGCCAGCCGCATTCCTGGGATGCCGCGAGCGCTGGACGCGGGCCGCGGCCCGGAACGCGCGACGTCAGCGCCGCGGAGCACGCGGCGGCCCCCTCGCCCTATATAAGGCGGAGGCGCGCATCGCTGCCTCAGACCGCGCCGGCCGCGCTCCCGCTTGGAGGTGTCCCGTGGCTCCCAGCTCCGCCGGCGATAGACATGGGCTCTGCCGGCGCTCGCCCCGCTCTGGCGGCCGCACTCCTCTGCCTAGCCCGCCTGGTAAGTACCACGGCAATGCTCGGAGCGGGGGGGGCGGGTGTGTGTGGTAAAGGTGGGGTCGCTCCGTTCCAATCCGTCGCTCACCATCGCTGTGCTCTGCCCCGCAGGCTCTGGGCTCGCCCTGCCCCGCCGTCTGCCAGTGCCCGGCGGCCGTGCCGCAGTGCGCCCCGGGCGTGGGGCTGGTGCCGGACGGCTGCGGCTGCTGCAAGGTCTGCGCCAAGCAGCTGAACGAAGACTGCAGCCGGGTGCAGCCCTGCGACCACACCAAGGGGCTGGAGTGCAACTTCGGCGCCAGCCCCGCCGCGCTGAAGGGCATCTGCAGAGGTAAGCGGCTCCGGCCCTCCGCTCGGCGGCCCCCTCCCCTTCCCCGGACGCAGACCCCGGTCCCCGAGGTGCCGAAGTTTAGTAATTTCGAGTCCATGTATGGTTATGCTTTGTTGTTGGTAGCTTGGCAGAAAGGCACATGACTTCAGCAGTCTGGAATGCGATTCAGTATGTCTGGGCTTCGCTAAAAGCACATAAGGAAAAGTGATTCCTGACTAAGTTATTGTTCTGGCCCCGTGTCTCCGGGGGGTTGCAGGGAGCCCCACCGTAACTTGAATTTAACAGACCTGTACTTGAACGAGCGCTTTCCGTCGCTGACTCCCTCCCTTCCCTCTCTGTTGATCTCTGCAGCACAGTCTGAGGGGAGACCGTGTGAATATAACTCCAAAATCTACCAGAACGGCGAGAGCTTCCAGCCGAACTGTAAACACCAGTGTACGTGCATAGATGGAGCTGTGGGCTGCATCCCGCTCTGCCCACAGGAGCTCTCTCTTCCTAACCTGGGCTGTCCCAGCCCCAGGCTGGTCAAAGTGCCTGGGCAGTGCTGTGAAGAGTGGGTCTGCAATGAAGGCAAAGATGCGCTGGATGAGCTGGAAGGCTTCTTCAGCAAAGAGTTTGGTCCGGATGATTCTGAAGGCGAATTAACCAGGAACAATGAGCTGATTGCCATTGTGAAGGGAGGCCTGAAAATGCTGCCTGGTGAGTATGGGCTGATCTGTGTGACAGTGACAGTTTAAGGGGAGGAGGTGGGAGGGGTGGCTATACCACCCCTTAGGCCCCCGTGGAAAGAAAGAAACCCTGTGAGGGGGTATATTTAGGCTAAGCCCTCCTTTTCTTTTCCAGTTTTTGGATCTGAGCCACAAAGCCGAGCTTTTGAGAATCCTAAATGCATTGTGCAAACAACCTCCTGGTCCCAGTGCTCAAAGACGTGTGGAACTGGCATCTCCACAAGGGTTACCAACGACAACCCTGACTGCAAGCTCATCAAAGAGACCAGAATATGTGAAGTTAGGCCATGTGGCCAGCCTAGCTATGCCTCCCTAAAGGTAAATACAGACACTTCCGGTGCTCCTCTTCTTTCCAAACTGCTTTGGGTAGAGGGTAAAGACTGGAGAAGAATCTCCTGCTAATAGTCTTACTGTCTTTCTTTTACAGAAGGGGAAAAAATGTACCAAGACTAAGAAATCCCCATCCCCAGTGAAGTTTACTTACGCCGGATGTTCCAGTGTGAAGAAGTACCGCCCCAAGTACTGCGGCTCCTGCGTAGATGGCAGGTGCTGCACACCCCAGCAGACCAGGACTGTCAAGATCAGGTTCCGCTGCGACGATGGGGAAACCTTCACCAAGAGCGTCATGATGATCCAGTCCTGCCGGTGCAACTACAACTGTCCGCACGCGAACGAGGCTTACCCCTACTACAGACTGGTCAATGACATCCACAAATTTAGGGACTAAGTTGTGTTAGGGGTGGGATGCTAAACAAGAGTTCTGAAGTAACCAGCCGTGGAGAAAGGACCTTTGATGGAAATGGTGCCTTGCCCATTTGAGGGCAACACTGAGATGTTACAGGAGTGCACTGTGCAACTGGACACTAATGCAACAGAGATTTAAGCATACTTAAAGCTTCATAGTACTGGAGCCACTTTACTGCTTCTTTTTGGAGCACATTACGTAATTATGTACTGTTTTCTGTTTGTAAGTGATCAGATAAATGTTTTCTTCTGGTTATGAAAACCTTTCCTATCCTGTTCCATTTAACATTATGCTTCTCCCTCTCCTTCCATCTTCTCCCCCCCCCTTTCCCAACCAAGCTGGAAGTTACATTCCTTCCTGAGGTGGGCACTTGTGGGGTGTTCACAGTGGCAGCTATTATGTACCAACTGTAGTTTAATGGCAAACAGAAATCAGTTGTTTTAAAGCTGAGTATTTTATTTATCAAACTGTAGCTTTTTGTTTGTTTTCTCTTTGATTTTTTTTTTTCACCCCTTCCAGCCCCTGTAATACTGGAATAAGTTGTAAATGATTTTAATTTTATATTCAATGAATTAAAAGAATTTATTTATGGAAGTAATCATTTAATAAAGAAATATTTACCTAACTCCTCTTAGTAGAGCATTCTGACAGACAACAGACTGAAATCCAGCAAAGGCAAGAGCCTTCTGTGAGAAGCTTGAATTGTGAGAAGCTCAGATTCTCTGAAAATTAAAACAAGCTCTGCTACAGATGCAGGGATGAACTAGAAACCTGAGTCTCATTCTTGGACTAAATGACACTTTTGAAGTGGTGTCTGCAGCCTGCGCTAGAAAGTATGTACAGAAAAAGCTTCTTGGCGTTGAAAGCAAATGTTTGATAGACTGAAATGTTAATTAAGACTGTCAGATTATTCAAACCATCCTGGAATTTGCAACATAAGGTCCCTCATTAGGATGCAGCGCATGCACGGGGATGTTGAGCATGGGGTGGAAGTGGTCCTCAGGTCTCGCATTTTTTTGGTGCTGCTTTTCTTTTTTGCAAATTAATGCATTTCTGTGGCAGAAGAATGTTTTCTACAGTCTGCAGGAGGTAGTTCGCTTTCACTAAATTCAAATTAAATGAGCTTGAAGCAATGACTTTTGTTAATCCTAATAACCCAGTGATGAAAAGTAAACATACTGTTAACAGGAGAAGAATGTGAGGAATTTCAAGTACTTCTCCAATAGAGTAGAAGGCAAAGCAGCTTCTCTTTTCCTCACCTCCCCTTCCCGCTTTTTAAATACGTAATTGCACTTTATCCTGTGGGGGACAGATGACATTTGGCTAACCAAGGGAGTCACTGAGCTAGCTGGCACGGGTAAGAAAATGACATTTACAATAACGAGCCAGAGCAGGACCTGAGAAAGCAGCAGCAGCGAAAGCAGCAGCAGCAAGCATTTGTACTGCTCTGGTTCACAGAGAGCTTCACTACAGATAGGGCTGAAAGGAAACCTGCAACAGTGGGCTTGCTTTTACTTTTTTCTCCTCCTTGTAACTGGTTAGTTCTCTGGCAAAATACCCCCCCCCGAACCTGTAGTAAGACAGGTACTTCTCATAGGAACCAGGGACCAATGCTGAGGCTTTAGAACTGCGAAGGGGTGACATCCAGTCAGATGCAGAGGTGGTTACAAGTCAACTTTTGATGAGGCATAAATATTTCAATAAAATAAATAGCCAAATATCTCAGAAGCTCATCTCTGGCAGCTAATGCTTTGCCTGAGAAATTACAGCCATCTCTCTTCTGCTCAGTCAAGTTCTCTCCCCGCAGGCATTCCAAACTTGAGCTGGTTTGGAATTCACCACCTGGCCACCAGTCTCAGCTGTACCTAAACTTGTCTGTACAATATTTGTTGTCAGTAGAAGTGTAAAATGCCGTGAAGTGCTGTTGTTCGGCCTCTACTTACATCTAGCACTGAACACTTCACCACATCAGCTGCTCACTGAGAAATCACTGGGTCTGCATGTTGGGTTATAGAGCCCAAAGAGGAACCCATTGCTCACAGACACACAGCAGCTGCCTGAGCATTCCTCACCCTCCCTGCTGCCACTTACACTTGAATGACACCCGCCTTCAAACCAACGTAAGCAACAGTTCACTGAAACATTACATACACGTGTAACTATACAATACGCATAGACTGGATGTCTGTAACACGCACGCCATGCACAAAAAAAGGCGGCCCGTCCAACTCCTGCTCCAGCCAGGCCCTGGATTTTACAACCTGAGCTTTGGGATTTCCATGTTTCATCAAGTAGAGGGGTGGTTCTGTAATCTGCTCACTAGAAAGATGTACTGTTGGGAGAATAAGAGAGCAGATCACACAAACATAATAATAAAATATAGCAAAACAAATTATCCCGCTATAATGGGAGGGAATGAACCCCACTAAAATGAACTGCAAGTCTTACAGAGATGGGAGCTAACACCAACATCATCTGTCTAGTCCTCTCTTTGCATTTCACAATTACACGGCGAAACGACTAAAACCCACAACTCCCAAGTGGTGTAGAAGACAGCGCCATTTTTTGAGTATCACCATAGAACGGTCTGGGTTGGAAGGGACCTCGAAGCTCATCCAGTTCCAATCCCCTGCCATGGGCAGGGACACCTTCCACTAGAGCAGGTTGCTCCAAGCTCCATCCAACCTGGCCTTGAACTTGCTATGAAATACTAATATCCCCTGCTGTTCCAGCAGGAAAATCCCTAAATACTAGGCATGAAGATCCTTATGTATCCCTTCCAACTTAAGATATTTTATGAGTCCATGAGAATATAAATGATGAAAGCACCCGTTCCTTTAAGTACACTCAGCAGAGCTTAGAAGTTAGGTTAATGAGCGCACCTGATTTTATTTCTTGGTCAGAAAATACCACTATTCTCCTTCAAGACGAACACTAAAAGATGAGGAGTTAAGAACACAATAAGTACGGTCCGTGACAAGAAGCAGTACGTGTTTAGCACGTTTCAGTGCCAGGACATCAGCAGCTCAAACCCCGAACGCAAGAGCAGCAAGCACGGCCGAGGTGCGGGTACGGGGGCACGGCGGCAGGAGGCGGACCACACTCTGCTGCCGCCAGAAGGAGCGTTCGGCAAACTGCAGTCCTGGGACCGAAGGAATGTGTAGTCTGGTGTTCAGCACACTCACCGACAAGGGTTTGATGGTGGCAAACACCTTCAGGGTTACATATAAAATCCTTCCTACGAATAAAGCAATCACAGTGAAGCCAAAATTCTGCTTCCTTAAGTGCTGGCATCACAGGAAACAAAATAAAAGCAGATAGGCAGAAAACTATGCAGAAAACAGACTTCCACAATTTCATTAACTCCTCCCTCATGGGATGCAGCTAGCTCGCTCTCCCGATTAAGCAGCAGGTGGAGGAAAAGCTGACATCTAATGGACAATGGGACAGCCAAGCTATTAAACCTCACCAAGCCAAGCCATGAGAACATCTACACTGTATGCATTACTGCAGGGCCCACACCAAAGCAGTCCCCCTGTGCTGCGTGACCCTCCAGCGCGCACCTTCCAGGAATCAGGTCCATCTCCTCACTACCAACGGGAAGCCAGTGGGATGTGCAGGAATAGGCAGAGACACCACAAATCTGCGCGGTTGCTGCAGGAGGATCTCCAGTGCTCCCAGGTCTGCTGGGCTGATCCTGCAGAAAAGCACTTCAATGCACATGCGCGTTTTAGTGAAAGCAGTAACGTACAGCTAGCTTTGGAGAGAGCTGTAAATGCATTTGAACTCATGAACAACTGAACTGCACTGAACATGTCTAGAAAATATAAATCCTTAAAAGGAGGCTTCAACCAACAAAATGACATAGTAAGCACCTGTCTGTATTATCCTGTAAAAAACAAACACCAAGAATCTGAAAGCATGGTATTCAGTACGCTATGATTCCCCCCTCCCGAAAGACTACCGCTATGACTTCCACGTACACAATTTATATTGGAGAAGATCCTGAAAGACCCCAAGGCACCATCCACATCAGCAACTTCATCTGTCCTGAAGTACAACCACTTATGGGATGGAATGTAGCAACCGTCCAGGAGGGAAAGATTACACAAGATTGAGGTTTTTGCTTACTAGATGTAACGGTAGGGTGCACAGATTGGACCAGTTGGGAATCCAGTTTGGACACATACATTAACAACTAAGTGCATAAGGAGTGCGTTTTCAGTAAGAATGAAGAGGCTCCATTATAAATACCAGTTGAACAGTCTGCAGCAATACTTTGAGAACACCAGGTGAACACCAGATCAGAAGCAGCCCAGGTATCAGCTGCGACACAGACACAGGTTTCTTTGAAGCCACTCATTTCCTTCAGCATCTCAAAGCAACCAGGCTAGCTCCTAATTAGCTCATTAATTTAACAAAATCAGACATCAAGATGCCACAGCTGTAAGCCCAGCAAGTTTGTAATGAGAATTTAAATCAGGGAAAGAGCTTTTACTCTACAGAAGCAGATACTTGAGCTGTAGTGGAAGATCCCATTAAAACCAGCATGGATATCCAAGCATAGCTTAAGAATAGGTTAGGGAAGCTCAACAGAGATACCACTGAGAGCTGAGACATGGAAGTGATGGGGACTTCTCAGGCCAGCTTTTAAGACAACCTGTCTGCTGTTTCTCCTGAATATATGTACCTCATCCACCAATTTAATTTACCTCACTTGAGCATATATCTACTCCCTTCTGGCACTCTTGGCAAAATGGACAAGTTCTGGGGCTACAATATGATTCAGCATAAAACCTGGAAGCAAGGAGTGGTAAGGCAACAGCAGCTTCCACAGTCACTTCCTCCTCCTTCTTGAGGCAGAACTGGGATGACAGGAAGAAAGTGGCAATGTGATTTTAAAAGCACTTTTGCTTTCTCCACCAGCTGGGATCACGTGGGACCAGGCCAGCTCCAGTGTGGTTATTTATTCATGATTCCCTCTCCCCTCT
Source organism: Myiopsitta monachus (assembly GCA_017639245.1). Classification (NCBI taxonomy): domain Eukaryota; kingdom Metazoa; phylum Chordata; class Aves; order Psittaciformes; family Psittacidae; genus Myiopsitta; species Myiopsitta monachus. The sequence goes on along the minus strand of CM029923.1, from coordinate 13,100,426 downwards.
CATTTAAATCCCTGCTGCTTTGGCAGATGATTTTTAACCTATTCTGATTTGTCACACAACCCCACAAACAGTTGTACTTAGCCAACTGATGCAAAAGAAGCCTAATGCAAAAGGATAAGATAAAGAGGAGGACTACCATGCCAGTTAAAAACAATCCAGTTTCAATTACTAGTCCACAAAGACTTCCCCTTGTCCCAGAGACAGATGAGGCTCTAGTGGCTTTCCATATTTTATCGCTCTATTGATTTTTCCTGCCAAGAAGCCTACTTCAGTAAGATAGCCTGGAAATGCTTTTCGGCAGGAAAAGTCAGCAGTGGTGAAATCAGGCCAAGCCAGTGGAACTTTGCTTCCAAAGCAAAGGAGCTACAATACACAGAGCCAGCGAGAGAAAGAAGCTCTTGCAATAAAAGCATCTTCAGAGCTAAGCCCCTGTCTAATAGGTCACCGAGACCCAGCAGGACACAATCAGCACGCATTTCTTTTATCAAGTCACAGACAGGCAGCAAAACATCTATCCTTTTTTCCCCCCGTTTTACATGTCATCTGCAACTTCCCTTTCAGTTTCAGTATTTATGTCAAGTCGCTTTTGCTGCCATTTCTTGTTTGTCTTGCATACATGTGATTTCCTTCCATCTCACCACAAATTTCCACCAAATAAAACCATATGCACTGCCATAGCAACATTTTAATACAAACACAGGGCAATCTTTGTTCACTGAAGTACACAGCTCTTTTTTCTCTTTCTCTTATTAACAGAACATGCATCTGCATACAGTTTAACTGAATGTCATGGCAACAACATAAACACAAATCCAAGATATTTTTTTCCTTTAGAGGGAGGAAGAATAAATGTTTTCAGGAAAAGAGCGTGGGACTTCAGAAAGCAGGATGAAATGTTTGTGACCAAACATGGCTTAGAGTTACATCATCACAGCTGTATATTTACTCTTTGAAAACTTGCTCTTGCAAGGTGTTATTCATTCTCAGCTCTTACAGATGTCCACAGAGAACAGCCATATCTGGCAGGGCAAGGTCTGAATGACAGCTATGCTTAGAGACAGCACGGAGGTGGGACGTGCCATCACTGTTATTGTGAACTTGGAAATTTATGTATTTGTTAGGCTTTACTCCTAACGCAAAACTGGAGTAACATAAATGGGCACGGTCTGCCTCCAAGACCTAGCACCAACCACACATTTTGCAGCACGACCCTCTTGTCCTCTATGGACCAACAATTCCTAATGTGAACACAAGTACAGGAAAACCTGGAATTCAGATGTGTTCATTTGAAACTTGGCTGTTGCACTGACAGGGGCTGTAACACTGTTTACCTATGACAGCTCAAGAATTTATGCCTCATGCACCCAGGAAGTTCTACAGAAAAGGGAAAGACCCATGTTCTCTCAGAAGGAATGACTCAACCCCACCTCTCAGCTATTACTATGTGCTTAGCTATGCTCTATTTTTGTCCTTCACGGCTTGTGAAAGGGATGACTTCATTAAGCTTTTAATTTTTTTAAGTAGTGTGCTCATTCAGGACAAGAGCCTTTGCTCTGTAAGCTGATGGTCCTTCAGCTCAAGCATGCTGTGAGGGTTCAGGGTTTGAAACCCGCAAAGCCTAACCATTGAAAGAAATGCTGTAACAACTCTACACACAAACAGCTTGTTCCTTCTGTGACAAGTGGTTTACAGAGGAAAATAAATGAGTAAGTATAGTAGGCATACAATTGAGCACTCAATGCAAGCTGGTGCTGAATGATGAATATTAAAACCAACATCAGGCAGTTTTCATTCACAGACATCATCTGCCCTGAATCAAGGCAGAATCCTGTAGGGATCCTTGTGTAATGTGCTCACAATAGCATGTCTTCAAGATGGACAGAACTGAGTCTTCCAAGCAGCCTGAGCTCCATGTTTTATATTTTAAGTGCTTGACCAGAAATTTGAAAATGCAGCTTTTAAAGACGTTGTTTTCTCTCTTCAGTTTATGACAAGATGCTCATTCTGGGTTTAAGACACTCAGAAAGGAATTAAAATCTTTCCCTAAATGCCTATGAAAGTTTTACAAACTATCAGCCTAGCCAAAGAGTGCATAAACTTCGACTAAATCAGTAACCTTATTATTATGAAGAATTACCACTGTTGCAGGATCTGCACTGGTCACCTGTTGTAAGTCAGGCTGCGCTTTTAGCCAGAGACCATCATTTGGATTCATTTTTATAAACAAAGACTGAAACTGATTTAGTAAAACCAAAGAAAAATATTTGAATTTCATCTTGGCTTGCATTTGATGAATCACCGCAGTTCAAACTAGTGCAACTCTTATCAAAATGAAATAAAAACACATAAACAGTAACCTGGGACTGAATGGCAAATGCTACCAAGGCTACTCTCAATCTGACTGAACTCTGGAAGACGATTACCAGCCTTGCTGGGGAAGTTTCAATTCTAGTAACCACCACAGGAATGCTCTTTAATAATTTTTTAAAGCCTTCTTTAAGGTAGGAGAAGATTTAAATCGGGAGGAGAGATTTAACAGCATCTTCATTTAAAAACAGATTACAGTTGTATCTGAGGCACAAGGAAACTTAAACTAGATTTATACAAGAAAAAAAGAACCCACAGGCAAACCATTTCATGCACTTAATGAAAGCCTCCATGAGTGTAGGAGAGCAATGCAAATTACAATTCCAGCTTCCTCAGCCGAAGACTAATCATACACACATGCAGAGCCACACTAATATTTGCAGCACTCTCATTTTTACTATGTCCTATGAATCTTAACAGAAATGCCATACTATTCACTCCGGATGAAATATTTCTGGCAAAAGAACTGTGGCAGGTTTGTTGTTCTGCTCTTTTATCAGTGTTGTAACGAAGGAGTTCAAGACTGGTTTAAAGCAGTTTGTGGCTACCAAGTCAGTGTGCTGGAATCACTGATTACGAAAAGTTTATTCACTTTCACTGGACTGAAAAAGATGTGAAGGAAGCACTTATAGCTAGGAATCCTGGTCCTTTAAAAAGGGTTAAAAAAACAAGCACTGAAACAAAGGTGGGCAGAGGACCAACAATTACTAATAAATACAACAGAGCACAGGTGGCTACCGCCATGCAAGAAGAAAAATTCCCCTGTTTTTCCAGGGCCTGCAAAACACGCAAGGGTAAGGACATGCAGTACAACTGTGAGAAACAATATTAAGACAGCGTGACTGCTGAGGAACCAAACAGCTCAGTGGCCTGAAGTCTAGACTGAGACTCTGGAAGCCCAAGCCCTCCCACCTACTGCTGCCACAGCCGCCTGTTACCTGACCAAGTTACTCACAATTACTCACACGCGTAGGTGGATAACTCTGCCTAGCCTATCCTGCTCCTCTGCCTTGCCTGGCCTGCCCTGCTCCTCCCAGTGAAGCTCCTTCACTGCTTTCTGTTGTCTTTCTACTTATTAAGATCAGTGCTGGTAGGAAGTACACTTCTGATTGAAAACTCACCTCCATGGCAGTTCAGGGGGCATCTCATGCCACTGACTTCTGCCACAGAGGTGCCAGTCTCAAGCAGGAGACAGACCAGGAAACAACAATGGCAGCAACAATCTCACAGAGCTGTTCACAAAGTGATCACATCCTGAAGACTTAACAAATACTGACTTAGCTAGACCCTTGCAAACTAACCCCAAAGGCCTGTCTCACACTCCTCACAGCACACACTGTTCTTATTCTTCATTAGTCCCCACAGACACAAGGAAATTGGATACAGTGGTCTGCGATCCAGAAATCTTCTCCCAAGTGAGCAAGAGATTTCCCTTGTCAGCGGACGATACAGGACAGAACTTTTTTATTTTCTTAGGGTTTATTTTAAGTAGGTAAATCCAGTTGATATTCCAGTAACTATTTAAAGTACCTGGCTCCAGTAGGTAAACTACTAATAGGAGATGCATAACATAAGCATTGTTTAGAAGTCCAGTATGTTAGCATTACTGACACTCTCAGTATGCATTTCTATTGATTTTAAACCCCATGCTAACTTAGAAGATTAGGGTAGAAGATTAAACATACAGTAACATGCCACCTTTGAAAACACAGTTGGACCTGTCCTTAACACATCAAACAAGATGCAACCACGTAAGAAAAAACAATAATAAAAAAACACAACGGACTGTACCAGGCACCCAGAATTTCACCACAGATTAAAGTCAAAAGTAAAGTCATTTGCAGCAGCTCAGCATGACACAGAAATACCCAAAAAAGGAAATTAATCTAATGTACATTTAAGCACTAAGACTTGAATCCATATATAAATACAAACACGTGATCAGGTATTTAAACTTGGAAATCAGTCACTGAGCTGTTAGGGCAAAATGAAAACATACGTTGCTGAAACTAACCTGGAAATTTTAAATTTGGGTGGCTGATTTACTAAAAATACATGGACAAAAGCGTGCATTTAAATAAGAATATAATGTTGTTTCTGGAACCAGAAATTCCCCATCTCTTTATTTACATCCCTAAATATCCACTACTAAATCCCAAAACAGGCAGGCAGTTTGGAAGTGCTGCCTTCAGTGAAGAAAGCCAAACCAAAGTTCTGAAAAGGCAGTTTTATATATATATGTGTATATATAAAAAATTAATTAAATTTTAAAACAAACAAAACAGAAACCACCCCCCAAAAACCCCAAACCAAAATGCTCATTCCACCCTCTTTTCCCAAGGAACTGTCATGAACTGTCCCGAATTTCCCCTTCTTCCACAGATGAAAGGGATGAACTCTTCACTGTCCGAGTTCTCTGCAGGTTCACTGGCATCTGAGGGAGCAGGACATAAAAAACAAAGCAGCAATTAGTTTCAGCAGTGCTGTTTGATCACCAAACAGAAACAGTTTTGTATCTTCCTTTTACTCAGACTTTTCTTAATGACAGCTGTTTCATAAGACATAACCAGACTCATAATATGGGATAAGGCCCTAGGTAGGACTTCACTGTTGAAGGAGAAAGATACCGTTGAGAATATCTTTCAGTTTTTAGATCTTGGTCTTTCAGTTAAGGAGGTAAGCAGAATATTTATCCCACACAAAACTCTTCTTCATCTATCAAAATTGAGAATTCTGGTCTTTTCTTTCTGCTTATTTCCTTTAAATGCTGTTTTCTGGGTTGCTACAGACATGTATCACAACTGTAGTTAACTATAAATCATTTACACTTTTATTAGCATTTCAGTTAAGAAACGACTGAGAAATTCTAAATGCAAATGGAAAACTGGGATGATAAGCCTATGTGCTCCTTCCATGTGTTCCAGCATCCCAAAGATGGTGTTAAGCTGTGTGAATCCATGTGCTAAGGCTGATGAGGCTAACGCTGCACAGTAACTTGTGCTTTAGAACATGGCTGTGGTGCTCTGCTGAGATCACTATTGTGAAGAGCTCATTTCCCAAACTAGTTTTCAGCCTCACACCCTGAGGCTCCTTCTTTAACAAGCACTGACCCTGGTCACCTTGTGGCGAGGTCACCAGATACCGCTGGTTGGTGGCACTCAGGCAGCACAAAAATAAACTGCAGCAAAGCAGGCCCATGATTCATGCTCTGCTCTCACTGTTATTTTCAGTATTTGACCTGACTACGGATTTGAAGAAGTTTTTCAGCATTTAGTGTCGGATGCTTCATTACGGAAACTTTACCAGTAAAGATTGCTGATGAAGTGCAGTTACCGTCTCGTCAAGATTAAGCTTCCACAGCTGGCAAACAGGGATAATACATAGGGACACAGTGTGTACCTGTACTGTTTCAATGGAATTTGTTCAAGAAAATAGAAGCATTTCACCCAGAAACATCAGAGGTCACATTTTGTCTACATTAAATCTAGTGTATAATCAATTAACATTTATATGCCAGATATGTACTGAGTAATGAACAAAGTAAGGTTTGTTTTTGTCCCTAAGTCCTGTGAAAGCTTCTATAATCCCCTCCTATCTTCAGCCATGACTGACCTTGTAGGCTGAAATCAGAGCACCTGTAGTTTTTGCTATAAGCAAGTCAAGCACCAAAACACCACATAAAAGAATGTGGCAATCTTCTGACAGTGAAGCTAAACAGATAAATTTTAGCTTTAGTCTGTTACAGTATTATTTAACAGGAATTACAGATTGTCTTCACTCAAGATGATTATATTTGTAGGTGGTGATAGCACTGCCTATAAATTAAGATTGCCCAGTCCTTCCCACCATAAAACTGTCTGCAGTTTACTTAAAATGTAAAATTTAAACTCTGGGTTTAAATCTTTCAGTGCCAGTTTCCTTCCTGAGAACTTATTTTCCTTTTTAAATGTTTCAGGCAGAATGCTTCAGCCATTTCAGAGAAAAAGGACAGGAGAAACAGGCTTTATCCTCACTAAATTCTAGCAGTTTCCCTTCAAAGGCAGTCTAGCTCTAGCTCTTCCCCAGTGTTTGGCGGTAGTAACTTGAATCGAGGCGGGGGGAATGGTGATCTTTCCCCAGCATGTGCCTGTTGCTGTGGCTATGAAAATAGAGTTCTTCCTGGGGAAAAGGGGCAGATATGAGATTGCTCAGTAAAGAAACGATACTTTAGCACTTAGATTGCCACAAGACTTTGTCTCTTGCTCTAGCCTGCTTCCTTTGCATACAGAGTCTGGAGAGCTATGGTAGTCAGAGCCCCTGTGCTCCAGCAGACACCCTGCCAGACATCCACTCATCAGTGTGGCAGCTGTCTGCATGGAATGCAAAACGGAGGTCAGAGGGACAGGCGCTCTGAGACAAGTGTCCCTCAGGGTGCAGTGCAGAAGTCAGAAAGGAAAAGCAGTACTGGTAGAGATAGAATAAGCACGAGCAGCATAGATGGATTAGGAGGACATGCACCTGATACAAAGAGCCATAAACGGCTAAGAAACTGGACTGTAAGAAACACAGACGATGCTGCGGCAGAAAGGTCACTTCTTGGGAGATGGGAGTGGAGCGAAGTATGTCTCTGATTACAACAGACTTGGAGAGTCTAGAGGTGAATCCACTATTTTCACTCTTACCAATTATAAGTGAATGCAACTGGTAAAGCAATCAGTATTTACTGTTTTTTCTCCTTTATTCTGTAAAGATGACACAACAGAAGAATACTGTGACTGTGCCACACTTAAGCAAAAGTGGTATTTGTCTTCAGGCGGAGTAACAGCAACAAAAAAGCCCCCCTATTTTTATATTCGTGTTCTGAACATGCTCTTCTTGACAGAATCTGGAGTTATTGTGGCAGGCTTCCACTCAACAGAAAAAGCTCCGAGAACTGCAGGGTCTAAACCAAACTCAAGGCTGAAGTGTTAGTATGTTAACTGATAAGAGTACAAAACCACATTATGGAAAAAGTTGTGAAAATCATGCTATTTTTGCCATTAGCTATCATCTTTTGCAGATGTCATTAAGACATCTGAATAGGGAGCTACGCACTTGATTTTTACATAATCTACAGAAACAGTTCAAAAAACAATTAAGAAAATTACTGGCTCCCAAAACAGTGCCAGTGCTCCCCAAACACCAGCTCCAGGGGTGACTGCTAGCTGAATCATCACTGCAGCAGAGGAAGGGACCTCTTGAAGATCCTGAAGACACACACTCACACTGCTGTGGGACAGAGATGTTGGCACTTCCCCTGCTATTACTGGCTCTTGCTTCTTTTGCCCTTCTACTCTGCCTTTTACAGAACCAGCTAGCTGTGTGGCAGCACGACCTCAGAATACAGTTATTCAGTCAATGCTTATCTGACTCTATACCCTTAAAAGGACAAGCTCCTTGCTAGCTCAGGAGACAACCACCACCACCCTGTTCAGATTAAGTTCATGAGACAATTGCTTTTCCCTCCTGACATCTAATTCATAGGAATAGGGCTGACTACTTAAAAGCAACGGACTGTAGATCAAGATAAACTGAAAGTCTCTAATTTTTCTTTTACTCGAGTATATGTATGTGCACCCCTATGGTGAATATCAGTAGACCTACTTGCTCAGACAAGACTTACCTTATCCCCTGGCATGGTGTCACACTCCCAGAAGCTCTTGCAGTGCTTAGAGCAATACATGTTTACATGCTGTCTTTTTGAGAGCAGACATGCTCCAGTGGATCATTTAATGCTGACTAGCTGAGATCCATGGAAGTTTAATATGACTGGAACAATATTCTCAGTCTCATATTTATTCAGTCAAATTATATTCACATAGAGCCATGACTGAGTTGCCACAAGGAAATAGCCACTGCAAACATACTTTAAAGCTTTTTTTCAGAAATCTTTAAAAATTACAGACAGGCTCATCACTGAAGAGTATGGGATTTCATAACTAAGGTGACTAGCAGGGGGACCAAAAACCAAGGGCACTGACTGCCCAGTATCAGCAACTGCAGAAAATGAAGGCGGGACACAAAGCCTTTATACTGGGAGAAAGATGGAAATTACCTTCAAAACTAAAATACAAATTCCTGCTAGACCTGGACTCTCCTCTAAGTTGACTACAAGAGGAAAGTCCTCCCTCAACAAAGTACTTCTTGAAAGACAACGTTGCACTTTTAACCCACCTGAAAAGCTACTTTACCATTACAATTTCTAGTAACTAACCTGTAATTCAGAATTATTTGTCCAAGTGTTAGGAGTTATACTAGGAAATAATGGAGGACGATTCATTTGAATGATCAGCAGGCTTTACTTACAAATCCTCCTTCCCAGACAGCTTTACTTTTTAAAAATAACCAACTCTGTCAAACTTTGCTACATTCAAAATGTAGAACAAGTCTGAAGAGTTGCTTTACCTTAGAGGCTAAATATATATATATGCATATATGCATATGTGTATAAATATATATATATATTTATATAAAAAAAAATCAAGCACCAGAAACCAAAGTTAGGAAAAACACATACACAATACAGGTTATGGATGCAAGCCACTAGCCAGCAGTTTTAAGACAGAGCATTCTTAACACCTTTATTTCATAGCAAACTTTTAGATTCAGAGGGAAATACAAGACATACTGCACGTCCTCAGCATCATTAACAGGCATATCCTTAATTGTTGTTTATTTAACTAAAATACCGTAAGTACAGCAAAACAAGAAATAAATACTTACCTTGGCCAAGAATCACCATGTTATTCTTCAATGTTTTCAAGACCACAAAAAACGTTGGATACTCAATTATTACTTTGCCTTTCAAATTGTCCAGAAGGCTTCTTCTGGCATCCAGTTCATAGTACCTTAAAAATAACAGGGAAGTTCACTTTGGATTTTAATACTACAAAGGACATGATGCACACTTTTTTGGGGGGGGAGAGAGAGGGGAAGGGGAGAAGCTTTCTGACAATTCACAGGATTTTCAGATGATACTGTGTTCAGAAGAACTATCTTATGATTCAAATGACATAGCCACAGTCTTATTATCAAACTACATGTTTGTTTTAAACCCTCCTGACACCTAGGAGGAGAGTCAAAATCAAGCTTCTCTAAGGGCTGAAATGTTTTATGAGTTCTTACTATCTTTACCAAAATCAGATATGGACATGAGGTTACCAAAATCAGATTCTAAATTTAAAGTAACACAATGTTCTACTTTAACACTACAGGTTTAATTCAACATGGTTAGTAATGTACCTTATTTATCGCATTTGCTTATGAATTATCAGTAAAGCATGGGGAAGATGAAATAAAAAGCACCTGTAAAACTACTAAAGCAAAGGTAGACTAGAAGCACTTAGAGCTCTGTTTTTGCAGAAGGACTCCAATATGCAGAACACTGGGGCACTAGTTTCTAAAAGATGGTACAATACCCCCATTTATGCTAAGCAAATCACTGCTTATCTGCAAGAAATTCCCTGTAGCAATCCCCATGTACGTGTGTGCTACCTTTGCCAGAAAAGGGCTGCTCTTCACCCTGGAGGATGAAGCCAGGTAGGTAACACATGATAACACAATAATAAAAGGTAAAGCAAATGTCTTCTCACAATTATTTTCCAGAACTGTAATAATCTCTCCCAATTCTCTAACTGGAAACCTGGACATGGCATTTTGGGGAAATGGAGTGATATTTCAAAGCCCTCTGAAAGAAAAACCCTTTCTTTCTTCCACTTGCCATAACTACAGCATTCAACAGATGCTCTGGTATTATTACATTGCAACCTGAGTTATGCAATTCTTTCCCTAATCAACATTATTAAATTGCTACTAAGCTATTGTATCGTTAAAGGCAAATGAAGTTCAAAACCAAAAAATACTGCAAGCAATAAGTGGAGTATTACCCACTGCTGCTCTGCCTCCTCTGATCATTAACATATTATGCAGTTGGTTTTCTTTTGCCAAAAACAACACCAGATGGGTGAAGGAAATCATATACTTTATGATTTACAGCAATGCATGATTAAGAACAGTACATCAGAGGAGTCAGCATACAAGAAGAATACCGAAGGTAAAACAGGATTTGAGTTCTTGGGATTTAAGGGAAACTTAGTTTGAGCAAAAACTATTTCTCTCATATTCAACTTCAATCATCATGAAAATATTTGGTTTCATGTTTCCCTCAACCCAAAGTAACCATGACCTCTTCTTACTGAAACATTTTAAAAGGGATAACATTATATTACATTTCTTATTGAATGAATGCATTCATAACTTGTGGATTAACACACATGAACAGAAACATATTTACTGCTTTATTTACAGTACTCTAAACGCAAAGTATGGCAATACCTTTCCTTTGGCAAGAATCTCAACACATTCTTTTCTGGTTAAGCAAACATTTACCACCAAGAGGCTAAAGTAATTCACATGCCACAATACACTTTCCATTATCTCATGTTTTAGACAAAACATCTTTAGTGTCCAGCTTGGCATAAGATGAAACATTTGTACTTAAAACTATTTTATGATAGTAAATTACTGAAGTGTTAGATCACCGACTGAGAGCTTTATCTTTTTTGTTTTTAAAGTAAATTTTACTGGCTGACAGTGACAGAAAAAACATCTAAATCTTCAGTGCATAACGTGGGTTGTAAATTTCAGGGAAAATATAACAAAGAGCTTAATGCTTTTTTTAAACTTTGCTGTTATTGTCTATGCTGTCCAAAAGACCTTAGTCTACCACATACCCTACTTCATACACAAGTGCAAGTTGAAGTTTCCTGCTAATCCACCTGCCAGCCTCTTCCTTGACTGTGAATACTTAAAAGATGTCAAAAGAAAACTATTCCAAAGTCCAATGCAGGATGCCACTCAATTCCAAAGTCTAATGCAGGATGGCTCCCAAGCAAGACTTGGTTTTTCAGGTTCACTCTTAAAGACTTTACCACGATAAAAACCTTCCTAATTTTATCCCAGAACTAGAATGAAGTCATACATCAGAGTGTGAACAAGAATGACCTATGGGCTGCCCTGTAAGGGTTTTCCAGAAGCCTGTATACTCACACATCATTTAAATTTTTACTTATGGAAAAGCTAGACCTGTTTGGAGAAAAATGAAACGCCATTTTTACAAGTCTTGTAACTTCATGTAGCGATTATTTACCAACATGAGCTGAGGATATATGGTAACACTGGAATGCAGGCCCTCCCATGTATTTGCAGGGAAGTGGTCTCACCACAGGTAGGAGACAGAGCAGGGAAACCTTGTAATCAGATATTGCCAGATATTCTTTTATCATCAGTTTAACCTGCTTGCCCCGTATCACTGTGACTGCACAGCCTGCTCAGTAAGTACCCATAATGAGCTGCAACCTTCTTCAGGCTGTTCCTTCACTATGCGCTGCAGGTGACAACCCAGTAAAATGAATGTAACCAGCACAGGTCTGTCCTTTCACTCACACTCTTCCATGCTCCAAGGCCAATTGCAGGAACCAACTTAATTGAGGCAGTGCTTCAGCTCTTCGTAACAGGATAGATTTGAAGACAAGCCTGGCTCCAAATGAACTGAGCACCCGGACAGAACCATTGCCATAACACTCCATCTTCACACCTTTCTTTTAAACCTCCTCTGCTTTTCCTTTCACTTTTCTCCTACTGCCCAGTTCATACAAATTGTCTGTGTTACGGCTTCTGGACCCCTGTATTCTGTCAGACTTCCCACTGCATTCTTCTCTACCGCCTTTCCTCCCTGGTATTTACTTTCCACTATTTTCTCCCTCACTTCCATACATTCCCTCAGCCTCCTTGTCCAACACCGACCATCTAATAATACACTCTCTTAATGATTTTCTTGCACAGAGCGAGTCTTTATGCCCATGTCATGAAGCAAGAAATATGCCTGGATTTCTTCTTAATAAGATGACTCCAATTGTAAGGACCACAAAGAGACAATCTTAGCAGACAACAGCTTTTGATTTTAGCTGGAATGAAACAAGGATGACTGCTTTTTAAAGGACAAAAATGAAATAAAATTTCCCTGCCAGCAGGCAGTTTAAAAGCTTACACCAATTGTGATGACTGAGAAAATGTAACAAGGTTCAGCAATCCCACATCAGTTCCCATATAAACTGTTACATTTACCCTATGAATGGCTTTGTTACCTTTCACAAAATGCTTAGATTCATGCGGCACTTCTGACAGCATCTCTGAGTTTCTGCACAGTCTGGTTTCACTATCTAAAGTCACTCTACCACCTTCCAGGAATTCAACGATTCAGTCTCCTAATCTGTCCCCACAGGCAGGAATGCTGTATTAGGTCACTGCATCACAACCAGTTCGCCTCAAATGGAACCTGTGGCTATCATCACAGTGGCATAACTTGTCTCCATGTATTCAGACAGCAGGAAATTCCCTGCTGATCAGGTTTTCCTGAATGTCATCTACAGGAACTTTGATTTTAATAATAATAATAAAGAAAAATCTGTAATCTGGAATTAAAGATAAATTGTAACCATGTTATTTTAGTCTTCTAGACCCTGAAAAGAGAACAGTTTAACTGTCTAAATAATTTTAAATATTACTAAAATGCATATTTGAATAATGACGCTCATAATTTTCCTTTGAGAGAGATCAACTAAAATCCTTGCACATATTTTAAACAAGGATGATTTTTCTTCCTAGAACTGAGTGGAAACATCGAGGTATTTACTTGGCATAATTCAGATACAATAAATCATGCTATCTGTTTTGGGCCTAGTCCTCAAAATCCACAATTAAACTTCTGCTAACTTATGAGGAGAACAAAGATTTTTTTCCTCCACCCCCAAGCAAAAGAGAGTAGCATTTCCTAGGTATTTGCATTTGCCTGGAAGAGAGTAAAAGACAGGGTACAGCACATAAAGTCTCTCCCAAGCACTCATTCTGAAGTGCTGCAGCACAGCAAAGATAATAACTAACAGATGGACTTTCATTCCTTAGTGATGAATAACCTCTTCGTGTGGTTATGATTTGGTGAACATGGAAGTAGTGAAATGCACTCTTGAATTAGGTATGAAAGAAAACTTATATGGCAGAAAGTAAACACAATGTATTGAAAAAATGCACAATTTCTGCATTTAACTTTGTAACTGGAATTCTGACATTCTAAAAATCTGGAACACAGTCAGTTTTGTTAGTTCACATGTGTGAAAAAGAATTAGAAAATTCCATGAGCAAACAAGCAGAGACCTTGCAAACAAAACCAGAAATGACTTGCCTTAACACTTCCTTTGTAACTAGTTCTCATCAATAGCTGAAACAATATGAAAGACTACTCTGCCTGAATACTCTTAAGGACGTGTGACAGGAACCAAGTTCAAGTTAATATTTTAGTATAAAAAAATAGTATACTACAGTACACACAAATATTTTAAAACCTATCTTCTCCTTCCACTCCTGGTCCATGGTTTTTGCCCTGGTCTAGGACCTCCATAATTTGCCTCAACAAATGTTCACTAGGGAAAAGAAACCTCGTATCAACCTGTTGGCCCCCAAGTCCTGCTAGAGGACTGAAACTAAAAGACTACACTAAAAAAGCACAGGAAGAAAAGCTGCCAGCATCCCGGGAAAGAATCTCAGGTATTACCACTATCTCCTAACTACACCAAAATTCACAGAACACATGAAAACAAGAAAATCATGAACCCGTTCCTTTACCTTGCCATATTTCAGCCACAGATCATCTGTAAACAAAGACCCTATTAAGACAAGCAGTAACAATCCACAGTCCTTCTCTCTTTTATAGGCTGAAAGAGGTCCTTCCACTAGGGAAATCTAAGAACTGCTGAAAACTAAAGTGTAAAATGGGACCTATTCCAACCCCCCTCCCCCACCCCCAAAAGAAAAAAAAAGCCCCCAACCAAACAACAAAACCCAAACCACCTCTTCCTGTAAATATATTTCAGGGAGTTACAACAACCTGGAAGAAAAAAAAGCAATACCCAGGTGAAGACAGAAGGAACACCAATTGTCATCTAAGTTATTTGGCACAATAGTACGCGTCCAGAAAGATTTAATGGTTTGTTCACTTTTACCCTAGAAAGTATACAAAGCAGTCAACTGGAAAGAAGTGATAAGGAAAATAAGACTACAAGTATGTCACTGTAGAAGCACACAGCTGTCCTTGTCTAAACCTCTGGAGAATGATGCAACTTGAACATAACACAGTAAAAGTTGTTTAATGACAATCATGGAAAAATCCATCAATTGATGACAAACCCCAGAAAGCAGATAAGGCATGTGCTGCAACAATTTAGTGGACTGAGCATTGAGAGTGATGTGGTAAAAGGATTTAGGATGCACAATAATGATCTAAAGATTAACTGAAGTACAAACCTTTCTGCCTCTTTTAGTCATGAGAGAAAGTACAACAAAAGAGAAGGAAAATGTGAAACTAGCAAATGGCAGTTTCTTGGATTTGGTAGAATTTGGTTCAAATACAGAAGTGATACTGAATTTCAAGAAAGCAGATACTTTCCCCATCTTATAAGACATAATGAAAAGAAGTAACACAATCCAACAGCAAGTAAAGATGCTGTAATTCAAGTGCATCATGGCAACAGTCCTTTATACATACAGGAATTTACTTTATCTGCAAAGCCAGGCAGCTTTACAAACTTCTCAAAAGCTCAAGGTTTAGAAATCATTACATGGTATAGAGCAGACATACCGAATAAGGGTATACCGCACTTGTGCAAAGCTACTGTATGACTGAGATAAAGAAATAAAACACCCTAATGAATAACCAGAAGGCCTAAAGGGAATATGAAATTTCACAAGGGAAAAGTTAGCAGAGAGTGGATTGACTACTGAAGATAAAAGCCTGAAGTTTCAAAACCTGAAAAGATATTAGCAGCATCCTTAGAAGTGAAAGCTGTGTGTGGTTCCCCAAAAATGCAGGGAAGTCAAAATATGTAACTTCCTACCATTAATAAAATACTGGCATGATCATGGAGAAAAAACAAATATCATAAGCCTACTCTAACTACAGTAGTCTGTACACAGCCTCATGAAACATCAGTGTAAATATTTTTTGAGGTGGAGGGTGTACCAAGGAATACCAAAAGATTCAATGCAAAATTCTTAATACATCGAGTTTGGAAAACTAATAGGTCAAATCTCATTTGACAACTTATGTTAATATAAGTAAGCAGTACACTGATAAAACAAACTAATATATAACTGATGAGAAATCAGTCCCTGGAAATTGGCAATACTTTTGTTATTGCACTTGCGTTAATCTAATAAACCCTCCACTTCATGAACAGGAAGAATGGATACTTCTCCAATTTTGGATCCCTAGATAGCAAATTCTAACTTCCAAATTTAGCTTACATGGAGATAGCCTGAACACCTTCTACACTGTGTACTAAATGGTGGAAAAATATCTATACATCTATAGTTATTTATGGGAATCACAGTGCCATAAACCTTCCATTAAGGGGTTACTAATGCTTCACAATGAAAAGGAAAAGCTATGAAATAAAGAAAACAAATTATTTTTTTGGCGAACAAGCAGGAAGGTCAACTCCCTCCTTGGCAAAGTTGAAACAATCAGCCCTAGCTCATTTCCATCGAGGAAGAGAAAAAAAACCAGGGATTCCCCTTTGGCAGCATCAGGAGGAAATAACAGCTTTTCTCATTCCTGACTGGAATATGAAAAGGTTCTCTACTCCGCCTTTGTGAAAATGCTGATGGCTACACTGCCATGTTTCACAGCACTGCAGTTTTCAAGTTCAGCCTGCAACTTCAGCTGCACATGAAGACATTTGTATCTTTGCACCTAGAGGCTACTGACTCCAGCCTCCCTATGCTGCCTGGCCCCAGAATGGAGAAACTCTGCTAACTTTTAAGTCAGCATCTCACCATGTCTTTTTCTTTCAAGAAATTAGCAGTAAATCCTCCTTTTCCTTAAGAAAAAAATATTTTAACAGCAACCCAGATGCAGCTGAATTAAACCCCTTGATATATCTCACAATATTCATGCTAGACTGGAATAGGACAAATGGTTTGAACATTATTTCTGCTCTACAGCCCCTTTTTACCAGCACCTTCTAGCCAAGGGGCAACAGATTATTCAAACAGGGGTTTTTCAGCTGCACTTTCTTCTTGGACTTCATGGCCCATTCTCTTGCTTTCAAGTCTGTCTTATATGTGCATGCTACACAGTATGCAGTTTTCAATGAAGGCATTTTCCATACTATGCATAAATTATATAGTATATATATACAGGTAAGTTCCACTCTGTTCCACAGCAGAGCTGACAGCCTGGACCAACTGCAAGATATGTACTTGAAATAGCCTTTGCTAGATGCACAGTTCCTCAGAGAGAGAAGAGAAAAATCTGCTTGTGCATGTGCTGGGCGCGCTGCTTCCACATTTCAAGCCCAGCTATGATGGAGAGAAGAGGCTGCTGTGTACAGTTTTGTTTTTGAATTTGTGGTCTGCCTACCCGCTTTGCAAGCATGAAGGGTCTTCAGGTCCTCAGCTCTCTCTGTGGTGCTTACAGAACATCACTAGATGACTAGATTGGCAAACCACTGGATGAAGTCAACACTAGGACTTCTATTATCATCTCAATCTCCACCTCTTGGTCACATACTCCCGCTCTGTAAGCGCTCTGGATCTAGCTTGCTGCAATACAGACAGCAGAATTTTGGAGCAGAAGCTATAGTTTCAAATAAATCTTTGTGCAACAGATGTCTCAGCAACTCCCTAGCTGTGACACTCCAGAAACCCTAATGCAATACCATCAATTATAAAACAGTTCATCCAAAAGAATTCAGCACGGGTTACAAAACCCTGGATTGTTATTTTAAAAAACAGGCGCCTGCTGGTTCATAAAGGAATCCCTTTCAAGAAAAAAAAAAAAAAAAAGAATGATTGCTCAAGCTAGTAAGATGGGCAAATTCTGGGTTTGTTTTTGGAATCATCCCCAAAATCTTCTCAAAGGTCAAGTAATTGTAGTCAGACATCATAAACATTTGGCTATGGATGCTACGGATTCAGACCATACATGCTGCTTATACTCAGCAATGACTAGTTTTCTGCTTTCCATCCACGTTGTGTAATACAGGATTTCAAGGAAAAACGTAGGTAGGTAGGAAGGAAAAGTGACTCTTTTTTACAGTAAAAGCTGTGTATCCTGGCATCAGATGCTCTGCATTACTTTTGTCAGCAGAGAGACTGATGTTCAGATAAACGAGAAGCATGTGAAAAATGACACTGAAATGGCTGCAGAAACAGATCTGGAAAGCCTGAAATGACCACAAGAAAACGTAACACAGCATTCAGTGAAAAAAGCTGGAGTTTTAATTAAAACCCCTCAAAACAAAACCCAACACTCCGGGAAAAAACAGCGGCAAGTATTAATACACAGGAGCGCTGTGTTTAAGAAACAGACTACAGCTCAAATCCTATCTCCCCTTGAACAGTACAAAGTTGCCAGAGCCTGACTACAGTTGTGCAGCGAAGAATGACTATTGTAAGCTAGCCCCCTGCTTTTGTAAAGCTGGCAGAGCTGCTTTTGTGCCAGCTGCTGCGAACTAGAGAGGAGTAATGAATTCTACTGTCAATCTTCTGCTGGCACAGGTTAAAGGCAGCTTGGGGTCTTTTCCAGCTCATGCCAAGGCCAGAAGTTCATCCAGGGATTTGTATCCTTAATTCCTGTCTCGTGTACCACATACTACGCAAATGTGAAATTTCTTCCTAACAAAGAGTAGAAAATGTTAAATAAACCACCCCACGCTTTTCAACATTTGTGGAAAATGCAGAGGAGGAAATAATGCTTGAAATGTGCCAATTCTAGCACATTTGTTTTCCTACATGAAGTAGTACTTTTGAAATGAGGTTGTAATACGATGATAAAAAGAACTGGTCCATGTACCACACTAATAGGGGTGACTTCTTTAAAGCAACTGAGTTATGTATGGAAAGCAAAAAGCAAAGACTATAAGCTCTGTTGGTTTTACATGAAGCTATTCAGAAATGACAACGCAGAAGGAAGTACCCTAGGAAGGCAGTATGAAAAATTAAGGAAAACACTATCAATATTTGAGGTTATCTTGCAACACATTTAAATATAATAAGCTTTTTATAAACTCAAAATTACAGACAGAACTGGTACCTGATGGATGTTTTTAATGACAAGAAAATAAATAACCAATATATACTACATTTAAAATTATTTGGTTCCATTATATTTGTATTACTCTTTGAATTCCAGGCTGATTTTCTAAAAGCCTGTTGGTATATTTGCACACATTAGAGCAAAAAACTTGCTTCATCTTCCTAAATCTATTACTGTGAACTACTGCGACCTACAAATGTGATCTAACCCTTAGCTATTTAAAACAATAGACTACAAAAGAAAATTCTCTTTGAGCACAGAACTCAGTCATCCAAGGAAATAACTCATTTCTGCCAGCTGATCTTGAGACAGGGAAGTGCTCCAAAATTACTAACATCATCCAGCCTTCTGGGAAGCAACTGCACTGGATCAGTTAGTGCGAAATAAGTGTTCACCACCATAAAGCAATAGCATTTAGTAAAGAACCTCTGGTACTATTTTAATGGATTTTCTTCCCTGTGGTCCACAAGAATTAAGTGGCAAACATGCCAGCATTCTCATGTGCACCAGCCAGTGTCGCCACAGTGAGTAAGAAGCCCCTTGATGTTGGAACTTGCACAAAAATGCTTTTGGTATTTTTTTGCTTTCTGAGTAAGTGAAGCATGAGCCGTGCTGGTACAACTGATATAAAAAACAATGTTCCAAATGATTCTACATGCATCCATGGATGGTGTGGCAGCTTTACAACAGGAAAGCTACAGGATACAGTCTGGTATTGCTCTGAACTCCAGCTCCTTGAAGGATATGGTCCGCTGAAAGCAGTGGGCTTTGCAAAACTTTTATAGCCAACCAGACTGTATTTTCCAAGCACCTCAATATTCTGCCAGCACCTAGTGAAATCTTCTAACCCCCAAAGTATGCTACAACAGCTTATTCTGAAACAATGTTTGCAGGCCATTCTGAGTGCATTAACAGGCAAAAAAGAAAATTACAACATAAGAGACCAAACAGGGATGTTTAAGAAAGCATAGTCTTTAAATTCCATTAAACTAAATGTGTATGATTAAAGACAGGCAACTATTTAAACTAGATCCATGCAAGATGTTAATCAACCCAGTACAAGACATTTGGTGTAGCTTAACCTCACTGAGATTTAGTTAATTAATTGCCTCTTAGGTTAAAGTATCTACTGTAAACCAAGTTAGTTGCAGTTATCTCTCTTCAAGAAATAGGATCATCATACACGATAAGGATGACTAAATAACCTTTTCATCAAGTATCTGTAGTTATGACAAAAAAACCCTCTCAAACCCAACTCTGACCTTTAACTTACTTATAACTAATACCAAGGGTGTGTTTGATTTAGGAATTCTTTTTGGGGGGGTTGGTTGGGATTTGGCTTTTTTTGTTATTTATTTAGTTTTTTTTACACAAAGCCTAACAAGGCAATTCCCAGGAAAATAACAAGGTGTATTTCCCAAACCAGACTGTATAATTTGGCAGTTGCATCTTTTCTTTCCTTAGTGGAAAAAGCAATACTCTTAGCATATGAAGTCACTTTGAAGGCATCTCAAATAGAGGACTGAAGATAGTCAGGACACTAATTTATCCTGAAGAAAGAAAAGACTACTTTATAAAAGAATGCAGGCTGTAAAAATCATTCAAAAGGCAGCAGTTAAACCTTTCTTGGAATAGTTACAGTCTAGGAGAGAATGGACACCAACCACCAACTCAATATTGCATAACAGGTGACAGAAGTAAGCATACCAAATGGAAAGCTATTATAACCCATTCAAACACAAATTTTTTCCAAACCAAGATTTTAAAGGAGGAAGAGAGTTGTGTAACATTCATTTTTCCAAAATCTCCTTCACAAGATTCCTTATAAAAAAATGCAATTAATGAGAAGACAAGTGGTGTAACAGTCGCAGAGCTATAGAGTGTTATATGACAGCTAGGGAGGAGAGGACACAGGGAAAGATTATACCTTAGGTTGCCCCATGTAATTGTGGACTGCTACCAATTCATACTGGAGGCAATTCTTACAAGCTGGTAAGCTTCTTTTAGAGAAGGCAGAAGTAAGCTTATCACAAAATTCTCTAAGAACTGTCACCGCTTATGATAAAAGGCACCTCACAAGAAGAAAGAAAGCACCATGTAGTTTGGCAGCTACCCATCATATCTGCACACCAGTGGATTTATCCAGTTGCTTGCTGAAGTTCTGCAGAACTCCTGTGAGGAAGCACAAATCCGTACTACATGGCTCATTTGTATTTCTGGAGAAAGGAAAAAAGAAAACCCCAAAAATTTAAAGCATTCTGCAACAGACCTTTAAACTAAAAGGGTCATTTGCTGTGAAACCCAGGAAAAAAGCCAAACCTGACCCACAAACTCCCGTCTCATAAACAATTGCAGGAAACACTAAAATCCTTCTGTAACATACTTATCTTAAAACTAGAATACTAACATTTTATAACCCATAATAATCCTGCTTAGATATTCTGTGAAGTACCATTGCACTTCCTCAATAACACATAACCGTAGCTATGAAAAATACTTTTTTTCAAAAGGTTCTGCTAAGCCTAAAAACAACACCCCAGCCACCAATGTATATTTACAATCTTCCTATTATCTACAGCTTGTGGAGAAGGAATTTTTCTGGTGGACACAGGAGAGGTTTTGGATAACATAACAATCATGTAGACTTGCAGGTATTTCTAGAATGCACCAATCCTACTGCTCCAGTCTGCCGACAGAGTGAAGGAAGAGGATTTTGCCACATAGGAACATGCAGCCTAAAATCACGCAGAGTGAGATAGCACAGAATGAGAAATTCCTCTGAGGTGACAGTGGCACTCAAGGCTACACAAATCAGCAGCTAACAGCTCCCCACTGTTAAAGAAACGGATATGGAAACATGAGAAAGCTCTGTCTGTGCTCAGCTTTTGTCCCATGCTGAACACCACTAAACAGCAAGCTGCTCCCGTTTCAATCACAAGTACTTCCCCACTGCAATTCCAGGTAAAGACTTACAGAATGAGATCCATAACCTCAAATTAACTTAACTGGGGAGGGTGTGTGTGCGCACGTGCGCACATAAGGAAAAGAAAATACAATAAATTCTTTCTTAAGAGCAGTGTGACTATGGTAAGAACTTGAATTCCCTCATAGAGCCTTTGTCACAACAACTACACTGGTACAACTGCACTGAGAGCGTCTGCTGGCAGAGACACGGCTGATGTCAACAGAAGATGCTTTTCTGCTGACATAGCAGTCCCATAATTTCAAACAAACTTTGTTCTTGCCTTTCAGAAGAATAATTTTCTTTCAATATTCTGCTTCCTTGACCTGTCTGCACTGCCACAGCTGGGCCTGCTCCACCAACTGCTACAAACAGATTCATAAAATGTTTCTCAAGTCAAAACTTTCCTATTTTAGCTTTCTACATTTCCTTTTAAACTGTAAACTTCACATTCACTCAGTGGGATAAATACCAATTACTGTGACTTTGATACCAACTAACACAGCTGATTCTGGGAATCATAGAATCATAGAATAGTTAGGGTTGGAAAGGAACTTAAGATCATCTAGTTCCAACCTCCCTGCCATGGGCAGGGACACCTCCCACTAAACCATGTCACCCAAGGCTATGTCCAACCCGGCCTTGAACACTGCCAGTGATGGAGCATTCACAGCTTCCTTGGGCAACCCATTCCAGTGCCTCACCACCCCTAACAGTAGAGAATTTCTTCCTCATATCCAATCTAAACTTCCCCTGTTTCAGATGGAACCTGTTACCCCTTGTTCTATCACTACAGTCCCTAATGAAGAGTCCCTCCCCAGCATCCCTATAGGCCCCCTTCAGATACTGGAAGGCTGCTATGAGGTCTCCATGCAGTCTTCTCTTCTCCAGGCTGAACAGCCCCAACTCTCTCAGCCTGTCTTCATACAGGAGGTGCTCCAGTCCCCTGATCATCCTTGTGGCCCTCCTTTGGACTTGTTCCAACAGTTCCATGTCCTTTTTATGTTGAGGACCCCAGAACTGCACACAGTACTCCCAAGTGAGGTCTCAAGAGAGCAGAGTAGAGGGGCAGGATCACCTCCCTCGACCTGCTGGTCACTCTCCTTTTGATGCAGCCCAGGATACGGTTGGCTTTCTGGGCTGCAAGAGCACACTGCCGGTTCATGTTCATTTTTTCATCGACCAACACTCCCCAGTCCTTCTCTGCAGGGCTGCTCCGAATCTCTTCCCTGCCCAACCTGTAGCTGTGCCTGGGATTGCTCTGACCCAGGTGTAGGAGGCTCAAACTTAAGGATTTAATTTAATTTCATGGAAAAGAATTCTCTCTCAACAAATCTGTGAGCTAAGGAAACGTACAGATTTCAGAAGAGGAAAATGTTCAGTAATAAAAGAAACTGATGAGCAGAAGAGACAGTCCACTTTGATATTAAACTGGTTTCTTTTTCCAAGCCTTCTTTGCAACTTACATACTCTACTTCAAAAGACTGAAAGGTAAACTTTACCTTCTATTACAAAAGCACATTTTCCTTCTAAACAAGAAAAAGAGAAAAAAACAGTGACATACCATGGAAAAACTCACCTGTATATGATTTATTTTTAAAACACAAATAACTGTTCAATATCATTGCTTGAATGTACCTTTCATGTACTGCAAGACAATGCACAGCACCTGCATACTGAATGCATTTTCAGGTTTTGCTGAATTTTGGGTTAACTACTTGAGAAGGGCACAGAGGCTGCTCATGCGCTGGGAATCTATCTTAAATACTGCCAGTAAAAGATAAGCAGAAAAGTCTGCTACAAATATTTAAAAAATGGGAAATTACTTCTGATCTCATTTCCTGGAGCTGACCTCTAGAAAGGCTTCTTTACTTGGGTGCAACACACAACCTCTACGGCTGAAGTGCCTCTGCTGAATAGCCTTTACAGATCACTGGGAAATACAGTAAAAAGACAAGACATGGAACTGAGCAAACTTCATCTGCCCAGTTGCTACTGCAGTGGACTTTCCAGGGTGGCTCACAAGATCAGCATTTCTAAATTGTCACTCTAAACACTCAGAATTTTGCCATTCTTAAACTAAATGGAAAACATCCAGACACTTGTCTTTCAGAAATCTGTGTAAAAGTCTGTTTAATGCTCACAGCCCTCTAACTCAGGGGATGGGGCAGCCCAAGTCAGATGACCATCTTCAGCAAGTATCAGTGAAATTTTTCTTTTGGCCTCCTCTTGCAATATACACACTTTAAAAAGCCCTTCCTGTTATCTAAAACACTTCCCGTTTTCAACTGTAATTAAGCTTTGGCCTTTCGCGTCTTCTCCCTCTATAAATGAGCCATGGCCCTGTAATCTTCAATTTCACTTAAACCCAACACGTTTCCCACTGACAACCCTGATGGCAAATGTTATAACCACATTTCAAATAATTGCAAGGAGGGGAAGGAAAAAAAACCCAGCCAAAACAATGAAGACTTTGGGCTTCAATTCTGAAACACGTTACAAATTTTTGAACAGTGCTGGGAAAAACACAGCACAAACAGGAAGCTCAGCTACAACTACCATTCTTTTAATACACCTTTTCCCCCTTTAGAAATAATACACCACGCTTTCTGGAAGCATGTTATTTACATTTCTTACATTTGAAGAAAAGAATGTGCTTTAAAGAACCCTAACTAGGAATTACTGGTCAACCACAAGAAGCTATGACATTAAGCTGATACATAGCCTTTTCAGGAACAATGACAACAGGGTGGAGTGTTCAAAATGGTATTTATACCAACAAAAAAATATTTCTCTAAAGTCTACTTTTGAAGTTCTAGAATGTTGTCTGCTCTGGAAACAAAGAAAACAATTCTGCACAAGTCTGTATTCTCAAGTCTTATAAGACCACACCCAGAAATATGGTAACAAGAAGAGTGATGAGCTAGTGGCTTTGAGAAAAATGCGTTATTTCAAATGGAGTAGCTGGATACCGGTAAGAAAGTACTTTTTGCTGCAGTGATTAAAAAAACTCCAGCTTTCCTCAACTATTAGTTCAATTCTATTGAGGAGGTTAACACACACACAGAGGAACCTGCACAAAGGAATGGATGCCAACATTGGACAAGACAGTAATTTAGCATTTTAATACAAACCTATCTTCACTACAGACACAGCTAAATTTGCATGGACTGCTGCTGGAGCAGCTCAGGTACAGGCACACTTACTATTCCACCAGTGTAGCTTTAAGTGCCTTAGCTTCATAAATTGCCCAAGTATGAGCGAGCTCAATTTACTACTCAGTAATTGCACAGAAATGTCAGTGTTGACATATAAAAAGACAAAGAAAAAGATGTGACATGAAACGGCTGGCAATTACGCATGGAAGAGTAATCCACGAGATTATGTAATCCCCATTCATAATATAAAAGACTAAGAAATGTATGATTTCTTTTCTGCCATTTCTAATTCTTAAACACACAAACTGAAGAACCGCCTTACCTGACAGAGTTTTGTTTCCTGTTTTCTATTTTCATTAAAATTTGTACATCTGACTGAGGAGACATTGTATAGATTTTTAACCTGGAAAACAAATATGCAACAGAGATAAATAATATACAGTATTTCCTATAAATGAGGGCTCTAATTACTAGTATGTTTTTCTAATTACTCTAAAGAAAAGGTTTGCTGTCAACCCCACAGAGTTTAATTATGATTACATTTTTTCAGAATGAGTTGGTTTATTTGATCTTTATGCCACGAGTCAGCTTCTTAATCCTTTCCTGATTTAAATTTGGTGGCTGTACTCCAGGGTTAGGTGGTTGAAGAATGTTAGGATGGTTTTCATCACAGGAATTAAAGATATACTGCTGACTGGGAACTCAGCTCTGCATGCTGGAAGTTTAATGCATGCAGCTAGTTTAAACCATTTATTCAGAACTGTTCCCCTCTTTTAGTACTGTGTTACATGAACTAGCCAGAAAAGTTATTCAATACACACCTTTGACAAACTACAGGATCTGACTCCACTGGATCAATGTACGGCTTAAGGACATCAGCAAGTGTTTTATCATCAGGCACCCTTTCACCAAAGATAAAAATCAAATACATAAGACATGGTTCATCATGTACACAAAAAACTGCCATCTGAGTCACTTGGAGGAAGCTGTATATTTGCATGCTACAGCGGCACAACTCAGTATCTTATGGAAGGATCATAAATATGTATCACTACAGCATAGATAATTGTAATCTTTATCACAACTTCAACACTGGGACTTCACTGGCATATACAAGGAATAAACAGATGCATATCTCTAGTTTCTAACCCTGCAGCAGAAACATGCTGTTCTTACAGCCCTAGAAGTAGACACGGGCATACTTCTCATCCCCCTTCAGGCAAGGAAAATACGATTTGTCAACAAAAGCTTATTTTTTGCCTTTTGCAAAATGCATTTGTGGGCTTTCCTACAAAACAACCTGTGCAGCCATTTCATCCTATATGAAGGTCAGTTCCAGTGTCCAGGTGAAGACAGATGGCAAATCTTGCTGAACGTCTGCTCCATGAGACAACAACGCATTATGTGCATGGGATACTGCCATCTTGAATATAGAAGCTGCTCTGTTTACATAGAGAAAAGGACTAGCAATCAAACACTTAACCTGATTTGAAAGCCCTGCTAGCTTTCACCTTGTCAATACACAACTTTAAGCACTTTTTTAAAAATTTAAACGCCCTTTTAATTAAGACTAAAATAATATTCAAGTTTACCTTGTACAATAGAAGAAATAGATAAGAACTGATCAAAATATTTTGCAGTTCAACTTCAGCAGACTAACTTAAACTTCATAAAAATCTGGTTTTCAAGCTTTTACCCTTTTAAAGTGTATTCAGCATGAGAGTGAGGAAATACAAGCTTCAAGTGCCAGTAGAACTTCTTCTCCCTGAAAAGACAAAGAAATAATGTCTTAATGTTAGGTGGTAACTACTACCTGTTTTGTCTATAATGAAATTTGGTAGCCTACAGCACGGGTGCAGAAGAAAATACAGTCAAAGTTTTCAATGGCATTTACAAAGAGTAAAAGGGGCACACAGAGAAGCTGAGATGCAGTGTTGCCAGATTCTGCTGAATTATAAGTCCTTATGGGATGACTTGCTCACTACAGATATCACCAATTATCTGATCAACAGCATTTCATATTTTAAGAGCAACTCTCTTCCAGCTGACTTTCTATATACATAAATGCCTTTTCATTTCAGAAAAGGAATCTGCTTTTTAACATATCACCTGGGACTGGTTGCCAAACTCGTCCAACAATAATAGCCAAAGATGCCAGCTGAAGCTAGGTTCTACACAAAATAGGGGACTCGACTGTTCACAGCAGTAATGGCCTCAACAGAAAATGTATCATGGGCATGGAGCAAAGCTGCATTTTGGCACGATAGGGATAACAGAAGCTATAAAGAACATATATTTACAGAAAGATCAGGAAACTTTTGGTAGAGATCAAAATTATGTCATGTTCCTTTCTCCAATTTGTTAGTTTTAAGACTCATCTTCACTTTCTTGCTGGAGTAACTAATACCTGAATATAGAAGCAGAGAGGTTGGAATAAGATGATCTTAAGGTCCTTTCCAACCCTAACCATTTCATAATTCTATGACTCTATGATGCATGGTTCCAGTGCAGTATCATATTAAGAAAGACAGTATTACCTAAAGAATATTTTGCTTGATTAGGAAATCTCTTTTTGTCTTCCTACTTGTCTGCAGAAAGGCTGAAGTCAATACTGGCTTAAGACAAAGCATTTTTCCTCTCATTGCTCAAAATTCTCCTGTTGAGTATGGTGAGTGTAACATTTTCTAAAAGAATCTCCTAAGGAAAAGCACTGTCTAAAAGGTACATGCATGGCCCTTTGCTCTGGTTCAGAACTTTAACACTCATGATAAACAGAGAAGATTTGGAAGAGGAAGGAGGGTACTACTACCATCTAGAAATCAGAGGCCAGACATCTATGTGAAGCATAAGAATGTCTAATGATACTTCACCCCCGCCCCTGTTTTTTTTTGTTTTTGTTTTGTTTTAAGCACAACTTAAGATCTGTGAAGCATTATATCCAGGATAATCACCGCCAGTTATGCAAAGATTCAGGTACTACAATCAAAAGCTGTAGTGGTTTAAGCCTCACCTAGGCTAATAACTCACGAAGTTTTACTCTCTCACTCACTCCCCTCTTTCTTCCCCCAGTCCAGGGGGGTATGGGGAGGAGAATTAAATGAATGCAACTCGCACAGGTTGAGATAAGAACAGTTTAGTAACTAAGGTATAACACAAATCACTACTGCTACCACCGGTAATAATACAAGAGAAATACAAGGAAAGGGAATACAACTGCTCACCAAGCCTGACCCAGCCAGTGCACCCCCCAGCAGCGAACACCCCAGTACCAAAAAACTGACCATGCCGTCCACCCCCAGTCCACTCCCACCAAAAAACTGACCATGCCGTCCACCCCCAGTCCACCCCCACCGCCTTCCGGGTCTCCGCCCCCTGACTTCCCATCCCGGACATGACATGCTGTGGTATGGAATAACCTCTTTGGTCAGTTTGGGTCAGGTGTCCTGTCTCTGCTTCCTCCCAGCTCTCCCCTCCTTCCCGGCATAGCACGAGGCCCAGAAAAGTCCCTGGTCAAACCAAAACACCGCCAAGCAGCAACTACAAACACTGGTGTCATCAGCACTGCTCCCAGGCCCAAAATCAAAAACACAGCGCTGCACCAGCCACCAAGAAAGAGAAAAATGACCGCCACTGCTGAACCCATGACAATCCACCCCTTATTCCATACCACAGCACGTCATGTTCAGGATGGGAAGTTAGGGGGCGGAGACCCGGAAGGCGGTGGGAGTGGACTGGGGGTGCACGGCATGGTCAGGTTTTTTGGTACTGGGGGGTTCGCTGCCGGGGGGTGCACTGGCTGGGTCGGGCTTGGTGAGCAGCTGTATTCTCCTTCTTTGTACTTCTCTTGTATTATTACCGGTGGTAGCAGTAGCGATTTGTGTTATACCTTAGTTACTAAACCGTTCTTATCTCAACCTGTGCGAGTTGCATTCGTTTAATTCTCCTCCCCATCCCCCGGGACTGGGGGAAGAAAGAGGGGAGTGAGTGAGAGAGTAAAACTTCGTGAGTTATTAGCCTGGGTGAGGCTTAAACCACGACAAAAGCAAACACTATTGTTCCAACATGCTGTGTAATTTATCAGGCGAATGAAACATTATCCAGCAGGCTCTAGCTGGCTGCAGAGACAAGTGTATGTGTATCCAGTAGCAAAACAGTAAATTCAGCTAAGTTCAGTTAACTGATACCAACTTTTACATGCAAGCACTTTAATAAAAAGTACTCTTATCAAATAAACCATCATTCCCATACCTAGTTATTCCTAGGAAGAAAATAAGCTTTACAGCTGAACTACACTTCCTGTAGTGTAAGTAAAATCAGAACCCTAGCTCCAAGGAGCTAATAATCAGAATAAAAAGAACTAATGAAGGCCAAGTTCCCCAAAGCAACATGTGATTCAGCAGAGCTGTGCAAGATGCTTTGTGATTTCTCCCCTCTATCTGCTCATAATTGTTAATTGGGGATTCTGAACACTGAAGTTAAAAAAATCATTCCTTATCAAAAAGTTTCACTTTGTGTCATGGTTTAATACCATGCTGGCAACTAAGCACCATGCTGCCACAATACTACTGATGATAATGAAAAGGAAGATAAGAAAAAGAGACAGGAATAAACACCAAGAAACACAAGTGATGCCCAGGCAAATCACTCACCACCGCCAGACAGTTCCTGGGTAGTGCCTGGCGGCTCCGAGCCGACTCCCCCCAGTTTACATACAGGGCAAGACATGCTGTGGTATGGAATACCCCTACGGCTAATTCGGGTCCAGTGTCCTGTCTCTGCTCCCTCTCAGCTTCCGGTGCCTCTCCTCACCAGCAGAGCATGACAGACGGAAAAGTCCTTGATCACAGTACGCACTACTGAGTGACAACTAAGCCATGGGTGTGTTACCAACATCATTCCCACACCAAACCCAAAACACAGCACTGCACCAGCTACTAGGAAGAAAATTAACTCTATCCCAGCTGAAACCAGGACACTATGGAAAAACAGAAACTTTATTTTTTTTTTATTTATATTCCCAGCAAGCTAATACTGAAACTGCAGCTAATTACTTCATGTCTCTTCAAAGTATTCTTGCCTGAAAGTAAAAGGCAAGCAGGTAATAGATTAAAAACTGGGTAGAACCTGCTGCATGCCAGTTATTAAAGTGAAGCATCCATCACCATCAATGATTTCTGCCCAGTTAGAGAACTTGATGTCAATTGCAGATGCTATCAAAGCTGCTTCACAACAAATTCTGATTAAAATTTGATATCCTGGCACCAGATATCACTGACTTCATTTTCCATTATGGCTTACTGGGGTAGTATTTCCTTCAAATACAACTGACATGTACTATGTTCTTTTCTAAATGAAAATGCTTAATTGAGTAAGTCATAGGCAGTTGAGAAACAGTTCACTGCATGCAGTGTTCCATGCCGCTCAGCTGCCACGGAACACCACTCCACGGTTTTCTTGAATACCAAGGCACTGACTACTAAATGGCAGAGATTTGGATGAAGCACAAGCACATTTACTGATGTGCACATCACGCTGATGTCAGTAAAAGCAGCATCACAGCCCATCCCTGCATTGCTTGGCTTCGGATCCTAGTTTGGCTACTTCAGAAGCACGGAAACTAATCAGAGGGAAGAAGAGAAGCCAAGCACCTCTTTGCCTGCGTGAGATCTAGCTGCAAATTATGTTCAGAACTTCACAGGCTGTTTTGCAATTACTGTTCTGCTAATGCAAAGTAACTGTTTCCCTTTCATTTCTCCTTAAGCTCCCAAAACCTTATTTTCTATCATCAACTGTAGTTTTTGCAGAACTACACGTAAATATGTTTTAAGTTTTTCACAGCAACAACTGAAAGATTTCCATTTCTGATGTTACAAAGGCAACAGTGGTAACACAAAGAGTGGCTGTTACCACCAGTCAGAACAACTGCAAAACTTATTATCTTTCACAGATAAAGCAGTACCTAAGAAGATACTCCAAGTGCTGAAGGTGTAGGCAGTACAGCTGCTGGGAATTAAAGGACAGATCTACAAAGGATCTTGGGATTTGGATAATCCACTTAAGTGCCTTGGCAGATTTTTAGAACTGTCCAGTGTTTACGTATTTCTTCAAACATTTATGAAGTATCTCATAAAGCTTAAGTTTCATGTCCAGGTTTCCTCTGATCAGTCAATTTTGCCTAGACTGCAACAGAAGTTTTTTAAGTACATAAAATTCTTCTTTTAACTTTTTAAAATGTGCGTTTATGTGTGTGTATGTATGTACATATAAAATACACACTGACAAAAAAATCCAAATACCAGTTGCAGTTCTGGCTCTGCAGAAGTCCTTTGCTGCCAGCCTGTCAAACACAGTGATTCGCTGATGACTGGTTTCTATTTAGCAACTAATATTCTCGAAATGTTTTAAAAATAGTATAGAAGACATCTTACATCAAAGTGCAAATACTGAGGTATTTCCTGTCTCTGTTATTCTAAACTGATAAAATAGGTGAAAAGGACATAAAGAAGTTTAATGAAGGACCAGTTATCCTTCCACTTGACAGTAAGCAGTACTCTCACCTAATGCAGCACAGTTTAATTGAAAAACTGGATGTCTGCTATCTACACCTCAGGATAATGTTGCCTTTCTCAATTTCCTTAAGCAATGAAGGTTTGGCCTAAGTGACTAGATTCTCTTGTGGATTAAAACAATAAATAAATTAAATTAAGAGAGCACGCAGAGGTATAATGATTTCACCTCTCTCTGTACCCAACTTTGTGTCCCTACAGCCAAACTGACTTTGTTGCATTTCTAACAGCAGCACACAGAGAAGATGTCTGCATTTTGTTCAAATTTCATCAAGATAATTCCTGTCTACCGAAAGTTCATGTCTCCTAGTTACAGTAAACAGCAAGACAATCAATGAAGAAACTGAAATGCACATCATTTGTGACACATATGGTCTTCTATCAGGGGCCTCCCAACACCAGATGTTACTAACCATACATGTTGCAAGAATCAAACATGCTGAGCTTGAACTGGGACTCCTGTGTAAATCAAAGAGACACTGGGAAGGCCAAGAAACCCAAATTGTAATAATCTTATATGAAGAATGGGATAAAACTATCATCCTTTTTAACTCTGAAAATAAACAAAATCACCATCAGATTCACTATGAAAATTAAACATTTGTTGCTAGAGGGAAAAAAAATAATCTCAGATACAGAACTCAGTCAGTACTTGTCTTTGCATGGGGGTGTTCTGAAAAGCTGGTAATTTATCAAGATGCATGAACATCCTCCTCTCTGATCACACCAGAGTAGCATTCCTTTGCCTGAGAACTTACTTTGGCACGTCTCTGAAAGCAAGCAAAACTATGTACTATGTGACAACTAAATTCAAGTTTAACAGCTCCCTTAGTGTAATATTAGCCCAAGACCCAGCTCAGGTAACTCCTTAAATTCTTACGATCAGTAACACTTTAAACAATTTATTTTAATTACCCTCACCTAGCTAAACATTAAAGTTGACATTATAAGGCTTTCTTGTATACCTCAAAGTAGCTTCTGTAACACTACCTATCTCTTAGCTGATTCTAAACCCAAATCTCCACACCTTACTTTGGTCTCAGAATTAAACAGAGATAAGGAAAAGGATTCTTTCTTGTCCCACATATATCATCTGTTCAAATGCTTCCAAGCTGCAGGCATGCCTTCCATCAAGAAGACATGCAGCCCTCTGGGCCCTCTTTGGAGGGAGGAGGCAAGATTTTGTCTGGGAGGTGCTGTGAATGGAGTAAGGAGGAAGCTGGATGGAGACATCTATGACAGTGTAAGCAGAAGGGAGGTTCAGAGCAGGGCAGCAGACCACTAGGCTGAGGGAGCTGCACTGCCCCATTTCAGCATCTCACGGCTGTCACCATCTCCTGCCATAGAACCAGGAGGCATGGAGTTGCAAGCTTCCTCCCCTCTTCCCATTTGACCTACTGGCTGGAGCTCCCCAGTTCCTGCCTCAGCCCTCTTCTCAACCTGGTCACATTTCTGTACTCCTTTCCCAAAGGCCATTATCCCAATAGGCTACTCCAACTCCATGGCAGCATGCATCCAGAAGGGGAACTGCTGTTTCTACTGGAGAACAAGTGCACGGCAGAAAAGGTTGGGTGAAGCAGCACATTAGAAATAATTTGCAAATACAACATCTTAAACAATCTCTAAGTCAGATGTCCCATGAGTTCACAAACTGGACTCACACTCTACTTTCTAGTGACCTTCCATTATCTAGATATTCAAGGTTAGTCTAATCCATGTGTTGTCCAGCACTAGCACGTACGATTTCATGACACTGAGTGTAGTAAACAAACTAATGGAAACCAGGAAATTAAATCTGGTTAACACATCTGAACAACCACTGATCTCTCCTCCAGATCCAGCAGGGGCAGGTGATGATACAGAATATATCCTCTACTTCTTAGTTTTAGATTACTCTAATTCCTTCCTTGTATAGTCCAACAGCTTGGCTTGCATGTAGAGCGTGAAGAGATGAGAGAAGACTGCGCTCAGCTTTCCATGCACATATGTTGAGCAGCTTCCAACCAACCTGCACTCTCTGGAGCAACCCCTCTACATATCTCAACTGACAAACAGCATAAGAAAGGGTTCAGTTCTACAGAAGAACAGAATACCTGGCTGTGGTCAGGAACTGGTGTGTAAGTTCATATAATGCAACTGTTTACATAGCTTTACCCCATGTGAATGTAGTATTCAACAAAATGTTATAGGCGTAATGAATTCATATGGGATAGGTGTTAAATGGCTGATACTCCCTGGTTTAATCAATCCTGAGGTTTGATTCCTCGGGAAACCATTTAAGGAGAGTAAGCAGAACATGCCAGTTAAAAAACAACCAACCAACCAACCCCACCCCCCCAAAAAAAAACCCCAAACAACCAAAACCAAAGGTTAATTTTTAATCTGCAGCACTGAATTCAAAAAGCTGATTGATGTGTGAGTAACAGCAGCCGCAAAAGAGTGGAAAGATGTTCTCTGTGTAGTACTCACTGAGCATATTCCGTACCACTAGACAGCATTTACATGAAAGAGGGTGATTATCATCTTCAGAAGAGAGAACATTATATGTTCTTTCTGGTGGGATGTGAAAGTCCCAGAAAGGACAGCATTCCAAAGCAACAAAATTACCCCAGGACTTTACGATTAACACAAACCAGTAAGGCATTCCCCCAGATAGCCTGTAAAATATTTGCATGCCTATTTGCCAATAGGTTACCTTCCTTACACAATCTTTCTAGTTTTTAAATCTGCTTCTGTAAAACAACACAAAGCACATGATATGCATGAAAACATAATCTGCTCAAAGCTTAACTGCTTCCCATTGTGAGCTATGTTTCAGTATGTACTCAAAAAGGCTTTCTAGATAAAAAGAACTGAAAAACACAGAACACGAGGGCAAATCTCCATCAGCACAACATTGTACTACGCCCAGGATCTTCCCAGCGTCGAACCTTGTTGTATGCATGCCTTTTCTGTTCTTATGCCCTTCTCCTGGCTGCTGATGCCAGCATCCCTGGTCTTTCTGCATTTGCTCTGGTTCTTACAGGCTACTTCTCACCTGTATGCCTTGAAGGTGTTTATGTTGCTTTATCCACAAGGAAACTTAAACGCAGCTCTAAGACCGAGATACTACAACAGCACGAGACCAGCACAAGACAACCTGTAAATGGCAGAGCATGCAGCCAAGGCAAAGAAAGTCACGGCAGAGGCAGACAGCTCATGGGACTCACATCTGCCAGGTGTGGAACTGCCGCCCTGCCTGTTCCCAGGGACAGCCTCCACTGTGTAACCGTGGGGTGACGGAGGAGAAAGCGTCTCAGCTTTCCTTTCTCCCCACGGTCCACCCGGGGCTCTCCCTCGCAGTACAATCGGCATCTTTACAGCACGGGACATTCACATCTCCTTCCCGCCTCACGCTCCGCAGTGCCGAGCGCCGCTACTCCTCCGTCAGAGAGCGACACCTGGTGGCCACTCCGTGCTCCGGCGCCTTCGGCCATCCAGGAGGCCGGTAGAACGGCGGACAGCCGCGCCGCCGGCTGCTGCCACAACCTGGGCGGCGTTTGTATGTGCTCCCACGGTACACCGAGAGCAAGTCCAGACCTGTTTCCTGCCACGGAATGGTTCGGGTCGGAAGGGACCTTACAGCTCATCCAGTTCCAACCCCCTGCCATGGGCAGGGACACCTTCCACTAGAGCAGGTTGCTCCAAGCCCCGTCCAACCTGGCCTTGAACACTGGCAGCCATAACGAAACATCCCATAGGGTTTTTCGTACTGCTACAGTGAACATGCTTCAAAATACAAACCCTGGATACAGTGAAAAATGCCACAGAGTGGATAAAGGGAAGAACACTTAAAAATCTTCCTAACCTTTTCCCCAGATTTCCATCTGTCTGCCTTTCTAAGCTGCTCCATCTCAAGCATCCACATCATCCAGCAAAGCAACTTCTGTCACAAAAATGACTGTTACTGGAAGCACCTTTTCAGACTTAAAGTCGGCTTTTTCAGAGAGAGGCAATCCTGCAATCATTCTACATCAATCCTCTATCACAAACCTTCAAAGAAGTGTTTTCCAGCAAAGCTCAGTATTAATTAAATACGGAAAAACACAACAACATTGATTCTTCCTCTAGTTACTCTTCTATGGTGCTCCTCCAAACAAAGCGTGAACTGCATAAGCTGACGATGTCAAAGAGCCTAAAAAATGAAAACCTGCAGCACAAAATACTAAATCTAGATAGCTTTTGCAAAAAAATTATGCATCTAATGGATTTTAACAGCAAGCATGCTGGAATGAATCCAGATTCACATCACTATGCATTGAATGAAAACAAAATATTGCTGACTGTAACCAACTGAAGACTCACATGCAGTTGAAGGTGGTTGAATTTTCCCTTCTCTTTGTAAATCCAACAGGCAGTGTTCTCAGGTCAATGTCACACTTTCGAGCTTTGTTTCTCAAGCCATATAACTAGCAAAAAAACACCTTTTAATAAACATATGAATAATATATTCCAAACCCAAAACTTAAACAGTAAAAGAGTAATGCTGACAGGAATTATGGGAAAAGTGTAGAAAAGGCCATATTAAATGAAGCACTTTGCTTTAAAAAAACCCATCGCAAATGAAAAATTAATGAAGTAAGTCTAGAAACTACCCGAAACATTCTCGGGTGAAGTTTTCCCATGCTTAAAACCAACATGCCAATGACTTTTTTATAACAAGTTTTTTAACACCCTGGGAAAGGCACAGACAACCAAACACAGAGTTGGTTTTTGCGCTACAAGCCCACTAGCAGAAGGGATGCACAAGCACCATCTTAGCCACTATGACAAATTCCAATTTGAAGGCAGTACTAAGGATATCATCTCATAAACATGACTAGTACCACACCCTAAAATCTGCTACCTGTGCAGCATCTCACCACCTTCAGTGAATGTTTTCAAGACATCATGGTGACCAGCGCATGCACAGAGTATAACCCCAGCCTGAGAGAAAGCTGGAGTCTTCTAAATTTACTCTGTCATCAACCTGAGTTCTCTCCAACTGAGTTTAGTACTTGAATATATCTTCACAAGACTGGAAAACAACATGGCTCTGATGACTTCTGGTGACGTATCAACAAATCAAGTATTTTGGAGTAGATTTTGGTTCTCTGTGGTTTGTCTGTTTTCCCCTCCTGGTCTTCACAGTTTATCGTCACAGAACTTTCATGAAAAGCAGTAGATTTCTGTGATCTCATTAGTGCTTCACTAGAACTGGAGGAGTTTCAGCAAAAAATCCCGTCAGCTGTAGAAGGCTGGCTTTTACTTCATTGTTGCTTAGATTTATTCTTTGCCTAATAATATTTTTTTTAAATAATATATTCTTTGCCTAATATTCTTTAGTTGCCTTCATTTGGTACGCGGGAAAGCATGTAATAATTGTTAATTCAATAAATCCACTGTTCACCTGGGAATTTTGTATTTAAAAATTCAAAACAAGATGTGGAGATGGGAGGAAACACTAAGGCTTCCTTAACATGCATCTTGTCATCAAACAGCAGGAGTGGTCACACATCACTTCAAAGAATAGAACGCTGTTAGCAACTTTAGCTAACATAACAAATGGACATAGCCATCAACACTATCATTACATAAACCTAGAGACTTCTTTGATTTCTGGCTCTAAAACTCAGGGTCATTCATACTTCCATAAGAGAGGTATCAGCTCTGAAAACTGTATTGGGACTGCCTCAGTT
Source organism: Myiopsitta monachus (assembly GCA_017639245.1). Classification (NCBI taxonomy): domain Eukaryota; kingdom Metazoa; phylum Chordata; class Aves; order Psittaciformes; family Psittacidae; genus Myiopsitta; species Myiopsitta monachus. The sequence continues at coordinate 13,063,488 of CM029923.1, read as the reverse complement.
GGAATTCATAGGTAGTCAACCCTCCGATAAACCAAGCTGCTAATTTCAAACTTACAAGTTTTTTTGCTGTTGGATTATGCACAGTAAGATGTCGAGCAGCAGCATCAGCTGCCCTTCCTACATCTTCCAGGAATCGATAATCTGAAGGTAAAAAAAAAAAAGAAAGACGGAAAAATGTAGTGCTGTCATTTAGCAGGACAGAAAAGAAACGGAAAAACAATGACAACAGAAAAATCAGACTATACAAAATAAATGATGCACAATACAATTGCTCACCCCTTGCTGACCGGTGCCCAGCTAGTTCCTAAGCAGCGGCCCCCGGTCAGCTTTCCCCCCAGTCCATATGCTGAGCACGATGCTATATGGCGAAGAATATCCCCTTGGTCAGCTGGGGTCAGCTGTCCCGGCTGTGTCCCCGCCTGACTCCTTGTGCCCCCCAGCCTGCTCACTGGTGAGATGGGGTGGGAGGCTGAGAAGCCCTTGACTTACTGTAAACACTGCTCAGCAACAACTAAAGCATCAGCCTGTTCTCAACATTATTCTCAACCTAAATTCACAACACAGCACTGTGCCAGCTGCTGGGAAGAATGTGAACTCTATCCAAGCCAAAACCAGGAAACTAACCTTGTAAAACCAATGAATTTTAAAACGGACAAGGAATATTCTTACCACTCAAAAGATTCAAGTCGGTAAATTCATTTACGGAGACAAACGCTGTTTTATCCCTGACTCCATTACAGCTCAATGCAAGCTTATGCTTCTTCACACACAACAGACTGAAATGACAAAAAATAAAAGCATCAACATTATGTATTCAGGATGAGTGGGGCAAATAACCAAAACAGTTTAATTCAGATAATAGATACCTGCACGAATATTTCATGCATCGTGGACACCTGTACTTAGCTTCCTCTTGACTACATGTTTCACATCTGAAAGGAGTAAAAAGTATTTCTTAATAAATGCAAACCCCAAAGTTAGGGAACCTCTCAGGCACAATGTGGAAGCTTCAGAAATACAGATAATGAACATTTCATGAAAAAAACCCAGACCTCTACAAATATAACCTTCTCTATTTTAACCAGGCTATTACAGCTGATGTTTCTCCCGCTCTTAGGAAAAAGTTATTTATAACTGAAACAATTGTCACTTTTCATTTTTTTTAACTCTGATGAATGGAGAAGGGAAATAATGCCCCCCCCATCTGTAAAGTTTCAAGAATGGCACAAACCCACCCCTTTCAAATACTAAAGAACAAGCATAAGCCTTGAAAGGCTGTTCTTCCCATCCCTACCATGCGCTTGCTGCTAGCTAACAGCAGCGGTGTGAAGGACAAGCCTGGCAGTATCATCTCCTGAAGAAGGCCACTTTTTACACTGCCAAAATAATGTATTATAAGCAAAAAAGTGTTCAATATTTAGGAATAATTTCAGGAAACATTTCATCACCGAAAGGGTGGTCAGACATTAGAACAGGCATCCCAAGGCAGTGGTGGAATCACCATCCCTGGAAGTGCTCAGAAACCATGCAGACGAGGCCCTCAGTGACATGGGTTAGTGGTGGACTTGGCAGTGCCGGGGTAATGGTTGGATTTCATGATCTTACAGGTGTTTTCCAACTTAGCTGACTCAGTGGTTCTATGATTCCATACACTGCAAAGCAGAAATAAAGATTCCTTTATCTCCACAGTGAACAATGCACGCTGGCACCTCAGCCGCTACACCAGAGAAAACCTGTCATGCGGCACCTGCGTGCAGATCCCACTAACACCCAAGCCCAGGCACAGCCACCCAGGGCAAAGCTCACGCCTGCTCTCGGAACAGCTCTCTCGCTCCTCTGAAACCAAACTGCCCCGTACCGCAGCGGCAGCGCCCATCGCAGCGGCGGCTGCTCCTCTCCACACACTCAGGGGAGAAGCGAGAAGGGCTGCAAGGACACAGGGCAGCCATGCCGGGCACCCGGGGGCAGGTCCGGCCCGCAGCAGGCCCTGCGGAGCCCCTAGGACAGGCCCAGGGCGCTGAGACAAGAGAGGCCGGCGCAGCCTTTTCCCTCCGGCAGCCCCGAGTCTTCGCGGAGCCCGAGGAAAGCGCTCCCGAAGCGGCACCGCACCCTGCCCGTGCCCCTATCCCTTACCTCTGCAGGGATATCTTCCGCCCGCCTGCCGGCCGCCCAGCGCAGTCGGGGCCCTCCCGCTCCGCCATGGCCGCGCAGCTCCACCTCCCCACGCGGAGCCTGGCGGGGCGGGCCCGGCCGTGGCCTTTCCTGGGCGGCGGCGCCGCCTGGCGGCGCTCGCAGCGCGGAGGCCCCCAGGAGGAGCCTCGCTGGGAGCGGCCCGCTGCAGGCTACTTCACAAGCTCCGCCTCCCAGGTGCTTTTAAATGGGTTTTTAACCACGGAAAGCAGCAGGGAAAGGAAAAGGGTTCTGACGAAAGCTCAGGGCTTGCTCTAAAATTAAGGATAACGCAGTAGGTGACTACCTCAGAAACCATAAAAACGTTAGAACCATGGAATCAATGAGGTTGGAAAAGATCTGTAACATCACCAAGTCTGACCTTTACCCCAGTGCTGCCGAGACTACCACTAAACCATGTCACTAAGGGCCTCATCTACACGGGTCTCGAACACTTCCAGCCTGTTACAATGCCTGACCAACCCCTGGGGAAGAATTTGCTGCTACAGAAATTTTTCCAAACAAAATTAATTACAGAGTACAGGTACTTGTTAACATGGGACAAAACGGCACGAGATCTCCTGCAAACGCCTTTAGGAGCTCTGGTAAAGGTGCCCAAGTACAAGAGGCTTTCCAAAACGCGTTTTTAAAATGGATGATTTCTGAGACACACTAATGTAAACCATAAACTAATAAATAATTTCCCAAAACAGTGCAACGAGACTCGCTAAAACATACATGAAACAATAAACATGTTCTACAAGATTACCTTCTTATAAAACCCCGAAATTAATCCGTTTGTCACAACATCAGCTCCACAGCCAAACTACCAGCAAATGTCAAATAATATTGCAAACTGTAGTGACCTGGAAACTGCAAAGAGAGAGACATATTCTCTAACCTTTATCATTACTCTGTAATCTTGCTTTGTCATTAGTTTTACTAGATTTTTTCCATATAAAATGTAAAATGAAATGTACATACCTTGTAAAAGTAAATGCAGTCACTGGCAGTATTCCACGGCACAAAGCACGTGCATTTCCCCATGGTAAAAGTAGCACTGACACCTGACAAGTACCCTTCTAAGGGTTTTGTTCATTACTAGGAATGAGCTACACAATACAGAACAGTAAAAGACAAACAGATAGCTTGGAAGCTTATTTTATTATACTTTGGTAAGTGTGGTTTCCTCTGGATCAAGACAGTTAAACAAGTTGTTTGAACACTCCTCTGCTCCCAGGATAGCCTGATACCATCTTGCCATCTATTACTGAGAACACTTTGGATTGATAATAGATAGAGGGCTATCATTATGACGAGTGCTTTCCCTAATGGTAAAATAGTTCTTTTTTTTTCTTTTTTAATAAAAAAAGATGATTGAACACTTTAATTAAAAAATAAAACAAAAAGCCCCCATAAAACCCCCAAACCCCAGACAACAAAATGATCTAAGAAGTTTGTGAAAAATGGAATTTCTAGGTGGGTGAAATAATGATTATAATTTAGGAGCAGCCATTCAGAAGACATGTTGTAGCAGATTTTTTTCACAAGTTACAAATATATACACAATGTATCATCTTAAGATGCCTTTGGCATTAGAAATGTTAACTGAAATACAGAATCTAAACCTCAAAACTACTGTAGGGAGCTCTTCTACAACATTTTTTACAATGGCTGTAAAGCTAACTGTTCTGACTATATGCATCCTATACAATGTACTGTCTCTCATACCATTTCCACAACAGTACACAAAAATATTTAAAACAAGAAATCCACATAAATAATGTTTTCATTGTAATGAAGTACAAGACCAACGATTCAAAATAAGCACCTTTACAACAGAAACATATCCTGATGTAACCAGCACATACAGTCTGAAAGATAAAAAGGGACTCAAATAATCTCTGCTAAGGCCACAAGCACCTTGTGTTATGAAGAGCACCAAGGCAACATGGACAGGAAACACAAAAGAGGTAGTGTGCCATCTGTTAAGATGTATGTGTCCAGCAAGGACTATAATAAAACAATGTTTCAGAAAAGAAGACGTATTGTACTGTGGCATAATTCACTTTTCATGTATAAGCTATTGCACATTTAGGAGCATTAGCCAGTATTGCTCCTTAGTATTGTATGTCTCCAGCTTTCCTCGGGGCGGTTTTGTGGCTGTGCTCTTGAAGAGATTGCTGAGAACACCAGAGGTCCTGAAAAGGCCCATGTTCAGGTACTCAGTTCCAGAAAATTATGCAAGGAAGCACCAATATATTTTAAAATACTTTATGAAAGTTGTAGATTTTTTCTTTCTTTCTTTCCTTTTAAAATGCCATTTCTCCTTAGGAGGAAGTCTTTTTCTTCCTGAGGTTCTTTAACCAACATAATTTAAAATGATTCTTCAATTTCCTCCTTATTTTGCCTGTAATGGATTGTTACTTTGGCATTTAATCTATGCAGCAATTCCATGTTGATGCAAAAAAAAAAAAAAAGCCAACCCCAGGACAGAAACCTTAAAGGAAGCACACTGAACCGCCTTCTATGAAGTGCTGCTGTCCTGGTTTGAGATGAGGAAGTGCGTTAACTTGAACGACTGGAAGCTGATTAGTGTCCTGAGTGTGAAAAAAGAACTGTGTCTTATGCCAGCTGCCATCTTCCATCTGCAACACACAGGAGTGGATTATTAGTTTTGTATCAAAGATGAGCTTCAAAACACAAATGGGAATTGAGCTTATAGAATGAAAGGAGGAAGTGAAGCGTACAGAAACATTTCTTCTCTCAGCAGTTCATAAAGAAATGGTGTAATTTAACAAATGCCATTTCTCCCATGCAACACTATGGGCACTCCTGGGAAAACTGTAACTGTAAGAAAGCCAAGCTTAGAATCCAACTGGAAGGGCTGGAGACATAGTGCGGCATGGCTCAGAGCAGAGCGCCTGGAACTTTGCAAGCAGTCTTGGGCTCATACAGACTTTTAGATAACTTGCGAAATTGAACACCAAATCTCAACTGTAGGTCTTGAACTCAGCAGGTTATGAAGTCTACAGGCACTTGAATGACTGCATAGGCCCTTGAAGAGTAATCATGGGGAATGAGAGTTTCATTTTCGCCATGAACTTGTTTATTCTAATCCTTTAAAACTCTCAGTAAAAAACTGAAAACTCATAAAAATTATAAAATAGCATGATAACATTGTCTGAGGCTGCGAGCATCTTGATGTTTGCAATTACTCCACTGTGTTCTTAAAAACCATTAAGTACACAGCAGATGCCACTGAAAACTAAAATAGCTGCAGAGAGAGAAATATGTAAGATTCTTCAGCAGATCTGTACAGTACACAGTTCCCCACGGAAAGAGCAACAGACCCCATGGAATCTCACAGAGAAACAGCACTTCTCAGCAGCCATCACTGTGTGCCTTAATTTTTCTCAGGGATTAAAACAGTCCCAAGCAGACTGTGACGTGGAGGAAAAGGGCTTCAGTGGTCATAACTTATGTGTGTGACACAGGCCAGAGCATCTCATGAGAACATGCTAATAAAGGTTGGAAGCATAAAAGCTTCAAAGTGCCTCAATAAAAGCACTTTCTGTCTTGAGATTAAAAATCTTGCTTGATACCCCATACCAATATGGAACCAGTCTGACATCTGTCGTTATTGTAAATGAAAGTAGAGCTATAAAATACTGAAAGTGTAAGGTGCATTTCATAGTGTATTTCATAGTGTTCTACTGAGACCAAAAGGCTCACATTTTGGTGATTGGAATAATCTAATAAGCATTAGAAAACTAATAAGCCCTTCTGATTTTTCCCAAATACAAATATGATTTAGTATTTCTGTTAGCCATGAAGTCTACTTCCAATCATCATTATTATATAACCAAACAACATCTGTGAATTTAAAGATATTTAGATAGCCAAAACATAATTTCCAGCATGTCTGAACTTAAGATTTTGTGTTAGATGACCTCAACAGAACTCAAGTATGAGTTTTCATTTTGAGAGTTACCGTTCCTGAAGTTTCTTGGAGGGTCTCCTTATTTCTGTTCTGATCTCTCTCAGTTTCTTAGTACAGCCTCAAAATACGTGTCACTCAATGCAAACAGCAAGTGTAAATGTCCTGTATTACCGCAATTGCTTTTACATTTAGATAAGATGTTGAATTTAGTACCAAAAGGCTGTCATACAGAGATGTGCAGGACAAAGTAAGAAGTAAGCTGCAAGGGATGTGAATATAAACTACTGTTATTTATTTGCAGAAAGTTAATAACGTTTAAACAGTAGCTACGTTATGGTTTTAATATGTGCTAAAGAGCATTTACCATGCATTCATCCAGAAGCACCTTCGGTTCAAGCAGCGTATTTGCTTTAAATATTTGACCATTCCATCCTTTGAAGCTAACAGACATTTTTTGGCCACCTGCTTTATTTAATCCCCACATCGGTGCATTCAGACAATGAACTGTGATGCTATGGGTTGCTTCTGAGCTCAGTAAATGAAGGAAGTTCATCTGCACTTTTCCAACGCCGAACTCCAGCTAAGTTCCAAGAGAAATGAATCATTAGACTTACAGGTGGACTATGCCGAATGGCCACAGCAACACCAAGTGACATGCACATACATGCACAGTGTTCAGGCATGGGAGCATGTTTAAATATTTATACACTGGGATCAGTGCCAAAAAGCATGATTTGTATTTGTTAGGAGAGCTGTTAGGTTCTATTACAGTGATTACTATAAACAGGAACTTTCATAGGACATTTTCAGAGCTCAAAAATAAACATTTGCTAATGCTTACTACATTGTTGAAATGCAGCTGGGCAGAAAACACTGTGTTTAAGCAAGTGAAACAAATGATTTTGTGATTTAGACAAAGGTATTGTAATCACAGCGTTTTAACTGCAGCCACATCATTCTGCTATTTAGTTGTCTTAGACCACAGGCTTTGGCAATACCTACATTCCATTAAAAATCCAAAATTTCATAAGTATACTTTGATTTTAGACAGAATGCGTAGTCACTCATAACTCAATAAGAACTTCTCCAAAACTAGATCATACTCAGGGATTTTCCAAATGTAGGAAATATACGGAAACTGTATGGTATTTCTGATGCTCTTTAATGACTAAGGTTTATACGCAAATCTCCACAAATACAAGATTTGTATTCCCAGGGGTTTAAGTACTACATCTAAAGAGGAGCATGGACTAATGATACAAACGAAACCAGTCTCTGCCTAATGGCATTTTGAAGTACCTAAGTGTTAAAAAGTAGCCATTATTTTCTTCCTTCCCACTGCAATGACCACAGCATCTCTACACTTAGCTGCCCTAAGTGATGAGTTACTAATGTAGCTCAGAAGTATTTCAGGCTTATTTTTATGCTTTGTATAGGAAAGTATAAGGCAAGCAAAAAAAATATTCTATCAACGTAGAGGGTGAGTAAATGAAGTAAACGAACAAAGTGAGGGTTACACTAACATCTATTGTCTCCAGAAATCTGTAACTTCTGTAACAGAATATGTAACACGTCCTTCCACAAAGATGCACATTGAAAAAAATCCTTAAGTCTAACATCTTTTCATGAGTTAAGTAAATAAGCATTAATTTGTTCAGAGTTCCAGCACAGATAGTCTCTGTGAGGCAATGCATACCTTTGTCACAGACAGCGGCGTTAAACACGTCTGACCACCTGCAGTGAAGTTGCAGAAAACTTCAATGGCATCAGAAGGACATCCAATATTTGGGTCTATCCAGTATTTTCCTATTAGCATATATTCCAGATGGAAAAGAGAACCACAATATAATTGCTACTAAAAAATTTGCTAAAATATTCATACTTTTTGGCAAGTATTAGGTATATTATCATCATAGCTTTACTAGGAAATGAAAGAAAAACCCCCATGAAAGTCTTTTCACTATTACAATTCTAAGAATAACAGATACTGAGCAAAATTATTATAACCATCCAACTGTGATTACATAAACAATGATTTCTGAATACTGTCAGAGTTTCAAAAATGTTTTCTTTTTCTACAGCTAAATAGTGAGAACAAAGTTTTTTCAGTCTGCTCTGTGTTAAAGCTTAGCTTTTTTTTAATTTGTGCTTGGCTTTACACAGAGAATATATTCAGGAACATAAAATACAGATCTAAGTTCTCTTGCTCTCACAGCACCTTGAAGATCCTCCCTTTTTCCCATCAAATACTCCTACATAACCCAGTGATGGTAGTAAGGAGCATTTGCATTGTGCATCCATGGGATTTTGTCCAATAAAAGAGATGGGATACATGCAACTTACATCAAGATTTAGCTTACCTTAATTTATGGTTAAATATGGGCAAGCCTGTGCTCTACAATTTCTATGGGGGTGTGTGTAATCCTCTGAAGTGGAGGACTGTGTCAGTGACTTCCGTGGCCTTAAAGGGCTGAGATTTATTTTGAAGAGCACAGTTCTAATAACAGTTAGGCTCATCTACTAGAGTCATAAAGAACTGATCCATCCTTATATATGCCACAGAACAGTGATTGTCCTATAACCTCTAACTTCATTTGCCACCTCCTCCTTAGCTTGCTAATGCTAATACTTGATAATAGGGATATGTACAGGTATTTATTATTTTATTAGCCAATCAGAAACTAAATTATGTCACAGTACTGACATTACAGGTTTAAATATTTTTTTTTTAATTTGAAATATTGATTCAGGATCTTCTGGGATACAACGACTGTCAGTGTATCTGACAGTTGTAGTGTATTGTATATAATTTTCTCATTAGGAATCTAGAATCCGATCGACACCGAGTTCATTGCAAGTTTAGGTATAAATACTTGGGAAATCTTTAATCACTAAATTGGATACAATTTCAAATTTTCTAGACACTTTTATTTACTTACATATATGTATCTGTCTTTACTACTGATATGCTGTTAGCTAGCTACACGCTTTCACCTTTAAAATTCAGAAATTTTATCTTAAATAAAGATAAAATAAAGATAGCTGTGACAGGCACACCGCCACAGACCATAGTAAAAAAATCTACACATTATAGTTTTAAATGTAGAAAGTAACATTTGGAAGCAACACATTCCAAACCCTACTTGTGTTCAACCTTTAATGAAAGTGATCACTTACCATCAGACACTTTACGTTCACAGTTAAGCAAATCCCTGCAGATGCGTGCTGGGTTATCCCGAGTGCCAAGAGGGTTCTTGATGCTGTGCAGTAAATTGCTAAGGTAGTGCAGCGTTTTGAATATCTCTGTGCTGTGATCTAGTAAAGTTACTTCAGTATTCTGGTATTTCTGCCAAGGGCCATTAGGAAATGTGTTACCACAAGGAAGCATCACAACAACAATATATGTAGTAAAAGTCAAATGGCCATTGAATAGTCAGACAGAAGCAAAGTATTTATAATGCATGCAATCAGCCATATGAAACAGGGTAAGAATAATATATTCCAATAAAAAAAAAGTACATGTTATTAAAATTATCGGAGCAGTGAAGTTAGAGACGGGCCAAGATCATGCAAATATCTTATTGTGACATGTTAACAGAAAAATGTGGATATAGGGTAAAAAAAGAACTTGTACATTTGTAAAGTTTATTTAGCAGTTTTAGATTTTGAACAGTGAAATCTAGTGTTGCTGTTTTTCTGAACTTCAATTGTAACATATAAATCCTAGCATGTTTAGTCATATCCTACAGTAATTACTTGCTATACTTGCGTCATTTTAAATTAAGTTGTTGCAAAGAATCCGTGTTCTGTCCTCAAAAAATAGAATTCTAAATGCATCCCCCGTATGACAGTGTAAATACACTGAATTACATTACCTCCATCTGCAGTGCAGCATTTGACTCAATCAAAGCTTGAACAGCAGCATTGATGTCCACTTGTTTCTGGAAAAAACAAACAAACAAAAAACCCCACAAAACCCCCACTTTAGAATATAAAAAGATGAACAGGAATACTCTAGAACGCAGGCGGTAAACTCATTGAGCACTGTAGCAACACATAGGATAGCTTCATTATTTTGTCATTTTAGAATATAATTCATTGTAAACACTTACTTTTAAAACATGATCCTCCCTTCCAATTCCAAAGAATGCAAGCATGTGTACAAAAAAAGCACATTTAATTTTTATTAGCACCCCATACCCAATTTAATGATCATATTCCTGGAATCTAGAAAAAAAGACACTGTAATAATTGCTACGGGCTGATGTCCCAACCTATTCCTCCCAGCCATTTAATTTATATACTTAAGAAAACCAATCCAGTTAAGTTGAATAGGCGTTAGTTCGTTACAGAGACACACACAAATAATACTCTCAATTAGTCAGCAGCAGCTGACAGATCAAAGTAGTCTTCATGATGCATGAACAAATACCAAGACTGACAAACCAGCCTCTGAAGCAGGAAGCCCCTGAGGGCTCCATTCTCACACTTTGTATCTATATACCTGACCCAGACAACAGGTTGGGGTTTCATTTTTAAAGAATTAAGTCACCCACACAAGCATCTAGTTCTTGCAATTTGTTCTCAGGGGTGGGGCTTAAACCACAACATCAGATTACATGTATCATGACATCTTTAGGACACTTCAGATCCTGAGTCTGTCCTAACTGGCACAATCCTTTAACAAACTAAATCCATGTGTGTGTGTGCGTAGGGAGAACATCTGGACCAGAAATGGCACAAAATTTTGTTATCTTTCAGAGTGTTCAACTATAGAAGAGGAGAAAAAGCTTACAGAGTGTGACAGAGTTAACCCATGTCAAAAATATGAGTTACGTCCATGAGCATTGCCTGTTGAGGGCTCAACAGTGTGCGGAACAGAACTGACAGTGTAAGATGGAAGGTTCAAAAAAATGTATCAGTGTAGTGACAGAAGTTGTAGAAAAATGAATTTGCATTTCATGTGTAGCGATGAAACAAGCAGTGCATTTGAAGAGGGTCCTGCTATTTTCACTTTCAGAAAAGAAAATATTGTAGATTAGGGTTGTGACAGAACTTACTCTCGGTCCTGGTGGTCCAGGTGGTCCCTGGAAGATGGGAGAAGCTAGATATTAGAGGCTTCATATGTATATAAAATGCAATTACAAACGGAAAAATATAGGAATAAGGTTTTTTTTTGGGACTTACAGGTGGCCCTGGCTGACCCTGAGGTCCCTGAGGCCCCTAGAAGAAATGGAGATAAAATGCAACAGTTATAGATTAACATCTCTGCTTTAACATTTATGTATTTTTTTAATCACAACATGCCACAATGCATACAATGAAGATGATGTGATACAGGCTTTAGTAAAGCTGTAGATTAGCAGTTACTATTGGTGAAGTACTACTCTGTTAACGTGTGAGTAATCCTGTCAGAATTGCTGTGTTGTCTGGTTACTTATTAATCCAGTTACTTTTGGTATTAAGGGAACATTAGAAGTCATAAAACATATTAATATATAACGTGCTATACATTATGCCAGCTTTATATACATGCTGCCCATACAAGTACTACAAGGGATGAATGATCACAAAAGCATTGTAAAGTTATGGGTAGCTGTAAAAAACTAACTGATCTAGTTTACTCCATGAGTATCTGTTGGGCATTTATTAGCTCAATTTTTTAGCAGTGTCAGTTTGTGTTCATTGTTAAACTGTGATATTGCAGCTTTCTTCATAGTCAAGAAGTTACAACTTTATTTTCTCATCATAAGTGGCATCATTTTAATGTGTAGGATGATGCAGTGGGGAGAAGAGGCAGAGAAGGAACAACCTCTTTTCCCTAGCCTATAGTGCCTACAATGCACATAGTCTTCAATCTAAGTTTTAGACTCGCCTCTAAAAGGGCTGGACGTGGACCTTCCCCAAAACAATAATGCCATCTGAATTATCCTTTCTTTGAGCAACTGCTCACAATAAGATGGAATGATTATGAGTATTTATTAATATACAGTGGTACTTGTGTCACTATTAGATTCTCATCTTTAATCTCTAGATACCCAAAGCCTCTAGGAGCTACTACAACATAAACTACTGTAAAAACAATGAAGAACAGTGGCAGTGCCTTAATATCAACAAAAGAGAAGAAGGGATGAAAGGCATAGGCCAGATCTGCACCACATAGTAGTAAAACCTTTTAACATAACTGAGTTAATTAAAGCAAAACATTCTTTAGCCAGTGCTGCTTGTACCCATTATGCCAGCACAATAAGCTGTTTCAGCAAAAGCCTTCTTACAGCAGTGTGGTCACACTAGTACTAAGCCTGTGCCAAAAGAGAAATAATCTTATCTGACATGGTCACACTGACAAATATTGCCAAACTGATGTAGTCAAAGAGGTATTAAGTTGCAAATCACTTAATATAGTAATGAGAAGTATTCCTGCTGAGAGATTTCCCAAGATCTGTGTGTCACTGCATGTTACAACTGCAGAACTTGGGCGGCGCTTCAAGCTGCCACCAGCAAGGGCTGCTGGAAATGGTTAAAGAAAGGCCAGAATTAATCTAACATTAATTAATGTGTATTTAAAAAAAGGATCTCAAAGCAGATAGGAGTGATTTACTGAAGTCATCTGGGCTCCAAATTTATCAGTTCTTAGGGAGAATACCAGCTGCACCTCAAGACAGTTTTGTAAGGCAGAGTACATGGTAGGCACTGGGGAATGCATCTGTCAGGGGTCACAGTGACTTCCACAGCTGCACAAGTTAAGTGTGCCTGCACATCACCGGCCCTGGCCATGCCAGAGGGGCTCAGGTGCTGGATTGGGAAGGGTGTCATAAATGGGGGCCATCATGTAATTCCTAGCACCAGATCTACAGCAAACAAGGCTGTGTTTAGGGACTGCAAATGGCTTTGTGGCCAAGACCCACGCTTTACATATTCTTTGGAGAACTAGGGAGAATCAAACCTGAAGTGATTTTTGCATGTTTAGAGAGATGGTCTTCTGATACTTAACCAAGACAACCTCAAGAGTATAAGCAACATGGACTGTAAATGTTGTCAGATTTCAACTGATACATCCTGACCCTAATTTATTTATGTTTCATCCACTTACACCTACAGAAGGGACTCTAAGCCATTTTTTAGGTAAATATTTACTGGTATTTTATAAAGCCATTAATGATTAATGTTGGAAAATGGAAATTAAAAAAGTACACGATTTTAGCGTATTTAATATAGAAATCCCTGGGGGTTCTGTGGCAAGTACCTAACTTCCCTTGATCTGAGTTTGACTACTGCCCAGCTTGACATTGTCTTTGAAATCCTGTTGCTGTTAAATAAGCATAAAATATTATGGTGGTTACTCATTATTAAAAAAATGATGAGATGAGATTGCAGAGAGGACATTCACTATTTTGGGGTAGCCCCCAGCTGTTGCACACCAACGGGGTTTCACAGAGCTAACTTGTATGCCAGCTGGGAGGGCTGACCTCCATAGTTAACTGCATCAGCAACTCAGGTGCTGTTAGGTTGCTGCAGGATACACCTTCAGTCTCATGTGGATATATTACTGGACTGTCTGATCGTGCATGGTGAAGTATGTTTAGCATAAAATGAAAGTGTGAAAAAGAGACTTGAGAAATGAATTTGACAGTGTAAGGATATGTTTATCTTGGTTCAGGACTTAATTATGCAAATACCAAGTCAGGGGAAGGCACAAAATCTTCAACAGTGTGTCCTTAAGTAACACTGCTCTCTGATGAATAGATGTCCTTGTTCTGAGTGCTGAGACTTAGACATGCCAGTGGATTTTTCACATGACTGAATGCTTCAGTTAATATTCCATGTTCTTGTCATGTGTCACAGTTTTAAGACTCAAAAAGTCTTAGGACAAGAACAGTTCTAATTTATAGTGTTTTCTGTAATAGAACTGAATATTTTATAAATCATAATCTCCACTGTTCCAATGAATTGAAGGTATTTTGCAAAGAGGAAAGTGATTTGTCTTGATTCACAGTTAACAGCAACATGAAGTAAGAAACTAGTTTTCCTCTTATTCTGAGACAGCAATTGCTTCACTGCCTCCTTGCCAATAAGGCCCATGTGAAAAAAAGATAAATATTGAAAGCTATTTGTCTACTACAGTTAACTACTTTTGGGGATATTACATTTCTTAAATGCATTAAAAACTTCAGAGGGCTGTATCAATTACTTTTAGAAGCCTTTAAAACAAGACTGTTGCAGAGCAGCACTTTTTATGGATCAAGTTAATTGCTAAATGTTTTACTGCAATGCATAGGGATTATCTTCACAAATCTACATACTTTATCCTTTGATTGCATTAGAAATAAAGCCAGAAAAGTGTAATTCCAGTTCACAACGACAAAAGTGGGGAATAGAACAGTTTGGTTTAGTGTGCTCTTTAATTCTTTAATCCCCCAATTTGATTGCTAGTACAGAAGTTCTAAGGCCAACCCTCTCAATCTTTTCCTAATACTGTGGAGCCCTGGTTTTATATGCAGTGATCCATAAGCTTAACTTTGAAAACATGAGCAATCCCAAGGACTTCCGTATTTTCCACGACTTTTGAAATTTCCTAAGGAACAGAAAGTAGCTGTTACTGAAAAAAAATTATTAACATTAAGCTGACCACTTCTGTCATTTTGATGTTACGTCACTGTATCTCATAGTGGGTAAAGCCTAGTAACATTGTGCGACAGGCTGATACACAATGCAGTATAGTAGCTGCCATTAATGATAGCAAATCTAAGATAAAAGATGATTATCCAATCTCCAGCACAGGAAGTTTTCAAGATTTGGCTGAATAAAGCCCTGAGCAACGTAGTTTGATCTCAGAGATGATTCTTTTAAGCAGAAGGTTGGTCTACAAATGTCTTGAGATCCCTTACAGCCTGGATTATTTTACGTATCGATATTATAATTCATTATGTGACATGCCATGAAATAAAAAGAAAATTAAGAAAATAAACCCACACTTTCAGTAATGTCAGAATTCTGAAGCAATATTCTAAAATGTATTTCATGTCTTTCTAAACATTTCAATCACAGTGATATGAATACTGAAAAATAATTTGGAGTAAAATTTTTCAAGCTCTGTTTCTGCCTCTGTGAATTTTTCTCCAGAAATAGCTTATACAACCTGAAAGCACTTCACCACTGACCTCAAGGAGGTTTCTGGGCTAATAAAAGGACATTTCTTCCTAGTCATGAACCCTGTATCTCCCCAACAGGCTAAAAACTGTAACTAAAATGTGGACTGCTACAGAAAAGTTAAAATCTTTATGATTCTAGGAAGAATGCCAATGTACATTTTAAAGGCAAAAATTTAAGACTGGAATACACAGTTGGATAAAAATAATTTTCTCTCCTTTGAACCTGAAAATAGCTGGAAATAATTCCTTTTCTTGGCTACAGAATATAAACTAATGGCACTGTGTAAGATTTCAAATTAAACATTCTTTTTCTGAACACAGTCTTAGAAGATTAATTCATCCTGATGAATTCAATGACTTTTTTTAGGAAATTACTTCTTAAACACCAGTACCAATAACGGAAAGGGGTGTTTCTTGTCCATCATTCTGGATGGTTTTCATTATTAATTTTTTAAGTGTCAGTATTTTTAGCTCTATGCTGTTATAGCAATTCTCATGGATAAACAGAAGAAAAAGACAGTTAAAATGGTTAATAGCAGCACAAATTAAGGAACCAGTTTGCTTCTAATTGCCTCCAGAACATCAGAATCAAAAAGGAAAGTTCCCCAAGACACGTGCAACAACAAGCTGAATTCCAAGCCCTAACTCTTTAAGCAATTTTGAATATTTCTGATAGTTTGGTTTTTTTTTTTTTCCAAAACGTTTATATGGCAGTTAGGATAGAGTTGTACACAGGTGGCTGCTAAAAGCAAAATATAAGATAAATGAAATGCTTTTAAATGAGGTAGGGTGATACAGATGTAGGAACAGGTGTGTGCATGCTGTGCTGTGATGCACTGGAGCACTGACCACAGATGAGATGAAGGATTTTTCTTCTACATCTGAATTGGGTCAGATTTGGATGCTGTATGGCCAGAGGCCACGTTGCCTAACAGCATACAAACACTGGGCACATCTATGTAAGTCAACTTGAACAAGAAAAGGTCAGACTTTTCACCTCATGCAACTTTCTTGGCTAGCCCTCTCCAGGAGCACAACATGACTGTCTGACACTGAGAGCATCCAAGAGTACATTCATGTGAATACAGAAATAGCTTTTACACAGCCAAAAAGATGAAAGCACAAAAGTTGTTTCATCTTACCATTTCACCCCTTGTGCCCTTTTCACCTCTCAGTCCCTGTAAGAAAGAGAAGCTGTTAATCCAGTACGCTTTCTAACCACCTACGACTGAAATAAGCAAATTAATGTCCATGGGTGATACTGCTCACATGAAAAGTTCAATCTCACCTGTGGAAGTTTTTACAGCTCTGGGGCTTTAATTTTCCTGTACTACTGGAAAACTAAATCACTTGAAAACATCTTGTAATTCCTATATGTGGAAAGCTGTTGTTTTCTTAGGATTACAAATGTTTTTTCTCAGTAATTTTATGTCAATGTTCTCCCTGTCAACTGGCTATGTTCCCTACAATTTGATCCACCCTGACTCATCAGTGCTGCACCATCTTCAGAATAGAGAACAAAACTCAGTTCTCTCCATCACTGAAGAACAATATTGTTTACATATCTGGCTTTATTACCCTATTAGTTCCCCGCTCACAGTCACATTAGACGCTGGTTTTCTGTCTCCATGGCATTTTTGGCTAGTTTTGCACTTAAACTGTGTTTCTGAACACAGTAACAATCTCATAGTTCTTCTCTGGAGGAATTTTGTGTCTTCATGGCAGCATTTCATAACACAGAGAAGTAATCTTCAGCTGTAATGCTTTCTTAACGATAATGCAAACTGTTACATTCAATATGAAGTCTATTAAAAGCCTTTATAAAGTATAGGCAATTTTGAAGTTTTCCTCTTGAGGGGGATTGAGAAGAATGCAGCAAGACTTGAAGTACTGTCTTTTTCCCAACAAATGGAAAGAACATTTCCCTTCTCCTTTATTTTTCACTGTAAATATTTGTATTTACTGATTTTATTGTCCATTCCTGTTATTTTAATAATTATCAGCCCAAGCAACACAAAGAATAAGCTATATTGAAAGGGAGTGTGGATACTCTCTAGATATGTCTAGATATATATGCCTCTGTACTTACACATAAGGCCACTGCAATGACATTTCTGTCCTTTTTTGTCATTTTTTTTCTTGTTTATATTACAGATGCTGGAGTCACATGTATTAGCTTACCAGCACGGTATAACATGAAGATGGTCCTGCCAGCTGCTATTTGCAAATAGAAAGATGGGAATGCTGCTAGCTGCAAACCAGATGACTAAAAGTAAGGGTAGGGGAATTATGCAAAAGAGAAGGGAAACTTACAGGCCTGCCAGTTGGGCCTGTTACGCCTTCTTGACCAACGGGGCCAATATATCCCTGTAAACAAGCAAAGAATTTATTAGTCTGCTGTGTTTTCGAAATGAAGAAAATCCTCGTGATGTGTCCTGGTTTGAAGTAGCTCAGGCACACAGCCCCGGCAAATAGCCAAAAGATCACGGTGATATCCTCTTTCTGAATATTGAGTGTACATTGCTACAAAATCAGCAAGGTAATTATTTTAATAACTAGTAATAGTAGTGCTTGGAAAGCCACACACATTCTTTTATGTGAAAGCTGATGCACTGAAAACAATGGAAACTAAGTACTCTGATTACCAAAGACCACATATTTATTGAGCTATGATCAACTGAATCTTGAGCTGTATTACTGCCCACAAGGAATCGTGTCAGGCTGCCAGTAAGTGCTACTAAAATGTTACTTTCTTGTTCCATTTCACTTAGAGGAAACTGCTCATTTCCACTGTTTATTTGTATAGGAATGTTTACAAGTAAAAAAAAAAGTAGCTATTAGAACAGGCCCCTAAAGCAGCTACTCTGTATCCGGTTAACTGAACTAGTTCACTTCTTTGATGGCAATGGCAGCAGTGAGAGAACAATATTTTGAAGTCAGGCCTTCCCGGCTACAACCCTTCCCCTTTTTTCACTCTGTGCTGTAAAAGCTGGATGCACACTCCCCAGTATTACAAAACACTAAAGATGCTTCCACATTTTTGGTGAGCTGCACAGTAGAATGTAATGAAGAAGGTGTAATACAGAGTAAGTTAATGCAGGTTAGTAGCTGTATAGATAAAAAAAGACTACCTATTACTCAGTAATGCCTGAGTACCTCTTTTTCTTATTTCAAGCAAAGTCTGACCCTTTTCTCTTTTGCTGTAGGACAGAGTTACATGATCAGCATTGTTGCCAGTAAGAAGAAGGAAAATTTTCAACCCCAACAGGCAAAGACATGACAGCAATAAGAATACTTGGGTAGATGAAATTATACTAGGAGAGCCACACTTCACCAGCAGAGCTTGCTTTTTCCCTTTAAGATCAAGAGCTCAGCTCTGCTTGTGTACTGTACCCATGTTGCAACCAGAGCAGTGTTGCAGTACAAGCAATGGGCTTATAGTGGAGTCATAGTCTCAAAGAAAAAGGTTTGGTTAGAAGGTTCCTGCCTTGTTAATAAAAAATAAATTAAAACCACATGCCACTTGCAAGCCATCCTGACCATCTCTTTTGTGGAGTGAAACACTTACAACTTGGCCTGTTGGACCTTTCGGGCCCAGAATTCCAACTAAGCCAATGTCCCCTGCAGGACCCTGAAAATGCAAAGGAACAGTTAAATCAAACATGGACATTAGCTATCCACTTGTTTCAATCTCTTGTAATCAGAGAAAGGAAGATAATTTCTAAGAACAGTAACATCGAAAATACCAAAGCACACTGACCCTAAATGTTTGTCCTTAGGCACAGGGTACGCAGTTCTGCCTACAATGTTCCAACAGTTCAGATAGATTTTGAACAAATTATTGTTAAAGCTGATTAATTTGATGCTTTCCTAATGCTCTCATTCTGTAAATGGCTTAAGATCTAACAGAAAAGAATAAGCACATACTTTTGGCCCTGGGACTCCTTGAAACCCCATTAAACCTCGATCTCCATCTTCTCCCTGTAATAGGAGCAGGTATCCTTACTATTATTTCAAGTTGGTAATTCTTGGACTACCTGTTTTGCATCAGCAGCTGTGATTACTTACAGCTGATCCTTTCAGCCCAGCATCTCCTGCTTGTCCTTGATCACCTTGTGATCCTGGAAAGCCTCTTTTGCCTCGCTTTCCTGGATGACCCAGAAGGCCTTTCTCACCCTGTCAATAGGAAGACAACATATCCTTTATTACAATCATGACAGTTATAAATGTTAAAGATAAGACTCCTGGCAGAAGTGTGGACCATGGTTTGGAAACAGAAAACTCACACATGTCAGATCATTTCCAGTATTGTGTCTTCCTGTGTAAGCACTCAAGTTCACAAAATGAAATACAGAACAGGCAGGTTAGAATTAAATTTAGAAAGTAATCCTCCGAGCATGGCACAGTGTCGTCGTGAAACTCCATCCTGTTAGACTAAAAGTTTACATCGAATTCAAATGGAAACTATAGAAGTTCATGCAAGAAGAATCCTCTGAAGACTATCAAATACGTAGAAACCATGCCTAGCTCAGAAGGTTACTGAGCTGCAATTAAGGCTGTGAATATACACTTTTCATTCTTGCTTTGTGCCTATGCTCATTCCTAGGCATTACCTTTATGCTCTAACAAACACAGACTTTTGGCCTGACTCAGTATGTCCAATCTAAACACTTATTTTACAATATCTAATAACAGTTTTCCCTCATCTCATCTTTTTCAGATTGCAAGCATTTCTTAACAGGAACTACCTCCTATGGCTCATTGTCTAGATCAAGGAGTAAAATCCAGACTGGGATCACTGGCAATAAACACTGCAAGTAGGGAATACAGTTTATACTAAAATATTTTCATGAAAAGATGACAAAGACAATATTTCCCTCCCCCAGTTTTCAAGTGAATGAACATTTTAAGAAACTGCTGACCAAGAAAATCTCAAAGAGCACTGCAAATTATGATTTTAGATGAAAAAGCCTACTCTAAATAGAGAAAATGATATTTAATGTTGCATTCTTTGCTTTCTTTACCACTGAAATAAGTCTAATTAATATGAGGATAGACTGATGTCAGGTACCTGGAATTCCCTGGAAAATGGAGCACTCTCAGATGTCTTTCTTTTTAACAGGGGCAAACAAGATCAGTTTAAGTCCTGAGTAAATGGATGTCCCAGACACACTTGTTAGGCTTGAAATTACAGTACTTTTCTGTTAATACATGTTCAAATCATCCAAACTGCTTCAGTATTACAGAAGTTTAAAAAGAAAAGTCAGGAAACATCTGTCCCTAAAGCTTTGAGTGAATATAAACAAAGTGTTTTGAATGGCATCTAGAGATGGGAATAGTATCCAGATGGATGGGACCTCTATTCTCCAATTACAGTTCATAGAAGTGAGCTCAGCACAATTTGCAGTCTTATCCTTCAAACAAGTTTTAATGTCAGTTACTTATACGATTAATAGTAACATGGTGGCTCCACAATAACTGGATGTAGTATGAAGACTAAACAATATTAGTAATACTGCACTTAAACAAAAAGATCCCATGTGTGTACCTTTAGTCCAGGTGCTCCTATGGGCCCTGGCATGCCTGGCAATCCCCTGGGACCTCTAGCTCCTGGATAACCTGCCAGACCTGGCAAGCCTGAGTTTCCTTTATTACCCTTAACAAATTGAAAAGAATTGATTACAAGCAGAATAGCCAGACATGTTTTTAAATTGCATGTTAAAACAGGCATATAGCATAAAAATCAAAACCAGTTAATACTTTCTGTATACATAGATACACATTTACTGTACATCAAAATATTTGGAAAGGCAATGATCAGCAGCAACATCCTGATTTCTACTAATATTCCAAAAGCATAACCCCATCATACTTTGCAAAAAAGCTACATGTTCTTTAACCGTGGCATGGACTGAAGTTTCTGAAGAGTCAAGTTATTATAGTTTAACAAATCACTGACTGTCAGCAAAGCAGACGCCACAGCCCACTGTAATTGTTCAGTTCAGTCTCATCTTAAACCTTATTCTGCCTTACTGTAAATATAGCCTGATGTCAATTCTGTGGGATCACCTACCTAGACCTTGAAAGACTGCTGAGAACATTCAAGAGAATGAGTTACCTCTTTGGGCTTACGCAAAGCACCCTCCTCAAGAGGAACAGTTGCCTAGTTGGATCACCAGTTTAAGTAATACTTAGATAATACTAGAATGGCTGGGTACCCTCTGTACAGATTCATACAAAATAACTTTACCACATCAAGAAAGATCAAAACATTTGTTACAAAAATGCATGAGTACATCAGACTATAAACAAAAGAAACTATTTTTAATGAAAAAACATGTTTACTGAGTACATGGTGTTAAGCCAATTTTGACATGTTAAGAAAAACAAAATTGCTACCATCCAAATGAATGTTTCTGTGATGCTATTTAGTAGAAGCATATACATGCATAGATATGTCTTCTTTCTTATTTCATATGACATTCAGTTAAGCATTCATAGAAATACAAGTTATACGAAATAGGATTTTTATATTAAATGCGATTTTCAGGGCTTTGAAAACGGTAGTGTGGCTTACAGCCTGATGGACTAATAAGCTTACATAGCAAAAGTTCTGTTCTTTTTACTCGTTGTGGCAAAAATCAGTTACAACCCTCTCTTTATTACAAATTATAATGCTAATACATATTGTTAATAAGGAGTAATGGAGTCTTTTTTTTTAATATGAAAGATGACATTTTGAGCAAAAAGGCAAAAATATAAGAATTCTTTGGGGTGATATTCCTAAATCTAATTCCAAAGAATTTCAAGTTACTTGAAAGAGTATCTGTAGGACTTTATCTGAAACTGGAGAGGCTTGAACAGGGTACATCTGCCCCCTACGGGTAACTTGTTTCATTTTCTCTTTGTTCAACCAGGTAGGAAATTTATACTTGTGCCTCATTTGGTACCTTGATTAATTCCTAACACCAAATTGGCATCTTTTTAGAACAATGAATGGTTCATCCAACTAGAACTACTTGGAATCAATTTGATCAGACTTTCAACAACAAGAACAACTAAGGGAATTTTCCTCTTCCTCTGTGGAGTGAATAAGCAAAGAGCTGCGTCGCTGCTCCCAGAAGTAGCAGGTCACAATCCCTGGCTCACAGTAAAGAACAGACAGACAAAAAACCTGCTCCCAAGAATGCTTTCAGATACCTCAGGTACCTGATACTCTTTTCCACTGGTTTTGTGCAAAGCTTCAGAATCACTTCGGTAGAGAGACATAGGTTAGAAATTCAAAGACAGTAAGGAAAATGGAGATTCTCTCTGAGCCTGAGAGGAGACAGTCTCAGCTGGGACCTACAGCTCTTTTTCAGAAACAAAACTGTGAAGCTTCTCTGATTAAGAAAACATTTTCATTTAGCTCCAGTTACTACTAACAAATGCTAATGAAATAGTTGTTCTCCCAGCACACATCCCTTATGCTAATTTTATATCCTAGCCAGAATATCAGGAGCAAAAAAGAAAGAAAACAAAATAATTGGTCTCATTTCAAGATACTGAAGGAAATGAGAATGGTTCCTTCTGCTTAAATACAGTAACCTTAGAAAATTTGGAAAGTGAGATGACATAAAGAGAGGTAATGTGAAAGTAACCTACCTTAGTGCCAGGCTTCCCTGACAGCCCAGGCTTGCCTGGGTTCCCAGGAACACCTTCTGGTCCAGGGTACCCGACTGTTCCTTTCTTCCCTGATGGCCCTAGTTTTCCCTTAAAACAAATTCAAATCAAATACAGCACTGTTGGCACTCTTCATCTTCACCATCACAGAACTAGATTTTAGTCACAGTATTTCCTAAACCCTACATAATAACAGATCCAGTGACATGAATGAAAACTTGCAGAAGGAGCTCCGAGTTAGGATGTTTGGTTTAAAATGCTATTTGCTTCACCTTACACTTGGTGTGTTGTGGGATCTGAGCAACTTCAGCTGAAACTATGTGGCTGACTCCTCTGTGCGCCAGGCCTGGAAGGATGGCTGGGAGTGTTGATTCTTAAACTGAAGCAAGGAAACCTGATAATCTATTTATCCCTGTAAAAAAACCAACCACATACCTTTCCTGCTTTTATTTTACTAGACACTCTGTACTGTACATTTGGAAATTGATGCTATTGAAATTTGAACATACTAAAAAGGACACATACAAACTCCTACCAAAGCAAGTTTGTGCAAACTGTTGCTATGCTTGCACGAAAAAGCCTCATGTCACATCCATCAGAGGACAATTATTTTTTTCTTTACGATTATTTCCCTTTAGACTGATATACACTATCTTGAGAGGCTTGGAGTTCCGCAATTATCTCTGCATGAATGTGTTTCTCAGCAATTTAAAGTATGCTAACTAAGACACATCTTGTTTGAAAAGGTATCATTAACAACTACCATACAGAATATAAGAAGCATACCACCGTAATCTTACTTCTAACTTCTGGTTGCTCAAGCATCTTGCACTTGGGATGTGCTTGGAAACTTCCTCAACTGTCTTCTCTGGCTCACTTCTCTGTACGTCCTTCCCTTTCCCTCTTTTCCTTTGTCTGCTGAATGATACGCTCCCTGCAGTCCCCCAGAGGAAAGAGCCGAGTATTTACAAAGGACAGTTTTGCCCTTGTTTTAAAAAGGCTCTTCTTGCTCTCTGCTCAGCAGGTACAAGCTCTGTAAAGCAGCTGTGTTTCTCTGGTTACTGACAATATTTTTATGTGAGGTAGCAAAAGTTATTTACAATACGTGCTTGTGTGGTACTATTTATTAAGGGGACCAAAATAGCCTTGATGCGTTTTGTTCTTAGTTATGTTTACAGAACACCTACTGCTTCCTGCTCTTTCTTCTCCCTGAGGGAGAATGGGATGCAAGTCAGCTTCTCAACAGTAACTCTAGAAAGAGCATTAAAAATTTCATCTCAAGGCAAGCAAGAGAAAGGAGTAAACCTCAAGGGATTTGCCAGCCATATCCATCATGGACATATGGATCCAGGCTTCTGTAGGCTGCAGCTGTTCAAAGAACTGATGGGAGCCAGAAGTGAACAATAGTACAGCTCTGCATGATACACTGGGATAACTTCCACATAGCCTACAGGCCATGTACAAAAATGGCCTAATTAAGTAACTTCACAAGTGGGGAGGATCTTGTTCTATTAGCCGCTCTTTGCTTCTATGTGCTGCATAACCAAATATAATTCAATATAATTTAGCACAGTTTCGAAGATTATTTTGTATTTTCACAAGGGTTCCTTCACATTTCCTGAACACTAAGCAGGCTCTTTTGAGTGAGCGGAAGACCTTCCGGTACCACTGGCATGACTCAGGTTTGGTTTCATTAGCTATTATTTTCTTTGTTTTATAACCTGAAGATAAAATTTGCTACTTACAGGAATTCCAGGTTTGCCTGCTTGACCCGTTGCTCCTTTCTTCCCTGTGGGTCCCTAGAAGTTACAAATACTTGTGAGCTGACAAACATCAACAGAGTTGCGCTATGAAGCTTCTCAGGCAAAAATATCTCATTTAAGTTGCAATGGCAACTGGTATTGCAGGAACACCACTTAAAAGCCAATTAAAATGACCCCATGAGAGAATATAAAATGCTTTTTGGCAATTTTCAGCACACCACCAAGATGAACTACTATTTCTAAATGAAAAGATTCAGTCTGTGATATTTTTCATTACTTGCTCTGTCAAGGAATCCCAAAACACTGAGTTTTAGCCTTATATAACAGGTTTGCCAAGGACAGTCAGCAAACAGCAAAAACATAAAAATTCCAATTGAGTACAGTTTTGCTTTACTTTTTTCTACTTACTTCTGAACCTCTTTCTCCTTTTGGTCCTTGCTCTCCCAATTCACCCGGCTCTCCCTTTGGAAAGAACATATATTAGATAAATAAAAAGAATCATGTGAATGCAGCTAAAAACACATTTGCAACAGCCAACAGAGAAATCTCACTTGTTAGAAACACTTACTGGAGGCCCCTGTTGTCCAATTGGTCCTCTAAGCCCTGGAAGACCTATAGGGCCCTGGGAAGCAGAAAACAATAGCATATTACAAGCAACTCAGGATGTCACACTCGGCGAGCTACAGATTTCCTTGTAAAGGCCATCTTCAGAGGTTCTGGGTGGCCTGAGCTTCCTAACATGACCCAGATAAAGCATGCTCAGCTCTCCTGAGATCAGACCTTAGGAACTACGTATTGCTTACACATTTCTGTACTTCTGAAAGTGTAGACTGCATCCAGTTCATTGATGTACTAGTATGTCTAATTCTATTATCTGTGTAACTTAAACAGGATGTTCCATGTCAAGGGCTGTCTCTTTTGTACTTTAGCAAACAAGTTGTATCAATGATTATTGTGATTAGTTACAATCCGATTTGTCTCTGCTAGAAGACTGAATATGCTACATAAATAATTATTAGGCTTAGATTTACAAAGAAATAGTGTTTAAATTTCAGAGAAAAACGTTATTTCATTCAGTATTACAGGATCACAGAAGTGTTTAGGTGGAAAAGGCCAGGAAGAAAAGGTTGTGCAGGGACATGTCCAGTTAGGTTTTGAGCATTTCCAAAGACAGGAGACTCCATACGCTCTCTGGTCAGCCTGTTCTGGTGCTCAGCCATCCTCACAGGGAAAGGTATTTTCTGTGTTCAAAAGGAATTTCATGTGTTTCACTGTCGAGCCCTTTGCCTCGACTTGACCTGAAACTGGACACTACTGAGACAAGTCTGGCTCTTTCTTTTTCATCCCCTCCCATCAGGTATTTCTACACATTAAAATCACCCAAGCCTTCTCTTCTCCTGCTCATATGTCCCAAGCTTCTTCCCAGCAACTTCTCCTCATATGAAAGATACTCCAATGCATTCAAAGAGCTGATCAGTGCAGTGAAGCACAATTTCTGCACACTGTGAGATAAGATGATACTTCTCCTACATTACTCTACAAGTATGCATAGCATGCCATGTTCAAATCAAAAGAATAAAGCAGGAGGCATTAGTATTACCTTGTAACCCTCATCACCAGGTTCTCCTCTGTCTCCACGTTCACCACTAGGACCCTTGAAAGAAAATCAAAGAGAAAAATGTAACAGCTGAACTGAAATAACACTCCAATGAATACAAAAAGAATGATGTGATTTCTCTTAAGACAGACTAACCAACAAGACAGAACTGAGGGATTACAGATATTAAAGTTAGCTTGGCCTAAGGAATAAACTTTCTTTTTGTCTAAACAAAATGCACTGCAGTCAGACAGCAGCTACTGTCTGAAGTATTTTGTAACTGAAGACTAGAATCTTGAAAATAGATCTTATGTGAGCATAAATGAAACAGGAGTATTGACCTCAGTAGAACTTCTCTAGGTTTGTATCCATATATATGATATTTGAATTAAAAAATTTTCATCAATAAATGAAGAAACTTTGTTTTCAGGACATGCATGGAAAAATCTGCTATGGATTCTGTAAGATAACCCATGAAAACTTGGGCTCTTTTGTGAAATTACTTGCTTCTGACATGCTCAGAATCTGCTGTAATTTTGAAGTTTGTCCTAATAAAAAGGTAATTTAAATTCTTTGGCGTGCTTCACACATATAAGAGCTGCACAGGAGCAGCAGGAATAGAATGATTTTTCTGAGTCACGTATTTTTTCTGAGTCATGTATATTTTCCTGCTATATTCAGACACCTCACTAGCTCTGCTTTAGGGAAAGGCTCTTACTACAGTCTCACAAGAAATGGGACTCTTCCCCAGAATTTTAACTCTCATTGCAGCAAATCCCAGTCAGAGGAAATGTAACGGGATAGGAAGTCGTGCCCACAGGAAGTAAGAATAGCGAAGACTTTCCAAAAGACATCCAGCCAATCATTAAGTGAAGTAATAAGGGATTTGTTTCCCACCTGTCTTAAGTAAAAGCATATAGTGAAAAATTGGCCAGGCATCACTAACTGCAGTGTATCTCTTCCAGTTCATAAATGAATAGACTAGCCACTTCTAGGGCATATTCACCAATAGATGCTATTATGCAATTGTCTGTATACTCTCCAAGGTTTCAGCAGC
Source organism: Myiopsitta monachus (assembly GCA_017639245.1). Lineage (NCBI taxonomy): Eukaryota > Metazoa > Chordata > Aves > Psittaciformes > Psittacidae > Myiopsitta > Myiopsitta monachus. The sequence continues at coordinate 13,036,145 of CM029923.1, read as the reverse complement.
CTCATGTCATGTTTCCTAAAGGGAATCCATAAGGTAGAAAGACCCTGCTTACAATATTTGTGCAGTCATCATTACAGGGCTAGTCTGGCTGCAGCAGAATTGGCTAGAGTCTCTTCTCTAATGCATTACCATAATTAAATTAAGAACCTAGTCCTCATCTGTCTTCAGTGACATCAGGGTCTTAGAAGTCTTGCCTTTTGAGAAGGTGGGTTATAAATAATAAGGTTAATCTGAAGAAAAGTTGGCTGTACAAATATTGCTTCTGGCACAATCAAAGCCTGAACATGAAACACTTCTAATACGATTATGAGATGGCTTTTTTTTTTTTTTGCATGTTCATAACTGCTGCAGAGAGATACCCTACATAGGAGTTCAGTAAAAAAGAAAGGCTACAAAATGCAGTTCTCTCTAAACCAGCTAAATTAGCTTTGAAATGATAATGAAATAAATCAAAACACAGTTCTGGTTAGTAAAGCAATTAGGTATAAGTCAGAATAACCAGAAAAGGAAAAATTCTGTTCCAAAATGTGCTGCTCTAAACACAGACTAATGGCATTAGTGCAATCTAACACAGGGCACATGCGCTTACGCAGGAAAGAGCACATGACTGCATTTTTCAGAGAAGGATTACTGATTAAAGGACCATCATTCTGCATTTTTGTACAAGGGAGTACTGACTCCCGAGACATCAATACAAAGTTTCAGGAAGAACCTGCATTGCCTCTTGTCCTGAGAGGCACTGAGATAATTTTTTTGAGAAAGAAAGACCTACTGGTTCACCTATGGGCCCAGGCGGTCCAAGGACTGCGTTGTCTTCACCTGCGTAACCCTAAAATGAAGATATGCATCAAAACACATTGACTGGGAAATTCAACCTCATCTACCATGCACACATGCTCAAATGCTAATAAACACACACAGAGCATGCTTTATAGATGCTAAAAGTAAATGCGATGATTATGGTTTTAATACAGTGGAAACGATAACTCCGTTTTAACATGCACTTAAACTTCCCCAAAACCACTGAGGATTAAAAAAGCTAAGTATTTGCTCTGTTCTCAAAGGCAGTTACAAAAAGTAAGTATTTGAACAATGTCCATGTAATCATTTCTTTATTTAATAAAAGAAAGGATAAACAGGATATTTGACAAGAGGAAAGAAAGAAAATTTCGTCCACTGTTTTGAGGGATATGCTTAATAAAAACAAGTGTAGAGAAGACGCCAACGTTCAGCCTGAACTCTATTAAATTTTAAATATGAAACAACTGCCATCCAAACTAACAGACAAAAAGTTGTCTATTCCAGATGATATTTACCAATATTTAATGTGAAGAGGCTCATGCTTTAAATATGCTTAAGGGTTTCCAAAGTGCATCAAAGTGCTTTTGCAGAAGTGACCAAGCAAGCTAGACACCTAGCTCCCAAACAATTTAGTTTTCAGTTATATCAGAATCTATTTGTAACATAAGCCATTTATTGCTTATTCGTAGTATTCATTGCAAAACTGGTCCTAATACAAGAATGCATTATTTCCTGTCAAATGCAACTCCAAACTAACCTTCCTGAAGGGAATCCCTGTACCTGCATGGAGCCACACAAACTTCAGTCAGCATACAAATTTGTATGCAGGATTTGAGGCTTAAAAGAACAATAGTAAATTTGACACTAAAATAGCAGCAGAGAGGCAACATTCTGCCCCTAACGTTTTATATTAAGCACAGACCTTTGTCCATCTTAGTTTGACTTCCAGCAATATCTGTGGGTGTACTCACAGGCTTAAAGATACAAAAATACTTGGCTGGTTTCACAGTGATTTCTGTCTGCCGTACTCACTAAGGGCAGTGGTGCTATCTAATGCAACAGAATGTGTTTCTTACAATGGGTACCTTCTGTTTTAGAACCTGAAACATCTCAACTGCATGATTTAGAACTCTTCCTCTGAATGATCCATCTCCCTGGTTTTGCATTTTGTTGTCATATTCTTTCACAAAACTAATAAATATTGCAAATGGTGTGGAAAACAGTGAGCATGCAGGAACATTTTCTCCCTTTATTATTACTCAAAGTGTAAGACAGTATAATCCATCTTTATACCTTTTCTCCCTTAGGTCCTGGGGGCCCTGGAGGCCCTGGAGCACCTTGGTGACCCTAAAAAAGCAAACAAAACAAACATTAATTCCAAAACAAATAATTTAAGAAGTAATTCTCAACTTCTGTTTTAGCTGCCTGTTACTATTATTTTTTTGCTGCTTGCTAATAACGCTAAATAGTGAGGTGGCACAAAATTAACGGGCCCAGACAGAAAACATATTGTGTGCAGGAAAAGCTTTGTGCACAGTGGGAAAGCAAAGGTTCTGTCAGGGTTTGAAGCAGGTGAGGGGAGCCAGCCTGGTTCTTGCTTCAGGGCTGAGGCCATTGATGGGATTTTCTGTTTGGTCTTTAAGAGCAGGATTCAATCCATCTATGATGATGAACATAATTATTTTTCAGTGAAAGCCACAATATCTTTATGTCCTTCAATTAACCTCGTTCAGTTTCTGTTACTGAAATGGAAACTGCCTGGCCAGATAGTAAGCAGAGGTGGTGGTGGTTGCTGAACAGTCTTTATAATGAATAGCTGTAGCAGTCTTATAGGAACTTTATTCACAGGGGTTGAGATACACAGGACAAAGAAGAATTTCAAATCTGTGGTAAACACAACTGCTAGTGAACTCACAAAACCAGGTCATCATAGCTTAAGACTAATATTTCTGAATGGGCAATGCCATATCATATAAACACGTGAGATCTGACACTCCAGAAGATATCTGTGTGTTCTAGGTACAGATCCCTATGATATTTGAAATTATTTAGAGTACCACAAACTTACTTAGGGATGTGTGTACACATAAATTCAATAAAAAACTCACCCCGTAACCTGGAATTCCTGACTCTCCTTCAGGTCCCATTCCTCCTAGGTGTCCCTGTTAATGGAATAATCAGTGATAGAAAAATGAGCTCTCATAAAATGCTACAACAATGCCTACTTTGTAAAAAGTTATGACTTGGAAAAATCTTCAAATACTGAGATTTCAGAACCACAGACAACTTCTTTCGGTAAAGAATGGATTTTCCATTGGCACGCATCCGGACGAACAGGCTGGGAAAGACACTGCCTGCACCTCCAGCTACACCAAAAAATATTTATATGTGCTATAGCTGTGACTTGCCTCTTCCCTTGGAGAGACACAATTCTGCTAAACCAGAAATACATGAGCTCTTAAAAAAGCATGTTTTGTACCAACCAAGGGGCCTCGAGTTCCTCTTGCACCTTTGGGACCAATTTCTCCAGGTTGGCCAGGGTCACCAGCAGGTCCAATTTCTCCAGGAGGGCCAAGCTGTCCCTTTTCCCCCTGTTGGTGTTATCGTATTGAAAAGAATAACTAAGTTTCAAAATGCGGTTTATACTTAACCAAATTGTGTAACAGCATTATTTAACATGAGTATTAAATTTTCATCTATATTGTCGTATACATTTAACTATAGTTCTTGGAATGTCTGAACCCAGAACTCAGCAGCGAAAAAAAAACCAACCCAGTTAAAGCCTATTACTTCTGTTTTGTTTTAGCCAAAGGTTAACGTTATTTGATAGCAGCAGAAACTTATGAGTTGCAAAATCAGATCCTGATACAAATTTAAACCTCCTAAGGTCCTGAATATTATTGACTGCAGAATGATGACAATTCTGATTGCTACGGCTAGAAACAAAAAACATTGGCTTGAAGCATGACATAAACCAGGAATAGACTTGGTACAATGGGATTATTTTGTAATGTAAATTTGAGTTTCAGATAAAAGGAAGAGGATAGGGGAAGAGAAAAAACACCACCTTCTTTCCTAAACGGCCCCTCTGACCTGGATTTCCTGGTGTTCCTTCAGGGCCCTGTAAATTTATTAGAGAAAAATACATGATTGAGGAAGGCCTGGAAGCATGTTTAAACTGTGCTCCAAATTGGACAACTAAGCAAGCTTTTTGTAATGCAGAGAGGTGGGAGGAAAAAATCTCATTAACTGGATGTGAGCAAGTTAGTAGGACTGTTTCACGTTAAAGCAGAAACAAGCAGGAAAGCATCAGGGATCATTACCAAACTAGCGAAAATGAACTGAAAATAGGGGACAAAACCCCCCGTAAATCTTGTCCACCCAGAATATATTACTTTAGGAACAACATTGCTTCCAGAGAACCGCTGGATTTAGAATAATACAAACAAAGGAACTAACACATAACATAACATAACACTAACAAAGGAAATAACACAACCAAAGGAAAACTAAGAAAACCTTAGGGCTGTTCAAGTGTGAAGAACAGGGGCAGATGGGTGTGCAGATGAGGGGTGCTATCTCTGGAGCTACAGCCCTGCTGCCCTCTAGGTCACTTCAAAACCTGACCCTCTCAAAGGGCTGCATGTGTCCACTCCTCACTGGTTTCAATTTATCCAAAAGCTCTGTGAGTTAGAGAAAGTATTTTAGCTTGAGTTTTGGATAAAGAAGGATATATTGGTTTTGGTTTTGGGCTTTTTTTCTAGTCATTGTGGTGATAGGGTGGGGTAAATATAGTTTAAACTGATTTGTGAAGCTTATCTTTTGTTTTGTAAGTTTTGTTTAAGGAAAACGTAGGATTACTCTCATCCCAATAAAAGCCTTATACAATTGATCATAGGAACTGGATTTCCAGATTTATACCTGTTTAGTTCTGTCCACATCCCTAGGAGGACAAACCAAAACTGTGATGTGAACACTCCCAGACACTAGGAAGGATGAGTGGGGACTCCCAAACGTTGAACTGCCAGACCCACCTGTCTCACTGAGGCCCAGCAGCACTGCTGATGTTGTTTACTGTATACAGCTGTAATTACACACAGTGCAGATATGGCAAGGCTGAGCTGTGTTATGATAATTTCAATATATTCAACTTTCAAGCTCCTCCAGAATTGCCAAAACAGAAAAAAAAAAAGGGTGATATCACTGCATCAGAAACAAAAGTTGTTCTGTAGCACGCTAAGTGTGCTGACAACTAAAAGAGCATTTCTTTCCTTCACTAGGAGAGTAGTTCACTGTGAAGAACCCAGGATTAAAGACAGCAGATTGTAACACTGATGCGTAGAGGACAGAGGGGACAGTGCTCACGGGCATTGGCAGCTGCCCTCCAGTTTACTCAGACTCCATAATCACTTAAGAGCTACAGCGAAGGCAGACAGAGAACTGTGAATGAGAACATGATGATTTTTGGTAAGGGAATCTGATGTCTGACTTAAGGCTATATAATGCCTTGGAAACTGTGCTCCAGAATATTAGTTTACATTCAGAAGTTGCATAAAACTTCAGCAAAACAGATTTTATAGATGGACTTTAGCTACTAGGAGTGATGCCAGAATAAATACACAAACTGATCTAACAGTGTTGACCATGGATCCCAACGCTTGTTTACTGTTTGACCTGTGTATGTTTGGTGCCATTTCTCTCCACCTGCAATCTCCGAGTTGTCTGTGGCAACTGCTGCTCTCATGGTATGTTTATTTAATTCCTTTCACAGAGGTGCCACAATGAAGTTAATTAAAGAATAAATATCTTTTAAGAACAAAAAGGAATAATGAAATTCCTTCTTCTTCTCCTTATTTTTTATACTATATGCCTCATTACAGGGTGATGGACAAGGTGGGAAGAGAAGGTCCACCAAAGACATGCCATCATACTACAGCACAGAATTACCAGCTTATTATCTGAAGTAGTGCTGCCCAGCATGACAGATCCTAATTTCTAGAAGTCAGTTCCAGTGCAGAATGGACAGCAACCATAACATTTCTTTACAACACCTTGGCAGCAGTGTAGAAAGGCCAGTTAGGAAAGGCAGGCAATCCAACTGATCAGGAATCAAGGACAAGGGTAATCTGATACCTATATGTGATAGAGGTTTTAAGTCACTGTTGACTTGTACTCCTTACCAGAGAAAACACTATAGTTCACATCAGCACTTTCAGAAATCCCGCGCTGTCCGTGCCTGAGCTGCAATAATTTTGTAGCTAAGGAAACCTCACTGTTCAGTACAGCAATTTTTCTAGAAATGTTATTTTTACGCCTCTTTTTTTTTTGTGATGGTTTTTTAAAAGAACGAGAGCCAAGCATGTATGTGTTAAGAACATTAGCACAATATCTTAAATTGGAGCCAAATCTTGCGTGCTCTAAGGTCTAACACTTCATCATTTACAAGCTGCTCAAAATGGATCCTTCTTCACCCTGAGGAACTTTTAACCTAAACCAGAAACTAGATAGCCCTGGGACAGTAAACAAAGCCGTGAGAAAGCAATACAGTACAACAGAAGGTCTCACAGCACATTTTATGGCAATATAAGCATCTTGCCAATTTCTTTGGGTGTTTTTAAAAATTAAAGAATGTTCTAATACCTTGAGATTGCTCACAGACTCCAAAGGAAGGTGAGGATAGAGACTAATGTCAGAAGATTGCCTGGAGAAATCTAAAGTGAGAGGCTCCAGGTTGTGTGGTATGTGTCTGGATGACAAGGAAGCACTATCTGCTAAGAGATCCCAGATTTAAGATAGCAAAACCATTTGTCTTCTCTCGCTATCAACCCTAAAAAGCTGAACTACTTTAAAAAGGAAGGCAAGCCAATTTAAAGATGTTAATTTCTAACTGCAACAGCCTTGCAAAGTAAAAGAAGTAAGCAAAACTAGAAGGAAAATTATTACAAAAAGCAAATGTACAAGAAGTCCCCTTCAACCTGAAAACACTTACAGGAATGCCCATTATGCCAGGTTCACCAGGGGGTCCAGCAATTCCTGGTAACCCCATCTCTCCTTTTTCACCACCTTCTCCAAGAAGTCCCTGGTCTCCTGGGTCTCCCTAAAACAAAGGGGAAAAAGAAAGCCAAAACAAAACCCAAACTTAGTCAAGCTGCTGCTCTAGAATTACTTATTCTTGAGAAAAGTGAATTCTGAATCTTCAGGTTTGACAGAAAGCTCCATAAAGCTGATGGGAATTTTACTAGTCAAATTGATGTCAGGCTCCAAGTTAGAGAGTTTCCATCTCATTGATACATCTCCACAGCCAGATTTTGCCTCACCCATCGTATATGTCCTCTGGGACATCCCCTGTCCTGGCACCTGCCACAGCACTGATTCAATGCAAGGAACGGAGCAGCTTTGAGCTTGCTCTCCCCAGCACGATAGTTGCTACAGAAATAAGCTGTACTCAGTTCTCCAGCTTGCATTTCTCTGTCAAGCTATTCAACTTTGCAGTCCCTGCAGGGTATGTATGTGCCTAAAAGGCACAAGAAAGCCTATAATATATAGGACATCCTATGTTAAAACTAAATGCACTCAACTTGTTTCTGTCAATCTGGTGAAATAGGAGAAAAAGAAGAGACTTTGGTCCTTAAGTTGATATGACTGCTTTGCACCTGTTACAAAAACTGCATGTACCTTTGGACCATCCTTTCCTTGAACGCCATCTTCTCCTGGAGGTCCTGGTTCACCCTGATGAAAAGGAACAGGTAAAGATACTGGTAACTTGCAACTTTTGATGCATATAGTAAAAAAGCAAATATGAACTGCCCTATACTAAATGTAGTACTTCAGACACAGTGGTATGGTTAAGTCCAGAGCACCCATAGTGGACCAGTAACAGAAATTACTCTTCTCCAAGGACAGCCAGAACTACTAAATGCACCTTGCTGGAGATTTTGGGCAGGAGGAAAACATGAAAGTAATGAGCTGAAGGAACAAGAAAGCTCAACGGTAATAATTAAGTCTGAAAGGATAAGGTTTATGCTCTTTTAAGAGTGTCCTCGATAAAATCTGTTCCTAGCACTTTAAAATGTTTTTTCAGCCTTCAAAGGTAGGCAACTTTTTGGGTCAGATGAGAGGAGTAAGATGCACAGGAAGAATAAGCAGCGGCACAAATGCTTAGTAAAATCAAGCACCTAGTAAGCCACTCACAGCACCAGAAACAAATCAACTGCTTTAGATGCTGGTACAGAGAGATACCCTGCTCTGCTGAGACTATAATGCTCCCATTATCTCACCTATACTGGGTATCCATACAAAGCAATATTGTGGGCTGACACCTTAACAGCTGGGCTGGACTCTCTTGGATTTACCTTCATGCTCAAAGCCCTCATTCATGTCCCTCAGGGACATAAGATATTTATGAAATATGTCTATGAATCTGTGAAGATATTATTATCATAAATAGACTTATTTCAACATCAAAATTAACACTCTTTTTACCTTTCTACAATATTATACATTTTTATTTTTTAAAAAGGATACCAGAAAATAGCTTCTTATTGAGCCCTTCTGCCAAGTCAAGATTTCTCAACCTGCATTTCTGACACATTTGTAACATACTTTCCTTTTGGGAAGATTTGATCCACGGCTTACCCTTAAACCTTGGTCACCTGGTTCTCCAGCTTTTCCAGCAGGTCCAATGTCTCCCTGGAATATCACAATTAAAATAAGTCACTGGATTTTAAGGGAAAATATTCTTAACAATGAAAGGATTTACAGACAATTCAGTCATCATGACAATATTCCTTAATTGCTCATTTCCCATATCACTTCCTATTTGGCTGAGGAATCAGATGACTGATTTGCTTTTAAGGAAATCTGAACATTTAAACAGCACAAGAGAGACTGAATTCAACATTTACCTTTGCACCTGGTTCTCCCTGCAGGCCAGGCTCTCCTTCAGGGCCAGGAGGTCCCTGCATAGCACAAGAACTACATGGTCACCAGTAATGATTTTGCAACCATCAAATAACACAGCCAAATCAAAGCACAAAAATGCCATGAGCCACTGGGAAAGATGCATGTCTGAAAAATCAAATTAAGGCAACATAGTTCTTTGTTCTCACAAGAGCCCAAAAGAAGAAAAAGAAGGAAGGGTATAAGAAGAGTTCAAGAACTGCACTGTGGGTCGGGAATGTATCGAAAACTCAGCAATAGCACTAAGCCCGTACCTTTCATCATAAATTACTAGCAAGCTGAGCAAACATCATTCTTTCGTAAATCTGACTGACAATTTCAACACTGTTAAGGCTTGGAGCCAAATAGATATAGCCTTTGGAGAACAAAGCCCTTTCTGGAGTCTTCAGCCCTTAAAGACTTAATGGTATCAAATTGCTTCTTGTAAAGTTTATGTTTAAACCTTTTTTTTAATAGTCAGAAGACCGAATTTTGGGTGACTGAAGAAACGCATTTCTTTGAGGAAGCCAGATCCGTTCTAAGTGAGCTCATCCCTCAGTTACTTCATTACGAACACGGCTAACAAGTGCTGTCATATTTCCTTCAAAGCAAAAAGTAGAAGCAAAAGTTAGCAACATGACTGCCTGCAGCTGCATTTCTTCCTCTCCCACTCGCAAGGACATATGATTAATGCTGTTCCACTGTCTAACTGCAAGGAGAACAGGGCTTCCAAAAAAAGCTCAAGTAAACATTCAAACATCCACCTTTGAGGTACAGATGTCATGAATGTACACCCAAAGACAGTGCTCATTTTTCAAGTAAGAGTCTGGAAGGTTCCAATAAAAATAGCTTCTAAACACATTGTCCAGGCTTATTCGGTTGCTTGAGTGTTTATAATTATGATAGAAATTAGTAAAAGCTCACCTCAAAACCCATTTCTCCAATAGGGCCAGCCTCTCCCGGTTGTCCTCTTGGACCCTGGCATTAAACAAAATTTTGGATGCATCATTCAATTAGCATTAAATGATATTGTCTAGTCTTGACTTTGTCTCTTCAGGAATTCTTGCAATTGGCATGAAGAACTGTATTTCATTGTTTTTACTCCTGAATCCAGTAGTGCATACATGCACCTTGGTGGCATACAGTACCAGAGACCTCATTGCCAACCCTGACACACTGAAATGGACTTCAAATAAGAGCACAGATTTCTTTTCTTTTAGACCAAAAGTAAATTATTATCTGAACTAAGCTCTCCTCTTGATTAACCGAGACATTGTTTAATTAAGGTTTGTTAGACTGTCTGGTTTGCTTTGTGGAAAATCCTACGGTCTGGTATGGAATTAACTGAAAACAACTACTGTGTGCTTCACTGTGGATTTAGCAATGTTCGTACAGAACAACCACTGAGGTGTAATGGACTAAAGGCTGAAGCCTTTTGATAATATTAATAACTATACTATAAACAATTTCTTACAAACCTTTCTGTACCTAATAAATTCCTTGCAGTAACATGTAGTGTTTAAATGTTTCTTAAAGCAGCATGCTCAAATTCCCTGCACATGTTAGATTGTCCACCTCTGCTCAGAGAGTTGGATTTGTGTGCTGGAGGGTAGAAGTTGCCTGAAACAGCTTACAGCTCATTCCATAGCCACTGTGAATGTATGTCAAGACAGATCAACCCTCTGGATATATCCAGTCTTTGAACTTTCAGAAAGTTCACATTTATCCCTTTGGGACTCATCTGTGTTTAAGTACATTCTAAATTCAAAACATTTTGTTGATCTATTACTCTCATGTAAAATAAAGATACTGCTACCAGTATTTATGGTAGAGGGCTTTCATGCAAATATTTAGACCTTTTTGTTTCACTTCCTCTTACAGACTCTGCATATGGTTTTACTCCTCCTGGTAACTTGGCAGTGATAATGTGAGTATATTCTTCCCTTGTTACAACAACGTAAACTGCATGTTACTGAGAGGGTTTCAGCAGATGCATGCATTTTGCCCTATAGCTTTGGTTAAGTGTGAATAACTGAATTTGCATTTAATTTCCTGATCAGAAGTCAGACGGTCCTAAACTAAGTTCCCTGTTTTTCAGTTGCATCAACTCCATGGCATTCCACTAGGCAAGTGTCACAGAGCTTAAGTTTGATTCATGAGTCCAGTACTTCTTCATAATGTTACCATGGAGCTACATCTGCTGGATTGGTGATGTATCTTTCCCCTGAGACTTTCAGGGAATTTCAGAAGCCAAAAATCTATAGCAATATAGGGACTCCTTTTAACCATTAACAAGTGGTAATTTGCAAAGAAAGGTTTTACCGATATACCTGACAAATAAGTTAGAGTATAATTTAGATCAAGCCCGTTACTACAAATAGTTCTAATTGCTTACATTTTTTTTTTGCTTCTCCGCCAACAATTAGGGTTTTCTGCTCTGTGGAGAACTAGTGACAGGGACAGAGAAACTGCTTCAGCAGCTGGCTTTCATGTAGTGACCAGCTGACAGAAGATGAAATCAAGCTGCTTGGATGGGCAAACTAAAGAGCCCCACACTTCATTTCACAACAACTTGCGTAATTTTCATCACTTTTTCCTAGCTCCATAGACTATTTTCTGAAGACATTCTAATCTTTCATCACTTGAAAGAAAAGATACCCTCTTCAAAAGCTAAGCTTTTCTTACATCTGACACTGAACATTTAGATTCTAAGATGATGAGCACAGCAGAAATGTAGGTTGCTAAAGTGTAGACCACTTAGATTAGATAAGGCTGATAGTCATTCCATATATAAGAAAATTCGGACTTGACCAGAAAATGTAAGGAATTTTATGCATAAGCCTTGCATTGTAAGGCTCTCAGATGTCACAAGATGAAGATTAGATAAAATAAATGAAAGCAATAAAGTGACAGGAATCCAATAATAACTGTTAGAAAATACATTTTCTGTTGAAACATTTTGCCACTACTACAAGTTGGGAGCTCAAGTGAAGTAGGCAATTATATCCAAAAGAAAGTTTACCAAACAAATACCAAAATAAACATTGATATTTTTCTAGCCCCCGAAATGTGCAATGGATTTCTGTACGCATTTCAACCTATGGCTCAGTAGAAATAATATTTATTAATACTAGAAACAATAATTAGTAGAAATAGCATGCTTTATAGCAACAGTTCACTTTCAAGATTTGAAGTAACTATATGTAATAGGATTTGCAAAATAACATTTCACAATTTTTGACAACTCTAATAGATTTCTGAACTATAAAACGGCAGCCTTCTCCCAAGTCCCCCTGGGACAGCACATACTCTTTCACTATATTCATCGAACCTAATTTACCCCCAGAGAAAGCGATGCAATACTATTCCTGTCATGGCTGCATTTTGCAGCACTTTGCATATACTTGCTGCAGAGTCTGCATGAACATCTGTTACAATATTGGCCACATAAAAGTGAGTGTGGCTTGAAATAGTAACAATCAGAACAAGAATCCATCCAGCAGAGAAATGTCTGAGGTTTATTATAGCAGTCTCTTTTTCATTGAAAATTTAACGTGCCAAATAGATGTGGTCCCTGAGTTACTCAATAACTATCCTAAATTTTGCCCCACAAAAATACCACCAGTATCAGTATTGGCACATATTGACATAATCCACAAAGTAGATGTCTACCAAAATGCAGTGTAAAGCCACATAATATTGTGGTCCAGATTCTATCATGTTGCCTTATGTTGTGAACCCCTTACGTCAGTGCTTCTGAACATGATTAACAAGTCTACTTATGAACAAGTTAGGCTAAGCAAGGGAGGCAGACCCTAGCCCTGCAGTTTTGGAACAACCACCCCACAATTCCGATCTAACCACAGCTTGAGTTACCAGGGATGTCTGCGCAATACATGGAAAATTTTTTAAGCAGGCATAAGGATCAACTTACTGGCTCTCCCATTGGTCCCCTGTCTCCTGTGGTTCCAGGAGGCCCAAGCAAACCCTAGAAGATTAAAATAAAATAGAATAAAAAAGTCAGTGGAAACAAGCTGTTTCATATTCTGCAAAAAGCCACTTCCTCTCTTATTTCTGCTCACTCAGTAACTTGTTCAGAAACACTCAAGAAATATGTGCAGCCCTTTCTTCTGGTTAGGCATGCATTGCCACATTGCTAGTTCCTAAGGCAGGTGAGGGAGCCCTGAATAAATCCTTCCTCAGTTTCTCTTACGTAGGGATGGATCTTGGCTGATCCACTGGTTACGAGTTCCTCATTATTCTCCTTAGACTCATGTGCTGCTTGTGTGAGAAACTAGACCTAAACACAATGTTATGAGTGTTCTGCCCTGCAAACTGTATTTCACATGATCAGTAAGATTTAGAGCTGCTTTTATTTCTGCTCAACCTGGCTCATACCATCTCTGTCTTACACTCTCCTAGAAACTGTTGCTGTAGGAGTAATAGAGCAGTATCTTGTACTTTGCAATAAATGTACTAATTCCCATCAATTTCAACCTAATGAGGTTTTGCTTCATTCACTTGTACGTATATAAATCCATCTAACAGTCCTAGTGAATGAAGAGAAATGAAACCCCCTTGTTTCAAAGGTGAGAGGCAGCAAGCTCCTAAATCTGAGCAGATACAAATTCCCTCATATTCGAGTGTTAAAGGAAGTGTGATATTTTGTGGAATATTTTTTTGTAGAAGTACCAGAGAATTTCATACTCACCACTGCACCCTGATCTCCTCTTTCTCCTGGATTTCCAGCTTTACCCTGGTCAAAGAGAAGTACTTAAAGACAATGCTGGATTCAGATAATTTACAAACACAGCTCAGAAATTAGTAGTAACCTTGTTAAGGCTTACTACAAAGATTGGGTCCAATACTTACAATATACCTAGGAACTCCTTTCTTCCCTGGATCGCCTCTTTCTCCCTGATAAATAACCAACAGTGTGTGAATTCCACATGCATTTCCTAAATAAGCTGCATACAGTTGCTGTCAGTTTAAATGCTGGATAACTCTGCAGGCAGTGCAGGTTTAGGCTTAGATGGGCTTTTACCATAATAGGGAATCACCTGAAGAAGGCAAAAATTCGCACATCTCCCAATGGATTAAATGGAACTTTATGGCTTCTGACATGCTGGGTTATTTTGTTTCTTTCTTCTTTCTTTTCTATCTTATCTGTTATGGTCCTCTCCAGATGTTTTGTTTAGTACTAAGCAATGCACTCACCTTAATGCCCTGTGCTCCTGGTTCTCCCGCAGGACCGTCTAGACCTCTTGGCCCCTGAATAGTGAACAAGTGACTTGGAATATTAATTACGCATTATTTGTGGTTATCATCAGGGAGATGCAACATGAGGGAAAACACATTTTGCTAGCACAAAAACCAATTTTCATTGTAAGTTAAGTGTGAAATAAAGTTTCAATGAATCAAATAAATTCCTGGTTTGCTGAAATATGAATATTAGAAGAAAGACTGTTTGTAAACAGAATGTTCAGGGTCTCTATTGGAGCCAGCTCACAGGCTGATACTTTCTACTCTCTTTTTCATGCAATTTGCATGCATGTAACAGACATATATGTAAAAGAATTTAGATGCACACTGGTTATATGGAGTGTTTGCTTTAGAGCACATAAGTTGTATATGCAAAAATCCAGCTTGCTCGTAAGACTGATAAACAAGCAGATAAAGTTCTTCCATTAGGAAACCAGTTTGAGGCGGTATTAAAGCAATTTCTAATCTTGCATAATGAACTGCTCGATTGTTAAGACTAAAATCTCTCTTGTACACTGACTTTATAATAAATAGATGAATAAGATAACCTGTTATATCACTTTATTAAAATATAGCAAATATTTATTGCCAAAACATTCAAAAATTATTATTTAGATTGGACATCTATTAATGTACAAATAAATGAAAAATCCTTAAAAGAGACCATGAGAAAAATGTAAAAGAATATTTTATCCATGCTGACGTAGGAGGTTATTTCTACATTTCTGAACACCATGATTGTTTTGGCATAGAAAACCTGTTGTTAGCAACCTAAACCAAATGACTACTTTAAAGCAAGAGACAGACAGAGCCAGGCTTTTTACAGCAGTATCTAATGGGAGGATGAGGCTTAACAGCTTCTCTGGTAGCATCTGGGCTGGAATCAGAGGGAAATAGTACAGTGTTAAGGCACTGCCTAGAGGGAAATGAGCTGCATTTTCCAAGCGCTTTTCTGAGTTGTAGAGAACCTTACATCTTGGGTCATGGTTTATAATGAAGAGCATGCAATCATGACTGATTTCCAGACTGATTTCAGTTGCAATACTGTTCTAAGAGGTAATAACAGGGGTTTGCAAAATGACTTTGTTGGAAGCACATCTGATTTTTTCTACATTACCTTCCCCTCAAAAATGCCTGTGACTTCCATGTCTCCCTTGAATTTCTGAGACGAAACTTAGCAGAAATCTGTTCTCTCTGACTTGGATTTACTGATGCACATCCAAACCTCTGTCAGAAGAGACAGTGAGCACCCACACACTTCCTTCTGGAGCTAGAGTGTAAATATCTGACTGCTAACTCAGGAGCAGTGTGTACCCAGAACCACTTAGGCTTTTCCTCCGAAATGGAAATCTTTCAAGAAAAGGCCTTTGCTGTGAGCTGATACATAATAACCTGGCCCTGCAGAGCCAGAAATATCCCACAAGCAGTTTATCTGCCAGCATTTCAGCACTGCTGCTTCTGGCCAGCACAAGGGAACACAGAAACCATAGGAAAAGGAAAGTCAACAGGCAGGGAAAGCTGTCTGAATACTTTTGATACCTTAATATTTTCAGTACAGCTTTTGTGAGGCAATCCCTTAGTTAGCCTGGCTATCTTTCTTCTTTTAGTCTCAGCCAGGACTGAGTGTTTACATGTAATACATGTACCATATTAACAGATAAATTCTTTGAACACTTGTGACTTCCTTTTAATCACAAAGAGAGTCATAACCCATAGTTTGAGAAATCATCCTGTTATGAGACTGCACAGGATTCTCAGTCTGTTACGCACGTGACACACCAAAAGCTTTCTGCTAGTCACACAGCTCTCCACTGGAATGGAGTTCACATCGACTGCCCAGTCATTAGGAAGGGTATGACAACTGATTAGATCACTAATAATCAAGCTAAAAGACCTATAATTCAAAACACCAACCTTCTACTATATAATTCTGAATTAAAAACAAAGTAACAAACCAACACTATGCTCAGGTTCTGGCTCTGGGCTGTGCCTACCTTTAAGCCAACCACAGAATAGAACACAGGGATCCAAGCTCAGTATTCTAACAAAAGCACACCATACTACTCCAATAAATAGTGTGATGCAACTCACTGTTGGCACATATAAATTGGATCTGTAAATTTCCTACTATAGCTAGCACAGAATGAGAAATACAAATGATTTGCCTGCTGTTACTTAATTCAGGTTGCAAAAGAGCTGAGTAGTAAGGCTGCCTAACAATTGCTACTACTTTTTTCTTTAGCACAGGACCAGCTTTGTTTCTAAAATGGAACATATCACATTGAAAACTCTAGGACGATAACCTGAGAAAAAGTTCATCTAAGAAGGCAAGAAGCACCAATTAACTCTTTGATCTTTTTCATCCTGCCTCCTAAATAGAAGACTGAAAAGAACATGAACACTCTAGATAGCTACTTCTCTTGTTTGGTGGTTGACGTGTTAGAAAATGACATCAATTTTTGTCTCATTTCCTTTTAATAGTTAAGACAGATAAACACATTTGGCTACCGATGCATCACAAAGCCACTTGTTTCACATAAATCTTAAGTGCACACATTTTTTGAGGTGCCATATTCTCTGCCTTTAGAGGTATGAAAAATATCACTCATTAAAACAGTGCTGCTGCCCTTAAGTAACTGAGGTTCTTCATGTCAGTACATTTTTTACTGCTATTGAACTTTAAAATGCCAGATACGGAACAACGGCTTCGTGGCTGCTTACACTGCCACCAGTATGTCTTCCAGACAAATGTATTACTTCCTTCTAGTCAGAGAGAGAAATTCCTTCTCTTAGATACAGGTATTTCCACCTCCCAGAGTGTCTTTCTGCCACTGCAGTATCTACAAAGCAGTGCTCTCCCTTTGTGGTTTCATAAGATTAACACTAAGCAGTAAAGTGTGGGTCACAAAAGGGTGCAACCTTCCACACGACTCCTGCTGAAGTGCATCATGTCTCAAGCACAAGCTGAGGAAGCTCTGTGTTAGCACTATGGTCAGTGGCACAGCCCCCCAAATCCGCTGACAGTGAGATACTCCATAGACTCTTAAGACAGCCTGGCTTCAGCTGGCCAGAACTCCTGGGTGTACTGGAGAGTGAGCAGCTGGATACTCTCAGGCAGAAGTAGGCTGCTGGTAATCTTGGATGTGAACTGGTTGCTGAAAGGCCCAGAATTTATGAGATGAAAGAATTCTACTCTGTGACAGTGCAGAAGTAGAGGATCAGTGCTCCTAAGCCTTCCTGCAGAATCCAGCTGTGAAGATGGGATATGTTCTCGTTTCAATACACAGCAAAGGGGAATTTCCATATGATTCTATTTAACTTCTGTATGTGACTGTGGTATGCATTTTTCCATGGCCTGCCACACAGAGCTCAGGGTTCTGACACTTCTCTTTCTGAATCCAATGATGACAAACCTTGGCTTTCAGGGCCCCCAGATATTTTCCTCATGCGAGATTCCACTTTGGGTCTCATATTTTGATCTTGAGAGCAGACAAAATTCTCAGCGGCTTCAGTGGGAGCTTGTTCACAGAGTCTGAAGAGCCGGGTCTGCTCCAAGACCCCCTTTGTGAGCATTCCCAGTCATGCTGGATGAAGGCAAAGTCATAAACCACAGCGCCAAACTGGGACTTCCACAGAGGTTGGGATGTTTGGGATTTATTTTGAGTGATCTTTAATTATAAGCAATGCACTCCATGATGTGCTGCCAAAATCATAGAGACAGACTCCCTCAAAGATTCCTCAGTTGGCAGAAGATGTGACACTCCTTAAATAAAAAACTATCTTCTACCTTCAAAATAGAACCTAAATTAAAATAAGACATTCCCCCATAAAAGCAACCACCAGGTAGCAGATGCTGCTGGGAGGGAGGAGAGCCTACAGGGGAGGACTCATGTTCATGTCAGCAGCTTGGCTTTGAATCCAGCTCTAGTGATGTTGGCAGATGGACTTGCCAAGAGGGAAAAAACAGAGGAGAAGTTTAGAAGGGAATGCTATGCTCAGAGGAATTAAAATGTACAATCTGCAGTCAGTACCCATCTCAGAGACAACTATTTACACCAAATTACTTTGGAGCTAGCCACCTAACTGACAGCATCCTACAGGCCACCAGTCAAACTGAAACTGGTGGACCGACAAGGCCCAAGGGATTTTCCTTTTCAGATGAAGCTCAAACATCAGCATTTTACAGTGAAAATGATGGGATATGTGTACTCCTCATCTGATGTCACTCGCTTGTGTGTCCTGATTGAGCATAACACTTAAGCACATATTTCACTTTCAGACATGCTCCTATTGAAATCACAGAGGTACAGCAACCACCTGCTTCATTGAGTCAGGCTTCTGAAGAAAAAGCGCTGCCAAGCTGCTACTTCTTTTCAGCCTCGCAACTGCTTTGCATTTCTGGTTTTATTTACATTTTCAAACCTGCCTGTGAGGAAAAAAGGCTGTTTTTCCATTTGCTTCTCTAAACCAAAGCAGAGATTCACACTCCTGCCAGAAGGCTGCCTTAGTTATTAATGTAGGGCTCCCAGGAGCCCCTAGAGCCACTCTCCACTGAACAGATTTGTATAAGCACCTCTTAAACACTTCAGGAACTACTTCTTTGCCAGCTGATGCCCAGGGTTGGATGCTCCTGCTTACACCAGTTCTTGCTAGTTCACTGTGCTTATCACTGCAGGTGGATTCTCACCCTCTGCAGCTAATTTAGGCTTCTCTTTGAATTTTGTTAGGTATGTTGCACAAACAAATATATCTGCATTTCATTTTTGCCTGATAAACAGGCCTCAATAAGCTCATTCCTCTGGGCACTGAGAGATTACATATGACATTAGAAACAGCATTTGCTATTTCTGTATGTATAATTATCAAAGTAATGCTGCAAATTTCTTAGCATATATGATTGTGTCTTTTTTTTCTTTTTTACAAATAACTCCCTATTAAATTGTCTGTTACAAAAAAAAGTAAATTAATTCCCCAGAAAAAATTGTTATTTTTATACCCTTTTAAATAGACTTTTAAAAGACCATGTATTGTAAGGGAAAAATGAAAACTGTTTTTCCTGATAATGATGGGTATGTCCTCCTCCATGAGCTGCTGAGAACTTCTTTAATCCTGAAACCCAGACTCAGACAAATCTCCTCCTGATAGGTACTTAAAACTTCTTGTACTTTTCTGAAGTGTATGCTCAAATCTGCTTCACCCTTTTAAAGAAACTGAAGTCTGGGATAAATTATACTCTTATGTCTGAAACTACACAACAAAAAAATCCCCAACCATTGCCAGCTGGAAAACTCTCTAATACAGCGTAACCCAGAATCACTACTGCAGACTTTAAGAGAAATTATACATTTCATATGCTAAATTTCATAAATTGTTCCTACAAACTGCACCATGAACAAAGAGGTAAATTAAAACAAATTTCTGAAGAGGAGGAAACCATACCGAAGAAGAAAGACTCACGTGAAACATGTGAAGTTTCTCCCATGAATAATCCCGTAGTGTACTGTAAAGTTTCTAAGCACTGTATATTTCAAGTATACATGATATTCAAAGTACGGTTTCAAATATATCATATTAATAATCAAATACATGATATATTCAGATACATTATTTTGACTATACTGAAAATATAACTTTTTACCCAACCTCTAACAGTTAAGCAATCATGAAAAGTAACATAGAAGAACATAAAGTTAATAAAGTTTGTATTACTAAGTTTGCTAATCACAATGTTTTCTATATCTAAAATCTTACTTTAAATGCAATGTGTGCTTCTCAAGTACCCATTTTTAACTGGAGCGACACCTCCAGATCTTACAACTTTTCAAATTTTACCACATATTTTCTTCAAAAACATACATATCATGATAATAAAGGAAGATAAAGGAAGGCTGTAATTATATTTTGCTGAAGCAACAAATGCTTCTGTTTCCTACAACAGAAAGAAACCAACAAAATAATCTCACTGACAAGGATTCGGGGAATTCATCAGGAATAAGCACTGCCTGATGCTAACACCAGCTGTGAAGGCACACTGGTTCAGCCACTGGTATGAGTTGTACAGGTCTCATAGGAAGCCTGGATATGTTGTCAAACTGCTAGGTAAGGCTGATGTTAGATGGGTGCATCTTAAATGCCCTTTTCAACAAGCTCCTTAAATTCAGTAAGAATAGGCTTGCTCATGTTGCAATCCAAATCCATCTGTACTATGAAGTGGTAGTGCTTTCCTCAAGTCACTCTGAGCTCAGACTGCAAAAACATGTCCAAAAGAACTCCAGACAGGAAGCACAAGTGATTGGCAGATAACGAAAACAGTCTTAAAACACTGAAACAGTCCAATGGTAGTTATAAACGCCAATATCTGCATGTTTATGTATACAGAAAATAAGGTTAGTGGTCTCTCTGGCTGTGGCCCTGTTCTCAGCTGAAATCAATAGCAAGCCCCCATTTAACTGTAATGTGAGTAGAAATGAAGATTCATATTGTTTCTACATGAAAATGCAAGTTTCATCTGTCTGATTTTCATCTGTCTTGACTTCGTGCTCACCAACAGGGAAGGGCTGGTTAGAAATGTGACGCTCCAGGGCAGGCTTGGTTGCAGCAATCATGAGATGGTTGAGTTTGAGATCCTCAGGACAGCAAGCTCACTGCCCTGGACTTCAAGAGAGCAGATTTTGGCCTCTTCAGGAACATGCTCAGTAAGACTCCATGGGATATAGCCCTACAGGGCGGGGGGGGGCACAAGACTGTGGGTTGGTATTCAAGGATCACCTACTACAAGCTCAGGAATGTTGCATCCCAGCTAGAAGGAAGTGTTGCAGGAGGGCCAGGAGACCTCCTTGGATGGATAAAGAGCTGCTGAGGAAAATTCAAAGGAAAAAAGAGGCTTATAAAAGGTGGAAGCAAGGACAGGTGGCCTGGGAAGAATACAGGGATGTTGTCTGGGAAGCTAGGGACCAGGTTAGGAAAGCCAAGGCCCACTTAACTTGGCTAGGGATGTTAAAGATAACAGAAAGGGATTCTATAGGTACATTGCAAATAAAAGGCAGGCTAGGGACAATGTGGACCCTTCTCCAGAAGCTATCGGGAGAACTGGCTACGCTGGATTTGGAGAAGGCTGAGGTTCTTAATGACTTCTTTGCCTTAGTCTTCACTGGCAAATGCTCTGACCACACCACCCAAGTCTTGGAAGGCAGACGCAGGGACTGTGAGAATGAAGAACCTGGGCCGCTGTAGGAGAGGATTTGGTTCGTGACCGTCTTAAGAACTTGAATGTACGTAAGTCCATGGGACCTGATGAAATCCACCCGCGGGTCCTGAAGGAGCTGGCAAATGAAGTTGCTAAGCCACTGTCCATCATCTTTGAAAAATCATGGCAGTCAGGTGAAGTTCCTGATGACTGGAAAAAGGGAACTATAACCCGCATTTTTAAGAAGGGGAAAATGGATGAGCTGGGGAACTACAGACCAGTCAGCCTCACCTCTGTGCCTGGCAAAATCTTGCAGTGGATTCTCCTGGAAGCCTTGCTGAGGCACATGAAAAACCACAAGGTGTTTGGTGACAGCCAGCATGGCTTCACTAAGGGGAAATCCTGCCTGACCAATCTGGTGGCCTTCTATGATGGGGCTACAGAACTGATGGACAGGGGTAGAGCAGTTGATGTCATCTACCTCGACTTACTGCAAAGCATTCGACACTGTCTCACATGACACCCTTGTCTCTAAATTGGAGAGACATCAATTTGATAGGTGGACCACTTGGTGGATAAAGAACTGGCTGGATGGCTGCATGCAAAGAGTTGTGGTCAATGGCTCAATGTCCAGCTGGAGACCAGTAATGAGTGGTGTCCTTCAGGGCATGGGTGTTGGGACCGGTCTTGTTCAACATCTTTGTGGGTGACATGGACAGTGGGATTGAGTGTGCCCTCAGGAAGTTCGCCGATGACACCAAGCTGTGTGGTTCGGTTGATATGTTGGAGGGAAGGAATGCCATCCAGAGGGACCCTTGACATGCTTGTGAGGTGGGCTGATGCCAACCTGATGGGAGTTTAATCGTGTCAAGTGGAAGGTCCTACACCTGGCTCAGAGCAATCCCAGGCACAGCTACAGGTTGTGCAGGGAAGAGATTCAGAGCAGCCCTGCGGAGAAGGACTTGGGGGTGTTGGTTGATGAAAAAATGAACATGAGCCAGCACTGTGCGCTTGCAGCTCAGAAAGCCAACCGTATCCTGGGCTGCATCAAAAGAAGCTGTGACCAGCAGTTGGAGGGAGGTGATCCTGCCCCTCTACTCTGCTCTTGTAAGACCTCAACTTGGGAATATTGTGTGCAGTTCTGGGGTCCTCAACATATAAAGGACATGAAACTGTTGGAATGAGTCCAGAGGAAGGCCACGAGGATGATCAGGGGACTGGAGCACCTCCCGTATGAAGACAGGCTGAGAAAGTTGGGGCTGTTCAGCCTCGAGGAAAGCTCCATGGAGATCTCGTAGCAGCTTTCCAGTATCTGAAGGGGGCCCATAAGGATGCTGGGGAGGGACTCTTCATTAGGGACTGTAGTGATAGGACAAGGGGTAATGGGTTCAAACTTAAACAGGGGAAGTGAAGACTGGATATAAAGAAGAAATTCTTTACTGTGCAGGTGGTGAGGCACTGGAATGGGTTGCCCAGGGCAGTTGTGAATGCTCCATTGCTGGCAGTGTTCAAGGCCAGGTTGGACAGAGCCTTGGGTGGCATGGTTTAGTGTGAGGTCTCCCTGCCCATGGCAGGGAGGTTGGAACTAGATGATCTTAAGGTCCTTTCCAACCCTAACTATTCTGTGATTCTATGATTCTATGATTTTAGTACTGGCTTAAGTCTGGAGGACAGAGTTCAAAGAAAGCACCTGTACATGGGTCACTCATCAAATTCACATTGGCAACACAATACTCTCTGGTCAAGTAACACGAAACAGCAGTACAACTTACTCTTCTTCCCTTAGGTCCCTGTGGCCCTGGTGGTCCTCTTGCCCCAGAAGGTCCCTGCATGTCAAATAAAGTTCTTATTCATTGCCTTCTATACACAGATTTTTAAAAATTACAAGGCTCATGCATGCTGACCAACACTCAGTGCAACCAATACAAATCAATGCTTTCATTCATGGTTCAAATTCTATCAATTGTGTCTGTACAATTTAGCTAGAAAAATCTAAATAGGAGACTCTCTGTAAATTTATTCTGAATAAAAAAAAAATCATGATATGACTGTTGGTTAAATCACTTCTGTCCAACATTCAAAAATTGCTAAAGGATACTTATATTTCAGCAACATCATGTTAACAATCCTAATATTTTCTGATAGAAGATTCAGTTTTTTGTTTGTACTGCAGAGCCATATTAGCCAAATTATAACACAATTATACATAGTAAATTAGAATACAATTTACTTTTTGGTTAAGGATAAAACTAAACACCAAATGAACATATTTAAATTATATTACGGCATAAAGGAATTAAGAATAGAATTGTTGTGCAATTATAAACCACCTCTTAAAAACTCTTATCCTCCTACTTGTGTCAGCCGAGTATTTTTTTTAAATAGATGTGTAAGTGATATAATCAGTTTTCCTGTCCCTCATGGATCATCCTGGTACAGAGCAGATGAACACTTTGTTTATGGATGAGTAAGCTTTCATGACAGTTTTACAGACTGCAGTAAATATCAGCAACCGTTCTTAGCTTCATCAGAACAAAAAGACAATTTGAAATTGGTGCACTTGATGTCAAACCAAAGTACCATTCTATACCTACAGGTAACCCTTCTGGCCCCACAGGTCCAGGGCCACCTGGAGCTCCTGGGTAGCCCTAGAGTTGAAAACATAGCAAAGACAAAACAGTTTTAGCAGAACTGTTATTATAACAAGAATACAAATTCAGTTACTTTCCTGAAATAATTGAGGTGGTGTTAATAAAGTGTTTAATCTTGCAAAATTTACTTTCCCAAATTTTATTTAGAAAACAGGTATTTGTTTAGGATATATCACAATAGTCATTAAAACAACTGTCCTGGCTTCAGCTGGGGTAGTTAATTCTTTCTGAGTAGCTGGTACAGTGCTGTACTTTGTGTTTAGTTTGAGAAAAATGTTGGTAACACACGTTTTAGTTAGAGTAAGCACTACTTAGTAACAAGCCTAGGTCTTTTCCGTCCCTCATGCTCTGCCAGTGAGGAGGAGCACATGAACTGGGAGTGAGCAGACACAGGACACCCGACCTGAACTAGCCAGAGGGGTATTCCATATCATAGAACATCATCCTCAGGATATAAACTGGGGGGACTTGGCCAGGAGCCACTAAGCACTGCCTGGGGACAGGCTGGGAATCAGTCAGCACGGTGGTGAGCAACTGACCTGTGCTTCACTTGGTTTCTTGGGGTTTATTTCTTGGGTTTTATTCCTCTTTCACTTTTTCCTATTATTGTTTTATTGTTGTTATATTTTATTTCAAACTGTTATACTCAACCCATGGATTCTACATTTTTTCAATTCTCCCATTGCACTTGCATGGGGAGGAGAGGAAGGGAGGGAGCAAGTGTCTGCATGGTACTTTGCTGCTGGCTGGGGTTAAACCATGACAGCAACTAAGAACTTTCCCTACACACAGGCACTAGCTGACAGGGATGTATCAAAACAAAAGCTGCTGAGTTCTA
Organism: Myiopsitta monachus; assembly: GCA_017639245.1. Classification (NCBI taxonomy): domain Eukaryota; kingdom Metazoa; phylum Chordata; class Aves; order Psittaciformes; family Psittacidae; genus Myiopsitta; species Myiopsitta monachus. The sequence goes on along the minus strand of CM029923.1, from coordinate 13,011,469 downwards.
CATGAATTTCAACATCCTAAGATGAAGGCTCTGACAATGGAAGAATCCACTGAAGTGAATTTACCTATAGCAATAAGCATTACTAATAGCTGAAAAAAAGTAGTTAAGATAAGACCCTATATTAATAAACCCCTTATTAATTTCTCCAGTGAGATTTTTTTCATGGACCAAATGCAGCTGGTTGATGATAAATCTAGATTAGAGAGATTTAGTGAAGCACAGAATGCTTAAAAAAACATTGTCTTCTGATGCATGGATCATTGGTCTACAGTCTGAGGGTACTTGGACTCTTTCTTGCCAATGGATACCCCCATTCCCCCCTGCAACATACTCAGGCCCACGTCTGTAACAAAATGTAGCACATCGCCTATAATCTTCATCATCTCCTTGTAAACAGTTAAGCCTTTATGTGTTCTCCATACATTCTAGAGCTAGCTAGCAAACACACAACAAAACCCTAGTCACTTTTCCTTGATTACTTCAACATGAACTTGACAACGGGCACATGTGAGTAGTGTTTTACTTCTGTGCCATATGTATATTCTGTATACCTAACATGACAATGGCTTCTGGACTGTCCAATGCTGCATGTAACATTGCCAGCTGATTTAGGACAAGTGTCCCTGTCGGAAAGCCAGTCCTCCCACACGAGTGGCACACAGGGGTTCGTTTGGGTACTGCTGTGCAGTAGAATTAGACATGATAACAGTTACCAGTCTGTTTATTAAAATAACATGTTACCCCAATATACACAAGAGATTGTTATTTTACTTTCCCTCCCTTATTTGTCTCTTCTTTCAACTGTGTTTAATTTTTTAGTGTTAAGGCCGCTTAAAGCTATTCTTCAAAAATGCAGTTGCAAAGCTGACCCACTGAATGAAGCCGCAGAGCAATGTCACAGATGGGATGAAGCTGCTAAATAAGACTTACTAGGAACAATACATCATAAATACTACCTTTTTCCATAAGGCTTGCACAGTCGGAAGGGTGAGAATTTACTACTGTTTTGGAAGCTAAAGTGCATTTGTAACACACTTATGGACTCTACCTTACTTGTGACTTACCATGACGCCTTTCTCTCCAGGAGGACCTACTGGTCCTGGGATTCCTCGCTCTCCCTTTGACAAAAGAATAGAAAGAAAACAACAGTGAGTGCTCTTTCCCTGACTTGTTCCATGTCCACTGAGGCAGGCATATCTGGTCAACAAGGCTAACCTGAAATAACAGCACCCCAGCAGTCCAAGAGGTCCTTCCTGAATATTGTAGCCTGTAGTCTACAAGCGATTTGTCACTAAAGGGAACTGCTTTCCTGCAGTGCACAACACCACTGGTTCAGGGACCACCCTTTAAAAACAGTGCAGAGACCTTTTCCACTTTTATTGAACTTCTGCACTCCTCCATCTTACAAGCCCACCTACGTTTTGAAAAGATGATAAAACTGAGTTTCTCTGCCTTCCCTTCTCCTTGAAGACTGAAGAGATCTGATACATCAGCCTCTTCAAACTGCAGTTAGCAGATCCCTTTTCTCTCTGTTGGGTGCATCATGTTTACAGTTATGGTTTTAATCCATCAAATTCACCATGGCAAACAAGCAGAGAAGAAAATTTTGTTCCTCTCTCCCTCGTTTCTTCAGTATGTGTCAGGAAAGCACAACTCTAAAAGGAAGGCCAGCCCTTCAGCAGCTGCACAAGCAACTGGAGTAGGTGAAGTAGGAAGGGTCTCTCTTGTCTTACAATTTTTTTACCTTTTATTTATACTACATCCAGCACAAACATCAGGCTTGGCTGTAGATTATCCCCATACAAAGATTACACTTTTGTTGCAGACGGTACACATGACATAGTGATAACACTGTATTTTATGTTGCATACTGCAAATACACATTTCTTTAACACAATTATGTTGGAAGTATGTTTCTTATTTAAATCCACATAGCATGCTTACATGGTACTATTTAATAGATAAAGATGAAGACAAATTCTACAGAAAAAGCCTAGCAGTGATAACAATTATCGCACATGAAACAGCCTTGCTTCCATTTGTGGATGATAGATCTTTTACTGCTTTTCTCTCCTACCTGAACTATCAGCACTATCCTAAGGTAATCTTTGTTGTGCCAAGCATAATTATAAAGAACAAGAATCCTTTGACACTGAATTCTAAGATGATATTATGATTAAAACCGTATGAGACTTGTCTAAATTTTGGTTTTAACAATCAGTGCTCTCTACTGATGTATTTCCTTTCACAGATTATATAAACTGCAATTAAGATTTTAATGGAAGTTCTAATATATTATTAAGAATTCTTCAACAAAATATCTAAATAACAGCTACCAGTCTAGGTAAAATAATTCAGCCCTGCAGGGAAGAAATACAAATGGTGCTGGATCATTCTGATGAACAATTATGGTTTTATTATAATTGAAGCTGACATGCAGCTCAGTAATAGTTTCCTCTTTTTCAGTTTTAAAATACTTCACCTAAATAAAACCATGTCAAATATGTTTAAACTATTTATACTGTTCTAATCACATTAAGTCTGCCAAACGTTTGCTTTCCTAAACACAACTGTTACTGCACAGCAGACAAAACTAACAACACTGTCTTCTTTACACTCAGTTACGGCATACAGCCAAATTTTATCTTTCTACTTTTGTCTTCATTATGCAGCAGTGCAAAACCAGTGACTACTGTATAAAACAAGCATATTTTGTTTCTTGAATCTGTCAATTTCTGTGATTCAATAGCAGTGGATAGTAAAATAAGTGACATAATATGAATAAGATACCCACTATCAGCTCTAAATTTATTACAAAGTAAAATAAAAAATACAGGATGCATACCTCAAATAACAGCATTTGGGTTACCATTTATTACACCCCTGTACTCTGAAATAGCTACAGGAATATTAGCTTTGTCAGTGGTGAGTAAACAATCTCTCACCAATATTTTATCACCCCAGTGGTTTTCAAAACTGATATTTGCTGCTGAGTAGTCAAATACATTACTGTACCTTTTCACCAAGGCTTCCAGATGGCCCAATTTCTCCAGGTAAGCCAGCTGATCCCTGTACAAAAAGCAAGAGGACTTCTTAGTGTGATGTCTATACTGTTCATGGTTGACAGTTCCCCTAGCAACTGGGCAGCACAGCACGGCACGTTTCTTCATCCCAGAGAACCACTGGTCTATTTTTGTGGGGAAGGGAGAACTGCACAAGCTAACCTGTCTTACGGTCCACCCAGGAGAATCGCTGCACCTAAACACACTAACTTAAATGGCTACTTTAGAAAGAAACTACATTATCATCATACTGTGCTACCACCTAAGTTCTGCCACCAAGCCCAGTCTTGCAGCGCTAGAAGCTTTACAAACATACAGTTAAAGGTGATAATTGCTCTACTAGAGTCTTGGTTTGACCACAAATTTCAAGTGGAATAAATTAAGTGGAACAAAGTAAAAGCCAGTCAAAACAAAAATTACATTGGATCAGGTGTTGTCAGATTTTTCCCTTTAAGAGCTGCAGCACTAAACGCCTTTGAAGTAGGGAATCAGAGCTTTCAGTCCTTCAAAATGAAATAACTCTCTCCTGAGGCTCTCCCACAGATTTCCACTGGATAGAACAAGTACCACCATACGGGATGAGAAACACAAGAGGAAGTACTTTTAGAAAGCTTATTCCCAGTGCTTGCAATATCCTCTCTATAATGAAACTAAAAGGAAAAAAAAATACAGTTCAACGTCCCAGCTGAGAAACGCATGAGGCAGTGATCTTGAGAAAAAAAAGCAATAGGTGCCCAGAGTACATTGCATGAACGCTCACGAAAGATGGCAGACGTGTGGAAGCACCTAGTAGAGATGTAATTCAAAAAGGTGTGAATAAAATGGCAATGCACACACTGGCATTGCTACCACTACATGCATAAGAATATCCTAGCTTTAGGAGCACTATGTTAGCAAGTAAGGTTTTTTATAGAACGCGTAACCTCTGAGCTCCCTAGGCTGCTCATATTCACTTTCAAGAGCCTAGTAATAATTTCTTCAATCAAAATAATTTCATAGCTGTCATGGTTTAACTCTCTAAAACTCACGCAGTCGCTCTCTCACTCACTCCCCCCTCTTTTTTCCCCCAGCCCCAGGGGATGGGGAGGAGAATCCAAAGAATGCAACTCCCACAGGCTTGAGATAAGAACAGATTAGTAACTAAGGTATAACAAATCACTACTGCTACCACCAGTAATACTAATGACAAGAGAAATACAAGGAAAGAGAATATAACTGCTCACCACCCGATATCAAGCCCGACCCTGCCATGAAACCCCTCAGCAGTGAACCCCCCAGTGCACCCCCACACCCTTCTGGGTCTCTGCCCTCCTGGTTTACATCCTGGGCATGACATGCTGTGGTATGGAATAACCTCTTTGGTCAGTTTGGGTCAGGTGTCCTGTCTCTGCTTCCTCCTGGCTTTCCCTCCTCCCTGGCAGAGCATGAGACTCAGAAAGTCCTTGGCCAGACAAAACATCACCAAGCAGTAACTGAAAACACTGCTGTTATCAGTGCTGCTCCCAGGCCCAAAATCAAAAACACAGCGCTGCACCAGCTACCAAGAAGGAGAAAAATGACTGCTGCTGCTGAACCTATGACAACAGCAGAAAGACATTTCGATCCCAGATATCTTCCTTTTGGGAGGGAGGAGATAATGAAAGTTTTGTAGCTTTTACGTGTATAATTTCAATGCAATTCACCCTCAAGTACTTTAACACAACATGCACAAAGTAACTGATGTCTTGTGATTGCTTCTTATTTTCCTGGACTGCTAGCTGCTCTGGAAATCTCCCAATTTAAATATATTGCAATGAGCATTGATAGAGCTGCCTTTGAGGCTCGCAATACCGGCACAAGCTACTTTCTAGAAGGGAGTAAAGAGACAAACAGGCATTTCTCTGTCTACTGAACTGGTGTATTATGTGTGAGAACTTGTGTATTTTTTGTCAGAACTGAGATGCGTCTTGGCTTGGCAGCCAAGATTCATCCTGGCAATACTAGCTCTAGGACAATGCCCAGACATCACTGGCAGGAATGAGGGATGTTCATGAAGAACCCTGAGAGCGAAAGCTACCACTGCTACCAGTCATGGCCAACAGCAGACCCTGGTACCAGGCAGAAACCTGTGAGACAAAGAATTACCCTGTACTCTTGCTCATCGAGATAAAGTGTGTGGAGTACTGTTTCAAAAGTCTACAGACTAATCACTTCTCTTATTCCAGAAAGGAGAGAAGACACAATCAGAGCCAAGATGTAACTCAGACCTACTCCGAACCATTCTACTATACAGCCTCTGATCAAGCCCCCTTTTCAATGCAAAAGTACTGTCTTTCTGATTCAGTTTCTCTGGTCTGAAAAAGAATGAATGACTAGGAAGCAGTGACTGTGAATGTGCTGTTGTATATTAGGACTTGCCTACAATATCTTCCAGAGTAAGGACAAAAGCTGGCTATTAGATAGTTTCCTAGACACTAGCTGTTCCTCAGAAGACAGTAGTCAAAAAAAATTAGAGTAAAAATACTAGAAGAAGAAGAAAGTTGATTTGCATTGACAGAAAAAATGGGAAAGAAACTCTGAATAAGCATAAGTGGGTATGTATGTAAAGTGAAACAGTAGCCAAGATGAAAAAAAGAACTGAAACCAGTGAAATGGCAAATGACTTCAAGAGGAATGAAGGAGAAAGAAGTTCATTACAAGTTAATTAAATGCTCTTCCACCCCTCCATTCAGAACAGAGTTAAGCATCTGATACTGAGACAAAGCTAGGGCAGGTATGTGCAGAGGCACAAGAGAAAAAAGTTTATTTAGGAACATAATTTTGTTTCTTAAAACAATTAAGAGCATACAGTGAAGAGAAAGTGCAATCAGAGCAAAACATCTTGTTCTGCCAACAGATTAGACATAAAGTGATGTTTTTTCCCTATGGACTTTTTCAAATGTCACATGGCTCCTTACATCCCAGATTTGGACTGGCTTATTATTATAAAGACCAGCTGCTAGTACTGGACTGAGATTCCAACTCTTCCTCTTATGTCAGGGGATACACAAAGTCCACAGCAGGTTTGTTGAGCCAGCGTCTTCCAGCATCACTTCAATCCTTTGGAGAACAGTGGTGGATTCCAAAAATCAAATTGAATGTATTGGGCAACAGAAAAGTAAAGCAAAAAAAACCCAGAAATGGTAAAAAAAAAAAAAAATTAAAAAAAATCACCTTATTAAAAATAGCAATAAACTTTCTTTCACAAGAATTTTTGTAGAACTCTCCATGACAACAGCAGCAGTTTCAGAAACCTTCCTGACAAGAGCTTTTTTGTGGAAAACTAATCAGAGACCAGATCTCACAACTAGCACAGTACTTGAGAAAGACAAATAATCTTTCCAGGGCATATGCTCTGTGTTAGAAACTGGACTGCAGTTGAAGAATTGAAAACATGTTGTACACTTAACGCAAACCCAAGTATGAAGTAACCCACTTGAAAAGCTTGGTAGTGAGAAATAAATACTCAACTGGTTCCAAACATTCCTGTGAGAGCAGTTACCTGTCAGGCTGTATGCTAACACACTCTTCTCAGGCAACTGAAAATTTTCCAACCCAATGCTATTTAGCGTTCCATATTTCCAAACATTTTTATTCAACATATTTAAATAAGGTAACATTACTTTAATAAGGTGACATAAGTAAATTTAAAATATTATTTTGTCTTATTAGCATTTTCCTATGAACTTTTTGGTATTTCTGATTAATTTTCATTAAAATTTATCCAGAATCTGTGCTGAATCACTTCATCCAGAACCAGCATTCAGCAATATCATAATCTCTACCTGCTCATTAAGATTCCCACTTAAACATTTCTTTAGGAGTCCATCAGCTCCATATTTCATGCAGAACTTTACAGGCACAGTACTCAAACAAACCCAAAATGAGCCAACATTTAGGCTTGATTTTAACAGATCAACAACCTATGTTTGAAAGACAAACAAGGGTTATGTATAGGAGGAGGAAGAAAAGCAGATGCTCTAACAATCAGCTTCTACTATTTCATACCCAGATTATAGATAGAAAATTACTTCTACAACTCATAGTATTATAGAAATGAAATTCTAAGAAGTAACTATTAACCCAAGCTCTGTTTTGCTAGCTGGACATAATGGTAGTAACAAATATTTTTAAAATCAATCTGTTTGGACCCTGTTATCACAGGCATTAATATTGTATCTGTTCAGGTATGCCTCTAACAGAAGTGACCCAGATCAGGCCTAGATGAAAATTAGGAAGAAAGCATGAGGCAGGTTTATATTGGCCGCTATTTGGGCTTCACAGCCTCTGCAGAAGAACAAAAGGTAGCTGACCTGTGAGAAAGGAGATGTCATGTTAAGCTGATAGTGTTTGCTCCAGAGCAGGTAAGTCTTAGATTTCTGGGTGAATTTGTATCAGATCAGTGCTCTCATGTGACTTTCTTTGATCTGATCAAAACCAGTATACTACTGAACCAAAGACTTTCAACAGAGCCTTTGTATAGAGTATTCCTTACTGCTGTAAGAATATCAGTTAGGAACTGAATAGAGTACCTGTTAATGTCCTGCACTTAGAGGTGAGAGTAACCTGAAGTATTAAAAAGAAAGCCCTGTCTTCAGATCACTCAATACAACTAACCAACAAGAATAGACTTGAAAACTGTGCCATGTTCGAACTCGTCATCTGAGGAGCTCCTGCCTGGCAGCTGCAAAGACTGCTGTGCGCCATAGAGCAATGGGTTTGTGTGGGCCTTTTTTCTTATTCAAGCTGGCAGTTCTGCCCCTAAACCTTAGAAACTATTTCCTACCTCATGACCACAGTACTAAAAATGTTACGAAATGACCGTGAGATCACCCAGGATTATGATGGGAAGCATAGGATTTGAAAAGCAGATGTTATTTTCTTCTTTTTGACACTGACATCTGTCCAGCTGTTTTTGTTAGGGTTTTTCTCATCTGTTGAGAAAGTTACTTGGTAATCAACCAGAGGTGATAATCTGAGAGAAAATCTGTTTTGCTACTGCCAGTGGAGCAGGTGAATGAAAGCAGACACGCACCATAATTCTACCTCACAGATGGTGCTTCACTTGATCTTTTTAAAGGACTAAGAACTTCCACTACCTGAATATTTGGAAGGCAAAATGTACTGACACCATTCCTTAACCTACAGCAGCTGTAGGAAAGAAATAAATTGGTTAAATTTTACTTCAGATACACTGGTGTAAAGAAGGGTAATTCTGCTTGACAGTGCTACGCTCAGAAGCACTATCAAGTCCTTCAAGAAAATGAGCATCAGTTTAAAAAAGCTAACCTATGGCTATTGTAACCTGTTTCCCTACTATTCTTGAGAAAGAAACCTAGCAGCAATAGCAGTGTATCAGATCATCAAGGGTAAAACCAAGAAGCACAACACAGACACAGAAGTATCATTATTATCATTCACTGTAAAACCTTCACCGAACTTACCTTAACCTGTGTCCAATCGGTTTCTGAAACCAGCGGAACTAGTTCCCTCTTCTGAAACCCTTGGCAATACCCCATGCATTCACCAGTCTTTTAAACCCCCGCCACGTTTTCCTCAATTGACTTCTCTTTTGGCCCATGGCTTACAGTTCTCATTTGCATATCCCCAAAGCCCAGACTTGAAAGAACTTCTAGTGAGCATCCTGAAAACATCCGTTAAAGCCCCTTTAGTTTTTTCTCTAAGCAAAAGTTACTGCAGTATCCATTCTCCATGCATTAAGCATCCCTGGTGCCTAATCTGGCTAATTTTTACCTCTAAAGGACGTTTTCTGGGTCTTTGAAGATGATTTTCCCAAGATTTGTGCTCATGAGCTCTATTTATTTCATTTCGTCCTTTTGACACCAGCTGTTCATGCTGCCAATGATAGTTCTATGCTTGTACTCTGTGTTATTATATGTATAAATATCAATGATTTCTAATTCATAAGTGTATGGGCCAAGGTCTGAATTTCTGTAATGGAGCTGACAAAGAGAAATTGGAATTAACTTGCACTTGGTTATCCAGCATGGTCCAGTGTGGGTAAAAACTAGCATTACCAAGCAATATCACAGTCCTGACAAGTAATTATTTAATGTTCAGATCAGTTCAATTTTGTGCCATAAAATTTTAACAATAACTCATTTTTGTGAGTCATCCCTCACAGTTTAACACAGGTCATTTTTATGAGATGCCTGAAGCTGGTTTCAGATATTTGCTATCCGCCACTGCATAACATCTGACCTAAGCATACAAAATCCAATTACACACATCAGCAAAGCGAGATTTTCCTCCTCCAAATATAAGGGCAATTTTATAAGTAGCCGAGGTGGCTGTTTCCTTTGGCATGACTCCCAAAGGATTTTGTCTCATCAGCACTGTAAATTTGCTCTGCCTGATGTCTCCTACTATTCACTATCTTAACCCATTGTGCTACAACTGGACCTGATGGTCCTGCAGTTAACTGAGTATCTTGCAGCAAAGGACAGCTACTGAGTCTTACTGCAGCTTTTGGCTCTGCTTAGCCAAGCAGCACGACCCAGACCTGCCCACCTTCTTTTTTAAACAGGGTGCTGGCTGTAGACAGAGAAGCAGATTTTGTTGCAGGACTTGATTAAGCAATAGTGTCTGAAGTTTGATCTTAGGCACTCTGCTGATCTAGTATTAAGATGGGAAGAAATTCTTTACTGTAAGGGTGGTGAGGCACTGGAATGGGTTGCCCAGGGAAGTTGTGAATGCTCCATCGCTGGCAGGTGTCCAAGGCCGGGTTGGACAGAGCCTCGCGTGGCATGGTTTAGTGTGAGGTGTCCCTGCATATGGCAGGGGAGTTGGAACTAGATGATCTCAAGGTCCTTTCCAACCCTAACTATTCCATGATTGTATGATTCTATGGGTGCCATTTTAAGCTTATGAGCACAGTGAGCATTTTATAAAGTTACTCTGTTTCCACACTGGACAAGCACCCAGAAATACTCCTGGCAGAAATGTGCTCTGAGTCAGCAGTTTCATGTGACCTAAGAAATGTTTGACAATACAGCTTCTAGCCTATTGGCAAATCTGTATTTCAGTACATATCCCATCTAACTACACTGAATAACCACAGTGTGGCCCAATCTCCTGCTGCTGAAATTTCCCTGCTTGTGCACAGTTGCCACCTGTATTTTTCTAAGCACATATTGAGCAGTACTTGACCTGGAAAAGCTGCTACAGAAAATCAATAAATATTCTGGTACCTCATACAGCAGTGACAGATATATTAGTCAAAGACAGAAGACAGGATGATAGCAAGAAAAGTAAGAATATAAAAAATGAGCTTTCTTTTGGAGAACTGCAATACTGAGATGGATTCCCCATTGCTAAAAAAAGGTACATTTCAGTCATGGACTTAAAAGTATGCCTCATATTCTGTACTTTGAAAAATTCAGTCAATAAAGATAATGAATAAAGCACAAGCAACAGAAAAGCCAGAAGGGAGTGGGGTGTGTGCAGAAGGAAGAAGCCATACACAGAATTTTATTAGACACTGGACTTCCTATCAACATTTCAGTAATTTCTTTTTCTCTTTACCTTTACTATTGAACACAGTAATTGCACATTGTTTGGCACTATTTGTGTCTGTGTGTGGTGTGCCTGATTCCAGAGGTGTTCTGGAGTCATCATGTATGCCACCAGAGCCAACACTGAATAGCAGGGAATGAATTTATCTGTGAATTAAGAAATGTGTGTTCTCTCTGCACACCAAAGAAAAATTACTTGTCACAAACAGAAGCTGGTGAGAATCTGGAAGTAAAAACTGCATCCAAAGTGTACATTTTGCAACAGGACTCACATCTGGAAAACCAATTTCTGCATATGAGAAAAGGAATCCTCATCCTGCTAGTACTTTTCAGTTAGCTTAGGAAAAGCTTAACTGTTACAGATAACAGTGGTGAATAAAGTAAAGGGAAAGAATTTTGAAAGGTCTTCTGTGAATTCTGCTGAGTGTGTTTGAAAGGCTGTCTCTTGTTCTTGACGGCTTACCATTGGCCTTAATCAGAAAATGATAGATATTATCCCCCTAAAGACCATGCAGTGGGTGTTAGTTCTCTGCTGCCAGATAACACAAAGGTAATATAATAGGACCAAGGGCCTATGAAATTCATTTGCTTAAAATATGTACATAGAGCTGAAGACATTTTACAATTCACAGGGAAAAATAAAGAGTATTTATCAATAGCTTAGAAACCACTTCAACTCTCAGGTATCTCATGTCATCCTGTATCACACGCAAATTCTCCAAACTGCAAGTGTGGGAAGTGGTAATTAATGATGGGCCATAATTATCTTTCTTTGTAACACCAACAGGGCTGCAACATCCCCTCTTTCAGCACAAAGACTATTTTTGGTATTTTATTCCTGCAGCCTGTCCCTGATTCAGTTAGGTAGGTAGTATGATTACTTTATTAATCATCACTGCACCATATTATCACTGATTATACATTTGAGTTAGTGAACTGAATTAGAACGGAGCTCATTTAGCAGTGAATACGTTCATATAAAATACCTGAGTTGTGGAAAATGTGTGCACTGAATTCAAGTTCACTGAGGAACTAAAAAACTCCATGACAAATTCAGAAATTTAAGATTAAATAACTGGCTTCTGTGACTGCTTATGCACAACTAGTAATGAAGCGACTTACAACTTAGCTTTGTCTTTTGTTGAGGATTTTGGTGCACGTGGCACTGTGCAACAGAGTAAACGCTACCAATTTTCCCTAACACAATACAGGCTGAAAAACAATCCACATGTAATAAGAGCTTCAACAGGAGATTATACTCCTTTGTCCCAATACAGAGTAATTTCTGCATTTTTCCATAAAAACAACATAGTGTTATACTGTCCCATCTGTTCTGCTCTGCATCTACATCTTCATTCTGCAGAGCTCACCTAAGTTTGCCCTAATCATTCAGCAATATAAAGAACCCCAGATTTTCCAAATGGTATCATAAGGAAACTATTGTCTTACAGCTCTGATTATAACCTAACAAAAGGGAAATTTTGCCATGTATAAACTGCTGAACAAAGCTAAGCATCAAGCTGCTGCTAACTATACTTGCTATGTTTAGGGAGATGCTGGCTGACCATATGGTGTTACACAGTACAACAGGCTCCTACCTGAGCAGACACTTTTAACTGACTGAGAGTCCAGGTTCCCAGTAGCCCTCCCTGGAGCACAGTCTTCAGAATGCACAGAGGAGCTGGTCTCGACTTACAAGCAATTCAGACAATTTCAGCAATAACCAACCATTTAACATGCTGTCTGGAGTATATCTGCTTGGTATTTTTCAATGATGCAAAAAGCTGAGCAGTGTTTACGTTAGTACAGCACTGAGCCCAAAACAGTGTGCGGTATCTCTCCTTGGCGTACATTAACTTAAGAAACAAGACCGATTTCATCATCTTCTATGCAACATCTGGGTAACTCAAGCATGGGTCAATAAGCACACACCTGCTCATAATTCCCAAACACAAGTTAAAAAAACAAAAGGGCAGGGGATGAAACTAAGCAGAGACAACTGCAAAGCAATACGTTTAAGTGATAATTATCAACTACAAAAGTGCCTGCAGTGGAAGAACTGGGAAAGATAACTTTTAAAAGGGACTGAAGACTCAGGATAACAAACTGAGTAACAACATGCTGCTACAAAAACGGGCATGTGTATGCAATAATATGGCTTGTAAGAAGCAATTTTCACTTTCTCTACGCAGTCTGAGTGGTTCGGGTAGTAAGCTGGGGTCATAGATGTTTGGGTGAATTAGAAACAGTCTACAGGAGAGCAAGAATGTGACTTATCCAGAAAACATGAAAGGCTAAGTGAATTGGGACAGTCCCAATTGGAGGCATACAATAACAAACGTTATTTGCGCAATGCTGTTTGCAGAAGGAAATCTGATTATACAATTAGAAGAACGTTTTAAAAATAAGGATGGAGAAGCCCTGGGCTGCCTACAGGTCATGGAGCCTTTGTTCTTGGAGCTGTTCGGTAACTGATTATCCAAATATTTGTCAGGAGTGACACAAAGAGAACTGTCCTGCCCAGGCAGTAGAGGATGGAGGTCACTTTGAGCCCTGCGATTTTATGAAAGGGAGACAGAACAAGTCTGCAAAATACATCTCAGCTAAATGCAGCCTCTCAAATGATTTAACTGGAAAAGGATCACTCCCCTTACTTGAACGTGCTTTGGAAGATCCCTACAACTACCTATAACATTCATGCAACCTATTAGGAAAAAGGCAGAATTGACTCTGGAAAATGATGGGGATTTTCTTTAAATAGCACAATTCTGCAAGACCACAAAAAGTATAGCCAAGATCCTACAGCTTCAAAGGAAAGCAAACTTCATCAGAAGGTTACTGCAATAAATTGCTCATTCACTCTCAAATAAACAAAGAATTAAAAAATAAAACCAGAAAGGGAATTCAAGCTTACTGCTTCACCAGTTTTCCCAAGTCTTCCTTGATCTCCTTGTTCTCCCTGTTGAATGTAGAAAACAGATGATGTCGTTCATTAAAAGTGTAATTTCTTTCATATGTGTATATTAAAGACCTCTACTTTCCTAAGAGCATCTTTTATTTTCTAAATTACATCTGCCAGTTAAAACTTTAAAACCCAGAATTAAGCAACCAGCAAAAATTTAATTTTATCAGTGGCTAATTTTGATTTTGTAAAAAGATCTCCCAATATATTTAGGACTTGCCCACAAAAATGAAAACTATGTACTAAGGGCTCACTTAATACCTTGAGTCAGCAAACACTGCAAATAAATGATTTTGTTTTATTTTAATCTTCCTTTCAGCAAATATCCTTCGTTATTTTACAGCTGCTTTAAAAGTAAATGTTTCTTAAAAATAAAAATAAGAAAGTAAAAAGTAAATGGACAAGGGGCAACAGGTTAAAACTTAAACAGGGGAAGTTTAGACTGGATATAAGGAGGAAGTTCTTTACTATAAGGGTGGTGAGGCACTGGAATGGGTTGCCCAGGGAAGCTGTGAATGTTCCATCCCAGGTGGTGTTCAAGGTCAGGTAGGACAGAGCCTTGGGTGACATGGTTTAGTGTGAGGTGTCTCTGCCTGGTGGTTGGAAGGGGTTGGAATTTGATGATATTGAGGTCCTTTCCAACCTTAACTATTCTATGATTCTGTGAAATGTTACCTGCGCACACTATTGGTAACTTTACTAAGAAACACTAGGAAAATTGACATTTTGAATTTTAACAAGCCTTTCCTCCTTCTCCCAAACCCTTGGAACTGGCACTACATATTCAGTTAGTTAATTACCAGTATGATATTTTACACAGAAGCATGTATACTCACATCCTTTCACTGCCATGCCATTGTATAAAGCAGTGTACAATTGTAAACAGTTTATACTCCAAACACATTTCCCACATAAAAACACCACTTACCTTCAAACCTTCTGGTCCAGGATCACCCACATAACCTTTCAGTCCTGGTTTTCCCTAAAATAATGATTAGAATAAAACAATGTAAATATTTTATTTTTAAGAGATAATTTCATCCCAATTTCTGTATTTATCAAAATACATGCATTCAAAAATGTACAGTTTAGCCATCTTTAATACCGAAGCTTGAAGCAAATATTTTTTTTTCAGGTCTGCACCTGAAAACACACTCTTGATTATTACAGCAAGTACTAGCACAGTAATCAGAATGTGTGTTAACTCTTACAGCATTTGACACTGAGGAAAAAATAGTCACAGTCCAAGAATCAAACACATATCAACTTAACTTTAAAAAACATATTGAGGAGACAAAGAAAAGGCAAGGTCATATACTCTCCTGATTAATTCCAGCAGAATAAGGACTCACACTAACAGAATTTGATGACTAGACTTTAGGGGCTGTTGTCATAACTGTCCTTCCTCAACCAGGCAAAATCAGCTTAAATATCCTCTCCTCTTTGTTTATCAAATTGATTAGTTTAAGCATCATCTCTCTCAACTTCCATTTCATTGCTGGTATCTTATGACTATGACACTCTGATAATAACATATTGTTACCTGGATGAAATACAGCAACACCAATCAGAGCAGGAGGCCATGAAGTGCTGAGATCTTTGAAGCATTTTATAATATACATCCCTCCATCTGCTGTCACACACATCCACAAAGGCATACGAACCAGAATGCTTTTCTCCTGAATTTTCAATTAGATGTTTATGACTTAATCACATCTCAATTTCAGGAGGTAATTTTCCCTCCAGATATACTTTATTTCCTCTACAACATAAACCCTGGCCTAACCATTTGATTACCTAAACAGCATAGCCCTGCTTAGACAAACTTTCCCCATCTGCTCTGAGGCAAAGACTCTAATTCAAAAGTAACGGTTCAATGGAGCGGATCTGGCTCTTGAGCAAGTTGCTAATGAGATCGCTGAAGCCTAACAACTGGAGAAAGAAAATGAATTCAACATTTTAATGCTTCCGTATCAAAAAGATGTGGATTTCTGCTGAAAGGAAATTATCAGCTGTCATTCCAGCAGACTGAATAATTGTAATTGCAGGACTCTGTAATGAGTGCTTTCATTTCCACATCAGCTGTCCTGAGACAAGAGCAACTAAATCAACAGATAACAGGTTTCTTCAAAGAAAGTGGGATTTTTCCATTTGGCTCCTTTGTTCTGGCTCCTCTGTGCCTGTCGCTGAGAGCACAATTTCTGTGTTAGTTTCTGAGCATCTGATAAATTCTCTATATGGCTTAAAATTATATTGCCTTAATAGGTTCCACGACTCCTCACGACTCCCTTTTTATCTCTCTTGTTCTCTCTCTGCCTGCCTGAGTGGTTTCATTTTGCCCTACAAGTTCCAACAAATATCACTGCTTTAGAATCAAGTTTTTGCTTTTGCCAGTGGATTAAAGCATAGCACAGCCAGGAATGCAGGGAGAAAAAGCTGAAAAGAAGTTCTGAGAGACCCATATAAAGCAAGTCATGTCTTTCGACAAGGCTTAGCAAAGTGAGTGACAAAAAAAACCCCTCAACAAACAAACAAACCACCAAGTGATGGCTTACGCAGTTTACTACACGCTGTTTAAGTACTTTGCCGCAAGGAACCTCAAGGTCTTTCCAGAGAGCAAGACTGTAACGTAAAATTGTTTTAAACTAAATTAACTGGAAGAAAACTAATGACCACTATTAACCGTCTTGATAATTTCAGTCCTGAACTGCAGTTACAACTTGTAGAGGTTTCTTGGCTGTAGCACCCCAGCTAGCTGCAAAGGACACACAACAGATGCAAATTGATCAGCAAATGGAACAAACGGCTTTAACTAGTAAAGCTATTTGAAACAACTAGCTTTAAACAGAACTGCAATACCACTGTAAATTACACATGGAGGAAAAGCCACTGACAGAAGGTTAAATTAGGAATGGCTGCTTTTCTGCTTGCAAACTCCTGAGAAAATGACTCTTCCAGGGCAGGGTAATCCCAAAGGAAATGTCTGTTTCGTAAAATATTAGCTGAAAGTTCTGCCCTTCCTCTTCAGGAAACAGGAACCTCCTGTGCTTCCTTTCACCTCACAATGCACTCATACAGGTGCATATATTTTAATGTAAGTATCTCTCACTATCACTCTATTCACAGCCCTCTGCAAGCCCCTCATATGTCTTCAACCCACAGGAAGACATATACCACCTACAGAAAACACTGCACTGGGGAAGCGGGGCAGCTTTGACTGAGCTTTTTTCCCCTTTCAGGAAGAACTGCTCACCTTATGACTATATAGGTACCAGATTTTGTTTTACACATCTCTCAAAGTAATCAATCCACAACAATTCCTCTTCACATTCTTGTTTAAAACAATCCCATCCCTTTTAAATGCATTTTCTGATCCTGCAATAAAGATTTAAAAAAGAATAAAATAATAAATTGCACCAATGTGTGCACTGATTGAGGTGAGCTACACTGACGGGTACAGTGTTAATAGTTGGATAGTCTTTGAGAAAGTGAGTTAACTGGGAGGGAACTGAATAAACACAGTCACTCTTTAATGTGGCATCTACTGTATTTTGACAGGAAAAGTAAGCAGATAGTAAAAAAAAAAAGTAAACCAGCTTTTCTTTTATTATTATTTAGAAGGCTTAATATAAGGCAATATATGAATGTGACTTTTGAATAAATGGATGAGAAAGTTGGGAAAGGGATGAATGAAAAAATCAAATTGTGTAAGCAGATTCAGGTCAAATTCTTCTCCCTAAATTCAAACAGGCTGAGCGCAGTGGAACCCGAGATATATCCTGACTAAGTGAGGAATCATCGTCAGTTTTGGCTCCTGTTATTTCAGACACATGGTAATTCTTCTCCAAGCTGGGGCCTGAGAACCAGACTGCAGGTTCATACTCACCTTTTGTTCCAGTAGAGGATGGCCTATTTTGCTGTCAGCATTGGTCAGGTGGATCCCAGGGGTTTCTGGTCTCACGCACGTTTTTTAAAGCAAGTATCAGGAACAAAGGCAGCAGTGGGGGGGGATGAGGGAAAATGAGGTGGAAAATTTATGGCAGCCTGCTTGGTGCTAACCTAAACCTGAACTGGGGGCTGAGTGCTTTGACCTGAAAACTACACAGTAAAAGAGAGGAGGAATCATGGAAGCACTAGAAACCTGCTCCATTGCTGTCCAAGAGAAAACTAGCACTGTTTCATGAGAATAGTCACAGGTTTACAAAATATCACCTACAAAGATGTGTTACCTGTTTAGACAAACCCTAAGGAGGTCAGGGTAACAGTGGCTGAAGAGAGGACAAACCTATTAATAATGCCTGCAAGTAAGTCCTGCAGGATAGGAAGCAAGGTTGTAAGCAAGAAAGACATAGGCAAAACTCAGATTAGTTGGCTAGACATTAGGAAAACTATCAACTGGGCAAAGCACTGAAGCAGATTGCCAAGGAGAATGAAGAACCCCACTCCTGAAGGCTACACAAAACAAGTTAGAGACATCAGCCACCTCAAGGCATAGCTGACAACTGACAGTGCCCTGAGACTATGCATGACCAGAGACCACTTCCGTGTTCAGGTTCCCCTCAGAGACGTCCCCTGCTCCCAGTACTAATTAATTAGTACACCGGCCATGTAGGTTTGATAGCATTTACTTTCAGATATAGCATTGACTTTTCTGAACTCCTTTCATGGAAAATGGAAAGCCTGTGTAAATCAAATGTATGTGAAACTGCAATCAAGCAAGCGTAATTTAAAACTAACAGATGTGTTCAGCAGCTTACTGGCTCAGTCCTACTAAACTGTAATGGATTCAACAACTTCATGACTTGTATTCTCTCTCTCCAATGTAATCACACGGTCTATGTTTACAAGTGGGAGTGAAGAAGCAAGGAGAAGCAGAGGCAGTAGCACAGATCAGAGCAGCAGTGTTGGCCTGGAGCTGTAAAACAGCTGGAGCCAACTACAGAAGCTATGGAATCCAGGAGAGCCCTGGGACAAGGGGGGAAACAGGCAAGGCTCCCCACCAAGCAAAATTCCCACTTTCCCCTACCTTTCATTTCAGGAGGGGATGTTAGCCAGCAAGCTATCAGAATGCATGGAGACAGCAACCCTGGGACCCACCTTGGATCCACACACTCTTAATAGTTTGTTGTAAGAGAAACCAAGGAGCCATAAGACATGCTAACAATACGCACATTTCCATTGAGACATATCAAACCTCAAATAATTCAGGTCAAACTGTCACAAAATAGACTGCAAATATTTCAGTTTGCTAGGTTACACAGAGATTTTTCCTCTTGGGTCACTTTGACACCAGCTGATGGTGGCCTGTGCATGTCTGGTGACACAGAGAATGTGAAGGTAGGTGTCCCACTGCGCATGAGTCACCCGCTGCAGCATCTTCTTTTCCAGTGATCACCACACAACATGGGAGATGCTGTCCAACCATGAAGCCCTGCCCAAGGAGGAGACTCAAAGTGGGATGCAGCCAAAATAAGAATTTCCATGAGGCTCTTCGCAGACGCTCAGGAAGATTAAACTGAATATTGAATTGAGGCACAAAGTATTTTGAAATTCTGCTCAATTTTTTCACTATTTCCTTAGTTGAAAAAAAGGAGTTGGTTTTGTTTTTAAAAAAGTTAATCCATGTGGCAAATAAACATTTTAATATTATTTCTAACAGAAAGCAAATTCCCTGCTTTGCCTAGCTAATGAACAGGGAAAATGACATAGGAACATGTCCACTCCAGAACTGGGAAACAACGGGAAAGACTTTCGCAAGTTCCTGCAAGAAATGGGAAGTCATCCAAAATGAAGACCAATCCAGCAATCACCACACATAAGCAAATCAAGTAAAGGCAGAAGATCATGATGCTTTTAATAAACTTAGTGACACTCCTGTAGTCCCTACTGCAAGCTAGTATTCATTTTTGACTTTGATTTTTGCAAAAATAAAACTCAAATACACTAAAACACTCTTAGACACTATTATGCTTTCATAACTAACAAAATCAGTTGCTAGTTTTAAACTTCTGAAACTTGTCAGCACAAACAGCATTGTGTCATTCCAGCTTCACTGTTTTCAGCAACTGTCTACCAGATCAGCCTGAAAATATGATGCTTTTCTGAAAGCATCAGTCCTTTACAGTTCCCCTGTGAACTAATCCTCAAGTTGTTTTTTTCCCCAATCTAAATATTCTGACATATTAGCTGGATCGGTCCCTAGGAAGTATATGGTAGTTTCATCTGTGTCAGAGGAGCACCATAAGCAATCTGTTATTGACTCTTTAAAAACAATTCATTTTTTAAACCATGGCTGTAAAATCCTTTCAAATCCTTTGTATGGGAAGCCATTTCTCCTCCTTCAGATTTCAGCATATGCTAAGCAAAGACACATATTTACTCAGGAGATGTCATTTTAATACAGTCACAGTAAATTTACCTTAAAAAGCAGTACTTCCACTGAAAAATATTCTTTCCTAACAAGATTAATTATACTTACTTTTGGGCCAACTCCTCCAATAGGTCCAGCTGGTCCTACTTCTCCCTAAAAGAAATCTGGAATTGAATAATCTGGATGCCAAGTCTAGCTTTAAAAAAGAAAATCTGCAGATAACTGTTTGCATTTATTGTGCTACCTTCCATTTGCTTCATATGTGTTTGTATGAGTCCAAGTCTGACAGGAACACTCTAAGAGAGACTAATCTGACTTCAGACAAATTCATAAGCCAGAAAGCCATGTCAGGTGTATAAGAGAAGAAATAAGACACTGTGCCTACACTGCACAGTGCACAGATAACAGTTATGCATGATGGGGAACTGCAGGGTTCAGTTGCTACACAGTTATATTAAAGCAGGGATTCGTATCAATGCCATGCCAGGGTGTCATGCTGCGATCATACGATGGGTCACTAATACTCAATATGGAAGATATTCTCCAACTTTTGGAGGAAACAAATGGTAAGCAACCTTTTCAACTGCAAGTAGTAGGAAACCAAGGAATTAAGAAATCATATCTTCAGTTTCCTGGCTTCTAACTAAACAGATCGCTTTGCCACTGTTAGCTTTTACTCACTATCTGTCATGAAAGTCCATAATTAAACTACTTAGAAGTCTAGCCCCAGAATCACTGATTATTTCTAATGTTAATTACTTTTAGCCTAAGACACAAGTTTTTAAATTTATGATGATAGATTGAGAACACTCAATAAATCTGTAAGATAAAGATCCACCTTTAGCAACAGAGTTCTGTTTACTTAAGTTTATCTATGATACTGTAATTAAAGTGATATATAGTTCCTACCTCCATACCACCACCACCTCCCCCATCTCCCCAGATTAACTAAAACAACCACATTCGACTCTGGACACATATTATCTGATTACAGAACGGATGCTCTGTAAGGCTGCTAAAATCTCTTTGCAACACCTGCCAAAATGCAGAAGAAACTTCAAATTTTGCATAACAATGCCATCAACACCTAACCGTTGTCTAACCCTTTACCCCTCACAACTTTCTTTTAAACAATATCTTGATCTCTTACCTCAAGTCCTTTGGGGCCTTGTGGCCCTGGAGGCCCTCGGTCACCCAGAAGCCCCTAAACATCCAAACAAACACAGTGAGAACGTATATCAACTAACTAGTTTCCCTCTTCTTACAAACCTGGACAGAAATGCAAAACTCAGGAAGCAGAACTCACTTCTTACCATTGTTCTTAGGATTTCCCTGAGGAAGCCAGGAGAAGATGCAGCCAAATTTCAGTATCTACTGGAAAATTGAGTACCTTACCAACTTTTATTACATAGACTATTCCCAAGCTTTTTTCTTTTGTTGTTTTGAAAAGGATGTAAGAAAATACTGAAGCTTACAAAAGAACAATTCATCTTTTCTGAAGACATAAAGCACACCATCATATTAAGATTAAAGTAGAACCAAGATAACTCTTACAGATCTTTCATTTAGGTAGTCTTTAGCAGAACATGTGATGACAACACTGCAATGGAAATGAGCAACAAGATGAATTTAGACTACTAGCTTATCCAAAACTACTTGTGATTTTAAGCCTTTACTTTTCTGTAAGAATTAAAATCAGATTCACAAAGATAAAGCACCTCTTCTTCTGCCAAACCTGAGTTTTCATGACTGCTCGCAGCAACATTTTCAAAACTTTGCTAAAACGACTTTGCAGCTAGCAGTGTGTCAAAAACCTCGGTCATCCCAATTGCAATGGTAGTAATTGGGAAAAGCACTTGAGCTGGTGTAGGAAAAAAACACCACCTGCATAAACCTATTATAAATGTTCTGGAAGAGCTAGGCTTAACAATATCAGATAAAGCAACAAGAACAAAAAAACTGCCTTTTGGAAGAGATATGATCAGCCTCTGAATAAAGCAAAGGTGGGAAAGTCCGAAGCTGTAAGCCTTATTAATTGCTTACTAATGAAGCTGAAGTCTAGACAGAGGTGCAGGCATTGGTCCAATAACAGTTTACTTAGCATGCCAAATAAAATCGAACAGAATATGGAACAGGCAACTTCAACGTATTGAGTTTCACCAGGGACATCATCAATCTGTGATGGACTGGGGTAGACTGCTGCTTAACATACCACCAGAAAAGTGGCAGTAGGGCTTTTAGTAGCACTATGTAAGTAATATTCTTGTGTAGTCAGTCATAAAAAGTTTTCATTGACAGCACTGATGTTTCATTCTAATAGCAAAGCATATGAGGAGATGAAGCTTTCAGTATAATGTAACTGCACAGTGGGAACGGTAGCAATGCTGCTACTGCACTAAACATTCCACTGCACTTAACTGGAAAAATGTCCAAGACTGTAAAAATTTTAAGAGTAAATGAAATTTCCATCTCCCCTTTGAGGTTTCAGGCAACAAACAGAAAATAAAGGTAATCATTAGACATGCACCAAAGTGTCTGGAAAAAAACCTGGGCAGTCGGCAAATTGAGGTATCCTGTAATTCACAAATATAACTTCCAAGTTGACCATCCCTTCCAGAACCAGTGAAACTCCTAATAGCCACTTCTATTAAATATGTTATCCAAACATGTATGAGCAGAGGAAGGAAGTTCTTAACTACTTCCACAGTACAATACACACTACTGGAAAAATTAGCTGTAGTCAGCATATTTTGACTCTTCTCACTTTTCTCTCGTTACAGAGCATGAGTATTTGCAAGTATCTGTAACTCATGTTACAGAGCATGAGTACTTGCAAGAATAACATAGGAACCAAACTAAATTATTTCAGAACTTCTTAAAAACATTTTTATTCCACTTTTAAACGTGTGCCTTTTTTTTTTTTTTTAATAAGTGGTGGATCAAGATCAAACACCTCCTAAAACACTGTTTCCAAGCCGAGTAACGCGCTGCAGACCAAGTTACGCAACGAATCCTTTGAACATTATTTCAGAGAGGTCAGATTTGCTGATTACTGCACTAATTTAGGGAAAATTGACAATCCAGAACTTCTACTGGTATTTAGAGATGGCTGATCACACTCACAGAGCTTGAACTTCCCACCAAGAGGCTGAATTTCTTCCATGCCAGCTGCTTAAAAAATAAAGCTTACCCAGCCAGCTTGGCCTTTAAAACAGGCATTGTTTCTGAGATAGCATAAACAAAAACATGAGGAAAAGAGCAGCACAGTGAGAACAATCTTCTAAAAATAAAAGCTGGAGGAAATTTTTTATAACTGCAGTCAACATAAGACAGCTGGGAATCCCCAAAGCCCAAACATTCCCAATGTTCTGCAGCACTTCTCCCTTAGTATGAGGAGCAGCATAAGAATTTTTCCAGTTTGGTAATTTTCCTTCTCAAATGTAAGCCATCAATTCTCCCTGATTAGAGCTGGATGTCCAAGCTTTTTGACAGTAGAGAGTCTTAAACTTTGTAGGCTACCTTTTAGAATTTTTTTTGCTGTAATCTGTAAAAAGGCAATAGATCAGTAATGTATGTATTAAACATCAACCCAATTCCATCAAAATCATCGAATTTAACACTTAGGATATCATGTGCAATATTTTCTCAGTGAAGAAACTGGGCAGCAGGGATTAGATCTCAACTACATCATTCATCTATCAGTTTGGAGGATTAAATATCATCTGTAGTTCAAGAACTGCTGTATTTCTCTTCTGCTTCCTCTAGACCCTAGGCACAGTCTTGCATCAAAGGTTTTTTTAAGTGCCCTGGCAGTTTGGAGATGCAGGAGCAACAGCCACTGCAATGGTCAGATAAAATTCATTCATATAAGGCTACTAATATTATACGTACATAGACGCAAACAAATTAGCAAAATAATAAATCAGAACTGAAGAAAAAGACCATACCTGTCTCTGGAAATGTATTTTAACTTCTCACCAGTTTGGCATATCAGACAACACTTTCTCAGCCTTCCCAGTAAATGCATGTATGAGCTATTTTGGGACAAGGCTCTTGACACACTTGAAGGATACGAGATGCAGAAAAGATTGGCTATGGCTTTGGCAATTGGATTATTTGAAATCTTTTCGAGAATTACTAACTCTGGCATGGAGGGATTGTTACAGTCTTCCAGGTACAAATAAGACTGTCTTTAGACTACTTACTGCTCCCTGTCCTATGTTTTCTTGAGTAGGCTGCCACTGAATTTCACAACTCTGTTGATGGGAACACTTGCAATTCCCATCTCTATTTATGGACAACCTGCATGTTTTGACTTTGGACTAATGATAATGCTGTCTTGCACAGTTCTTTTGCTTCACCCGTTTCTGCCCTCTGACTTACAAAGCTCAAAAAGTCTCTCCATTTTGGTAGAACAAATAAACAGCCTCTCAGAATACAGTCATTCAAGTATCCTTTTCTGCATCTAGTCCCATTTGATCGAGTCCTTCTGGAACACAAATGCCCAGAACTGTGTGTACTACTTAGATAAAGTATTCTCGTGCTTCGTGCAGTGGCACCTTGCCTCATGTGTTCTAGAATTTCACTTAATTTCTAAAGGCCTTATTGTGCTTTTATTTCAGAGAGATCTGGCAGTGTCTTTCCTTCTTGTCAGGTACAAAGTGCCAAGTTTACACTAGGATTTATTACTTTTGTCCCTGCATGTATCAGTCTGAAGTAACAGAAATGGGTGAATTAATATGAAGTGCAGTTTTTAAGATCATCTGAAGACGTTCAACTCTGTTTCATATACAAATTGCATTCCATCCTACTTGTTCCTAGCCTTCCAGTATCTGAAGGGGGCCTATAGGGATGCTGGGGAGGGACTCTTCATTAGGGACTGTAGTGATTGGACAAGGGGTAATGGGTTCAAACTGAAACAGGGGAAGTTTAGATTGGATATGAGGAAGAAATTCTTCACTGTAAGGGTGGTGAGGCACTGGAATGGGTTGCCCAGGGAAGTTGTGAATGCTCCATCACTGGCAGTGCTCAAGGCCAGGTTGGACAGAGCCTTGGGTGGCATGGTTTAGTGGGTGATGTCCCTGCCCATGGCAGGGGGGTTGGAACTAGATGATCTTAAGGTCCTTTCCAACCCTAACTATTCTATGATTCTATAAGGGTAGCCACAAGGCTGCTGAGTGAAGAATTTAATTGGTGTTAGTCTTTCAACAAGTAGCCCATCTTTAGATACCATTAAATCATCTTCCTCTGTGTTAACTTCTGACCCATCTGCAGTTTTTGTACTAGTCTCTACCTTTAACATTTTAAACAATAAAACCCATCATGTGCTTTTATTCAAAGCTTCACTGAAAACTCTAGATATGTGAATTTTTGACCAAGATTGGTCTAAAATATTAGTCTACTAAAGAGAAGAGGCTAAATTAATCTGGCACAGTCATTTTTTGGTAGTTTTAACCATTATTATTATTTAATCTGACATGTGAATTTTACGCATTTTCCCATATCTTTAGTTACTATTACTTTCAAACTGTTTTAAAAAAATCTGTATGACTCAAGTAAGACTATAGAGATCAGCATTTTACTTAAACATAGGTGCTACTTTCTAGCTGCATAGCATTTTCACCAAATGACCTTACGCTTAACTTGCCATTACATGTTTCCATCTAACAAAGGATAATTTTACCCTCGTAACAGCATTAAACATCAGATTAATTTCCTCATATAAACACCTGAGGCAAAGTATTTGTATTTTGACAGTAAGATTAGCTTCTCAAAAAGCCTGCGTCCCTCTCTCAGAGCTTTTCATCAGAAATTTACACTGTTTATTGTTAATGTTAACAAGTTTTCAAATAATCTTACCTTAGGACCTTCAGGGCCATTTAATCCAGGTACACCGATATCTCCTGGAAAACCCTACAGAAATCATACATACAAATGATGTCCAGAGTAGGAACATTTCCAATATACCCGTTTTGATTCTGTTAATTCATTTCACAAACCCAAATCACAGAAAAAACAACAATTTGTTCTACCATCCCCAAAACGTCAAAATCTATTAAGTCTCCTTGAAAGGACTTGGACGAATGACAGATTTTTAGGGAGCTTTCATTAAACTCAGTTTAGCAGATGTCAGTACAGGTTTCACTTCTCTTATCATAAGACTTTTTATGCATTAAGTAACATGTGAAATTAAACTATTAGACTGGTCTTGATGTACAAGAAACCCTCTCACAGAGCAGTCAGCACCAGGTCCTGCACTCATGCACACAACTGTGTTTTAAAAAAAACTTAGCAACTGAAAGCCTTTAATCCTTGGCTGCACTTTCAGGACAAGATGAGTGCACAATTAAGAAAAGGGTAGAAAGCTTTTTGCCTCTAAATCAGCAGGTACTAATCCAGGTCTGACTGGCAGCAACTGAAGATCACCAGCTTGTAGCATTATTCAAAATAAGCTTTTGTTAAATAGTATGTGGCATAGGTCCAGCTGCTGAAAAAGTGAATATGCAAAGAAAGCTAATCAACTAAGATTATAATCCCAAGGCATCTGGCCAGTAGGCACCAAGAGGGACACCATGAGGATGCCTCTGCGTCAGAGGAATCCAGTGTTACAACAATATTGCTTTTAAAGGAATAAGTGTGTTACAACAATATTGCTTTTAAAGGAATAAGTGTGTTTTTAGGAAACAAAACCGATGCAGCTAACCCTTATGCAAAACAGTAGTGAGTTACATTTCATAAACTTACAGCAAAGAAACGTAAACTTTTTATTTGTAGGCTAAAGGAAGCATTGGTAAAGGACTCTTTAGTTAGCACAGGGCTCAGTCACCTGCCAAGATAGTATCTGATTTTGTTATTTTTATAAACTTTTAAATGTCATTAAATCTTGCCCATCTGAAAATAGAAAGACTGCCACTGAAATCTTCTTCCTCTCACTAACATATTTATTATGACATCTGTGCACATCCATCATCTAACACTAGTATAAACAAGCTTCCTTCTTCCTTAACAGAAAATATTTGTAAATGAAAAATTACAAGCACCATTCTTTGCATGCATACTTTTCCAATAATGGAAATGAAAGCATCTCACAAGTGCAGAACAATTTAAAGAACATCTCATAAAGAACTTCCAGCATGAAATTCTCTCTGGCACCTTTCCAAAAGTGCAGGCTAATGCATGCCATCATTAAAGCTTCCAGAGTCATTTTTTTAGGTTCTCTAAGCAGGAAAAAAGTATTAATAAAAAGAAAAACAGCCTCACTGTGGATAACAGCTCACCATACTCTTCTTCCAGAACAGCTCAGCTTCAAATACAGGTAATAATCATTTATAACGACTATTCATAATTACCAGACACGAATCACAAAAACCTTTACCAAAACGGTAAACAGAAACCCAACTAAAGCAAGAAGTTTAGAAGAAAACATTATCTCACCCTTAACTACCACATCATAATAAAATTTAAGAAGTATTTAGGCTATGACTGGTTTTACTTGTAGGGATTTCTTCTGTTTGCTTTCTATAACCTGTTCTTAACAGGTTGCAGTGAGACTTACAAGCAGGTACTTAGATGGCGTGCAAATATTTTAGGTGTTTGTATATATTAAATAAAAAAAAAATGTATAAACAATACTGAAAGAAATAGGATTTCTTTTAAAAAAAGCAGACAAAACCCAATCCAAACCCCTCCAAAACCCCAAGATTCAGCACTTGAACGTTAATAAATACTAAATCAAAACACTGAAGAGTAAAAAAGGACTCACCTGAGTTTTCAGAATAAGCAAACCCACCATAACAGCATTCCACAAAACACCGTGGGGGTTAATTTCTTTTTGCCATTAAGCAGTAACCAGGAGAGCTGCGCAACAGCTCACCGCGCCTCTAGGTGGCACAGAGGATATTAGTCACATGTGCCCAAGTCTGATAACTAAAGTCTGTTACCTAAAGTACTCATTTTTATCAGCCTACATTTATATACAGTTCATAAGGGGATTTTTTAAATCTTGACCACACTTATCCACTGAAATACACTTAAAAGTTGGGACAATTTCTTGGAAGTTGCTAACACCCATCCTTTCTTAAATTTGTTTATTAGATAGGTACCAAAGGGTGGGGGTTGTTCTGTACATCTGTAAATCTCTAACGTTCTAATGTGTGAAGAAGTGCTAAATGCTGACTCAGAGACATTTCCCTTCTGGCAATAAACATTCCAGAACACAACCTGTCAAGAAAAATGTCTATTTATATAATTCTCATGCCATCATAAGGAAAGATGTCTACTTTATTTGCAGAATTACTTCTAGAAGTAATTCAGTAATAATTCCCCCATCCCCGGCAGTGTTCAAGGCCAGGTTGGAAGGGGCTTGGAGCAACCTGGTCTGCTGGAAAGCATTCCTGCCCATGGCAGGGGATTGCAACTAGGTGAGCTTTAAGGTCCTTTGCAACATAAACCATCCTATGATTTTATGAACTATGAAATACAAGCATTGACAAGCACTATCACAGTTAGAACAACCATGACATTTGGAAACCTTTCCATGTCAGCGAAGTGTTAGGATGGAGAGGGCTATTGACCTGAGAGCAGTATTAGCCATTTATTCAAAAGTTTAAAATCTTCTTATTTTTTGTCTTTGCAGTTAAGTTGGATTTAGGCTTTTATTCTGAAGCATTACCACAGAGAAAATGCAGATGCTATGGCAATATTAGAAGACTATTTCCAAGTGTTGAAATGAATAATCACATGAATAATCCATCAGAAAACTATAATAATCCAGGACACGGCCACTTAAAACAATTCCAGAAAAATGAATGAACCAGAAAGAAGTTCTTAAGCACCTCAGCAGTGGTGCTTGCCATTCAGATTCCAAGTAGTGAAGTGGTATACATATCTATCTCTATGTGAATTTGCCAAGAGTTATTCGGCTTCCTGTGAAGCTACTCCAGATTAAAAATTCACTATTCTTATGTAAGTGAAAGGCCAGGAGATCAAAGTATAGTTTCCAGCTGCAAAGTACTTTTCAGCAGTCGTTATCTGGAACCAAGCATCACTCAACATTATGACTTCTATTAAGGGCATGCAAAGTGTAGATTCTTATCTTCCCAACAGCCAGAAGCCTGGCAGCTGGTAGTTACAAATAATTTTCAAACTCGTGCTGCAGATGTGGCCTTTTGCCAGCAAAGCACTTTAGAGTTTACTCTGTCTAATAAAACTAGAGGTGGTGCCACAAAAAAGGGAAATACTAGCTACCTCAATACAAATGCACTTTAACCTTGCTGTAAAGTTTTGCTTTTTGAACTGATTATATTTAAATCTAAAATTAACATATTCATTGCTCTTATTTACCTATATAATCTTTAACAAAAAAATGCAGAGATGATGAGACTGTTAATATGTCAGGCATGACCTTTTGTCAGTGCCTCAGAGACGAAGGGTCTGGAAAAGTTGCTGTTTTCCTTTTGTTTGTTTTCCTGTGTGGCTGCTAACAAGAAAGCAGAGTATCAGAAATGTTTGGAAATTACACCCTATTTCCATTAGGAATTCTCTTATATTTGTAGAATCCCACTCACTCCAAGCTGTTTCCACATGACCTTTTCCGGCATTGGTATTCGCCACCAACCCTCCTGCCCTTTAGCTCCTCAGCAGCCCTTAGCATGGGATCAGGACATGAGCGCTGGTGGAAGGGTACTACAGAGCAAAAACTTCTCCACAGCCTGTGATAGTGCCTTCAGTTGCCAAGTTTCCCTGCTCAAATATTATTTCATTCAATCACATGCTGTGTTTCATTGGAACGAGAATTTAAAATGAATTTTCAGAAGCAATACTGACTGGATGCAGCCAGTGACCTTCAAAGATGCCTTATTAAGTGCTTTATTACTAATTATTACCGACTTATAAAAGGAAGATTCCTGCATAAAATTACAACTCTCTCTAATCTGAGAAAACAAGCTGTGATTTTGTATTCTCAAATAAGTGTTTATTATTCTTCTGAAAGCTCATGCTATGCAGAGATAGGCTTCAATTAATCTATTTTTTTCTCTACACCATTTTAGAAATGTCAGTATTCACACAGTGACAGGACTTTGCTCTTTGCCATCTGTACAACTGCATGACAATTCAATAATGTGCCAAGTACAGTGGAAAACAGTAAGGAGAAAAAAAAAAGGATTTGAAATGAGCTTTATTCTGTGCGTGCCAATTTAGCCAAAGTTTAATGCCAACATTTTTAAAGGGCAGAGACAAAACTTCAATTTTTTTTTTTTTTTTTTTGGTACAAAACTTCAATTCTGATTTTGGAGAGGGTGGAGGAAGGAATCTAACAGTACAAATTACAACTGTACAATTGCAACTTGTCAGAGAACATTAAAAAGGGCAATCATGGATTACAGCATACAACACAGGAAAGCTTTGCAATTTACTGCTGCTAAGACGTCAGTGAAGTGATGCCCAGGCTGCTTTGTGCTTTTGTCTAACAGCACATTAGACAAATGTGGCAGATCTGTTCAGCCACACCTGCTGAAAAGCTAGTGACTGATTTTCTTGTGAGAGACTTGAAGTCACCAGTTTTCCAAATGTGATGCATCATGCTTTAAAGCTTCCTACTGCATCTACATATTACATGAAACAGACATTAGAATGATTGTATTTATAAAAGTAATATCTACTTTACAGTGTGAGCAAGAGGCTGGTGATTCACCTGACGGACCAGCACAGCACCACCAGCCCCCAGTGAGCACTTTAAGGACCAAGTCTCAAAGCATTCTGAAAAACTTACAATGTAAAAAAATTTAAGAGCTTTGGTAAGAACTTCAGTGTAGGCTCACCCCAAGAATCCAACAGGATTTCCCAAGGGAGCATTGCATCAAGTATTCCTAGCTTTAAACCTTAGGAAAGAGACTAGTAACTAATAGCGGTACAATCCTTGGGCAAGATAACTGAGTTCTCTTGCAGGAAGATTATTTCACTTCACATTGTTTCTACGCTGCTAACAACAGCCCGCCCATACAGAACAGAGCACATCAAGACTTAGGCCAGACTAAAATAGTAAGGCAGAGATATCCATTTATTTGCAAGACTACTGTTTCTCCAAGAAGATCAACACCAAAACCCAAGAGCCAAAAGCAGTGCAAGTGTTAAAAATTAAACAGAAAACATTTAAATATTAGCTGGCCTTATTCTGGGCAGATTCAGAACATTAGGAGTTAAATAATGCCATGGTAAAGCAACCCAAATCAAGTTTTGTTTATCTGCATGTCCCTTCTTTTGTAGTGAAGTCTCACCACAGCTCTGCCTGAAAAAGGAGAATCTCCAAAATGATAAATTCTATGAAAAGTACCTATGAAGGTCTGTGCAAACAGCCCAGGACCTAACAGGCACAGACTGAACTATCATAATCACTGGAGAAAATATGAAACCCAAGAGGGTCATATAAACAAGCGCTGTTCAACATTATTAAAAAGTTATGGTAAATTGACTATTTCTGTAAAATTAATACAGATTTCTGAAGACACAACAAAAAAAAAAATCAGAAAGACACAGTCATGGCAAACAAAATGTATGAAAGGACCAGCAAAGAATCTCTGCAAAGCCAAGCAGAAAGTACGAGCAATTCTACAAGAACAGTTCTTCAGATGTATGCCAGAACATGCAGCTACTTCAGCTATAAAATTGTCTCTATTTCTATATTTCCTTCAAGTCATTTCCACACGAGTTATTTATGCAATATTGAAACACAAAGCTATGTTATCACTGCACTCATGGCACAGTTTGCACAGCCTCAGAACATCATGTGGTAAGGAGAAAACATGCATTAAAAATAACAATGAACAACTCAAAGCGGTGAGTGATTCACTTACAAAATATGTGCCTTTTTGATTGTTTAACTATTACTCGAATGTTTCCTTTTCCTTTGTAATCCTATTGCCATGAGCATGAAACATACCAGCTGGATCCCATATGAGTACCTTCCTGAAAGAATAAGCTAAAAACCTCAGATCAAAATACCGCACAGATGGAAAAAGTTCTATTGAAGATAATGAGCAATGCTCCCTCTGCTCCAGATGAAACCTATTTATAATACTCAGAGCACATCTGAAGGAAACTACCACCTTCATTCTTGGGGGATAATTAAATGTGATTCTTAAATTTAACTATAAAATATTCTGAGTACATGTGGAAGCCTGTTAAAACCCTGTCTAATTTCATTCACATTAATAATATGCATTACACACTTTAACGTACTCAGTGAGCACAGGCATTGTGGGTTCAAACAGTCAGACAAGTTCACAAAATCTAAAATCCTGAGCCACAGAAGGAGGCAGCTGTGGGCAGCATGCACAGGCTTTGTGCCTTTGTCATTCTAACTCAAGGGCACAAAAATACTCTCTCCTCATTGACTAAAACATATTGGCTTATTCTGAAAATACCATCTTGTGTTGCTACAACACATTTCCAAGGAGTTTTTTATCACTGAGGGCTCATCTCCAATAGGAAAGTGTGCTCTTTAGGATTTAGATGAGCTGTAACAGCAGAGGAATAATATCCAGTAATTTGTTCTTTAAGGATCAAAGTCTTAAAAAGGGGCTCCTACTTAAAAGTAGAGATATAGAGCCTTGGTTTGAGAAGATAAGCTCTCAGAGTTACTGTATCTTATACGGCCAGAACAATCATCATTGCTAATACATCTCTTCCAGATATATCTAAAATAATAACAATAATAAAGCCAAAACAAAAAAACCCACCAAACCCCCCCAATCCCCAAACGAAACGAACCAACCAAACCAAACCAACAACCACACCACACACACACACCGAAAAGCCCAAGAAAAAGAAACAACAAACGAAAATCAGCACACACCCCCTTTGGAAGAGGCTGACTAAACAGAAAAATCTGAATTTTTTGCTTTCATCTCTCCAGCAAATAAATGCATGTCTGTGTGTGCATATGTCTTTCCTGTACAGTCCACAGCATTTTTTCCA
The DNA here is from genome assembly GCA_017639245.1 of Myiopsitta monachus. Taxonomy (NCBI): domain Eukaryota; kingdom Metazoa; phylum Chordata; class Aves; order Psittaciformes; family Psittacidae; genus Myiopsitta; species Myiopsitta monachus. The sequence goes on along the minus strand of CM029923.1, from coordinate 12,978,547 downwards.
ACAGCCCACAGTATAAATGCCATAAAGCACCGAAATTGAACGATGTAGAGACTGAGTTTCTGTGCAGACTTCCATAGTACTATACAGTTCTTAGGAAACTGCGCTGCTAGACTCAAGTGTTTAGCAATGTTTCCTATGTAATTAGTGTTTATTCTTTGCATTCCTTGAAAATGCAGTTATTTTCTAAGAGATAAATGTATGACCAGGCTTGGAAAAATCCCATCTGTAAACATGCTGTAGATTTCATGAATGGAAATGAGCCCAAGAAATCACATGAGCCTCATTCAAGGTGTAATCCACAATCCATGACACCTGTATTCAAAAGACAGCAACTCCTAATCGTATAGGCAAATGAGGAACTCCTTTGTGATCAAAGAACCTGTATATTAATACTTTACATGAAAAATTATGAGCTAGAATCTTTTGTAATTTATGGAGGAGAATTCATCGGTTATGACTGACTAAAAAGTATTTTCTAATTTAACTGAGAAAACAATCTTTTGTGAAAAAAAAAAAAACAAACCCCAAACATTTGTCTCTGACTTCTGCAATTTTGAACTAAAGGACATTTAACCTACCTCTATCAAGCAGTTTCTTACCTCAGGTCCTGGAGGACCCAATGGTCCCTGGGATCCAGGATCTCCAATTTTCCCCTTGAAAAAAATCCAAACAGAATTTTGACGATAATCATTTATTTAAACAACAGATTGTCATGAAAATTTTAAAAACATCTATTGGAAAGAAAGTCAGCAAGTGTTGAGATGACTTTTCCACTTAATAGGAAGTCACAGCTTCAGGCAAATAAATTGGGAGCTTTGGGAAGGTCCAAACAGTCATATAAAACTGCCTTTAAATATACAGTTGTTTTCAGAATAAAATTACTTATTATTTAAAAGGCCAGAAAGTAACTGTTATGGGTATTGGTTTACACACTCACCTACATGGTTTAAGTATCTAATCATGGCCAAAGAAATGGCAGTTTTATGAGCAAGAACAGTAAAATTAGAACCTATCTAGGTTACAGTGACTCCATTATATATAAATACATGCTGAAAAACTGACCAAAATAATTCTCTAAATTATGTGCTTTTCCAGTTTGCTGCTGCCATAACGAACTGTTCCTTGAGCAAAATTCAAGCCTGACCTGGCAAATATGTTTAAAATTTTAAATGCAAATGATTTTATTGTAAATGCATTTGGCAAAGTTAAACATTACATTACTTGCAGGACTGAGGTCTCATATATTAATTTAACATAGGTCAAGAAGTTGGGCACATTTAGTTTGTGCTTAAAATCCACAACTGTTTAAGAAGAGGCAAATCCACATGCTTATCTTTAAATGAAAATGCTTATTTAAAGGCAAAAAGGCTGAGTTTTTCCACCTAAGCTTAAGAAAAATTGTGTGATTTTTTTTCAGGATTAGTGTTGGTATTATAAATTCTCTGGGACAAAAGTAATTTTTTAATTGAGTTTTAAGAGTCTATGACAATCATGAAGTCTCAGTAGGTTTATCAGATAGTGGCTTGACTGTACATAAGAAAATTGAGACTGGAGTGATTAATTCCTTAACAGCATTAAGCATTGGCTGCTTCTAATTATACACCAAAAAGAGGCAGATAGCAGTGGCAGCTTCTAGACGGACTACATGCAGTGTGAGCATAAAATACAAAGAAGTATCAAATATAACAACAAAACAGAGCGACATATCGAGAACAAAAATTGATGTGCAAACTTACTGGGGGTCCTGCCTTTCCTCTGATCCCTGGAGGTCCTGGTAAACCAAGAGCACCCTGAAAATAGAAAGCTATTAAATACACATGAAAATGTATTGCTATGTTATTTTGGAAACAAAAGACTGCTACGCCTTGCTACCTGAAACAGACTTTGAAATAACTCCGTGGCATAAGAAACATTTTCTAACACTCAACTCCCATCAAAAGAGTTCTCAGGATGTGCTATTTCAGTGACTTCTGATGTACTAGCCAAAGACAAAAAAGATGAATTTCATGATACGAAGGAGCATGCCAGACCACATGCTACTGCTAACCACAGCTGGTCCAGGTGAGCTGCAGAAGGGAAAAATATCTTTTACAACAGTTTCTTAGCAGGTTTCAATTTATACCATAATTCTTCTCTTGTCTGATGCATCTCTGAGCACAGAGATAAGCTGCCAGAATTCTGCCCGTGCCCTTTGCTCGTCTTTGTTCACTGCTTTTCAGAACTAAGTTTCAATGAGCACAACATTTCTTAAGAGATATTAATTCAGTGGTACCCAGTAACTTTTACTACTGCATTCTGCTTTTATGCAACTCACTTGTTGCATTTTAAGAGACTCAGAAGCCTGACAAAGTTGCTGAAATTGGACAATTTCATAAAACAATGCAATTATAAATTACCTTGTCTCCTGGGTACCCCTGGTCTCCTGGCTCTCCTGCAAGGCCATGTTCACCCTAAACAACATATTATTTTATACATACATACGTATGTGGCTTAAAATGCGGTAGTTATCAGAACTAGAGAATGAGAAAGACTAATTCAATGTTTAGTATTTAAAAGTAATGCATATCTTTGGGTAACAACACAAGATGTTCCATTAAAGCACCCCCTCCAGGAAACCCTATAGACACAGCACCAGATATTGTCATGCCCAGTAGTAAGTGCTCTCTCCAGAAGTAAGTTTGTCTAAAGTACCAGATCATGACACTGAAGTAATTTCCAAAAAACAAAAATTAGATGAGAAATCTAAAAGAAAAGGGAAGGCTTTGTCAAATACGTTATTTTGCTCAAGATTTAATGAAAGTAGTCTGAAAGCACTATACATCTCTAGGATAATGGAAATATTTAAATCACCTTATCACCTTTCATTCCAGGCTGTCCCACACTCCCTGGGAGACCCTATTAAAAGGAAGAAAACAAAAATCCAATGCTTGTCTCTAATTTGGAAAGCAGAATAGCCACCAGGCTGTGCGATTATTTAACACCGTACCATGGGCCCTGGAATTCCTGATGGTCCACTTGGTCCTGCTGGCCCAATGCCTCCCTGTGAGACAGCAAGAAAGATGACTGCATTAAACATTTGATGAAATGGAGTAATTTAAAGACTGGTAACAGAATGTGACATTTTCTGCACCTCAGACAGAAACCAATATTCAGGCTAATTTCTTCAGGAAAAAAGTATCTATATTATAAGCCCTCCACCTTTACAGTTCCCAACCACATCAGCAGAAACACAAGAAACCAAACTTCCCTCTTTTCCTGTAGATTATGTAATTCAAGAGAAAATAGCAGTGCAATAGGCAATTCAGATTAAGGAAGCTTTCTCTGGTACTGCAGCTGCACATTCAGTAGCTATTCCCTCTGTTCTCAGGGTTACATGACATCACTACTCTGGAAGCATCAAATTATTTGGCTTAAAAGAATTATTCTACCATGAGTAGTGCCCTAAAAAGCGACTTCTACTGGGATCTCTCATCTCTCAGTGACTTCTACAAGGTAAAACAAAATATCAAGGGTGAAACCTAAGTTCTAATAGGCACACTGAATTTTTCTGTTCTCATGTGGCTTCAAAGCCTCTCTCTCATCTTTCCTTTCTGGAATTTATATGGACAGAATTGACAAAGAAACATGAACCAGAAACTGAGAAAATTAAGAATCTTATGAGAACAACACAGCAACAGCATAATATTAATGGAAGATCATAGAATGGTTAGGGTTGGAAAGGACCTTAAGATCATCTAGTTCCAACCCCCTGCCATGGGCAGGGATGCCTTACACTAGACCATGTAGCCCGAAGATGATGAGCTAAACATAAATAATTATTTAGCAATAGTTAAAAGTATATTACAGAGAGAAAAATCTATCTACTTTCTGCCTATTTACCTCGGGGGGGGGGGGGGGGGGGAGAAAGCTGGGGAAAAAAAAAAGGCAGTGTTATACCTCTATGGCTATGCAAGTATTCAGCAGCGAATATGAATACAGAAACCTTTTGCTACTTGCTGAGAGTGACATGGAAAAGACGAGATGGAGACCTACAGATTTCTAGTTCAGCACGCATTTCTTATTCCCTATAGGCCCTGTCAGCACAGTTAGCAAAAATATTCTTCTGCAGCCATCACAAGACTCATTGAAGAAAAAGGAAGACTGATGACTTAGTGTCTCAACGGTGCTTGGTAAGGCTCCTGACAAACTTGCAACTCTACATCGCTTTAGCTTCCCATGACTGCTTAAATGATATATTCAGTCATATTAGCTGATGCCAAGATAAACTGTTTACATTGCTGTCTCTTAATTGTGCCATATATTCTAGTTCTTAGCATTTCTATATTAATGATACTGTATGTTGAAATGCACATTTATGGTAAAATTAGCATTGACTGAAAAACCAGAGAGGGACGCTGAGCTGGGAAATACAGCTTACAAAAGCAGTGGGAAGAAGTTCCAGAACTGCTTTACAAAACTCAGGTTGATGAAACTGCTGTCACAGTTTCTAGGGATATCAGCTACCTAATTAACAGCAAAGGACTGGAACTACACAAACATAAAACTGAAAAATCATCTCACTGACAAAAAAAGGGTTGAATTAATAAATCTGACAGATTTTTAAATCACCCTGCCTGCAGCAGCCTTGCTGTATGTTAGCACACGCTTACCAAGCTGGCTAAAATTTGCTGACAGATAGAAAATACAAAATTATTTCAGCTACATAAAATGTACCTCTTCCACCATTTCTATGCAACAGGTGAAACTAAAACCAAATTGCTTTTACCTGTCAAACCCATAAGATACCAGAAAAGGAAAACCAATACTTCTTAGAAATAGGTAGGTTTGGTTTTTTTTTTTTTTAAATAAAAAAAAAATTAATTAAAAAAAAAAAAAAGGAAAAATAAAATAAAAGAAAAGGAAAATTAAAGCTAGCTCTGGTAACTGTAGTTGTAAATTTTCTGAAAGTCTTCATCTTACTAAAACTCATGGCCTCGCAAGTCGTGAGAGATTTACTGCTCACCCAGCCAAAACCCTGAACTTGGCAGCAGCTTTGTCTACTGCAAAAATCATGGAAGGAAGGAATTCTTGGCCTCAGCTTGCTGATGCTGCTCACTTTGCTGTTGCTCTCATGAACACACATGAAAACAGAATTAGCTCCTGACACTGCAGACAGCTGGGCTGGACAAGCTACTTGAATTAATGCTTTTGATTCCTGCCAGAATAATATATTTAACCACATGTTCAATATTGCGTTTTGTAATAGTATAATGTGTTATAATTGACCAAGTACTTTAGAACAAACATTGAAGCCTCTAGTTCTTTGCTCAGTTTTGGATAACTGCTAGCATCTGACTAATAAGGGCCATGTGAAAACAGAGGCCAGGCAGCACAAACCCATTTGGAGAGCAGGGGTGGTCAAGGAACAGGGCTGCACCACACAAGCTGTACTTGGAGATTCCGGGTCACCCGAAATACACCAAAAGTCTTAGTGAAATTCTGCTATAGTTTAAAGAGCACAATGGCCCCCTGTAAAGATACTCTGGAACATTAGCATAGCTCTTCCAGTTATCTTACTGACTGGGAAATTAGGGAACCTGAGTAACTAATATGATGTAATACAGAGTCACAGAGGAATGTACAATAGTAAATTTTACTGATGACACCTATACACTGTATTAGTATCCACAAGACTCATGAACTAGATACTGAAGTCCTCTTTAGCCATGTTCTGACCTTATTTCAAAATCCCAACTAAATTTGGTGACGTTTTGGAAGCTTCCAAAGGGTATTCAGGAACATGGAGGAAATGTCACTGGGCCATTTTCCTCAACTGCAAAACCTTACTGTACCAGAAAGGTCTTACCTACTACAGACAGTTAACTGCCCCATATTAGCAATGATAATGTGTCTTGGCTAACTGAAGAAGATAACTTTAAAACCATCCTAATATATAAGTAAGGGTATATTAAGTTGTCAGAAGGATGTACAATGATACTATCTTTATGGAGCCACACTTCTATATCATGAGAATTTGTCCACGCCTATTTTTGTTCACACATTTGTCACCCCAAGCACTAAACTATATTAAGACCAGAAGCTCATTTGCAAAATTTTTTCTGCCTCCAAAAATGTCATTGGTTTTCAGCATATATACATGCACCTCAGCTACAAACACACGGATTTAGGGAGCTCTCCTCTCCATAAAAGACCCCTACTGCCTTGCAGTCAAATGGAGCTGTGGCAGATGATGTAAAGTTTCCAACACGTCTGGGGGTCAAACTCCAGTTCCAACAAAAGGTGTGAATATCAGCACATTCCCTGTCAAAGTCTGCTTCAAACTGTCACGCTGCAAAACTAAAAACTATAGACAGGAAGAATCAGCTTAGTAATAGTACAAAATGTCAGTTTCTATGTTTTACTTTTTTGTCTTTACTTTGGATACAAATTATGTAGAGCACATTGGCACATAACCTTTTTTACACAGCTGGAACTGTGCAAGAGTCTCACATATAAACAGGAGATGGACTTCATACGCAAAACAATTATTGATTTCATGCTGGTCAAAATCTAAATGCACCATCAAATTTTTCTTTGAAGAAGTGGCTCTCATTATGGTTATATTCGGATATATAGAAGTGGCAAAGGCTCTGGTGACTGAAATTGATTTCTATATTTCACAAAGAATTACTGACATTCAATCTCTCTGTGTTAGTGACCTCAACTCAGCAACATAGCTATTGGAGCTTTGACCCTGCAAGGGCTAAACTGCTAAGTTTTAGTTAAAATAATTGGTAACAATCTTCTAAGAAGTGACAGGAGACTTTTATAAGAAACCTCAGATACATTTGTACAATTACTGAAGTAATTGAGATGAAATTCCAAAAATGGTCACATATGAAAGAAAAGCAAACTATAATCCAAGGCAAATTCTCAAAACTGCAACATCTACTCTCATGAGTGGTTCAACTGGCTGACATATATCAGCTGACAAGAATACAATGAGTCATGTTTGCGTGCTGAAGTCTGGAAGCCATAGAGGTTACTTGACCAAGCTTGTGTGCCTTCGCTATAGTGATGCTATAACAATCTCAAACAAGCAGCAAGGGACAACTTATAGGAATAATTTTTGTTATGAATGTGTCATTAAAAAGATATTGATAATGGAACTCGATTGTTATACTTCGAAGGAAAAGTTAGATGACCATCAGTGTAAGCTAACAAACTTACCAAAATGCTTCAGATCTCCAGATATCAAAAAAACCCACCACTGGAGACAGTCCTGGCTTTCTTAGTTCAAGTGTAAACATGCTATGTTCTCCCACATGGTATGAACTACGAACACAGCTGAGTAGCCAGCCTTGATTGAGCCAACATCAAGATTCAAATCCAGGTCCTCCATCAGTAAACACATGATTTACTTAAAATAAGGGAGTAAGAATAGATGTTGTGGCAGTATCAGTCTTTCCCACCTCATGTAGGACTTATTCCTGTCACAGAGCTTCTCTGGTGTATTTATACAACTATAGCTTGCAACTACATAATATGCATCACATTCTGAAAACATCTCTAAAAAAATGAATATGATACTGTATGCAGGATAATGTATCCCTGTTCAGGAACTGATTTTGTTTAGAATTTGGTAGCCGTATACAGGAAAGAATAAGGGCTGCGTTAAAATGTCTGAGTACTGCACTTTTTCAAAAAGTAATACTGGCCTTAGGGTTATAAACTGGCAAACTTGGTTACTGCAAATAAAAAGCCCTGACACACCAGATCAGAAATAAGTACACAAATCCAAACCAAGTTTAGAAACACTCCATACCAACAGTAAGACAGCAGTTTTGCAGAGTGATTTACATTAAAATCATGACTAAAACAAAATCTGTTAAAATCTCCAGATTTTGCTATTTGTTTTTAATATTTCACAAACATACAAGATAAATATTCTAATGAATCCACATCAAATTAAGTAATAAAGTATACTCACTCTTAGTCCTGGAAATCCAGGAGGACCAACACCACCAACAATTCCCTTCAAATAAAAGGAATTTTAGATTATCTGAATTTTAGCATTTAAAACAATTCCCAGTGGTAAGATAAACAAAAGTGACCTACAAGGAAAGTCAGCTGGAATTTTTAGGTACAGGTCCTGAAAAATGACAGTGTATCACTGTAGAGGGGAACATGCTTATTAAAATCCCTGATTGTGGAATCAAATCTCAAGATATTTGCATCATAAAACCATTCCTGCATTACCAAGAAATATGAGATTTTCTTTTACAATGGCATTTAAGGTGGAAAGAAGAAAAAAGGTTTTTTTTGGAGGGTGGGAATTAAAAAAAAGCCCAGGCAAGACACAACAGGAATTTATTAAGATTCCTTTGAAAGATATGTAGGAAACCAGTGCAGGTCACAGGAAGACCTTTGCAAATTAAAGGCTACATTCTCTTTATGGAAAAGTATTTCTTGATAGAAACTACAGTATTTGTACTTTACGTAGAAGTAACAAATTCAACGGTACTCTACTACTGCCTCTGCTGCACTCAAGTTTAACTCAGCAGAGGGTAAACCACTGGAAAACAGTTGCCAAGTCTATTGGCCCAGTGTGAAAGGGCTATTGCAGACCTCCAGGTCAGCATGCTTTGCCAAAGCTTTCCCAAAACCTGGGACCTGTTACTCAATGGATATGATGCAGAGGGTTCACTGCAGCACATCAGCACCCATAGTGAAGGGAATTTTTAGGCAAATAAATCCGAGCCCATTCTGAAGCTGTTGAACAGGGAGGGCATGGCTGCTAAGCACAGCACAGAGGACAGCTTTGTGCTCTCCTCCCTCCTCTGGAGCCTATACACCTTCTCCAACCTGCTCCAAACTAACCACAGGGGAAAGCTGAATGCTCTACCAACATCCTCCAAGGCAAACTGACATCCTCAGAGAACCGAGGGTGTTGTGGAAATGAAGGATGGCATTGCTCAGTTAAGCATAAGAAATTAGGCATGAAGACAAATGTCATTAGTGTCAAGTCAGTACATGGGAAGAAATGCCTTCCCTTCGAGTTCCTGCCACCACAGGCCTCCCAGGCAGCCCCTACTCTCCACTGCCAGCTCAGGAACAGGCTCTGTAAATATCCCATTAGCACTGCAGCCCCCGGCAGCTGCAGCTCTGGCCCCTTGCCTGAACAAGCCCTGCAGGGTGAGTTTTGGAGGAGGTGGGAGAAGGGCTGCTGCCTGTTGGAGAAGGCAGTAAGATCAGCAGCTGTCTTGGCAGATTAGAAGGAACTTGTTTGCAAGTGCTTGCGTTAAAACAGGCTCCTATGCGAAGCACAAGTCTGTAATTTCAGATCCAGGCTTTTTGAGCTTGTTTCTATTAAAGTACTCTTTTTCTGTGGATCTTGTGGAAAGACAATGTCTGCTTTATCAGGAATGGAGGGAGACTTGGGAGTACCAGGAGGGGAAGGAAGAACTAACCTTTTAATGTCATTTGCAAAGCAGTTGGTGACACTCACAACCCCTCAGAGGGCTTTCAAGACAAAAAACAGCACAGTGACATGACCTGAGAGTCCCATAAGTGGAACTTCACCTCAGAGATCAAAAATGCAAGCTAACTTTTTTCCTATGTTCCAAAATGCTGACACCAAATGTTAATAATCAACTAGCCAAACTGATGCAAGCTCTTCTAAAACAAAATGGGTGTCAGGAAAGGGCAGGCCTTCAGAAACAAGACCATCTCTGCCTAGTTGCTGGCTCTGGTCCATATCAGAACCACCTTTAAACAAAAACGGATAGCACTTTCCAAAGGAGCACCCAACAACAAAAGCAGATGCAAATCAGCCGCTCTTTTGCCCAGCACTTACTGCTGTTCCCTTATCTGTCCTGAAGCCCTTTCACTGATTTCTCATATTAAAGGAAACCTGAGTGTGGAGTCTGCAGCCAAAGTTTCCCTACAAATACAGCAAGGCAGCAAAGCCCCTTATGAGGGCAGCCAGTGGAGTGACGTGACTGTGCCACAGCTTGAATACCACGAGAGCACTTTAGCCTGCACATGCTGCCAAGGACAAAGCTGTTATCATACTGATTATAATGCACTAAATGACATACTAGCGTAATTGTATTCAGTAACAGTTCAAAGGATGAAATCAACTATCAAATGCACAAGCAACAAGCATATGAAAAGCTAGCTAGCACACAGAATCCAGTTTTGTTAAGGTGATCTTAGAATAATAGTTTGAATAAACAAGGCAAAGGTATAGCCCATGCAAGAATTTTTGAAGACAAAACAATCATCAGTAATGCAATGAGCACAGCAAGACATCCAATCCTCAAGGCAGTCAGCACATGCAGCAGTGGAAACTCTGTTCTCTCAGCAACTTTCTGGTTCTTTTCTCTCTTTTTTAATACCACAACTTACTTCAGTTCTATCCTAGCAATTTCCATGGAAAAGTAACAGTCCAAAATTTTTCTGTGGACTTCAAGACATTACTTTAGAGGCAAAAGTCGCCTTTCCATTTGAGTGTCACAAATTTTACCATGCTAATCAACATATAATCTGATACTTACAGGACTCCCATCCAGGCCAGGGGGGCCTCTATTTCCAAAGTCACCTGGAAAACCCTAAAGCAGAAGAGAGAAAGCTTGTTCTTTATTATCCAGGACATGAAGGGTGGTTTGAACATGAATTCCTATAGGTATTACAAATTGGGACATCAGCAAGTGGATTCAGTGAGTGAGATGGAGGAAAGTAAGAAGTAGAAAGTTTCAGCTGCACAGTTCAGATGAACAGTGGTGCTTGCCTCCTAAAATCATAACCAAAAAAAGATAATAGTTATCTTATTATTACGTTATTACATAAGCATAAGAAAAAATCAGATGACTGAACTGCTTTAAGAGCAATATTGAACAAGCATTACTTGAAATTGTTCACTTCGAGTCTCTTTTTCTATTCAGCATTTTTACTTCCATTTTTTTCTGTTACCTACAGCATTCACTAAAACATCTGCCTTTTTGTTCTCTCCTTACTCATCCCAAAATATCAATGGTTGCAGTCTCAGTATAATACATGTTCATTAGAAATCAACTTATTAATCTTTCTTGCACAACACTGTCCCTAGCAATGTGAATATTTGCCTTACTCTGCACCTAGAGACTTAAACAACCACTTTACAGGCTCCAACTTTTTTTGCTTCCTCTTAGGTTTGTTTTTCCTCTTCCTGATGTCCTCCCTTGCCAAGGCACAAGTTCCTTGGGAAAAGTGGTTTATGTTCTGCAGGTTTTCTGTTTGGCTTTTAGAAAAAAAAAAAATTACAATTTAAAATTAACTTTATTAATATTAATTTTTATCAGAGTACTACTGCCAGGCAGATCTCACTACTTCCCTAGAAGAACCACATGAAGCTAATACCAAACTCATGCAATATGTTGGAACAACTTTATAGGCTCTTAGTTCCCATCACCATGCACGATACTGAGGATTAATCTGAGAAATGCTTAACACTCCCTGTACCATCTGCTGGGTTGCTTTTGACTGGAGGTTTTTTTTCTGTATTCTCCTGCAAATACAGGAAAGCAAAAGATAGGAAGGTCTCTCACCACAATTCAGTTTTTATTCAGGATTTGATCATGGAAGTCACAAAGAAGAATCTATAGCCATAATTGTAAGATATGACAGTACAGGTCTTTAAATTCTTACTGCCTTATTTAAAAAGTAGAGGTTCATAGGTTAATGTCAATAAAGTACATTTAATTGATTCTCAATCTGTGCACCATCGGCCAAATTTTTGCACAACTGTGAATATGTACTGTAAAATTTCACACATGCAGAATGTATATTTGACAGTGCCTATGTTGTTCAAAGCAATCAGCTGATAAAGATGTAGGCAAAGATTGACTTGCTACCCTTTCTTTTAATAGCACAGTATTTTGGTTGTACTGCCTACCACTGGTAGATATAGACAGAGACAGAATAGCTGTAACACACATGAAGATCTTAAAAAACAAACCAAATCAAACCCACAAAAAAAACCATACAAATGAGGCATCAAAAGTGAAATGGAGAATGCAACGGGACAGCTTTTCCAGGCACCAAATTATATAAACAGTTCATGTAACAGTTCAGTATATATGCTGCAAGAGCCCATCATAGCATGAGTTACAAAAGGGACAGATTACCCATAGTCATCATGATCCCATTCCTAACAGCATGTTCTAACTAATGCTGACAAAACTTCTTAGTAGAAAATTAAAGGAAAATGCAACATAGGAGAACAATCAGAAAAGTCCAAAATTTGAAGTAATACTATTTTTGTGCAACAGATATTTTTTTTACATCAATATTATCATTTAACATTACTATAAAGCATACAAAGAATGACTATTCATAATTGTAATATAAAATAGAACCTGTTTTTACAGTTAAAAACAGACTTCATTAATCAATTTTTGGTATCATCTACAAGGTCTGCTCTGCCACATTGACCACTGGCTGTAACTAACCCCACACAGAAGAAAACAACGTATGTAAAAACATTCTCCCAAATGTGGTCAAACTATGTACGTAAAAGCACGATGCATCATACAGGACAGACAGGCATTAAAAATACTTCAGAACTAGCCAAATTTTGTATTACAAGTGTACAACAGAAAAATCGAATACATGTGTGTTTCTATGAAATATTTTCTTTAAAGCTTATTGATTGCAAATCTAATCTAAAATTTAAACAAACTCTCACTCTATAATCTTCACAATAAAGATTTTTGGCAATTGAATATTTTGTTCCATTTCATATATGCCAGAGATGTTACAAGTATGAGTAACTACTCAATAAGCCTGCATTTTGAATTGTAAGTGTAGTACGATCCGCTTACACTTAAGTACTACTTTCCAAGAATGAGCTCATATTTGGGATCTGTTTTATTTCAGAAGGATCCCTGCCAGTCAGGTTATTTTTCCCCCTAAGTATTGTTATTGACAGAAGTTTTGTCCAAAGAGATAAGTTGTATCCTAGAACACCCAGTGAGGAGCCTGACTGCAGGCAATATGCAATTCTCATTCCAAATTTCCTTTAGTGACAGTGCCAGGCCTCAAAGCACCAGTGTTGTTAACTGTCAGACACTGTGTCAAAAGATGTTGCCATCACAGCTATCATTGTTGGGGGTTAAAATAACACGCGTTCTCTAAGCTTTCAATCCAAACAAAGCACTTCAAGTCAGGTTCCCATGCAATTGCTCCCTGGTTTTGCTCCTATATTAGTAGCCTTTAGTCAAATGAGTACTTTATAAATCATAGAAGAGATTTGGGATTGAAATGACAGCGCACAGGAACCAGGACTGACTGAAGGTAATCATGGACATTATGCAGAGGTGCTTTTGGTGCTCTGTCACCTACGTGAAACCTCTCCAAATTGATTTATATGAATAAAAGTCCTTATCAGAGCACAGCCTGGCACTGAAAGAAGTTGTGCTCTGAGTGTAAATGAAAAATAACTGCTTACCACAGCATGCACAGCACCAGTCGTTGTGGACTGAAACAAACTACTACACTGGGAATCAGAAGCCTCAGTGAAACCCTTTTCTGTGAATGAAATTACAATGCAAAACATGTTCTCAGAGTACCCTGCTATCACTTCCTTTTCCACACTGAGCAGAAGCCTTTGTTTTCCATCCAGGTTCTCTTTTTTAAATGCTGCATGAGACTCACCAGCACAGCACACTGCCAACTACTGCTGGGTACTGAAGGCACAGAGCCCTCCTTGCTCACCACTCAGATGCACAAAGTAGCATTTGATTCAAACTATAAGTAAACTACAGTATGGTCAACAAGCACGGGAGCACTCTGTTCTGCTAGCTGAATAACTAAAAATCAGATTCTCTGATTTTATAGCTCCTATAGCAGCTTCAGGAAGAGCAGTCTAGCAACTTAATGACACTTTGCTTGCCTTTTATCAGAAGGAACTCTCTCAAATGTTAGTGCCTTTTTTTTTGACTGGTTTTAGAATTCTCTGCAACTTTCATAGCATACATAGGGGTCAAATGATGGTAGTCACACTACTACTGCTAAACAAGCTTGTTCAACATCCCAGATAAAAATCATCTGAACTTCTCAGTGCAAGTGAGTGCACAACTACAGATTGCTATTGCCATTTCCAATCTCAAACCACAAGCAAGTTAAAATGGGAAACTCCTGGATAGCTTCAAAGATTTAAAATAATAAGGCTGCAGCAGAAAACAAGCACTTTGCATTGGAGATATACCACAGGAAATATGTAAACCTTGATAATGTATACTTGGCAGATTTGTGTTTATTCTCAGCTGTAGAAATATATATGTTAAGTAGAGGACAGCTTAAATTTACCATTGTCCAGAAATATAAGACACCAAAAGCAGCTGATTTGCATTCAAACCAACACCAAAATCAGACTTTTGAAACTTGCACTGTATCTGCATCTTGCGCTAACAAAAAATATACAGATGATATTTATGTGCTTCTGTCATTATTTAACCCTCAGGTAACTGGTATCAATAAGTAGCCACAAGGCTCATCATGTTAAGTCTTCCTCACTACGGAACAGGTAGCAGCTGTAATCTGCACAGAATTTTCAGTACTGCAGAGTACTAATTGGAAACAATGAAAAGTCAACTATGGAAAAAATAAAACTAAAACTTTACAGCTGATTAAGTTACAGAGTGAATTACAGTTGCATTGGCAGCAGAAATTTTAGCAAGCATTAGAAGCTATACCTGTCTCCCTTTAGGACCTCTTTTTCCACGGAAGCCTGGGATGCCCTGAGAAAGAAATAACCCATCATAAGTAGATTTTATTTTCTTCAATAGCTTAAATTCCAGTAATTAACCTCCACTTGGTTGGAAAAGACAGTGTGAGAAGAAACACCATAGAAAAAAAAATTAGCAAAGAATCACAGAGACAATGTCCTGTAACAGGGGGCATAAACACAAACTTTGTTCGTCTTCATTGTGGCCATGTCAGAACAACTATAAAGAATGGCCACATCCTGATTCCATCAAATTACACGGCCAGACATCCTTTGTGCCTAAGAAAAGTAAGAAAAGGCTAAAGCACAACACAGTGACAGAGATTAAGATTTCCAGGACTGGGTTTATTACAAATATCATCTGTCAACTGACAAATAATTATTAATTACTGACTGAAAGAAACTGCTTCAATGAAAAATACTCTTTATGGACCCCTGGTAGTAAGAAAAAAATACCCTTAATCCTTTCAGCCCTAGGTTAAATTCAAATAATATTTTACAGCTGCTGATCCCCGTTTAACTTTAGCACAAGTGCATTTAATTGATTAGACTAAATAGATATAACCTATTTATTTCATAGAATCACAGAATGGTTTGGGTTGGAAGGAATCTGAAAGCTCATCCACTTCCAACCCCCTCTCACTGGCAGGGAACACCTTCCACTAGATCAGGGTGCTCTAGTCCCATGGACTTATGCACCCCCAGGTTTCTCCCACAGCAGGCATTTCTTCATTCTCCCAGCCCCTTCCCTCGTCTTCTGCGACTTGGGAGGCGCGGCTGGAACTTGTGCTGGTGACGACTAAGGCAAAAGGAGTCATGGAGTACCTCAGCCTTCTCCATGTCCCAGGTGATCAGGTCTCCCATTTCCTTCCAGGGGGGCCCACATTCTCTCTCCTCTTCCTTTTATCCCCACTTTACCTACAGAAGTTTTTCTTGTTGCCCTAATTTCTTCCACATCAGTCTTGCTTTTAGAAAAATATTCAAATGAATGGTTATACAGCGTACATTTTTTCCCCATTCTGACACACCTTGCATTACCACCCAAACATCAATATTTCATTAATGTTCCAAATAAACCTACCCTTTCTCCTTCAGGTCCTGGTTGTCCTGCCACACCTGGAGGTCCAATGAAGCCCTAAAAAAACGTAAGAACAATTCCTGATTACAAGGCTGCTTCCCACCAACACTGTTTGTCCTTCAGTATTGGCCAGCTGTGAGTTCAATACCCAGAGATTACATTCAGGCTTATTTTAAAGTACCAGTGAAGCTCAATCAACTTGAATTTGTGACTAGGATTTACTCTCCGAACAACAGGAAAAACAATTGCCTTTTATAAGGGTATAGAATCAATTAATAAAGAAGCACTAAGACAGTGTTCCAATAAGATAAAGTTGCATTAGGGACCTTATTAATTAGAATAAATGAAAAATAAAAAAGCTGCTGAAGCTAATCTTATCCATGAAATACATCAGAAAACATGCTCTCATCTTTAACAACACTGTGATCACTGCTATATGCCAAAGTCCCGGAAAGTTTACCCTGTCACAGGCAGTGTTTTTCTTGAAGTTCAGTCACAATGCATTTCTCTCCCATCTTCCCCTCAAAGGCAGAAATAGATCCTCTCATATCATCAGTTGTATGGACACAGAAACACGCTGTTGACACACCAGAAATTGTAGTACAGTTCACAAAAATAATACTAGAGTTGAACTCCAAACTACCAGATTCAAACTGAGACTGGAACAGAAATATTCGGTAAAAAAAAAGCATCCCTTGCTTTCATCTGTCTCTCTCCAGTCCTCCAACTGTAATGATTTGGGATTTTTGGGTTGCCCTTTTGAGAGCAAGGAAAACAAAGGCACTTCTTTTTTTCCCCCTACAGTTTCTTGAAACAGCTCATAAGCAGAGTATTGTTTACAGGAATGTTCTAAACTTACAGCTCTGAAGATACTCTGTATGGCGTTGCTATGCACCTCCATGGCACAGTAGCCTGCCTCAACAGCGCTGCATCATCATTTTTCATTGGAAGTTGCTTGCAGAATTCATATACAGGACTTAACCTTAAGACCTGACAGGGGTTCTTCCCTAAAATTACTTGTATGTTGGCCATTTTTAGCTTTGTGTAAACAGAGACGTAGTAACTTTTCAGGAAGCGCGGGGGACCATTTAATGCCTTGGTTGAGGGGAGAATGAGACAAATGCATTGAGAATCTAAGCAAAAATAAACTGAAGAAATGTAAAAGACACAATCCCTGAGGGTGTGATATCTGTTGGCACTTGATCCTGACAAGCTAATTTTCCCCTTCACAGTAATGAAAACTGACATCAAAAAACCACCCACCCCAAAAAAACCAGACATATGTTTAAGAAGCTGCTGCAGGTAAAGGCTTCTAATAACTACATTAAAGCAAACAAACCAACCAAAACAGGACAAAAGCAAATCTAGCAACACAGTAAGATTATTTTTATAGATATTTGAGAATACACAACACTGCTCAGCAATCTGCACAGCATGAGCTGAGCGCCTGAAAACATCTAGCAAAAGGCTCCTTCAGATCCTAGGTGCAACCAGCAAGAGGCAAATTTCTGGAAACCCATGTCTACTGCCTGATGGTGAAAGTCAGCCTGAAAAAATACCTATAGACACACAAGAATGTGTAGGCATGCACATATGCCTATTAAAAAAAGAAAAACAACCCCAAAAAGGCAAAAACAAAATACAAAACAATCAGACTCCCAGGAAAAAAGCCAACCTATGTTACCTCCAAGAATAATCACAAGCAAACCTTGACTCAGCAGAGCATTTAAGGGCATTCAATCCCTGGGACATACATGACTACAACAGAAATATTCTAAAAATCTCAAGATCACTTTTATGGTTTTTACGTGACAAGACACTTTATCAACTTCCGTGGCTGTTACAGATGGCAAATGCCAGCTGTGTTTCCCTTCTTGACAGCTTCCATTATGAAAATAATGCTTCAGGCAAGAAATGTCCCCTCCTCTTTACTCCCAGCTCTCACACACCCACATTTAGTATCGCTTTCCTTCTCTTGTCTGCATGCATTCCAAGTAAGAGGAAGGGCAACAATGGAAGACTGCTCTACGCTGGTCATGAAGGAAAAAAAACAACCCTGAAATCCTTACAACATGTATTTTGAAAGAAATGCTATGTTTTCTCATTTGTAGGTTCTCTAAAAACATAGTGATCAGCGGGTACACAACTGGCAGAGCTGAATGAAATTCCTCATCCCCCTTCTGATGGACTGTATGGGTAAAAATAGACACGCATGCCAAAATTCTTAAAATGCTTACTTACTCGTACACCCTTAGGACCTGGGTTACCTTCTGGTCCAGCTAAGCCCTATTACAAAAAGACATGAGTTGTACTTCATCTTAATCAACTAGATATACCGTATTTAAAAGAACTGTAACAGCATTTGTTACCTACAAACTGGCAAATACAGTCTTAAATTTATTAAGGTTGAAGAAGGTGTCACCAAGAAGTCCCCTGGGACCATGTTCAGAAAGGCGTCCCATTAACTCCTGCCTGAAACTTAAACAAAGACTGAAAATTTCTTTACATTGAAATTATTGCTTCTGGGAGGAAATTTTTTTCCAGACCCAGTGATCTGGCATTACAGTGACACAACTTGCACAGGATTTTTCATAAGCTTGTATAGTTGGACACATTTCCCATTATATTCAAGCTAATGCCAGAATAGCATACGTAGTCCAAATGCTCTAAGCATTTTATATGATTCAACACAAACATGTTATCAACCATTACTACATAAAATACTGTAATGGAATTTTAAAATAGATTGCCATTACAAACCTTATCCAATAAAACACCGAATATTGGTCAAATTCACCCTTTAAGCAGACACAAAACTACAAAGTCAATGGCTGAATTTGGCTCATATATGGGGAAAGCAATGATTGCTTCTACTTTATATCTTATTTGTATTACTTTATATCTTATTTGTATTACTGGAGTGAGGTATCTGTTAGCTTACATGTCAACTAAAAAAAAATTAAATAAAATCAGTATTTATGTAAGTGCCTTGTATTTACAGAAAGCTGCTTTGTGGCTTTAGTGATCTCCTTCTCAAATATCTCAATGGGGCAGGGGGAAAGAAAAATATCTCTTAATGTTCTGTTTCCATGAAGTGCTGAGCAAATAATATCAGCAGTGAGGTAAACATACTGATGAAAATTAGGAGGAAATACGCTACAACAGGTGGTTTCCTGTTGCTTCTGGACTTGAAATATGAAGATAAAACACATAGAAGCACATGAAGTTTATGAAGGAGTGTAAAGTTTTCAGACTTTCAGTACTTGGGTACTGTCATTTATGTATTCCAGAAAGGTACAGTTTTACTGCATCTACCCCATCCAAGTTTAAAAGTCATGAGACTCAATATTACCTTGCAGGTAATAATACAAGAGGTTTGTTTCAAGGATAAATGACAGGGTGTAAACAAATATATTTATACTATTACTAGTTCTAAAAGAGTTAGATACAGTACTTTTGAAAAGAACAAGACCACCCCCAAAACTGCAAAGACATTAGTATAGTTACTGCACCTGCCTGCCAGGGTAACCAATGACCCCAATGTTGCCAGCCATTCCTGGAATTCCCTGAGGGGAAAAGAGGAAAAAAAAGTAAATAAAAAAATAAACTTACAAGTTTTGGAGTTAGTTTGGTTTAGGTTTTAGCAGTTTCTCTTTTAGCATCCAGTCATGTGACACAGCTTACGCTTATGGAAAAACTGCTTTTAGAGCAAGCTACACAGCAACACCCTGCAATTAACTCATCATACATACATAACTCCAACAATTTCAGCTATATACCCTTTACAGAGCATTACAAGAAGAGTAGTCTAAGATTTTGTGAAATACAAGAGTGCGCCCCTTATTTCCACAATAAAAACATAGATGCTATCCATAAAGAGTAACTGAGGAGGACTACAAGAGACAGGTCCTCATAATGAAGTAACTGCACTGGTCTTAGCAGCATTTGAACAAATACATTTCATTAAAGAATCCTTGTGTCCTTACAAAGCTAAATCTTCTGTTTCTCCCAGAATCACGTCATTATATCATTGAATTAGTTACAAATGCATAGAACTTCTCTCCATCTTCTTTCTCCTAATCAAATCCGAACACAATTTCTGTTGGTTTATTACTTAACTGTTTATTTTTGAGAAAATATACTTTTCTAAAATGGTGCCAAATGCCACAGGTCCATTACCCAGACACAGGAGGCTCCACCCACCACTGCTCAGTTCATTTTATTTTAAATAAGCCGTGTCCATAAACTGGACATTCTCCCAGCCTAACCCTTCCACTCACTGTCATATGTCAGTGTTAACATAGCAATGGATCAAGACTTCCTCTCCGAGCTGTTCAGAGCAGACTTATGGTGGAGCAGCAATCTCAGGAAGCAAAGCTTCGAAGAGCAGCTGAAAAAACGGGCTGCAATACTTTTTTGTTTAAATAAGCTGCCATTGAGATGATTCTGTCACCTGCTTTCAACCAACAGTGATTCATCATCTGACAGGAAGACGAATCTTCTTGTCATGGAACTGGGATCTGTGATTACCTATTTAGGCTCAACTGTACCTCTAAATATGGGTATATGAAAAAATTGAAAAAATAACCCCAAGCAGTAGAATTACTGCATTTTCAACTTATCTTTTAACACCTTTCCTTAGTTACCAGCTGTTCAAGGAGCTCCATAATTCACAAATTCAGAGGAATGTCTGTCATTATTGTACAAGCTTCTGAAATCTACAAAACAGATGACAAGTAGCTGGCCTAACTCATCACCTACACCAGCCAGACCTGAAAATACCAGCAGTAAGAAGTACGTGCAAAATAAAACTCTTGCATCCAAACTGTTCTCTTAAAAGTTACATCAGAGTATTTTCTAAGTGATAATAATGAAGGAAACTATTTACAGCAGCATTTAAGAACAAACACCAAGATATTAAACAGTTGCACATCACCAGTTTTCACATTCTTGACCATGAATTGCCTTCGAAGGAACTTACGTGCTTGACTGTATGCATACCAAGCAGAACTACTTTTCCATGAAAGCTTCACTTTTTTCCCTCCAAGGTAGCAACTGATTAGTTTTCACCTGCAACTTCTTCATAGATGGAGACACTTCTCTCAATGTTAAGAATACCTTTTTTTTTTTCCACTATCTCTTTATCTCACTGCTAAATTATAGTCACCACAGAAAAATGCCTGTAGGCCTATAAAAAAAAAATCACCATTCAGTGAAAATGTGTGTATAAAACTCACTGAAGTCATGGGTGATATTTATGAGTTTTCACATTCCTTCAGGTGCCTATCATCTGTTATCATCACCATTTCCCTGTCAAATGTCATTCAAAAGGAGAGTCAGGCTTACACCTACTCTGCCATTAGGACCTCATTAATGTTAACAAGACATATCAGCAATTGGATGTCTTTGAAATCTACATTCAGACTGCTTCTTCAACTGACATGGAAGTGAGAAAAAGCACTAAATAATAATTTTATTTTCTAAATGCTAAGAGATTTTAAATGCATTAAATCAGTTGAGGTTTTGAGAGATTCCAAACTGTGCCTCTAACAAGAATGTTACGCCAACCTCCACCAAGCTAGTGTACTAGTTGAAAAAAAACCAAGCTGTTCTTTTCCATTTCGACAATTTTTTACCACACTGATCTTTAAATAATCTGAATTCTTGCTCAAGAACTATCAAGTATTTGCTTAAGCAGTCAGTAATTTACACTGATTGTCTATACTGAACACTTATTTTGGATTATGCCACCTTGTACCCTCAATTGTTCATCTGCAGAGTACAATGTACTAAGCTCTCATCACTTACCTGCTCACCCCGTGGCCCTTGCAGTCCCACATAACCCTTAAGACCCTGCAGGTAGAGAAACAGGTAAGTGACAAATACAGATAAACACACAAAATGGACATTTTTTTTTCCTACTTCTAACTCCCTTTATCAAAAACAAGTTATCCTGACTTGTTTGCCTGCAGCATTAGTGTGATTTACATTTAGCAGCTCATATGAATGCTGAGTTAGAGAAAAGGAGTAAGAAATCCTCAATGCAGGCTAGAAAATTCCTAGGTATCAGCATGCTTAAAGACAGCTCCAGACTTGTACTCTTTTACACAAATAAGTACATGGGATGCTGTCGCCAGTTATGGATGAAACTGAAGAACTGGATTTGGTACGCTGCATTTCCCCATTTCGAATCCTTGCCATGATGGCCTTTCTGAACAAGGCAGTTCAGAAGGGGTATAAATAGAGGATGATCCCAGCATATATTAGGACACTCTCAAGACAAACAGACCTTCCAGAGCACATGATATCTCTTTTTAAAATTAACATAGAACAAATTCTAGCCCTTATATTACAGAATTTATACTGGTAGGGAGAACAGCCTGTTCCACACCCCAGACCTCTCCCTATGGTGCTGGAATCATGAAGCTGTCAAACTTCACTCCCTGTGCATTTTTCAGCTCTTAAATTAAAAATAGAATTAAAAATAGAGCTGAAACCTGCCATCTGCAACAGTACACTTGAAAGAGGAATCTTCTTCTTGGATGTCTTTGCACTAAACATACCCAGACAAGCTGGCCTAAAAAAGGGAGGCTGTTAGCAGTCACATGATTGATGCAGAAGCCAAGTATCTGGTCTCCACATCCCTTGCAAGAGGTACTGGGAATATGTAAGTTCCAAAAGCTGCAGCTAGAAAGAGAAAGACCAAAACAATCCCTATTCTGGATAGAAATCTATCATAAAATTGGCCTTAAAGATATTGATTGAGTAATGGGAGTGTCTTGGCTGATGTCAAACATCTGGCTGCCTTGTGGCATGACGATACTCATTAGTAGAGACTTGAGACCCACTGTAATAAGGAACTCTGCAACTGATTTCAGCAGATCAGGTATCCCAAATTTTTTAATAATCTTCTGCATGAACACAAGAGTATTTCTGCATGAAATTATCATATACAAAATTAAAAGATCAAATAATTTTGCTTGCTGATAATTTTAGACAACAGAAGACCATACACGTAAGGCTTCAAAATGTGACCTTTGCTATTTGAGGAATCTTGATCCAGAACAGATGTACTCATTAAGAAACCTAAAGGCCTCATTTTCTCAAAACCCAACAAAGCACGCATGTCCTTTCATTTTGCTTATCATGCACAGAGCATTGCCAGTTTGCAAAATGGTAGTGCATTCTGGCTTCCATCCTTTCCTGTAGCTTAAGTAACTTATATGTTATCTTGTACGTAAGGAAGCAGGTCTGCATTGCTTTTGGGGAGAGTGTGAGTGTGGTGGAACAAAACAGCTGTAACACAGATAGCCAGGAGCTGATCTTCAACAAACTAGTTAATATGATATATCCCAATTTACTACATTAATGCTTGTCTAAAATCAGATTTCTTTCATTGAATTGCTAAAGCAGAACTTAGATGCCAGCATAAGCGAGGAACTCATCTTCAGCTTTCAAAATGTGACTCAACGCCATATATTTTTTTATCTCCCAGTCCACTCTGCATTTCATGAGTTTTATCCATTTCAGAATTTTATCCTCTATCTATGCTTGAGCAGTCAACTAAAGTAGGTGTTGCTGTAAGAGATCTCTCAGTAGTTTATTATTTCTGTACAGGGAGAAAAGGAAAACAAATGCTGCTATACACAGAAACAATCACAGAGAAGTTCATCACAATTTCTTTTCAAAGTGGATCAGTTTAACTGATTAACATCTGTATGGACAGTCTCAAAAGAAGGCACACAAGGAACTGTGAGCTTAAGGATGACTGATAACTGGTGTGCATGTTTCTACACAACAGCACCTCACTTCTGCCAGAGGAAAACTGCTCTGAAAAGGTATTTTAGATTCACATGCCCATATCCTTATTCAGAACTTACACAGACTTAATTCATTCTGACTTATTTAACACTGGTTGTGAAGGAAGTTAAACTATGCTAAAAGTGAGTACCACCCAAAGAGAGAGTTTTCACTTACGGGTTTCCCTTTCCTGTGACTTACAAATCCTTTCAAAATTCTTAGGTTTTTAGTAGCTTGGGTTTGCATTCTTGAGCTTATCCATTAAATAAGACCCAGTTTGCTCTGAGCTATGATGAAAGTAAACAAGAATGCAAGTTCATATGTGCTTGTTTGATAAATGAAATACCCCCAATTTCTAATAAAGACTAATGCTGATTTCAAAGCTCAATGTGGAAGAAAAAGGTTTGAGGCGTCCAATTACAGCAGCACAGACTTGAAGCACATTACAAAAACACAAGCTGCAAGAATACTTAGGTCTGCGTGAGAGGAAAAAAATTTACCACCAACTAATATTACTCAGACGAGACTTAAGTGTCTGACTTCTACCATACGCCTAGCTCAGTGGGACCCAGATTGAGTGAAGTCTGTATATAGCAAAATGTAATGTTAAATTGTAACAGGAACGACTGTTAAGCCAAGTCTTTCCATCTTACTGGTGCCCAACGTGTTCTACTAGAATTTCTACGCATTTGTCATTAAAATACATCTGGAACAACACCAGCAACTTTGCTAGAGAGCCAAGAGGTTTTCTGTGACATTTAGTAGGTGAAGTGTTATACCCAATGCTATAACACTATATACAACCATCAGCTATAGAGAAATACTAATCTACGGTAAGTGACAGAAAAGGCACTGCATTGCACAGGTACTACAGTCATTCTAATGTATTGGCATGATCCCAGGCAAATTAATGTTCAGGAGTACTGTCCTTTGGATGACAATCTATCCACCAGTACTGTGGCTAGCACAACCAAGCACTAGCTCATCTGTACAGTGAAGAAGGCCCTTCTTGGGGAGACAGGAAAGGAAGGGGCTTCTGCTCTGTGAGGTCTCTGGACTGATAAAAGTTTTGAGTGCTGGTTTAGAGATAGTTCTGTGAAGACAACTCCAGATAGGAGATCATGCAACTGCTCTGGAAACAGCACTCTCCTCAGATTAACCCTCATCTCCTGCCATTGCTTCTCTGCTTCAAAGATGCCTAAAAGAATCACAGCACTAAACACTTCACAAACATGCAATTTTGTGTTCTGATGCTAGAACAAATTTGGAGCCCTACTCTGAACAAAACTTAGGCTTTTTACTAGTGTGTGTGACAGGCATGAGAAATATGGCATATTTTACATGCAACCCCAAGGACGAGCACTCCGACACATGGCATGTAATGAAGAATGAAGTCAATCACAATATCTGTTCCCAGAGTCCCAATTATTAACATATGTTGGGTTTGCCATATCACTAAAAATCCCCCGTAGACTCTCAGCTTTTTATAAAAAAACCACATAATTTTACATTTCTAATCCAAAACAGTAGTTTACTAGCGCTGTTCTCTTCCATTGAGGGTCTCAAAATATCTCAAAAGTAATTTTTGTCAAAATAAGTGAAAATAATATGCACATTTGCCTCGAATTTCCACAACACATAGTTTTGTATAAGCACCAAATAACACTGCAAAGGAAATTCAGGATCAGGAAAATTCTGATTAGAAAACTTGTTCAACACAGTTTCTTCCACAGCAACCCAGTAATGAGGCAATCAAGCCCAGTGGAAGGCAGCAGGCGTTGAAGCACACCCTCCACTTCAGCTCTCCACCATCACCACTCCAGTCAATGAGAAATGGAAGATTAGTTCCATAAATAAACTCCATCAAATTTCTAGGTCTTGCAAGAAAACATTGACAAAAGTCAGGACGACAATAAACATTTGCTGTGAAACAAACACAGATCTGTATTACACTATTAAAGGTAATTGGAAGAACATTAGAGATTTTATTCATTATCAAATATCTCACTGCTTAGAAACTGCTCAGTTAACATAAGCCGACTATCAAAATTGAGTAGAATTTGGGGCACCATTAACTCATACGCAGGATTTTTTTATCTCCCTTTTTGCCTGGATGAGAAAGGGTATCAGAAATACATTATTTATTCAATACCACAGCAATTCCCGGGTAGTGCTGGGGTACAAAACAAAAATGGAAGTAGCTATTTTTCTGCAGTTTTTTTCTTGTAGCTGGTTTACTTCACAGCTACTTGTGCTCCTATTCCTTTGAAAATAACTTCTGAGATAACGAGATAACAGTGTGAGTTATTTATATGTATTGAAATAGCATTACTTTATTTACACATATTGAAGAGCAATAACTAAAGATAATTACTTAAAACAAATTTTCAGCTTGTCCTTAAAAAATAAGTGCGAAATACTTTAAACTTTTTAAAGGTCTAGTGCGTTCAAAAGCTGTTATTCTTACAGTCTGGGTCAGGCAGAAGTCTGAAGTTAAGTTAGTTAAGAAGTTAAGCACGGTTCTAGTTAATGCCTGATGTGTATGACATGGAAACAGAGATTAAAACTTCCACTGATCAAATAAGCACTATTCTCCTGAGTCTCTAATCCTCAAAGGAGGAGTGAATTCTTGTGGCAGGAAGAGAGCAGGATGGCCACAAGATTTTATTTCCCTTGTTCCCAAACGTCAGTCCTGTCATCCAGAACAAGTGACAGCTGCTTCCCATCTAAAAAGCTTAAGAATAAAACCTACTTTGTTTTCAGAGCAAAACTATAAACCTGCTGAAATAAGAAAGCATGGTATTTGGGAACCTCAAGGTGTTCCAAGGTCAGCAGATACAAAAGCTATCAGTGTATAGGCTTGCAGGTTAACTCTCAACAGAGGGGATGCAAAATCTTGTCACAGCTATAAATTTTCTCAGTTCATAGAACAGAGAGCCACATGTGGGGCAAAATAAATATAGCACTCCTGCTGGTGTTAATATCAGTAATACCTTCCTTTTCTGGTCACAATGTTACCCTGTTTTGGTCAATTCCACAAAAGAACGACTAGACTAAAACAAAAAAAAAACCCCAATACCACCATAAACTTTAAGATCAAGACAACGTTGATTGAAGCCATCTTAAAATATAACACTGAATATAAATTGTATTGCAGGGCCAATTTTCTTTTGTTCCAATAGCAGGCAAGCATTGACTGAACATTCATTCTCTGTGTCAAAAATTAAGGCAAAAAAATACCATGGCCTCCATTTCTAATAATCCATTCCATCCTTCTGATGAACAGCTTACAATTGCCTTTAGTGTTACATACTACTTCAAATTTCTGCTGTGATATCAGTCCTCCACGTTTTTCTATCACATTTGCAACACCTAACTATCTTCTGCAAAGGCAGCATTTAACAGTACTTTCCCTCCAGCTTTCTTGCTGATTTTTGCTACCTCACCAGTTTGTCACCATCTGACTAATCGGAGCAGCCTTGTAGATTGGGTGAATTCTCATTCCAAATAAACTATATTCACTCCCTCAATTATTCCGTGCTCTTCTTAAGGTTGTCTGATTTCCTTTATTGACATCCCTTGTGCTCCCTTCCAAAAACCACCTGTATGCCTTCTGCTTTCCTGTGTACGTAAGCCTGCCATAATTTGGGTATATTTCTTAAATGCAGTGTGGCACCTGACATTTCTCATATTAAAACATGTCGCATTATGTGGCATCCAAAATTGGAACTTATTCCACCTGAGTTCTATTTTAGCAATTCTGGCAGACATTTGGAAAAAAGCAAATAAATCAGCACAGAAATATTGAGCACATGATCCCATGGACTTTATTCTGTACTACAAAATATATAACACAGAAAAAGAAATTAAAAACCTATTATTGAAAATTGAATAAAATTGATTTAAAAATGGCTGTATCTCACACGCAAGCCTATCTTCCCTACTACCTATTCACTCTGAGCAGGGGCATGCCATGCCTTTTGAAGAACACCAACCTAAGCAACTGTGATGAACATTCTCTTGCAATCTCACTTAATTTAGTTGGCAAGGGAAGGTTTTGCACTGTTTGCCCTGGTGCCTGACAGAGTAGACACGTCACAGTACCCACAGCAGGTCCAAAGCCCTTCTGTCACCTCATAATCAGCACACATCCACCTAATGGCCACTGATTTGCACCACAGAAGGTTACACAATAATAAAAACAGAACCTTACCTTTTGGCCTTTGATCCCAGGTGGGCCTGGAAAGCCTATGGGGCCTGGATCACCCTGTACAACAAAACCGTGCAGAATCACTATGTCTCACTGGAACATGACACAGGGCTATAAACATATAGGGCTTCGTATCTTCTTTGCATTCTTGGACATTTGGTATGAAGTAACAGCTAAGGTTGTTTGATCAGGCATAGATTTTTTTAAATTTTATTGGTTTTTTAGGAGGAA
The DNA here is from genome assembly GCA_017639245.1 of Myiopsitta monachus. Taxonomy (NCBI): domain Eukaryota; kingdom Metazoa; phylum Chordata; class Aves; order Psittaciformes; family Psittacidae; genus Myiopsitta; species Myiopsitta monachus. The sequence goes on along the minus strand of CM029923.1, from coordinate 12,950,482 downwards.
TAAAATTTAAAAGACAATAGTTCCACAACTGCAACCACTTGGCGCAATATGCGTGCTCCTGCATCATAGAACATGGCCAAATCATGACTGGAATAGACTTAGTTCACAATCTCATATTTACTTTTAGCCAACATAAATGGAAGTGAAAAAGCTATACAATTCTTGAAGTAACTCCTGCCTTAGAAGTGAGTGGTATCACCTCAAATAAATAAATGTAAATAACTATTACTGTTTATTGTTTGTGTTCCTGTTATGCCAACAATCCTCAACCAGAAATGAGAGCACCATTATGGTATATATACTGCCTAAAACATGGTGTAAATCTACTCTGTAAAAGACAACATAAAATACGCATATAGACAAAGGTATATGTACTGGTATATGGCTGGCATATGGCTTATAGTGGCATATCGCAATTCTCATTCAAGTTCTTTAAGCTTGCAACTACATGATGGTGTGAATAGGAATTAGCGCATATCAGATGCTAGGGAGATGGAAAAAAGGTGCATTTTTATCTAGTTTTTGCAGATGGGGGAGAAGAAAAGGTTGTTTTGGTACTTTTTTCCTTGCTCAGGACTGACAGTGAAGAGACTCTTTCAGGATTAGTGCCAAAATTCAAATTCATTGAGTCAAGGGACAGATCCTGAAAGTGAGTTATCATCGAAGTAAATTCAAGTCCATTTCTCAGGGTGAGTAAATTTGACTTGCATGAAAAATTAAGAACCTAAAATAGTGAGAAATGTAAAAATGCGTATCAGTCTCATAGCTTTTTGATTATAAATGCATCTTACATGTACTCAGGTGTAGGTCATATATATACATGGGTGGGCTTTTAGACTATTCTATGGCAGTTTGGGCTTATGCCAAAGAATATAGCTTGAGTTTCATCTAGACACACAGAGCTCACAACACTATGATTAGATTGCCAAAAGCAAAAGCTGGTTAGATTAAAATAATGTTGCTATTTCTTCTAAAGCTGCACTTAATTTCCTTAACAGTGTATCAAAAGATACATTTCTGAATTCTGCTCAGCAGCTCTTTAACATCAAAAACATATTTGTGCATTGTAGGGTTTGACAGAATGCATGCACTAAAACCAAATAATTGATTATATGTACATCAACAGCCAGTAAACAAAAGCTATTTGTGAATGCTTGCTGCATTATGGATATTAGTCCTTGACTCCTACGGTGCTTTCTACTTAGCACAAACATTCCACAATTGAACTACTAGCAAATGCTCTTAATAAAACCTAGCATAAATACAAGCTATTCTAAAAGACATAGCGTAGGTAACATGCTACAATGAAAACATGCAAATACATTTTCAGTATTATCACATTCATTATAAAGCCTCATACATTGTCAGTAGATTTGTGATCTCAAAATGAAAGGCACAAGCTTCCCAGCCCACGAGTTCTATGAAGAACCATTTTAAACATTTAGACTCAAATATTTTTGGCAGAGAGAGCAAACACTAGTTTGGTTAAAGCAGGAAATACCTGAAGTGAAAGGACAAATCTTAGCATCAAGAGTCCGTTAAGAAAGTGGTTAAATACAACACAACACGCAACAGTGTGTGCACTTGTCATCGCCAAATTTCATCTTAAGACAACTGTCTGAACTAATGCAAGGTACTAAAGAAAACTGGGATCTGCACTTGGCTATACTAGGGTGAACTGAATTCAGTTACGCTGTTCTAAAAGTACATCCTTTTAATTTTCTTTTTATTTTTGTAAGTGAAATCAAATATCTCATTTAAGTTTCAGCTTGGACTGTAGGTTTTTATTTTCTCTGGCTCATTATGTCACCTGCGCCTGCATTGGCCAGCCTCACATAACTGTCAAAATACACCAGCACCACAGTAAATACAAAGTATTGTGCTGTTATAGCTTGCCTGAGTATTCACCAAGGCTTCAACAAAAGTCTATTAGGACAGATAAAACATTTCTCTCTAATTAATAATACCTTTTCTCCACGTTTCGCCTGTCCTGGAGAGAATCCTGGGTCTCCTTTAGGGCCCTGTTGCAGAGAAATTAAGCACGTTAACATTATCGGGGAAGACAGTTTTGAATAATATATGCAAACCCAGTACTTTCAACTATTACAGCAAGAGGAGGGGAAATGGTCACATAAAATGCACTCGTTCTTGCAGATTTTTTTCCTCACAACTTTTTCAACTAAGAACAAAATATAATAGTGTGAGTTTGCATTAAAATATGATTTACATTTTCCAAATTCCATAATCATAGAACGGTTAGGCATGGAAGGAAGCTTAAAGCTCATCTAGTTACAACCCACAACCAATGGCAGGAACACCTTCCACCAGACCAGGTTTCTCCAAGCCCTGTCCAACACGGCTTCTAACACAGCCAGGGACTGGGCAGCACAGCTTCTCTGGGCAACCTGTCCCAGGGCCTCACCACCCTTACAGTGAAACCCTTACTGCTTAACTTTTAACCTATTACCCTTTGTCCTATTGCTGCAGTTCCCCTTCCTTATTTTTAATCTAAAAAAAGCAAACAGCCACTGTTACGCACGGCCTTTAGCAGTGGATCAACAACACGTCACCACAGGTCAAGATGTGAGGATATAAAGCACTTCATCATTTAACCTATGTAACACTATAGTTTACTCAGAACAGTGCCAGAATCCACAAACTAGATTTTTCTTAACTAACCCGCCTTTCAGAAAGACAGGAATGCAGCCAACCCTCGTGAATCCTGTCAAATTACTTTAAAAACACCCACCAACCGTTTACCGGGAATTAAATGCCAATTAAACATCAGCTATCGGTTGGCACTATTGATTGTGCTCAGGGCTGGATACTACAGTATAAGGGCATTAGCCAGTGTCGTTCCATGCTTCAAAAGCAAGTCCGTAAGTGATGGTTCAGTACAGGAGGGAAAACGCATGCAACTGAAACACAGAATAAAGTTTTACATCCATTTACTGCCAGAAAATTGGGGCAACTTGTCTGCGATGTTTTACGCTCAAACGGAAGCGTTCTGTTTCAGTTTACGCAGCTGGTGTTGGTCAACGGGATCTTCACGGTTAAAAATCGGTGATCACCTAATTTCTTATCTAAATGCTTCAGAATATACTTGTATTGAAAGGATAATTTACAGTCTGACAGAAAAGAAAGAGATCACTAAGCACCTAGCAATATACGCATATATTTTTTATAAACATATAAAATATCTATTAGCACAAGCACACACATAAGATTCCTTCTATTCTTAATATCATGGAGACAGCTACAAAACTGATTGAATTATGATCCAGTGGAGGAGAAAGTACACTATAAAACAAGCCCTAGGAGTAATTGCTTACAATCATTTGCCCAGCAATGTATTCTACTACACAGCCAGCGTAAATATAGTAAAAATTAATTCTGAATCTGCAAGTTTAACTGTTCTTATAGAACCAGAGAATAACAAAAGCACACACAAAAACCAGGGTGACTTTGGTTTACAGCATTTGACACTGAAATTAAATTTCTTTTTATGTCCTCAAGCAGTTTTTAACACCTGTCATGACAGGTCAGATTCCTGCAGTTAGGAATCGTACTAAAATCATGGTCGCTGCTGGTGTTTTCCTAACATATCTATCAAATTGTTCAAACTAAATATGAGTTGAAGGCATTCTCCAACTGCACAAATCTGTCAAGTCTATTTAAAGGGCCTATGTCACACAAGTTGGAAGGGTTTTATCCGAGCTTCCACTCCAGTATTTTGCCTTTGGTTTTATCTATCACATCCATAAATCCTCAGGCAATTATTCTGACATGATAATCACGTGACAACATCAGAAATATTTCAATATCAAAGCCTGGGCATTGACAAAAAAAAAAAAAAAGGTTATGGCAATTAAACGTTTATTCTACTTAAATTCACGTTTATCAAAGAGGCCGAGCTGATTTACAGGAACTCTTTGGGGAAGTACAGGTTACTAGCATGGACTACAGTTTCCAAGCCATCATTCCACACACAGAGGCATTTCCCCGCCCTGAATAAACTGCTGTTTCGTTTTGATTTGAGGTTCAATTGCACTGATTTAATTAAAATACATTTATACTAGCGGTCTCTACCTGTAAACCAAAAATGGCCAATTGCATCTGTTACAGGCAACAGTTCTGGGGCTTCCAAAAAGGAATTAATGAGCAAGTTTGTTTACACGGCAACATGGATAAATATTAACTCACCTTTGGACCTGGCAATCCTGGCAAACCGGGGTTACCGTGTGGTCCTGGAATACCCTGTAAAACAAACAGGAGTGGGATTATTCAGTACTCCACTGAACAAGTGTGAGCAGTTGGCAGAGAATCATTTACAGCATCATTGATGCTTTTAGAAGTGCTGCTTAGGATTTTCAAAGGATTCTCAAGAAAACCTTCCTAAAAATTTAGAGTCGAGTACCTCCCTTTCTTTTAAAATCTCAGTTCCTTTTGTCTTCTCAAAGAATTCTTAACAGGTATTTGGCATGCAGTCACTGCATGCTGCTCTGCAGCTACAACACTTGGAGGCATGGGATAAAAGCAGAAAAATAACATTCTGAGGTACCCAGCGATACACTGCAAAGAGAAAGAAATGGACCAGGTCTCAGCGACTTAACCAATGACTCAAAGCAGTGTATTACACTCTCTGTAAACAAATCACAAAAACCCTTCACCAACCTGATTCTCCCTCAGCCAGTGTAGAAAATGGCCCTGCTACTAAAAGAGTTGAATTTGAACCTTTCCAGAAACAGACTAAGCTACCAGGACTATCTACGCCTTCCAGGATAAGTGTCCGCAGTACACTCAGCAGTCCTCGCTCCTTGACAAACTACACGTTAGGGAGTAACAGCTGTCAGCAGCTATTCATCTTCCAAACACTGAAGGACCAAACTGGTGAAAACCTATCCTTGGAAAGTCAGCAACAACGCTTTTATTGAATTCACCAAGCCCAAAATTCCACTCAAATAATTAATCCAAATACCAAAAATAATAAGAAGCAGCTTCCTCCTATACTCAGACTTCTAACAACAGATAAACTCAGTGCATGTCTTTCCATCAGATGAGGCTGAATTTACCAGTTATGCCTTACCGTAACACTGAAAGCTGCATCTGTTAAGTGTTCCCTTTCACTAATGACAGTGTTAACATAACTCCACAGAAACACTAAGCCCATGTGCTGTTCGAGAGATTAATTTGCACACTGGCAACTTTGGAGGCACTCTCAGGGATTTAGGAAAAGGAAACTAATAGGAAGTACCAATGCAGCTGCAGTGATGAAGTGGTTCCTAGCTTTTGCAGCTTCCCATGTTACTATTTTGGAGCACAGTGCTGCAACACAGCTGTTGCGCAGCTGCAGCAGAGGTGAAAATGAGGTGAAATGAGAGGTATCAGGGGAATATCATCTCATTGCTAATTCTGAAATTGCTGACATTTCATTGAGAAACTCGGAGAAGCCAAGACACTTAGGAAACCTTAACTGTCAGATGTGGACTTCTCTACCCCTGGTACTATGCCCGAAGCATCCAAACCATGTGAATCTCTGTCAGGATCAGGATAGACATGCACCCAAGAATCCCTGAAGGCGGCCCAGGCAATGCAGCTCTGCACTCTGCTGCTTCCTTTCAACACCTTGAGTCTAATTTCAGGAGTACAAATGACAGCTCAGGTAAAGGAAGGCAGAAGTCACAGGGTAGACTGGTAGACATGGAAATAAACTTTGCGTCAACAAGGGTTTATGTGCTTTCAGGCTCAAATATCATACCGTGTATATTCATTAACTGTACTTGCTTGAATTCATCAGTGTTGTACAGACTGAAAAGCACTGGCGTTTCAAAACCATTTATTTCTTTGATCAAAAAAATCCACAGACTTCCTTGGCTCATATAAATATGTACTTTAAGCTCAGAACTACTGCTAAATACTAGTATCGGCCATTCCATACTCTTCCAGGCACCTCACTGCACGCTGTCTCTTTGTATTTGAAAGCATATCCTACTCAATAGTTAATCCAGAAGAGCGACACGGTAGAGCACTGTGCTCTTAAGTATGCCACACCTGTAAGAGACCTAAAAAACCCCAAACTAAAACAAAAAACCCCACAAACAAATAAATCCACTCAAAGAAACAACTGAGCAAGAGAGAACTCAAACAAGAATGGTTTTAAACATATGAACAGCCTCCTTTAAACCAAAACCAGCTTCCCAGTTGTGAGGAACTACTTGGGCATGTGCCTCTGATGCCAGATGTACCCTCAACATAAAAAGTCAGGAAGACATGGATGTGAAGGAATGCTTTTTATTTTACACTTCTAAATGTCTCATCCCTTCCCTTCCCTCCAGTTCTAAAGAATCAGTTTGGGTTTCGGCCCCTTTGACTATTTCCCTATCCACTCAGGCCAGGTTTCGAAAGCCAGCAAAGCAGAGGATGTTCAACACACTTTTGAGCAGCAGCTTGTTTAAACGTCCCTCAAAGGCCGAGTCAAAACTCCTCCTACTGCTGAGCATTCCCATGAACTACTCCCTTATCTCCCACTTGCAATTTGCTTAGAGGAGCGCAATCCACTGATAACCACTTGAATCTCCAAACACTATGGCCTGACATCACCTACACAGCAAATTCTTAGCTGTTACCTCCAGCTGCTCTTCCCCTGGAACCTCCAGCATCAGCCATGACTTCAGGGACTCATCAACCATCTATTTAGGTTTTTTTGTACACAACTGGGCAAACACAGATTTACCCTCTTTTGCCCCATCAACTGGGCTTTGCAGGCTTCTCCCACGCTCTTGGCAGCTGGGGCACGGGTTTCTGCTCACTGCAGCAAAGCCCATGCTCTGTCCTCTGGCACAAAGCACTTCCGCTGCCCCTGCTCGTGTTGGGGTGTCACACAAAATAAATCCACATTTGCTACTGCAGCTCCTTTCTTGGCCAAATTCCCCACATATTTATCACCCTTTTGTCAAGCTGCCATAACACATAAGCCAAATCTTTTGTGAGTGCCTTCCCCCCCCATCTCTCTTGCAGTGGTTAAATTTGCATCCACCGCCCTTTCCTCTGCGGCCTGCTCACTCCCCCTCATTCCAAAAACACATGAACACAACCTTAGGTGGGAGCAGCATGGAAAAATTAAAAGTTAATACTGCGAGCTGCACAAGTTAGGTACAAATATAACAAAGCTCTGTGCACGCACCCATACGTGGAACTAACTATGCTGGAGGCTCACAGCAGAAAAGCTGTTTGCTTTGCCTTACTTTGATCTGTCTGCCAAGTGTTCAGGATAATATACTTTCATAATCACCAAACATATGAATAAAGTTGAGAAAAACAAAATGATGCAAACTCCAGTTCGATTACTGGTGAACTGCCTAGAGCTACAGAAGAACATATCCATCTTACTCACCCGAGGACCTCTCCTTCCTGAAGGCCCAGGTGAACCTGGAGGACCTGGAGGACCCTGGTGATAGAAAATCAAAACAATTGAGGCTAAAACTTGATACAAGGACAGTATCACAAGTCGGAATCAGACCGGCTCTTCTAACTGATAACTTCCTGCTCATGCAGACCTTCCCCAATTGAAAACCAGTTCCCAAACGCCAAGCACGTGTTTTTTAATCTGGCTCTACATCAAATTTCTGTGTAGAAAGTATCTTATGTCAGAGGAACTGGAGCTAACAATAATACAAACACACTTCAGTGAAAGTTACTCAAGAACGACCTGATCGGTTCTAGCATCAGAAACGAGCAAGTACAGTGTATTTCCAAACAAAGAGTAGAGAATAATTACGCCTTTTCAATAAGCATGCTGCCATGCCAAACATATTTTAGGAAAGTCAGGAGTAACTGAAAAAATTAGATACCACCTCACAGAAAAGAAGACAGGAAATAGAAGAAAATAAATGCGGACAAATGATTGTTCCGTTTCCTATTAAAAGCTTCTGACAAGAATAACTGGTAGCATGTTTGCCCTTGTATATAACAAATGTAGTTCTCTTTAATGATAATGCAGGCCTTTTTTTTTTAAGGCTAGTGTACAACCAGATGTCTCTCTTGCAAATAAATTAGATTTTTAGTCACTCTATTAGACAGTGTACCACCCTATGTATACCTAGTGGTTTTGACCTTTCCTTTTCTGTTCACACTGAAAACCCGAGGATCTATTTCACTGCACTCAAATACTGATGAGAGCTCTAGATTAACATCTGCACTATTTTGTATTATATTTCATCTGTCACACTTGAGTCCTAAGGAGGCATGGGCTATTCTTAAGGGCGAATTCAACACCCATCCAAATGCCAGCATGGCAAGTCTCAGCTTTAACAGAAACCAAGTGCTGCCACTGCAAGGGAGGATGGGCATCAAGAAAGCCAGACCTCACAAAGGTCAGTCAATGACAGAAGGAAGGGATTCAACTCTTTTTTTCACCCTGGCTTCCTAGCACTCCTGTGCTCTGTACATACATCAGCCTCTCAGCTGAGGCACTAGGATACGGTGGCTGAAACAGCCAGCTCCCAGGCTTTGCAAAAAAAGGGGGGTCGGGAAAATAGAGAGAGAAAGAGAGAGAAAGGGAAAAAACAGACAAAAACCCTTTGCGGTTTTATTAGCAACCAGTGAATCATTTTATTATGACAACAGTTGCATTTTATAAACCTGAAGTTTTGTGGAAGTGGTGTTTCTTTTTCCTTGGAAAGGTAATGGCACTGGCAGAGAAGACTGCTGATTACAAACCTTAGGCATTGTCAAGCCAATTACATTGATTTGGCAAAACCACAGACCACTCTGGACAATTCTGGGAAGAATATTGTTATTCTGAGGAATGAAAAAAACCCCAAATATTTTCCTTTCTAATTAATCATAAACTTAGGAGCCTAAGTGTAGTACAACTGCCTGTTTACAATTGGGAATATTTGTACCTCCATACATACTGTATTAAGTCATGATGAAACCCATACTCCATACTTCCCTTTCTGTATAATTTTGAAGACACAAGTCTAGGCAGCAGTCCTGGTCTTTCGATCAAACCATAACAAGTCATACTTTCAGGAGAGAAGGTTTGCTATTCACCCTGACTGCATGAATGCTCACTAGCATTCTCATATTTTTCTAAACTAAAAAGACCCTGTGTTTACTAAAAAGTAGCAGACAGACACATGGAAAGCTCCCGGCCTGGCACTTTCGTTCAGGCCCAAAAACCTACCTGAAGTGGCACAGACAGCTCCCACCCTGCCACTGCTCAAGTAGCATGCTTCCTAGTATGTCCTCTCAAATAGTAAGTTAAGAGATGCCCTTTGATTAGAAAATTATCCTGGGACTACAAAGGGAAACATAATATTTTTAATCAAGTAGAATAGCTGCAACTAGCATGTGATCTTCAGTGATTTGCACTGCAAGGTTGTCCTAGCTCCCTAGACCCTTTTTGCTTATCTTTCAGAATACATTAATAGCCAAACCCCCATCATTTTCCTAATAGAAATCTTAACGAGTACTTCTTAAGATCCCTGATCTTTGCTGCCCATCTATCAAAGGAGGGCAGTGAGAATGTTTTTCCCTATGTGACCTTTGTTGGTTTTTTTTAAATAGCACCAAACCCCTGCCCCATTTTGATTACACTAATTCATAAATAATCATTAACCCATGACACTCACACAAACCCAAGATCACCTAATCACAACAAAGCCTTCAGCAGCCCCTAAAAGAAGCAGTAAGATGTATTTTGAATTACGCAGCCAGACCTCTTTAATGCTTTCTCAAGACTTTCTAAAACAGAAGTCCACCATTGCCCATGAAGTCTCTGGTCACCAGTAATAAGCAATTAGCACCAGCAACCCAGGTGTTTGATTAAAGAACTTCCCTTAACCAGAGTATGTTACTCCTTAATCTGCAGCTCTGACTCCCTGCAACTCAGGCAACATTTCTTCTGACTGCAGACTTAGTAGGGCACACGTAAGCCTTCCTGGAAGGGCTTTTCTGACTAGGTGTAAGAAGTTATTCCATCCTATGCACTGCTTCAACCTGTGAAAGCAACTGCAACTTCAAATCAGCACGGCTGGTTTCATACTAGCTAGGAAGCTATTTACCCCTCTTAAGCATCCACATAAGCCACAGAGGTCAGCAATGACCATGGAATTAGTCATCTGTTTGAATAGCTTTTCCTCCAACTACTGAAAACAGTAATCCAACAAACCTGAAGCAATTAAAAATGTTAACGTGGTTTTTTGCATTTGACATTTTAACCACCAACAATAAAATAGTGACTTTGTGTAAGTACTACTAAAATGCATTTATTTAATAAGATCAGTTTACTCAAAACAGGAAATTGTACCCTAAAACAGGTACGACTTACTGTCCTTAGGAACTGTAAAAATTCCATTTAGCTATTGAGAGGAGAAGCTCAAGCTCCGAATACTCATGGCTTCATCCTGAAACAATAAAAGTAGATGCTACTCTTCCAGAAACTCTCACTACCTTTCAAATGGTCATTGGGATGAACGCAACTGCAAATTTACAGACATTTTCTGGGCTACTGAAGCCTTTCTATGGATGCATGTGTTTTAAACTTACCCTACTTGCCAGCAGTACTGAGAAGCATCTCGCTTACATATAACAAGCCCCTACGATTTCAGATGCAAAGCAGTAAATCCTAGATTAAATAGTTAAACACTCCTGCGCTAACATATGCTGATCCTGCTGCCATTCAATACCTAACTCATATTCACTGAAGTTCCTCTTTAAAAGGCATTTGACCAGCCCCTGTCACTCAACCTCAGCTCACCTCAAACACTTCTCTAAACAAGACTAAATTTCAGAAACATGTGAATTTAATGCTTGATCCATCACATACTAAGGCAGATGGTCCTTCAGCAAAACAAAAACCCCAGGAACCTTCCTGCACATCATCACCAAATAGCTGAAATACAGCAGGAAAGTAAACAAACATCAGGTTCTGTGATTCTCAAACACCTCTCCATGGAAGAAAAGTCTATTCCTAACCTTGCTCATATCACTTGTTCTACTGTTCAGGTATTACTCTCATTAGCTATGTTTTCCTTATGGGCCACCTAAAATTTCCTACTCTGTCTTCCCATACTTTCTGTGAACAGGCAAAAAAAGTATCTTTATTAACTCATCCTTTGCAGAACTATTACATGTCTTACTTTCATTACTAAACACGCTTCTGCTTTAACCTTAACTTGCCCCTATTTTCTACAACTGCCCCATTGTTACTGCAGCCTTCTGAAATCCTTCCAGTCTGTCTACACCCTTTTTAAAGCTCAGCATCCAAAACTGAGGACAATTGTCCAAACTCCAACCTCAGCCCACCCAGACCAGCAGAAAAACAACCTGTCTCTGATACTCACCACTTCCGGTAATGTATTTTGCACAAGATGCATGTATTCTCTCTTGTACACCATAACATTACTCTGTTACACTCATCTGACTGCCTAGCCAATCACCTGCACCCTCTATTTGGACTTTTAATTTCTGTAATATTGCACTGTTTCATCCCATAAGTTTCAGACCATCTGGAATTCTGATTCTGTCACTCAGAATTGTCACTACCTACTCCTAGCGTGTTTAGTCTACCTTTTAAAAGCATATTACTTCACACAGATATTAAGTATTGAGCACAAGGATCCTACCAAATAATGAACATCTAAAATCTACTTTTACTTCTTGCTTCATCTGCATTTCACTGGAAATGATAAAAAACAAAAAACCCAACATGCTTCTCTTTCCAAATGTCTTAGAGCAGGCAGTCACTTGCCTATGATTTACCTCTTTTCTTTACAGCTGTGGAAGTCTTTCCCTTTCTCTGTCAAGAATTCCTATGCCAGCCAAGGCAATCTCATCAACATCAGAGGAATTAAAGCTTACCAACAGCGTGGTGCAGAAGAGAGGAAACTGCATCAGTTTCAGGTGAATTAAATGAAATGTTTAAATATCTGAGACTGTCTTTCTGCTACTGAAAATAAAACAGCAACAATCTTCAGGTTTTATCTGAATCAGCAGATACTGACATAGACTTCTCTGCCTGGGCAGGGAAATGCGAGGGTTATCTACAGAGCTAAAATGCATCAAAGTGATTAACTGCCCAATATATCCCCTGATGCAAGGGAGAGCCTCAGCAAGCAATTTTGCTCAACTGAGAAATAAGCTAAGAGTGAAATCAGCTGAAGTGTAACAGGGTAGCTAAGGGCAAAATAAGTGGAATAAGCCAAGAGTGAAAGGGTAGATGACGCTACTGTTACTGCTGCTTATTTAACACCACATTTAGAATCTCTGAACTGCCCTTTCTCAAGACTCTTGGCTGGAATAAGAGCATCTCATCTGGGACTCAATTCTGCCTAATGCAGGGATTGCATTTCCAGTTCCTCCTGGCAGTATCCCCAGGCCACTTCTCCCTACCAACTATATCCTTTACAGAACACCACCATCTGGTCTTCTACTATTTTCTCCAGGCCAAGCGTCTTCATAATCTAGAAAGCTTTTCCAATAGACGAAACTAATTCACAGAACCACAGAATGGTTTGGGTTGGAGGGGATCTTACAGCCCATCCAGTTCCAACCCCCTGCCATGGGCAGGGACACCTTCCACTAGCCCAGGTTGCTCCAAGCCCTGTCCAACCTGGCCTTGAACACTGCCAGGGATGGGGCAGCAACAGCTTCTCTGGGCAACCTCACAGGGAAGAACTTCTTCCTTCTAGCACATCTAAACCTGCCCTCTTTAAAGCCATTACCCCTTGTCCTTGCACTAAGCCCTTCTCCAGCTTCTTGTAGGCCCTAGCTCATTTCCAAGGGGAAGCCAAATCCTGTGCAGATAGGCCTACAGATGCAATCACCTACCAGCAAGTAACCTAAATCAACTCTTCAGCTCACATCAACCCCTCTTGCTACCAGCGTGGGACTATGTATCGTGTCACTGCGAGCTGCTTTAGGACTACGCAATGAAGAACACCTGTTTGAAAGTTAAACAGTTAAAAACACACACCAGATTTATTTTCTTTCATACAGTGCCAAACCCCTCTCTAATACAAAAAGGAGTGGCTCATCAGATGAATGGAGCAGCCTTCCCTCTAAACTAGTAGTTGAGGAGACCGCACTGTTCCACTTCAAATTCACTTTGGATTTTCGTAGGGAATTTTGGCCATCGCAGCTGCTAGAATTTTAATCAGGGTCTTAATAGTTTTGAAGAAATAGGTGCCTTCTTCCATATGCTATCCATAAATGAAAGCCTGAATTCTGGAGCACTGCTTTGCAGTGGTGGCTGAATTCCACAGCTGCGGCGTCACGGAATACAAGGGGCTTACTTATACAAGGCAAGAATGAGTTCTGGTAGATTATTAAAAGCTAAACTGAAGCTAAGGAGTTCAAGAACCACAGAAGCTAGTTCTTGCCCGTCAATTCCAATAGTATGAATATTATTTCTGCGTTGAAATCTTCAAAGAAGATTCAAACCAACCACAACATAATGAAAAAGGAAAAATAAAAAAAGGCGGGGGGAAGAGGTTTTCACGTCTCATCGGGAGAATTTGCTGCAAGGGAAGCTTGCAAGCTCCTCAGTGTTGCTTTTTCAGACTCCCCAGTGATAAGACTGTGGGGACTTGTGTAGTAAAGTGCTAGTGCCACATACGTAAAAGCTGGACTAGCTCTGATCTTCTCTACATGGGTGTGTGAGACTAAGAAGGCAAAACAAGATCACCTCTGCAAGTCTGAAGCCAACACCAGCGGCAGGTACTGCACCACACAACATCCAGGCTGCACAATTCTTTACAAAAGCCTCCGTGGACAAGGCCATGCAGAGGGCTCCTTCTACTATGAGCCTCTGAGCAACGCTTCAGCTGCCTCTGTTCCAGGGGGTGCTGCTGGCCCCTTCAGCCCAACTAGTGCTTACAAAGGCCTATATGAACTTCCCAGCTCTGCCACAGATCCCTAAGACTTCAGGCGTGTTATTGAAATCCTGACCCAGCAAAACACTTCAGCACAAACGCACCATATTCATTGCTACAGACCATACCAAACACAAGGTCTGCTCTACCTCCCTTCCTAGACAAGACAGACTTCTGCATCCCCGGTCTGTAAGACAGGCATGCAAAACGGTAACACAGGCACCTTCAAACCCTCCAAATCAGCTATCATCTTTGACACTGTATGTATAGTGTCTGTGTGTAGAAAAAGAGCAGAGCATGCCCTTGAAGTTTCTTAGTAATGTGAACAGCCAACAGCATTATCAGCAGCCATTTCTGTGCCATGTAAAAAAGAAGGGATTTCTCGGATGCAGCTGACTGAAATCACAACGTGTAAGCTACCTGCTAAAATGAAAAGCTTCCATTAGCAGGTACTAAACATCCTAAACTCCAAAACTGGAAATTAACCTCATGTTGATGACAGCTACATACTTAGTGATACGCTCCTATAAATACTCCTGTACGGGACAAAAGAGGGAAAAAAAACAACCCAAACTGACTCTGCATTCAAAACAGATAAAGCAAGAGCATCCTGGACTGAACTGAATTATTTGTTAACACCTCGTTCAGTTGCAGAACAAGCCCTTTGCATCTGGATCCTGTGCAGAGTAAAATTTTAACTTTTAGAAAGGTTTTCAGTTGCTGACTACCTTAAGAAAAAGATTATTCCAGTGTTGAAAGAACACAAACAATACAATTATGGGCACATTCAAATCTATGTGAGGAGCTGCTTAACACACATCAAATTGCCTTCTAGTAATAACCACACAAATGCACACGCGCACACAGACACAAAAGAGAGCAAGTGGAATAAATTACTGCATGCTACGGTTTAAAAAATGTTAACCAACAGCTCAAACAAGCACTATCATATTCCCCAGGCTAAGCAGGAACTGCTGTTCTCTCTTGGCTACACCTTCATATATATTGCTCCCGTTTTCATGTATTAAAAAGTTTGAGCCTTGCGCACGCAGTAAGGACAAATGGTTTTCTATCAAAAGCACTACAGTTGTTTCAGGGATCGCTTACCCTGCAAGTTGAAAAATGTGCTAATAAAAATATTCCGAGACTGTGCTAACAATCACTTTACATGCAGGTTCGCATGGCCCTGTAACCTTGGGTTACAAATGGGTTTACCAGTCTAGAGTCTGCAGCTGGTCTCCCTCCACAATTACAAATCCTGATAGCACGGCTCAACTGAGGAAACTCTGCCAGTCTTCCAAACAACCTGGGGGTTCTTTTCATGGGTCAGTGTCTACATCTGCGTACTGCATGAATTTTCCCTGTAATTTTATTAAGTGAGCGGTCTTCGTAACCAGGGCTTATAAACACCTGGCTGCATTTCAAAGTTTAAAGAAGCCTGGGCTGCCTACCACTTCACCAGAATGTGAACGTCTTCGTATTCTTCCAGTAAATTAAAACATACAACACTCACACCAAAATAACATGCGGTAAAGAGATATACTTAAGGCAGACAAGCATTTGCATAGTACAGCCAGAAGGAGTTGCAGTCACAGCTTTGGCATGCTTTGCAAGATCTCTTTCAAAGCCTCTGTTAAATGTGTGGTGCTACGTTATAGTAAAAAGAGGAGTAAAGATAACTTACAGGAGGCCCGGTTTCCCCCTTTGGACCTCTGACACTTCCCATTTCAAACATTTTGTCAAGATCTTCATAGTCATAATTATCAACACCAATTTCATAATTGTGTTCCATGTGATAAGTCTCATCAGCATCAAAGGCACCTTTCTGCGCAGGACTGAGCTGATTATGCAGAGGGAGGTCCACAGGCAAACTGTACAGGCTGGCGTTGAAGATTTGCTGCTTTCTGCTGGGTTCATCTACATGTTTTGCTTTGTCCGTTCCACTGCTTTCAGTTTTACTCTGTTTTACGGGGGAGATCAGAGAAGGCTCACGTTGTCTGCCTGCATCTTCTGTGGTGTTATTTGAAGTATTTGGATATGATCCTTTGGGGGTTTTAGTGATGTTTCTCTTTGTGCCAGTCTCCTGCTGATGAAGAGACAGACCGATGTACTCCTGGAGCTCTGTTTCAGGCAAAGCTTCCAGCAACAGAGGTTTGGCCTCTGCAAACTCCAATGCAGAGACATTTCCTGACTCAAAGTCTTCTGGTAGAAAGTGACTCTGAGCAACCCTGGTAACAGGAATGTTTGACACTTCTTTCCTTCTATAAGCTGACAGGCCTTCTGACTGCTTTTCCTCATCAATCGTCATCTTTGAAACAACATCCAGCCCATCCGATGCTTGTGGAGCTCCCGGCAGAGATCGATACGTTTCAGCTTGGCGACACTGCTGCTTCACAGATTTACAATAGTTTGCAGACGCTTCTGCAGAGGGAATAATATCTAGCTGACATATAACTCCTTCAAAGCTGACAGACTGAGAGTTCATCCTTCCCAGGGTAAATAAAGCATCCAAATCAAATGTCTCCACTTCAGAAAGTACTTCCCTGCTATAGCGCTTCTTTCCACACTCGGCAAATATCGAGACGGTCTTGTCTCTAATGGCAATGGCAAATGAGTGCCATTTTTCATTATGAACACTGTAATCAAAGCGTACGGAGTGCTTCCCACCAGTGAACACCACTACCTTTCTTGGTAGCAGCTGGACACCAAACTGCAGCTTACTTCTGTTCCTGATACTGAAAAGGAAAGCATTATTTATTTTGTATGAGTATAACCCAACCAATATGGTGAACTGATGCCCTAGACTTGATGGTAGGACTTGAACGATGGGGGACTCAATACGTGCATCACTAGTTAGTACAACTCCTGATACAGTTAGACGAACACCCTGAGGTAACAGAGGTGATGTTGAGGGCACTGCCGCCTCCGAGGGCTGTTGAACGTCTCTCACAAGGCCTAGTTGGTGAAGAACATCTATTGCTGTAAAAAGAAATAAAGGCAGACTGTTGACTTCTTTTACAAGCTCACAGATTCAGATCCACATAAACAAATGTACGCACATCTCAAAACCAAACCTGTACTTCCCAGAGCGTGTATACAGCACACAGCAAGGCCACCCAAATCCTAGTGTAAGGCACACCAATATTTTGCATCAACCAAAGAAAAAATTAACGCCAGAACAAAATTTCTGTCTTAAAAGAAAAACACACAGAAGAGCACAAATAATGCCCATTGTAGGTTAATTCATTTATGAAACTGAAAACTCCCCATTTGCTCTTCAACCTTCCCACAGCAGTCAATGAACACACTGTGTTGGTTCCTCATTTATTTGGCTAATCCTGCTTACTCTTTGAGGTTTGGTTTTGTTTGTTGGTTTTTTTTACTTAAACTTTTGCTTCTGCAAAACATTCCGCAATAAAACCGTATTTTTCCTTTTTCTCTGAAAAGTTCAAATGAATTTGAGGGAACGGTTGCTTTGTTTTTAATATGGCACGAGCTATTTATAACACAGTAACACCTCAGTAGAGCACCAAAAGACAGTCACTGGCTCAAAGTAAAACACAAAGGTAAGCCTTGCCGAGCACCTATTATGTGCTGCAGAGATCATTCGACTGGTACCCGGGAAGAACTGCTGTGCTTCCACAAGGGAGTTCTCCTCCCACCAAGCAAGGCCCTGTGCCATTACAGCCCTGGCTTCAAAGAGAACGGTTTTCCCAGTGGGATCACTGTTGACTGTATGTACCTGTGCCAAAGCTAGTCAGCCTAAAAGAAAACAAAGATCTTTCCAAGGGGGGTGCAACAGAGCATGCCACTGCCTCCTTTCCCTCCACACCGTTTATTTGCTAGGACCAGGGATGAAGTGAACTCTGCAAAAACAGAAGTGGTAAGGAACAGGGAAAGAGGGAGAACATTGGGACCCAAGGGGCAGCGCTCCCATCTTCTGGCTCATCTGTCCTTTCAGAAGATGTAAGGCTGCAGCTACACACGAGACACTGAACTAAGAGTGCACTACTCCACAGCAGAAGACAGCAATGGACAGACAGGGAGACACAGAAACCAGCTGTCCTACTGTTTAGGTCCTGTGGATTTGGCTTATAGAACTCTGGGTAGGAGATCTTCCTACAGGGTGGAATGGGAAGTGGCATGTTCACCGCTGGATTCTCTAGTGCCTCACATAATGTGAACTCCGTGCTTTAACCCTTCCCTTAGCTTGGATCTTTCAGTATCTCCATCTCACGCCTGGCTAAATATCATCACCTAAGGGGTAGAAACACAGTTATCTAGCATCCTGGTAAACTAAAATCATCCCTGACCTGGGGAAAAAAAAAAAAAAATCAGAGCCAGGGTAAATCAATGGTCAAAGATGACCAAATTCATTTGTATTGCCTAAATCAGACTAAGGCATGTTGGAGCTGGCAGGCATAAGCACCTTCTTCCTTCAGGATGAATATAAAGACACTGTAAAATCCCTTATGATGCAGCTGAAACAGAAACACTACAAAGGCTTGACAGGAGCGAAACATCACATCCCCAGCAGTTGCCTGCAGGGTCACACAATAAGACAGCGCTTACAGCACTGATTGGTAAAACTGCTGCTCTGGGTGTTTGTGGAAGTGCTACAGAAATACTACTGCAGAAACCGAGGTAAAATAAAATCATGAGACAAGAAGGTTGGGGGCTAAAGTACATGACATGAGAAAAGGCTCAAGAACCTACGCTTGCCTGGCCTGGAGATAGGACTGGTTTGGGGAAGACCAATGACAATTGTCCATTATCTGAATTGGATAAACAGGAAAAACGAGGAGGAACAGGCACAGGCTGCAACACAAGAAATTCCATCCTCTTACACGGAACAAGCATTCTCACTGCAAAAGCGGTTTAGTGCTGGACCAGGGGCCAAGACATTGTGAAATCCTCATTCTTGGAGATTCTCAAAGCCTTACTGGACAGGACCCAAAAGGTTGAACTAACTTCAGCCCTGACCCTGATCTCAGCAGGAGGCAGGACCAGATGACTTCAAGGTCCCTGTGGCCTCTATTTTACGATTTTCTGCACAACGGGAAATGGAGTGTTGTATTTCTCATACACAGCACTGCACAGAAGCACACGGTATCATCTTTTTCGCTCCCTAACTGTCTGGACTTCAGCTACAGTGAACTGCTCATACTTAAAATGAGTAGGAGTACCTAACAGTTGCACTGACCCAATAAGCCAAAAAAACATTGAGGATTCTCTGCTCTATTAAGAGAAAAAAGAAACTGAAAGAAATGGATGCTCAGTTTTAGTGGAAAAAAGGTCTCCTTTCCCAGTCTCCCCTTTCTCTGTTCACTGAATGTATTCATAGCAAACTTTAAGATTAGACAGATGTTGGCTTAGTTTCAGTGGTAAGTCAGGAAAAGAGCCTGAGATTTCCTTGAGAGTGATTTACAAATTGGAACCAAAAGCATCAACCTGAATGCACAGTACAACTCGAAAATTAATTACACACCTTGTAGTGTTTCTAGTCATGTCTGAGATTCACAGATGTGCCAAGATTATCCCGGCAGGGAGCCAGCAGAGACAGAGGTATGGAGAAAGCGTATCTTTGCAGAACACCATGTGTATGCCAAATTCTCAAGATATTTTGCCTCAGAGCAATTAATTTAGTACGGCTGTATTTTTATCTGTCAAACTGACAGCGGAGGTCAGGTTAAGCAGACCTTCAGAGCACAATGTATCTGCTAATGAACCACCACACTTTCCCAGGACCCTGGTCCTGCATGGTCTACATGTGGTTGTGGAGAAGAAAGCTGCACTTGTATTGCCTGTGTGAAAACTAGGAAGAAACACAGGTCGTGAGCGCTGGGAAATGCAGAGGACTTATACACGCAAATAATACCCCATGGCTGGAGACACCATTGCAGCACTTCTGCGTGCTGCCTGGGCTACCTAACCGCACATCTGATAGTCTAACCTAAAGTGCTTAACTATCGTAACCTAACTTTAAGTATTTGGCAAGTGCTTCCATTTAAAAATATTTCCAATTATATATTTGTGTTTTAAAAAAATAATGCAGGTGATCTGCCCAGACTATTACAAATTGAAATACAAAATAAAAACCTCACACCTAAACTGGCTTAACCAGTCAGTTTAAAAATGACATCCAAAAGTATCGCTACTAAGTCTCAAACTGCAAGCAAAATTGCCAAGATTTTGGCAGTTCTGATTTGGAAACAGCACACTGTTTAAAAGTTATTAATAAAAGGAGAGTCCTATGAGAGCACAATAAGAAGTAAGACACATTCTCCACATCCTGCAAAGAGACTTCTGCAACCAATGACAGGTCCCGAGAAAGCTAATCACAGATAAATGTGTGAACAATTACAGCAAAAGATGAAGCACAAACTAATTATTCCTTGCTGATTTGCTGCCTGTTAACCCACCCGCAAGCCAGAAGGCTGTTCCAAACCTTTTTGGCCAGTTGCTTCGTTCCTGGTCCAACATGTATACTAATTTTACCTCAAGGCTTTCAGCAG